>OY728140.1:1403113484-1404363484 GCA_963277665.1 Viscum album | reverse complement strand
TGGTATTATAGAATTTGGTTTTGATGAAGATTTTTCTCATCGTCATTTATCACAATCTGATGTTTTGGGTTTTATTTAAACTACTGGTAGTATTATTAAAAACCAAGAGGTTGTATTGTAGTGCTAATAGAAAGATAACCTACAAAAAACCTCAAGTTACTATAGTATTTCTAGGGATATCCATTTATTTTTTTTTGGGGTGAACCTTTTAATTCATGTAAATTAAATAATATTTATGTTAATGTATTATAATTATATTCAAAATGGTTTATGTTCTTTGGTATTATATATTGTGGACAGTTTATGATGAATACTAGGGTCACTCTTGTGGAGGATATAGAGTAATTTTCACATGTAAATACTACAGTAGATCATGTTATGGTGGAAAATATTACTTATATGATCCAATATATAGGATATTCCACCCCTGGGGAAGAAGAAAAAATTTGGATCATGATTCATATTTTTCTAAGAAACATCCAATGATCATTCATGGTGAAAAGAATCCATAACATGATAAAGAATGGATCAAAATAATGAATAGGAATTTCCATTTTTCTCAATGATCTAGAGGAATTCAATGATTTTATCTCCCCTTATATGCTCAATGTGATAGTGGATATTGTGGGATACTATCATTCAATCAATGATACACGATGATATCAAAGGAATCCCTTAATGAATGACTTCAAATAAAAGTTATACCCTACGGATGTAATGGTAGTCATGGTAATATAGTTTGTTTCTTTGGAGAAGACTGGAAATAGTGTCATAGAGTATGATAATCATTTTGTTATGTTAGTGCAGTTTCATATAGAGATTATTTCAATTTATACCTCATAGAGTGGTGTCTTGAAATAGTTTTAAATGTATATATTTTATATATGTTTTTTCTTATGTGTGTTCTCAAATATGTGGATGTTTTGGAAAAGGGTGTTATGTCTAGAGTGGAAATATATGGAATGATGGGGATATTTATATTATTAGTTAAATATAAAGGTACCAATAATTTCATTTCTAATCACAAAAAAATAAATTATGATTAGTTACATGGTGGAAGTAGTAGTGCGCAACATACATTATGGTTTAGTGAGGTGGTATGTTATTAGTCGAGGAAAAATGGATACATCCATCCCAGTTTTCAGGATGCACCTATGTTGTGTCATGCTTTTGGGAAGTCCAATCATTGTCACCATTTTAGTATGTTAAAAAACTAGGGTAGTAGAGTTGAAATAATTACCATAGAGTGCTCTCATATTATACATGACACTTCTTACATGGTGGCATCTCAATCTCATGCTAAGGTATATGATTTTTTTGAAAAGAATGTGAAGGATCATATCATATGTATATATGGATAAGAGTGTAAACAAATGGATATATATGAGGACCAACTAATGGTCTTGGTAAAAAAATCATATATTTTTCTATAGTTATGGATTATTTTCATAAAGGAGAAATTAATTATATTATATTATCCATGTTTATTTATGTGTTTGGATTTACATCGAGGATCATTCTTTCATAATGAACCATTCCACTCCACTGTGAATGAAATCTTTGTATTAATTAATATATACCAAATATTAGAAAATTTATTATAATAAATCTATTTTGTTTTTATATTTTGATGTGTTTCTGTATATAAATTCATTGAATTTTCATTGATTAAATATAATTTTTTGATGTGGTATTAATGTATTGTGATTTCTTATATAGGATTGGCATTTGGATAAAAAATAAAAGAAAACATGACAAATAATGAACAAAACAACAGTCTACACCGCCAACCTTTCTCATATAGTGACATCAGAATTTGAGGAGGATAATGAATTTTATCAAAGGAATAAAATTCAATATCCAAGAAGAAAAGGTGTTTTTGGAACAAAAATTTTATTTTGAATATCATGTATAAATTTCATGTGGAGATCCAATGCCTGGGGTAGATGAACTAATGGTCGGGATGTGAAGAAAATAAAGTGAAATTTAAAATTTCATGTGTCAGGAACTGACCCATGTGTTTCACACCATTCCACATGTTCCATATCCTTTTAAATTCCATATTACATTAGTTATTACATGTGGTGTGCATTAAATGATATTTAAAGAAATTACACATCATGTAATATCATAATTCAGTAAAAATGATTATTTTCATGGAATCATTTAATGGTATTTTAAAAGATATTTTCTACCAAAAAACTATTAAACACTATTATTGATATGGGGGGACCTTTTCAACTAAATATTATCCTATATATATGGGTTCCATCTGGGAGAAATAGTGTTTCATCATGTGTGGAGAGGATCGACAGCCGAGAGGTTATTGTAAGATTTTGACCTTGATTTCCTCGTAGATAGGTTTTTAATTTTTTCCAATTAATTATTTCATGCAATCATAGGTTGATTTATACTTATAATTTCAATATATTTATTCTCCAAATTCTACTCTCTTTATTTCCAATCTAATCACTCCTCTATGTTAATTGGATTATTCATTCTCGTTGACCACCCAATGATGATCGGAAAATCCCAGTTGGGGAGAGAGGGATTGGTTAAAGGATGTAAATACAAATATTTTTTGATTATTTTTTCATGAATAATTATTTAATACATTAAAAAGTATCATGGTTCTTCTATACATCCCTTTATCCATCATTGAATCATTGAACCTATTTTTTCAATAATGAATGATTCATAACATGATTGATACGATTTATTCATTACAATAGAGTGTAATTATTCTTATTCTTCTAGAAATATGATCTTTTTGAACTATATATATTTTTTATTCATATAACCATGAAAAATTGGGATTTTGTTGTTCTTATATATGGAATGACTATCTATGCTATTGATAAATTTGTTTGGTTGCACATCTATTTGATATAATTATTTTGTGAGTTAAATTGAATTAATTTATTTAGCAACACCTCCCCCTAAAACTGTTCCTCTGTATGATATATTTCTATTTGAAATAAATTATTTAAATTTCAAAATTAGTTTCATTAAACCAATAATAAATTGGAGTTCCTTAACATCATTCTAATGGGGAATTATCTACGTTCCCACCACTCTATGGGTTCAACGCCACACTTCTACTATACATAAAATTTGTAGTTAGTATGGTTCATAGAAATATATATTTACAATTTTACACATTTGTAAAGAAAATAATGACACATTTTAGTCACATCTATTTCCAACAAAGAAACCATTTGGTACAAATTGGTTATTGAACTTGAAAACATTGATCTTATCATTGGCATATATAAGATGAGTAACGAAAATGAGATAACAAATCACAATCATCATCATGTGTAGTAACTCAACCACAATGGAATCATCCAGGGTTTCTACGGTGATTGGGAATGATGATTGGGAAAAGTAGGTCTTGTTTCACATTGTTCCTAGTTGATTTCCTTCCACTTATTAAAGTTTCTCCTTGAATTTATTGATACAAATGTCTGAGATCTACTACTAGTAGTGGCATGCGAGTTTATCAAGGTCTTTCTAGATGATTAAATTGTGTTACCATACAATTTAGATGTCATGTTCTTTCTAGGATAATATTTAGTGATAATACTTGTTTATTTACTTTCATAACATATATAACCCATTGAATTCAATGATTTGAAAGATAATCTTGAGTATCCTAAGGTTAAAGTTTTATTCATCCTAGTTCTTCTCCTTAGGAATCACTTGTGATAATTTAAAAGAATTTTTATGAAAGGATTTATCATATTATTTATTATTAGATGATCAACATAGTTATAATAATGAATAAGTGTATCCAACTTAGTATTGAAAATCCTTTTGAAAATTATAAAAGGGCACAATGGTTTTTAAAAAATTATATAATATTAAGGATCCATCAACTGAGGGTATGGGGTGAAGATATTCCCATGATGAGTTCTTGAGAATGTAATGGAATTATATGTATTTGGTAATTCATGTGGTGTTACTAACACTCCATCCATTTTTTCAATGATGAACTAAATCACTCATCGGTTCTTGGATTCCAATATGGTTTCCTTTGTGGATGATATTCTTATATATTCAATTTCAATGTGTGTTTAGGAGGTGTATTTGTATTTTATACATGGAAAATGGAGGGAACATCATCAATATAAAATGATATAGAAATTGATGTTTTGGAGTCAATAATTGAAATTTCATTTCCATGTACTTTTTAAGAATATACTCTCAATTGATCTAGAAATTATTCAGACTATGATGACTTGGGATATTTCGTGAAATGTTTTTGAGATTCAAATATTATTTGTATTGGTAGGTTATTATAACTGATTTTTTCGGGAGTTATATAAGCATGTATCTCTTAATAAATAGTTTACTCTTAATGGTGTAATGTTTTTTTAGTATATCATTTCTAGAGTACTTTTGAGGAGTTCAATTTTTTGTTTTATTCAGCTCTAATTTTCATTTTTTCTAAAATGGTTGTTACTTCTGATTTCTAAATGATGAATCAGTTATATGGTTGGGTTGTGTTATGTTGTAAGGGAGATAGGTGATATGTTATGGATAACATCAGTTACACTTTAATGATATTAAATATACCACTACTAATCATGAATTTCTTGTGTTTATAAATTGGATTATGAATTCATTCCACTACATCCTCATATATTGTTTTGTTAAAACATCCCAAGTAAATTAAGAAATTAAACATTTTCATTTTTATTAATATTTTTAAATTAAATATTAATTTCACTTTAAAGGGGTTTCTATGTTCGATGGCATACCTGATACACAAAAACATTTTTCTTTGAAATCATACGTTGCACACTAATAATATAATATTATTATTTTATATGTTAGTAAACGCCTATCCATTGTAATAGTAGGAATAAACCCAACTAACTAAAAAATGATTGTACATGTTTTTTAAATGTTTTTACATTTATCCAATAAATTTTAGAGGCTTAAAATGTAAATGAATCTAATTTGAAGTATAAATACACTAATATTCATTAAAAGGTCTATTTACCGAAATTTAAGGAAGAACCCTCTTTAAATCTAGTTTTTTGTCACTTTTATGTGTTCTATTTGAAAAAATAAAATTCTTTTTAGATTCGGGACATCAAAATTTACTTTGGGTAAATTTTAGTATTTTTTTCTGAATGACTTCAATTTTGATGAATAGTGAAATAACATTGTATTAGTAAAAAAGCTGACTTTTTCATTTATATGAAATTCTACCATTTATGTGAATTGAATTTTGAAAATATTACATACATGGTTGTTATTATTATGTAAAATTATGTTTAATAAGATGAAAACAATTTTTTATAAATAGTAAATTTTGACTTTTATTTACCGTAGTTAAAGGTAAATAGAAGAAATGATGGTAAAATGAAAATTATAATAATACAAAATTACCTTAAAACTAGTCCAAACATAATTTATTGAGTGATTTATGACCATGGGCATATTTGGGTCGATTTAGGGACCCTGTGGATCCACATGTAAGGGTTAATGACTCTTTAGATTAATTAACAAAATTTAAAGGCAAAAATGACCTAAAAATATCTTTTTGTAAAATAATTTTTACATGGGGTAATATAAGTCATATTTTCAACTATAAATATTCTTTGTAAATCTGAAAAGAATTCCGACATCATGGTATATTTTTTATAATTTTTATACATCAAATAAATAAAATTATTTATGACACAAAAATGATGCAGTATTTTCTTCATTAGTAAATGACTTAAATAAATAAGATTATAAATATTAAAACAATATCCAAAACCTGTCCAAGTCTTATTGGATGATTTTATTTCTACCATTAGTCATCTTATTTTCCACATTAATTAGTTTTGATCTTTAGTAACATAATATCATTATATAATAAAATAATATTTTCACACTTTCCTCATTCCACACACATCTCAAGTCACTTGGTTCATCCAAACCCAACCCAAATATTATCCCAAGATCCCAATCCTCTTCTTATAAGCCTTATTTTAGGCAGAAGGCACATCAAGAAGACCTTTTAATTCAAACCATAGGGAATTACCCAAATTAAAGGTAACAATTTCTATTAAATTATTTTAATTTATATTACTTCTCCAACCCCTAAACTCGTTTTATTCTTTTATATTATAACACCACAAGTATCCTCAATATAGTAGGATGTTGTTATGAGATTGATTTGATCTACAGTTACACACACCTTCATCTAATGGATAAAGAACATAATTTTTTTTGAATGAAAAACTAATATCTCATGAAACGATGGTTGTTCAATTATCTCTTATCGCCTCCATAGTGGCCATTATGATGGAAATGTATTTATATATAATATATATAAGGTTTTTTTTCTTCTGTATTTTTTATTTTTATCATACCTTTATAGTTTCCATTATGGGTAAATGTGATAATTTCATTTGAGGAAGTGCGGACTACGACCCCCTCAAATTAATATAGATCGTTAATTCCATTTGTGGGACATATAAAGTATGAAGATAATGATATTATATATGATATTATACTAGAATTATAATATACCTATGTATAATTATGTTTTAATTCCATTAATATATGAAATAGAAATTTAAGTAGTGTTCTTGCGTATGTATGGCTTATCATCTCCATGTATTGTGCATTTCATTTCTTATCTCAAAATGATATATACTAGATATATATGATATATATGATTTCTAAACAATGAATATCTTTCTAGATATAATGGAATATTGACAACATTGAATATTTGTAAATATAAGGTCTTCATTTTTTTTACTCAAGTACCAAATATTGACAAAATGACCGTTATTAACATAAATTATTTCATAATGTTTATAACATGGTAATAAGTGGTTTTAAAGGAATAATAAACTTGAAAAAGGTTCTTAGGAATGATAAAATTTTCTTTAGATTATTATTCTAGAGATTAAATTATGAACGTGCCATGATGAACACAAGCTAAGGTATTTTGTCTCAATATCCTATCATTGAGACATATTTTGTTTTAATACACAATGTTCTTTTTTACGTTGTATAAACACCCTTGACTATTCATTTAATTCAATGGGAATATTTTTCTACAAATCATTTTACAAAACGAAAAAGGATGTTCCTTTTTAATGTAAGTGGTGTCAACGACATTTTCGCCACCATGAGTATTATTTGATCTTTGGTTTCCTTAAAAATATATAATGATTCAAAAGGAAAATAAATACCATATACTATTTTACGTATTTTTGTTATTGAAAATGGTTTTGATTATGGGTTTGTTAGGTCAATATGTTGAAATGTTGTATTGTTATTACAATGTGGGAATTTTATCTTTCCTTGGTGCTTATGTTATGTGTTATGACTATTTTATGGTTTATGAGTATCAATTACCTATACATGTGATTTTGTGATAAACCTAGGGTAAGTGAGCCCGAGATAGCTCTACAATGAATTGGGTAATGTGATGGAGGTAAACGTGAATGTTTATCCTATGATATTTAGGGAATATACTGTGATGGGTATTCCAAATGTAACTCCCTATATAGGTGTGAAAGCTACAATTTATGTATGATATGTATGCCACAAGTTACCTTTATGATTTTTTAGTAATATGTGTTATTTATAAATCCAATGTATTCATGAGGTATGTTATAGAGATTATGTTATGCATGTATTGATGAAAGAATGTATTCTTTATTAATTTTATAACACTTTCTGTCATTTTTATGCACATCCCAATTATTGAAATGTTTTTTACAGGACATAAAGATGAATAGGGTCAAGGATGGGATCATGGAAAAGTCATGTTGTCTAAAACATGGAACTAGACATGACTCTTTTTTTCATTAGTTTTTTTTGAAAAAAATGGAAACTGAGTAGAAGTTTCTACCTTGTAATCATTTGAGATATAATAGTTATGTCCTAATTCTCTAAAACTCTAATCCTGAAAACATCTTAAATGTTAATTATTTGTTTAATTTAATATTATGTAATGTTTTAAGATAGGGTCCTTATAGTTGTAACCTAAGGTCGGTTTAGAAAACATTAGGGTTTAGAAAATAGTAACATTAATATCCATAAATTATTTTTAGCTTATGTTATGATTGAAATGATAAAGCATTTATAGATTACTATATTGATTGACATAAGATATTTTAGTGTTCGGAATGGTTTTCCGCAGAAAAAATAGGGAAACTATGTTGGGACGACATCAAGAGGAAGAGAACCTTCCAAATCAACAACCTGAGATGGTTGGAATCGAAACTGAATAGTTTGTTATAATGATGGCACAGTTGAATTAGGCTATAAATGGTGTTGGTATCCATGCACAAGATTATCTAGATCAACCACAATAGAACATGCCAGTAGTGGAGAATTTCATGAGGCAACATCCCCATCATTTAGAGGATCATCTGGCCTAACACAAGTAGAAGGGTTGATTAATGAACTGGAGAAAATTTTTGATGTCATGGGGTGTTCATAACATTAAAATGTTAGTCTTGCTGTTTAACATTTTGAAGATGAATCTGATCAATGGAGGTCGATGGTGAAAATTACCAGGTATATTGAGGAGCTTGATTCTCTTGATTAAAACGACTTCAATGGTATTTTTCTTGAGAAATACTTTCATAGGGTGGTTTGTCCTAGGATGGGAAAATAATTCCTAGAATTGAGGTAGGATGATGACTCAGTGGCTGTTTATAATGAAAAATTCACTTATCTAGCAAGGCATGCTTCAAATTTCATATGAGATATTGATAGTAAAATAAACCATTTTTAAACAAGATTAAAGCCAATGTATCAAATGGATTTAGCTTCTCATGATTTTAAAAGTTATGAAAAACTTGTTCATTGTGCGGAGAAGGTGCAAATGGAGATTTTCAATGATCAGGTGTTCTATGAAAAATTATATAATAAGATGTCGAGGTGGCAGGAAAGAGGGTATAACTCTTCAAAAAAGTATGATGGTAAGAAACATAGGATTTCTGTTTGGGAAAATTGTGGTAAAAATCATGTTGGGGAATGTCTTTGGAATTATGTTATGTGCTACCGATGTGGTAAAATGGGACATAAGGCTCATAATTGAATTGAAAAAGATCAACGTAATGGTAAGAAAAAATATGATTTAAAATTAGTAAAATGTTTTCAGTGTAATGAAATGGGTCAGTATGCAAATGTGTGTCCAACAAAAAATTCAACTGAGGGAAAGAATCCATACTCTATGAAGAAAGGGGTGGTGAAATCTTTTGCAACTTCATCAGCGGATGTTGGGCCGTCAAATGAATTTGTATCAGGTACACTTTTTTTTGTTCAAATTATGCCAATGTGTTGTTTGATTCAGGGTCTACACACTCTTTCATTTCCGAGAAGTTTTCTAGTAAATTGGGAATTCCAACTCAAGATATGAATATAGAACTTATGGTAAAAACACCTAGAGGAAATGTTTATACAAAAATAAAACATATGAACCTTCTTATCCTTGTGTGTAAAAAATAATGCACCTTCAAACATTATTGGTTTAACTCTAGTAGAGTTTGATGGTATTTTGGTTACAGATTGGATTTCAGTTTATCAGGCTAAGATTCAATACAAGATAAATAGGATTCTTTTCAGAAATATTTTCAGTTTGTGTACAAGAATGAACCCTTACTTCTAATAACATATCAGGATGTTGAGAAACTAGTAAAAGTTGTAAATGAATATTACCTTGAACATATTGCTGAAAACCTAGGAACTCTTCAAATTTATGATGTTCTAGTAGTAAATGAGTAACTTGATATTTTTTTAATGAGTTTCCTAGTATTATACCTGATTGAGAAGTTGAATTTACCATTTAATTTGTTACTGATTCTAAGGCAATTTCAAAAATCCCTTATCGAATGACTAAAATTGAACTTTTAGAGTTAAGGAAGCAATTGTATGGGTTATTAGATAATGGTTTAATTTGACCTAGCACATCACTATGGTTTTATCTGGTATTATTTTCTGAAAATAAAGATGGATTAATGAGACTTTTATTTAATTATAGAGAATTGAATAAAATCACTATTTAGAACAAGTATCTTTTTCCACATATCGATGAATTGTTTGATCAGATCCAGGGAGCTCAATATTTTTCAAAGATTGACTTGAGGTCAGGGTACCATCAGTTGAACGTAAAAGAAGAAGACATTCCAAAGACCGTATTTCATACTACATATGGAAGTTATGAATTTGTAGTTATGCCTTTTAGTTTAACCAATTCACCTGTTATATTCATGGATGTTATGAATAGAAACTTCCACAAGTTCTTGGATAAGTTTTTGGTAGTTTCCATTGATGATATTTTGGTTTATTCTAATATTAAAGAGGAGCATTAATGTCATTTAAGGGTTGTCTTGAAAACCATAATAGAAAATAAACTTTATGGGAAATTCAGAAAGTGTGAGATTTCGTAGCAACAAATTTCATTCCTTGGTCACATTGTTTCAAAAAATGGAAAACCTGTTGATCCTGCTAAAACAAAAGAAGTTGAAGAATGTCCAAGACACACAAATATAACCAAGATCCTTATTTTTCTTGGATTGTAAGGCTATTACCAGAGGATTGTTGAAAAGATTTCACAGTTATCTCGCTCATTAACTAAGTTACCCCAAAAAGGTGTTATGTTTAGTTGGATAAAAAAGGTGATGATTGTGTTCAAGAATTCAAAAAAAGATTCGTGAATGCTCTAGTTTTGGCACTGCATTCTAGAAATGGTGATTTTGTTATTTACAGTGATGCTTTGTTTAAAGGAATTGGTTGTGTCCTTATGAAGAATGATCATGTAATTTCTTATACATTAGATCAGTTGAAACCACATGAGATAAATTTCCCTACGTAATATTTGGAACTAGCTGTGGGTTTTTTTGATTTAAAAATTTGGAGGCATCATTTTTAGGGAGTAAAATTTGAATGATATACCGACCAAAATTTTTTAAAGTGTATATTTACTCAAAAAGAATTGATGATGAGACAAAGGATATGGATAGAAACAATCAAGGATTATGATTGAACGATCCTTTACCATCTGGGAAAAACAAAAAAAGGTTGATTCTTTAAGTTGGAAAAGTAATGCTACATTAACTATGTTACGTTTGGTATGAGATACTTTGGTTATTGAATTAATGAACTTTGGAATACACGTTTTTGGTTCAAGAAAATATTTTGTTTTGTTTCAGGTGTCAGTGAAATCATCTCTATCAGACAGAATAAAAAAAGTGTAGAAAAGAAGATATTGAGTTACAGAAAAAGGTATAGCTGGTTCAGAAGGGTAATTTTCTTGATTTTAATATTGATAATGATTATTTTTTAAGGATTGGGAAAAGATTATGTGTGCCTTCTGATTCAAAGATGAAGAATGAGTTGTTCTGTGAATCTCATAGTTCCCCATTTTCAGTTCATCCTGGCAGTACTATGATGTACAACGATCTTCAGGAGTATTACTGGTGGTAAGGAATGAAAAGAGATATTGTTGATTTTACTATGAACTGATTGAATTGTCATCATGTTAAAGGAGAGGGATAGTTTACAAAATGGATGTGTCCGTCACTACTAGTGCAGGAGTGTAAATGGAAAAATATATCCATGGATGAAGTTGTGGGATTATCAAAGACATCACACGGTAATAATGAAATCTGGGCTATTGTTGATTTATTGACTAAATCCGCTAATTTCATTACTATTTGAGATACTTTGTCTCTAGATCAACATTCTCATTTTTATTTTAAATAGATAGTTAGGTTACATGGATTTCCCCTTGCACTCTATCTGATCATGATCCCAGGTTTACTTTTAACTTTTGGAATGGCCTTCAGAATTCATTGGGTAGTGAATTAAATTTTATTAAAACTTTTCATCCACAATCACATGGGCAGTCAAAATGAATAATTCAGACGTGGAGGAGGAAAACATTATCAAACTACAGGTTTTGGGGATACAGTAGGTGAAAGGAAGATGATGGGACCAGAATTGGTAGAAAAGATGGTAGAAAAGTCTCAGTTGATTCAAAATAACTTGAGAACAGCTCAGAGCATGCAGAAACGTTATGAGAATAACTGGAAGAAGGATCTCTCTTTTGAGGTAGGTGATCATGTCTTTAATAGCGTTTCTCCATTGAAATGTGTGATGCGATTTGGTAAGATGGGATAGTTGAGTCTGAGGTTCATTAGACCTTATGAAATTCTAGAGAAAATTGGATTAGTTTTGTACAGAGTGGCATTACCTCCACGTTTATCCTAGGTACAAAATGTTTTTCGTGTTTCGATATTGAGAAAGTATATGCGAGGTCCATCTCATGTTTTGTTCCCATTGGGAGTTCAGTAGGATGAGAATCTCACTTATGAGGCACAACCAGTCCAGATTCATGACCAAATAGATCATGTATTGCGGAATATGGTAATTCACCAGGTAATAGTTTTTTCGAAAACCCATATGGTTGAAGAGGTGACGTGGGAATCTGAAAATGTTATGAAGGATAAATACACCCATTTATTTGATAAGTGAATAAAAATTATAAGGATGCAATTTACAAAATGGGGGAAGGATGTAACATCCCAAGTATATAAATAAATAATACATTTTCATTTTGATTAATATTTTTAAATTAAATACTACTTTTACTTTAAAGGGAGTTTTATGATCAATGGCATTCCAGATACGCAACAATAGGTTTTTTTGAAATCATACGTTTCACACTAATAATAAAATATTAATATTTTAAATGGTTGTTAACTCCTAGCTGGTGTAATGGTGGAAATAAACATATCTAACTAAAATATGATTACACATATTTGTTAAATGTTTTTACTTTTATGTAATAAATGTTATAGGCTTAAAATGTGAATGAATCTAATTTTAATCATAAATACTCTAATATTCATTAAAAGGTCGATTTACCGCCTTTTAATGGTGAACCCTCTTTAAATATAGTTTTGGTCACTTCTATATGTTCTATTTCACAAATAAAAACTCTTTTTACATTTGGGACATCCAAATTTACTTTGGGTAAATTTTGGTATTTTTTCTGATAAAAATTATTTTAATAAATATTAAAAAATACTATATTTTAATTCAAAATTTAATTTTGATCTAATTTGTTTTTTATGTTTATATAATCGTTTTAAATGGTTTTAAAGTTAAATTAGATTAAATTTTTACCAATTAATTTAATTATGGTCATTGAAATTATTTCACATTGAAATTGGACATTAACAAGTGTCAATCTTTTGATAGTTATTGTTTCTTAAAAACATGCTATTCATTTTGACAACCGGAATTAATTTTAAATTAATTAATCCAACTTCTAGGTTTTTAATTTGGTATAATATATGTAATTTTTGAATTCAGAATATCAAATATTTCTTAGGATGAATTTTTAATATTTTTCTAAAAAACGTTAATTTTTTATGTATAGTGAAATCACTTAGTAGTAGATAAAACGGAATTTTTCATTTAAATGAAATTTTACAACTTCTGTGAATTAAATTTTGAAAATCCAACATACATGGTTTTTATTAGTAAGTAAAATTTTGATCCATAGGATGAAAATAATATTTGTTAAACAGTAACTTTTAACTTTTATTTGCCATGGTTAAAGGTAAATAGGGTAATTCAAGGTAAAAAGAATATTATAATAAAACAAAATTACCTTAACACTTGTCATAACCATATTTTGTTGACTAATTTACAACCATTTTCATATTTGTGTCGATTTTGGGACCCCGTGGAGCCAGATGGGAGTGATAAAGACACTTTAGATTAATTAACTTAAATTAAAGGAAAAAATGACATAAAAAATTTCCTTTTTGTGAATTACTTTTTATATGGGGTTATATAAGTCATCATTTATACTATAAATATTTTTTGTAACCATAAAATGATTTCCTACATCATTGTTTTTTTTTATAATTTTTAGACCTCAAATAAATTAAATTCATTATGACAGAATAATGTTACTGTATTTAACTCATTAATAAATGATTTAAATAAATAAGATTATAAATATTAAAACAATATCCAAAATCTGTCCAATATTTATTAAATGATTTTAATTTTACCATTAGTCATCTTATCTTTGACATTAATTAGTTTTAGAACTTTAGAAACTGAATATCATTAAATAATAAAATAATATTTTCACACATTCCTTATTCCACACACCTCTCAAGCCACTTGTCTCATCTAACCCAAGCCAAAATAATATCTCAAGATCACTCTCCTCCTCATAAAAGCCATACCTTAGGCAGAAGGCACTTCATGAAGTCATGTTGGTTCAAACCTATGGGAAATACCAAAATTAAAGGTAACTGTCTCTATTAACTTCTTTTCTTTAATTTTAATTCTCTAACCCCTAATCTTTTTTTATTACATTATATTATACAAAAACTAGTATCCTCAATATACTAGTATGTTGTTATGATAAGGATTCGAACTAAACTTACACACACCTCCATATACTGGGTAAAAAACATAATTTTTCTGTGAATGGAAAACTAACGCCTCATGAGACGATGATTGGTCAATTATCTCATACCACCTCTCATGGTAGCCATTATGATGGAACTATATTTATATATTATATAAATTATGTTTATGATTTATTTATGCTTCTGTATTTTTTATGTTTAGCACACTATTATGGATTCTATTATGGGTAAACGCGATAATTTCATTTGATGAAGTGTGGAATACCACCCCCTCAAATTGATATGAATCGTTAATTTTCTTTTGTGGGACATATAATTGATGGATTTAATGATATTATACATGATATTATTCTTGAATTATAATATACCAATTTATCATTATGATTTCATTCTTTAAAAAATGAAATATAAATTAAAGTAGCATTCATGCATACATTCGTATTACTGTCTCTGTGAATGATGAATTTCTTTTCATATCTATAAATGATATATAATGGATATATATATGATATATATGACATCTAAATAATGATTATCATTCTGTAGATATTGGATTATTTACAACATGGACGACTTTATATGGTGCTCATTTTTTTTACTCAAGTACAAAATATTGATAAAACAATCGTTATTAACTTAAATGATTTAATAATGATTATAACATCATATTAAGTGATATAAAAGGATTAATATACTTGAATAACGTTCTTAAAAAAGTATAAATTAAATTTAGTTTATTATTCATGATATTATAGAACAAATGGTTCATGTCGAACATGAGGTATATGACTTCATCTCGATCTCTTTTCAATGAGGAATATCTTGTTTTAACACACAACATTCTTTTATACGTTGTGTAAACACATTTGAATTTTTATTTCAATCAAAGGGAATCTTTTTCAATGAAGCATTTTACTAATAAAAAAGAATGTTTATTTTTAACGTAAGCGGTGATAATGAACTTTCCACCGCCACAAGTATTATTTGATATTTGGAAACCTTTACGATTCTTAATATTTTTTGAAAGGAAAATAAATATCATATACTATTTTACATATTATTGGAAATGAAAATGGTTTTGTAAATGGTTTTGTTACGTCAATATATTGAAATGTAATATTTTTATTGAAATGTGGGAATGCTATCTTTTCTTCAGGCTTATGTTATGTGTTATGATAATGTTAGGGTTCATGGGAATTATTTACATATACGGGTGGTTCCGTGATAAACCTAGGGTAGGTGAGCCTGAGATAGCTCTCCAATGCATTGGGTAACATGACAGTGGTAAATGTGAATGTTTCTCTTAATAGATTTTGGTAATATATTATAATGGGTATTCCAAATGTTACTACATGCGTAGTTATGAAAGCTACAATGTATGTGTGATATATATGCCACATGTTACCGTTATGATTTGTGATTACAATGTTATATTCAAAAATCTTATGTATTCATGAGGTATGTTATAGAGGTTATGTTATGCATGTATTGATGAACAAATGCTTTCTTTCTTTATTTTATAATCCTTACTAAGCACTGTATGCTCATCCCAAGATTTTAAATGCTTTTCACATGACTTAATTATTAATAGTGTCAAAGATGGAGTACATGAAATGTCATGTTGTCTAAAACATTGAACTAGACATGAAACATTTTTTTCTAATGTTTTTATTATATGAAAAAATTTAAACCGCGTAGAAGTGTCTACTTTGTAATTTTTTGAGATGTAATAGTTATGTCCTAATTCTGTAAAACTCTAAACCTGAAAATATCCTTAATGTGAATTATTCGTTTATTTCAATATTATGTAATGTTTTATGGCTGGGTCCTTATTTTTATGGTGTATTAACACCATAAGAGTATGATTTATGTATTTTATCCTAGAGATCTGAAATTATAAAATATATATTTGGGGAAATATACTTAGGCCTAGGAATTTTAAATTTCATACTCCCTTGGTAGAGGCAATGTGGTCACATATGAATTCACTCGAAATTACGTTCATTGATATTGAAGTTATTAGTGAAAGAGTGTTAGATGATGACCTGGTTCAATGAGATTTATATTCAATAATATTTTTATTATGAGTTGGTTTTCCAAGCTTTTACAAGGGCTGGATCACTAATGGGTGATTAGATTCTAATTGGGAGGGTTGGGGATGATGTGTGTTAGTGTTTATGAATGAATCTATTGGGTGGGGAGACCTTGATTGAGTTGTCCTGGCATCCCAATAGAGTTATTTTCTTTTGAGTCGTAATTTTACAGATAATGGGAATTTATAAATATGGTATAAACACCACGAACAGTGAAACCAGGATATTTTAGAATAACACTTTATTCAATTGATTACAAGATAAGCAACACAATGCCTAAACGAAACATGAAATATTATTATATACGAAAATTATAACCGATCCTATAAATTTTTGGGTATGAATAGGATAACATATTTTTTAAAATATTTATATATCAGTCCATATGAACATAAATATAATCATAAATTTTAACATACAATCACAAAATTATTAATAAAAATATTTTATTCAATTATTCAAAAATGATTTAATTTTTTTAGAAAATATTATAATTATTTTATTGAAGATTTTTATATTATATTTTAATAAATGGATATTATTTTTGAAATCAAAAATTAAAAATCAACATGGGAATATGATTTTATATTTTTATGAAAATAATTAGTTTTCAATGAACATTTAACGAATATTTATTTTTTATTGAAAACAAAATTTTCATTTCAAGAATATATAAAGTTCCATTTTATATGAAATTATTTCAAATTAATTTTATATGTATTATGTTTCCATTCATAAAAATAATTTCATGTTAATAAGTTTGGTGGTTAATTTTTTTAACAAATGTTATAAATAAAAATATTTTAATTTTTTAGAAAAATTATATATTTAGTGTTTTAATCATTATAAATTAAATGAATCTATATTTTTAATTATTTTACTTAAATTTATATTCAATAATTTTTTTTAACATTCATTGAATAATTTATCTTTACATGGGATTATAAAAACTATACTATTTTTCTTATAAATGGATTTTTCTAAAAAGTTTTTTAATTATGTATTTTTATTTTTATTTTAAATAAAATTTCAAATTATAAGTTTTTAATTTCATAAAATGGACTCAATATTTCAAATTATGTATTTATATTTTCTAAATTAGTCCCCTTTTATATTTATCCATAATGAATTGTAACTGTGGTAAAATTTATCAACCTGGTAAAAGGTATATCAGGTTAGTCTAGGTACAATGTATGTGATTTGGATATATGTTTTCATACTAATTCTTATTGGATGAATTTAATTCAACCCTTATAATCATATTTTTCAACTTAATTTTTTAATGATAACGTTTCCATGAAAATTGAAAATATTATATTTAATGGAATGAATGTAACATAGTTTCACTCTAGTTATTTTAAATATCATTTATATGTTCACATATAGATAAAAGAATGTTATAGATGAATCTAAATGATATTATTAATATAAATAAAATTATATTCATGACTTAATTTTTCCCAAATATTTAAAAATTTTATAATTAACATTAATTATTATGATACAATGATGCAATATTTCTCCAATAAATAAAACAAAATTAAAATTGATTTTATAAATATTAAAAGTTATGTAATTTGAGTTAGATGATCTGTTACATGATTTTTGAAAAATAATATCACATGTTAATTATATTCTATATAGCTATATTTGAATTCCATCATCTTCTTTCGTAATTTTATGTTAAATTTAATGAAAAATGTCTCAATATTAAATAAAGATAAAATATTAAAAAAATATTTTATTAAATAAATAAAAATTTAAAAAATATTAATATTGGAAAATTAGGATATGATATAGTAAAAAATATTAATAATTTCCCATTTATAGACCTTTTGTGACCATTTATATTCAAAATGATTTTAATGTACTTTAATCGTTTAAAATTTTTGATGTGTGACCCTCCCCTCAATTATAAAAATTCTCCCACATTTTCTCTTATTGACACCTTATATAACCTTATAGATCCACCAAAATCAACTAATTTCATTAATAAAATGCCACAGTCACATTTTATAGGTTAACATATTATAGAAAGATATTTCCAAGATCACCAAAGATGATACATAAAAGACTCTTTTCAATGAACTGATAATCTCCATAAACGATCATATTGTTTTAAATTCTTCTTTTACCTCTACTAAATCTATTATATTCTTAATAAAAAATAAAGTCAGTATATTAAATAAAAAAATGTTATTATTATTTTGAAATCTTCATTATTCATCATATTTACATCATGTGGTATGTGATTGTATTATTTGTGTATACATGAAAATAATAGTGTCCACGATGCGATATAATTAATTTCTCATCATTATATTTTATGGATTTTAATTTTGATCATTTTATTGTTTATAAAACATAATTAGGATATGTATGTATCTCCATAGTGATAATATAAAATATACATTCTAACATTCCAAACCATTGGAAAATGATAAAGTTTCTCATGGGATCAAATCAACTACTTTCTCCATGAAGCGATGTGTTTTGTTTAATAATATCATTTTACATGGTTCATAATAAGTATACATAAAATTATTTTATGTTATATATAATATATAATAATTATTCGGTAAAGTTGATTTAATTTTTACCCCTCTTTCATTCAATGAGATGAAAAATTAAAACAATGTCCATGTGTACTATAACCTACTATCACCATGAATAGTGTAATTAATTTTTATATCTCTACATTAATTAATTACTAAAAAACTATATACAATTAATATATATTATATTAATATCATGAATAAAATTATTGACATAATATAACCATTATAAAACTAAAATTATGGAGATAACTCAACCAAATCATATATGAAACCCAAAGAATATATCATGTAAAATAGTTATTTTAATATGTAATTGTTAACAAAATAGTGAAATAGTTTGCAATAAAATATTATATATTGTTATATATTTCACAAAAGTTTATTAATATATGTTTAATAATTATATATGTATTATAAAAGTGGTTGCAACATGTATTTAGGATGTCAAACCTAAGGTAAGGGATTTTTGCCTCACTTTTATTTTTGTGGGACACACTCTATATTCAACACTTATTTCAATTATGCGATCTATATATTAACTAGTAATTTTATTTAATAATTTTATTTTAAATTTATGTGTATTTACAATTAAATTTTAGTTTCTTTCCATAATGGGGATATGAATCTAAAGATACCGTTATGTTAATGGTATTTTGTAATAATATTATTTTTTATTAGATTCGTTAATAATTATGTTTTGGATGTTGAATTCATAAAATAATTCTCCCAATAAACTCTTAAATTTTCATCTTACATCAAATTTTATTGATAATAGTATTTCACTTTACTTTTTGTCAACATACATACTCAAGATACAGAAAATTTATTTTTAATTATAATAATATTTATTCTTCTCTTTAGTCGAAAACATTTTTTCATTCATATCCTTATTTTGTAAAAATATTTTAAAAAGGGTTCTTAAAATATTCCTTTGTTTTTTAATTTATTTTAACTATTCTAGTTATTAAATAATTTTTTAAAAATGAATCTAAATATATTTTTTTAATGATTTACAATGTGAATTATAAAAAAGAATGAATGGAATGTTTTTAACTTAAGTGGATTGAACAGTATTTACCGCCATCATAAATTCTCATTGATTAAAATATTCATTTGAAATATTCATATAATTATTTGAAATAAAATTGTTTATATAAAAAATTTTATATTTTAAGATTTTATGGGAGTTACTTCATTTTTCAGGGATATTTTCCTGAAAAATATTTTCATGGTCTTTTAATAGAATTTATATTCATAAAAGATAATAACCCGTTATATAACAGATTAAATAATGGGGATATATTAAAGGGCTAACATTCTTATTCATTATCTGGTTGGTTTATGTTTATGATCAAAATATTCTAATGAATCATGTTCATTTTCAATGGTTTATACTCTAAAAAAATGATGAAATGTTTATTAAACCTTTTTCTTATCCATGAGTTATGTTGTGATATACAATTTATAAATCCCATTTCCTTTCATGGGAAATGATATGATGTATTAATAATGATAATTTGAATCGAATATGTATTATTTTAATTATGTGGTGGGTGGGACCTATATCAACATCCAATGCATTGTGTAAATATGGATAACCAATAATGGAAATGAGGTGTGTCTTAACATAACTTCATGTTGAAATTCTCATACACAAACCTAGTATTCAATACCATAAGATTAAAAATGGACTCAATTTTCATGTTCTTATGATTTAGTGTGGATGCAGTTTTCATTTCCTTATATTGATGAGTGGAATTTTCTTGCAAGATTATAAAATTATGTGTTGAAGAATTTCCATGAACATAAGATTATGTTAGGGTTTTATTTCATGTTCATATAACTATGAGTGAACCAATATCAATTTATACATGTTCAAGATGTTATAAGAATATGTGGATTCCATAAAATAATATATTATTAAATGTTTATTCTCTCACAAATCATGTTCCATGGTTTCATTAGTATTTATGTATTATTAACTTCAAAAAAATTGTGACTCAATCTTTATGATCTATGATAACCAGGGTATAGATTTGAATTTTTACGCTCAGTTTCTCATACCATTATGCTCATATCAATATTATGTGATCATTAAAAGGCCACTTTTTTACAATTATTTACTATCTGAGCACACTCATTTTTTAGTTTCCTTTCCAAAGGCTATAGAAAAAAGTTCTAATAATGATATTTATATAAGGGGCGATATATACAACGTACACAATGTGCGGATCTTATGAACCATTTGGTTATATGTGTATGTTTCCAAATATACTATAACAATAAATTTGTATTTTTGAATCATTATGATATATAAATAATATTTATATAATAATATTTTATATCTATAAATGAAACGTATGGGTCCCTATAGTTTTTATTAGAGTAGGGTATTGTTAATCATTCAAATCAAGTATATGAAAACTATAGTTAGAACCCTAGGTATAATTCTATTTTTGGATATCATCATAGATTTTAGGTATTGATCATGGATAATATATGATTAATCTATCATTTCCATGATAGAAATAGATGATTATTGATTTACACATCCCGTAAATTATATTTCATGATTCAAACTATAACTATTGTTTTTCATAATATGATATTTTGTTTCATTAAACAGATAAAAATGTAGGATTCATATTAACACTTACAAAAAATGGAATGATTATTCTAATGAAAAAATAAATTAATTTGGAGTTATAATTAAAAACCCATTGATTATAACTAGATATTATTCATGATATATGATTAAAAACATAATTCTTAACCAACTCATGGACTGAACTACAAAGAAAATTTTATATTTCCCAAAAGTCTCAAGTGCTAGAGACTATATAAGAAATATGATTCAACTTCCCATGTGTAGAGAATTTGGGAATAATCACTCAATTAAATGTCTCGGAAGAAAAAGAATATGTTTTCTATGTGTAAATGATTGATATAGAATAATTAATTATTAGGGAAAATAATGAGCATGATTGAGGAATAAAATATAATTCTATGTAACTATTTGTAGTTTATTTTATTATGTGTCTAAATTTTAGAAATTATCCAAGAAAATCCCCTAATTAAAGGGTTTAATACTATCCTAATGAAGTAATTATCCAATAAAAATATTTTATGTGAATGTATTGATGTGTTTATGTATTAGGATTCATGAATTATATCAATTATAATTTTATTATAACATTGATTAAAAATTTATGGATTATTCCACTGTAATTTTTATTATGGATTTTAAAAAATATGTTAAATGGATGAATAACAAAGATAAGTGATATAATGGATTGTTGATAATGTTTTTTTGGGACAAAATATGATTGAAATTAATCGGAGAGTATTTGTGACCAATAAATTGGGAACCTATTTGATTATATTATTATTTTGGCTATCTTTGATGTTTTTAATTAATTTTTTGATTTATATAATATAGTTAGTGGTTAATGAAATTATTTTAGGTATAATGATTATGTTTAGTTTTGGAATAATATATTTTTTCATGTGTGGTTATATTTAAATTATTTCTACCTTTATGGATTTTTATTTTTAAGGTTGATCCTAAGTAGAATGGATTGAAGAAAACCATTTTAATGTTTTATGTGATGGTATTATGAAGTTATGGGAAACAGTTACTAGGTATTAGGAAGAATAATATGTTGAGGCTCAAATAAAACTTTGGGGATGTTATTCAATTCGTTCTTATGATAACTATGGTCTTTATGATTTTAGAATATATGTAATCAGGATGGTAAAAATTTTATTCACTAACAAGGTGATGTTTTCATAGATATATATGTCCATGTTATGGATTACCATTTAGTTTAGTACAAAAATTTGATTCATGAAATTTTGTTTAATTCCACTACATTAAAAGATTATTTAGTGATTTATCATGGTCATTTATGATATTTGGGATATGTGTCATTGGTTTTGAAGAATATTTTACCCTTAGGTTCAACAAGATATTGAACATGAATAATTGTTTAGGAATAATGAAATTAAAATTTTAATGATGTATGATAAATGATATATATATATTAAGATTAAATTATTCTAAAATGTTGAGGTTATTGAGGTAAATAATTATTTTCACATAAATGTTTAACATCTTAATACAATGGGTCATTAATTTTTATAATTTTTGTTTAGTAACAATTTTTTGATTTGGTTAATCCCTAACGATATGAGGAATAAAATTACATACTTTTTTGATCTTTAAAAAGTTGATTTTAGTTATTTATAAAAGAAAAATTTATCTCAAATACGCTTTGATTAGAGAAATAGATTTGATTTTGGTGGATATTGATTAATGGATTATGTAATAGTTTTTTATTAATTATTTATCCTTACGTTCATAATCTGGATTGTGAAATAATTTTTTAACTCAATGAAAAATAAATTAGGTGACAAATAATTTCCTATAACCATGAATTTATAAGAATTGATGGTCTTTTATCCCATCACTTATTCATGGTTATTTATTGTCAATTTTATAATGAACATGTTCATTATCACAATATATTAGTCCTCAGGAATTAGATTTCTCCTCCAGGCCTTTATTTTCATGTCTCACTAATTCTATTATATTTGGGAACCTATTCATGTGTTATTCTAGATGACCCTTATATTTTTCCTTCATTATTTTCAAGAGGATCATTAAATGAACCATAATGTGATGAGGGTTTTAAAAAATGTAATTTTCAAAAATTAAACAGTGAATTACTGAAATTAAGTTCAAATTTAAAGGATGTGATTTATTGAAGGGGGATTACATCACCTTGATATTTTAGAATAATAGTATGTTTAATAAGGTATAAGATATGAATCACCCACCCTAAACCAACTGTGAAATATTATTATATATAAAATTTATCAACAAGACCATAAATTATAATTTATGAAATTAATAAATTAGTTATTAAATATATATATATATATATATATATATATATTTCCTACTCAATATAAATATATTAACAATATATTTTAAGTAATTTATTTATTTTTAGTCAAGGAGTTTTATTAATCCAAAAAAAAGGATTTTCTAATTTTGTATAAGAAAATAGTATAATTAATATCTCAATGTTTTTGTAATTATATTTTATAAAATTGATATTTTTTAATGAAACAAGTCAAAATTATATTATGATTATTTTTTTTCTAATATTATGAAAATTAATAGGTTTTCAATGGATAGTAACCAAATATTGATTTTTTATAGAAATTAGTATTTTATTTAATGAATCTACAATGTTCCATTTTGATATTGGTATCAACATTGTGGTTTAATTTGCTATAAAACATTTTTATCTGTATAAAAATGATTTTTTATAGAAAAATAATTTAATGGGAGAATGTTTTATTCTCATAATATGTTAAATTAATCACTATTATTGAATTATTTTATTTAAATTTATATTCAATCATAAGATTTAATGTTGTAATATTAATTTTTTATGCATTAGATAAGAATAAATACAATTTTATCCAAAAAGTTGTATTTTTCTTAAAATCCATATGCAACATATATTTAATATCTTATTAAAAAAATTATTCCACTAATAGGTATTCATTTCTATAATTTTGTTTACATATTTGGAATCTTCAGGTCTAAATTTAGTAAATATGACCCATTTTTTAAAAAAAATCATAATATTAACCATGATAAAAAAATCACCCTGGTAAAGGGTAATACGGGTTAATCGATGTTTACATTAAGTAGTAATTACATAATATCTCAGAATAATTATTATTATAAGAAGTTAATTCAACACATATCACCTTAGGCATGAAATTTATTTTTTCAATGGACACTTTTCCTTGAAAATGACATATAAAATATGTAATGAAAAGAATGTTACAAAATATCATTGATATAGTTCTAAATAACCATTATATATTTTAAAAGGGAATTAATTATGTTATGGATGAATGTAAATCTATATTTTCAATTGATTGATATATTTTTCATGATTTAAATTTATTTATAATTGTAAAAAATTTTAAAATTACATTTAATGTTTTTGCAACACTAATGTAATATTTATCAAAAAAGAGAAAATATATTAAATATTTTTATAATATTAAATATAACATTATTTGAATGTGATAATGTGTGCCATAAATTTTTAAGAAGAATATAACATAATTTTTTTACTTTATAAATTATATTAGAATTATAACTTTTTCTTTATGAATTTTAAGTAAAATTTAATTAATATTGTCGAAAATTAAAAATATGATATATCAAGAAAATAATTTTGTTTAATTTTTATAAAAATAATAAATGTTTTAAATAGTGAATTTACAGAAGAAAAAAATGGTTGAAACAATCACATTATTCTCATTTATATTCGTGTTGTAAAACAATTTCTCCAAAATGACATAAATATATTTTATTCTTTTAATAAATTCCAATACTACACCTCCGTTCAACTATAAATTTGAACCAATCATTTTGATTATTTTCCCCAAAATTGTAAAATTTATCTCATCCAAACACTACCATGTTATCCTCAACACATACACATAAAAATTATAGAGTATTTGTTTGTCCCAAAATAGAAACCATATATCCCTTAAGTGTAGATCTAAAGGAATCATTTCAATGAATATATAATCACCATAACCAATCAATTTTTTAATGATATATTTACCTCATATAACTATGATATATTAATCATTAAATACTAAACTAGTTATTATAAATAAACATAAATTTTATTATGATTGTTAAACAACATTTATTTACCCAGTTTTCATCAAATGGGTATTGAAATTATCACATATGCATAAATACAACATACTGTATCCATATAGTGATATAGTTAATTACTCATAACTATCATTTATGGATATTTATTTTTTTGGGATTAATTATTATTAAGGATAAATATAATATAAGTATATTTTTGTTATTTTGACATCATATCTACCTTATTTCCTTCCAAACAGTTTGAAAACAATAATGTCGCTCAGGAGTATGTATGGACTACCATCTCTATGAAGTGATGTGATTCATTTTTCCTTGATAATTTAAATGGGTGTTAAAAATTATGGATTTAATGAATACATATGATATATTTTATATAATAAAAATTATTCTACATATGTGAGTAAATATTCATCTTTCCATTGTTCTAGTATTCATAAAATTAAAAATGTGTTCATGGGTATGTATGACCTACCGTCTCAATTAATAGTGTAAATCAATTTTATATCTCTAAATTTATGAATTAAACTAACCATGTATATAATGAATATATTTGATATTTATCTTCTAATTAAAATTATATATATTATGGAACCATGATCAAAGTATAAGTACCAAAACTACCTGACTAAGAAATCTTTGGAAACCAAAGAGAATTTCATTCATAACTACAATTTGAATAACTAATTTTCAGTAATGGGTGATGAGATGTTTTAAGTATGTCCATTATGGAATGAAATATATTATATATATATATATTAGTTTCATAATAAATCTATATTAATTAGACATGATGTTCTAACATGTGTAAATGAAGTTCGACATAATATATGATATTTTTGCCTATATTTTATTTTTGTGGCATACATAACATGTTCATCGTTTGTTTATTTTATATGGGATATATACAACACATGAATTTTTTTATGATTATTTTTATTAATATTAGGTAGATTTAAATATATAGTTTTATGATATTTATTTCATTGGGTTTGTGATATAAATTTTACAAAAGTTTTTAGGGTTTTATTAAGAAACATCATTACATATCAAGGTTTTTTAATTATGTTTATGTTGAGTAAATAATATTATATATCTCATAAAATAGTCATCAATATTACATTTATTTTATTATTTCATGTGAATAATTTTTTCTATTTCATTTCGCTCTTGTTTTTTACATAGGACATTGAAAATGATTTTTGCGGAAAGTCAACCATGTTCTTATATTTGTTTCAGAACCCATTTTCAAACATATCCATGGATTCTAAAAAAATTAAATTTGGAATCTACTATTATCCTATGATGGTTTATAGTCATTTATACCCATGTTTGAATTTTAATTTTTATTGAATTGAATCTTCATATTTTCCTCTAAATGAGGTACATTTATACTCTTTACATAAGTATTAATGATATGTTTTTTTATCATATACAACATTCACATAATTTACCATAATCATGTTTAATGAATAAATTTAATATTCATTTACAATTATCCTTGGTTATTTTCAATGAATTTTTTTCATTAATATTTTCTATTTTATTCAATTCTAAATAAGTGATTTTATATTGGTATGATTTTTTTCAAAATAATATATTAGTAATCTTTTAATAGTATTTCTATTTATAAAGGAAGTAAAACCTTGATACCACATATTATTTGAAATTTATAAAATCCAAGGATTCTAACCATATTATTTCTATGGATATTTTATGTTTCATTTGACATTTTCATTAATACTATGATAAAATGATGAAATGTTTCTGAAAAATATTTCTTTCCTATAGGTTATACAATGGTGAGATATTTATAAAACAAAATTTCATTTCATGAGATATATTATGATTGATTTTTTTTAATTATATTTCATACATATGTATGATTTAACTATATAATTGGTGGTACATATATATGCCTCATATGCATTGGGGAAAGCTGAACAATCCATAAGTTAAAAAAGATATGTATGAACCTAATTTCTTGTTGACAATTTCATGTGTGGACATGTTTTTCATTTCAATAAGATTGATTTTACACCTGATATTCATGTCCATATGATTTTATTGTGGAACAAGTTTTCATGTCTATACATTTATGCATTGACCCATCTTGCATGCCCATAAGATTTTTTGTGGATGTGGTTCTATGTCCATATTTTTATATGGGGAACTGATTTCATGTCCATAAAATTATGAGGATTTTAGTTTCTATTTTTAACATTTTAAAATGTTATATGATTATCTATAATCCAAAAACACATGTCATATACTAATGGTTTTATATCACGGGTCATGTTCTATGTTTTCTTTGTGATTGTTTTCTTATGAATTGTAATGCTTTATTCCATTTCATCATATTTTAATATATGATATATATAGGATATAGATTTCAAATGTTATGATGATGTTATGAAATACTTATGATCATGTAATTCTTAAGAGATCAATGATATATCCTTTTACCACCATTGAAAGGATTCTAATCATTCCCTTTATTATATTTCCTTTCTTATTGTTATGAATAAAGGAACTAGGAATTATATGTTTGATAAGGGGTCTAGTTGGATAAAACATAATGGGATATTATGATGAAATATATGTTTATGTTCCAATGTTTCCAAAAATAAGAAACATAAAAAAATTGAATGATTTTTTATGATATATAATGAAAATTAAACTAATAAGTTAATATCCATGTATAAAATTTATAGGACCCTATATTGAGGAAAAATCATATATATCATGACATGAGTCCTTATTACTTTCTTCCATGTTGGCGATATCTTAAGAATTTTTTATCTTGGTTCCTCATATTTCAAATTATTAAACCGTAATATTATAATCCATTAGAGGGACTATATTTTTGGCCAATTTGAGTTTTGAAATTATATGATATATCCATGGATATTACTATTGGTCTATCTCAAACTCATAGTTGTAAAGATATGGTATGGGAGATTAATTATTGAATCATAAAATAATATCATTTCTTACCTATTATGTAGTTAACAATGGTAAATGACCTTTGGAACATTAATATTCCAGCTTTTATTTTAATTTATTATTTTATATCATCTTATGTCAACGAAACAGACACATACTTCAAATACTTATTCTGAAGTGAATTATTGATAGTGATGTGTAATTTGTTGATGTTGATATTGACTTATCATCCATTGATGGATGACTAGACATAGAGAGACATATATATTTTTGAATACATATATCTAGAATGTTTGTGTGACATTTGATTCTCATCCTATAAACATTTACCATTGATATATATTTCATATAATAATATTTAAATGTATTCTATTTAGATTCTTCTATTTGAGGAATTTTATAAGTAGCCTTTCATGACTACAATTTATTGGAATGAAGTTAGAAAAATGTACATAGGTGGACCACGTATATTCCAAAGATACCTTATAATATGTGGTCGATCAGGAAAATATTAGAGATAGAATAATGTCACCAGAAAACTATTTTTGATTAGTGTCATAATTTATAGTAATTTGAGGTATATTATCTAGTTGTCCATATGTTTTTACATCAGTTGGGATATAGTTCTTTATGGGAGAAGGGTAAGTTGGAACCTCATTTTTCCCATTTGATATTTTGGAGAAAATTGTGATGGTGGATTATAATTGTAACTTACCTAATAAATTGAAGTATATAAATGTTTTCTTCGATGTTTCATAACTGATGAAGTCTCAGCAACATTTATACCAAACAGTAATGTGGGAATACAATGATATTGAACCATAAATCTTGTTTGTTGAATGAATATTTTTGATATTTCACGGATAGGATATGCTTCTCCCTTGAAAGATTATATCATTAGTTAGTTTGAGATGTTTATGTGGCCAGGATAACCATGATATATGGGATATAATTCAATTATATTATAATAATGTACTTATCTTTCATGATATTCTTTAATATGTGACTTTATGGGGAAAAAAGATTTTATGGTGGGAAAAGTGATCACACCATGTTATATAGAATAATGTATAGATCCCTTATGTTATTTTATATTAAATTTTAATTTTCTTATGTGTTATAATTGAATATATATGTAGGTTGTGGTATATGGATGCCACTAGATAACTAGTGAAGGAAATCATATAGCTAGAGCTCACCAGTAGAAAAGATATTAGAATGAAGGTACCCTTGGTCCATTTTTTGAGTGCCTAGATAAACAAGAAATATTCCATAAACTATGTAAAAAATAATGTGACGCCTATATGTGTTTGTGTTCTTCTTTCAACAACTTACTTCCTATTAGAGGTCACCCTCTAGCCAGTGGATTCACTATATACATGGATCAAAATTGGAATAAATGTAATCTTATCCCAAATGTTTTATTAATACCCCCATATTCACACTCATAGATAGTAATGTAATTCCTTAAAATTTTAGAGGCTTATTGGTAACGTTTTAGCAAATCCATAACCTTTGATGAATCATTAAGTTTATCAAAAGAATGGATTATCCTTATTTATAATCTAGTAAGAGAACTACTTCTAATCCGGTTTCTCATAGTATTCTCCATGTAGAATATTTGAAAAATGATAATATCATTATTTATATCTTATAAATTTGTTTTTATGTTTTCTATATCAATTATGTGTTATGTAAAATCTGATCACTTGCCTCTATCAAATACTCTAACCCTTTGAATTTCATATGTTATTATGATGATTTCCATTTATTTTTTATTATTATGTTTATTGTTGATAATATAATTAACTATTATGGTCTATGATCATGTTTTAAAAAAAGTGGTATTTTTGTGGAAACAATGTTAATATTTGATATTTTTGATAAAGAGCCCAACATATGTCCTAAAAAAGGGAAATAGTTTACCAAGAATGGAATTAAATTTATATCTTTATAGAAAATGTTTTATAAATATGGAAATGTTTTTAAATTGAATATTCCATGTGGGAGATTTTATAAAAAATGTTTCTTATTATGCCTTGGAAATTGATTAAAAACATTTTTTCGGTTTCCATGAATGTAATAATGATGTAAAAATCGTAGATTATAGACTATAGGGTATAGGAAAAAAATAAACTATACTATATCTAATAGAGTTACATATCACAAGTGGGGTTTCCCATGATGTCATGAAATCTTGGTGGTACCCATTCCATGGAAATGTGGTTCATGAACTATAGGATTAATAAATAACTGACAATATTCCCTTGAGAGTCTTTTAATTTTTGTTTTGAACACCCTCATGTAATGTATAAACCCCTTTTTTCATTTTTAATTCCTTAAATTCAGGAAATACAGTTATTATTATTTTAAAACATCGTCATGTTTTCTAAATTGACGATTGAGAACTATTTATTTATCCATTTATGACATTCAAAATGTGATACATCAAACTAATTTGTTGTAATTAATATGGAATGTTATTGGAAATAAAAGCAAATGTTATTTCATAAATATAAAATGATTTTAGATTATTTATTTTATAAATATATTTTGAATATAAACTAATGGATGCATATTGAGATTTATTTCATAGATCCATTTGTAGTATCATATTGTTATTATGTGCTCACACACAACAATTGCCTTTGGGAATTCATTGACATGGTTTTATAAGATAAAAGTAATGAAAATTGCATCATATATTGTATTTATCTACTTAAGTGAAGATACATGCATGCTTTGTTTCAGGTTATATGTTAATAATTTTCATTTTTTACATTTGTAGACATTTTTTTCTTAATGTTAAATGGTAAGTGTTTGTATTAATTTTTGAAATAAGATATATTCTAGAGTTTAATGGTTTTTCTCCATTATTTAATTTATATCATATATATTTTGATGGTGAAATTTTAATAATCATATCATCCATGATATATAGATTATTCTCGATTTCCATTAGTGATTTGGAGAATTATTTAGACATTATGGAAGACTAATTTGGGTAATGTGATTGATTTCCTAGTTTGTTAATCCATATAAAACCTTCATGTGAATCAATTAAACCTCATCCACTTACGAATCATCCATTGTACCTATTCCCAATGAAATATAAAGATTCATAATGTTTGAAAATGTCTTAGACAACTCATTTATCGAGTGAGTATTAACTCAAAATTCCATTGAAAATGCATTCCCAACTAATATAAATACATATTAAATTTCATTGTGAGTGTAATATATGAAATGCGTTTAAATCATAAAAATCCATATGACGCTATTTTCATGATTAATTGCAAGGAAACAATAATTTATTAGGACAATCAATACTGGGATGATGCACAGTGAGTCCATAAACACCTGAACGGAGAACAATTAAACACCCCACATATCATAAATAAGAAATAAATAATATCAATATCCATGACATCAGCTGAAGGTGACATTATTTAACAACATTCCATTTAGAATATCGATACATTATTTACAAATGGATATAAAGAATTATTCACAATGTGAGCATCCCACTCCCATTTGGTGACGTAAATCAGAAATCACATCCTATAGCAACCTAATATGTATCTGTCCTTCAGTTTAATAGTTAACACAATGAACCTAAGCCTAAATATTAATGTGTATATTAATTAATATTTATTTCTTCAAGCCACCTCAACAAACCCTCTTTTTATTTATATAAACAAAATGTCGCTACTCCCACCATTACCACAATCACGAAATTCATATATCTATAAAAACATATTATGATCCACAACCTCCATAAATGGTTTTGGTCTTAACAAATGATTTATACTAGTGAAACATGTCAACCTACATAAAAAAACACACACCTATCATATTTATAGGGAACCATATAAAATACAAAATATAATCTAATATGTCACTTTTACTTATAAATAATCATACTGACAATTATCTATGCATGAAAACCATGTTTTCCAAAACTTGATCTTTTATATCATTACCAACATGAGACTCCACATAGGAATATATGGTGAAAAAATAGAACTTTTATTCATTTTATTCTAGTTTTAAGTAATATCCATTTTCATGATCACATACCACACAACACATATTTTCATGTATAACTATGTAAATAATTGGAAACACATATCTATAGATTATACGACACTACTCATCAATTACCACAATATACATTGACTCAGATATGATAAATAATGAATCCTAAAAAATATTATAATTTAGTAACCACCCAATGATGAAAAGTAAGTCAGTTATAAATTTCGTGAATAGTAAAATAATAATAGTGTGTCATTCCCACAGTGATCTAATAATATGTTCTTTATGAAAAATGGATTACAGTCACAAAGGATCTCCTTTAGAGGAAAATAAAATAAATGGGGAGAGGGAAGCTACCCATTTAGGGTTTTGTCTGTTGGACCCACTCAATATATATATATAATTAATCCATTAATTCATTAATGAACAATAAAAAATAGATAATACTGGCTGAAATATTGGTGGGACTACTTGATCTATATCTGTAATAGCACCAAACCCAAAATCCTCGATCAGGTGTTGAAAACATAGACATCACATCTCTATCTTGGATACTGATAAATATGGACCAATTTTTTCCATGTAGTCATTTAAAAACAAGTGTTAATATATTGGTACACATAACTACCCAACGAACTTTTAGGTTTGGATTTTTATAGACTTAGGACAAATATTAACAACATATATTCAAAAAATTGATCATAATGATATACATAACCTCTCACTATACCCATTGTTTCACATTCTATAGTAATTCTTTAACATATTCCATAATATCTTTCACATATGAAACTTTTATGAGCACAAATCATTTAACTTCATTATTCATACCATTGATAAAAGGAATCATAATAACGATGATCTAAATTACTCAGTAAGGTTTAATATAAGGATTAACAATTGAATGTCATTAGTGAACATAATAAGATCATAACAGTATATTGTCATAATCAATGTGCATGTGGATAAAATAAGAGAACTTATACACATAAAACTAAAATCAATGAACATATGGAAATGAATAAGGATATAACAACGGAAAAAGACCTAAGAATCAATAAATCAAGGGTCTTGTGATATAACTCTTGATAAAACAAATTATTTAAAACATATATCAAGCAAAGAGAAAAGGAGTTGGTCTCTTGGGAAAATTTATTTATAGAACCATTATCAAACCCATATAATGGAATAAAAATATGATCAACTATCATACCTGTTTCATTGAATAACTATCTAGGTGTACCCATTGTATATGCTATACCAGGATCACCCATGAGATATAATCGGGTTAAACCCTTAGTAAAAACATTCCCAGAAACCATAACATCAATAAAGTAGACATAATTTGTTTCTCATAATAAAACTCATAATACATATATTATTCCTTTTATAACATGATTAAATATTTGATAAGAAATGGTTTTATTTAAAATAAATTTTAAACAATCGTAATGCATCTAGAAAATGAATGAGGATGTATAATTGAAAAATATATCAAGTTGAGAAGAAGTACCACCATGTATTTTCCTTGTTAATGAATGTATATACCATTTGAATTTAATTGAGAAACTTAATTGTGGAAAATTAACTTTTCAAATTCTGTAAAATATAAGGAATAATTTTTTTATGAAAACACATGTTAAAATATCACTTGGATTTTTTCTTAAGTAAAATATCCGTTCTAATTTGAAAACAATTTTTTAAAATATAAAACACCCTCAATTATTAATGAAACCAAATTTATATGAAAATAACCATTATAATATACTAAGGATGGCAAATATAATTTAGTTTTCATGTCAACAAGAAAATTCATTCATTTTGTAAATATTATAAATAATAATTATTTTCAATAATGTTGTAAAGAGAGTCATTGGAATCAATTTGATAAAAAAAATATATTTAATTTAAAATATATTTAATATACTGCCAAAAATATTAAAAACCATATTTAGGAAATAATACATGTTTATAATATAACAATATTAAAATTGTTTTAGAAAACATAATAATGGAAGGGAGATATTTTTGATCTAAAAGTAATATAGTACATTAATATCAATTATGAACAGATTTATTGATATTACCATAAAATATAAGAGAGGAAGTATAAATTAATAGTGAGAAAAAAATAATAGTATGAAAAGAAAATAAATATCGTTCATGAACATAAGAGAATATGATTTCCACTAAAGCAACATTGAACAAAAGAGATCGTGAAAGAAATTATATTCTAGCATAAAATAATTGATGCATTGGTAACTGTTCAATTTTAATACAGATGGAATAAATATATCATATGATAATTTAAATATCATGAACATGCCGAGTTATATAATATAACATGTCATTGGGTAAGTAGATACTCCTCCTAAAACAAGAGATACGTATAATATAAAATATTCCCCAAACAACACAATTTGTAAGGAGAAACCCTTTCAATGATCATAACAATGATGTGAGAATTAATCAATGAATCAATTTCATGTATAAATTTTTTATAGTTATAATTAAGTTGTAAAAAATAAAAAAATTAGAATTCATTGAAAAAATTCTTCGAATATAAAAGACAATGAATAAAAAATATAACATAGTGAAAAGAAATCGAGTTAGGAAATTTTTATTAAATGTTAACATTCCAGTATCCACTCATATGAAATAATTCATATTTAAGCATAAAATACCATGATGTATGAATCATTAATTATAATAAATATAAAATGGGTATTATTTACAACACATAAAATTAATTAATTGAATAACAATTCAATATTTCTTAATTAATGGAAATTGATTAGGAACCTCTTACCATGAGTATAGAAAATCAATGTATGTCCTTCAACACTTGTATAATAAAAATATATCAATTATTTGAAAAATTAAAAAGAAATAAATTTTTAATACACCAAACATTTATAATTTATTCTATTTATTTTTAGTGTAATATGGAAATTCTGAATTAGATATGTCCACATCGGGTGTTCTGATGATACTCGGTTCATTGTCGCAAAATAACATTGGTGTATTACCAATTATCAAATTTTACATTGTTTTAAAATATCAAGATTAATAATAAATACATAGAAATTATATTAATTCATAAATTATATAATTAAAACAAATAATGAGTTTTTTTTATTAAAAATTAACTACATTACAGTCATGGAGACAGGAGTTCATACGTACGCATGAGTAACATTTTCTTTTTTCAATGATTGTTATAAAAAAGGTTTAGTATAATTTATTTTAAAGAATTACACTCATATAAAAAATTCAATATCAGTTTTAAAATAATCATATATATATCATCAATGTGATGTGGTGGTGAAAAAAATATAATTACATAGCTTCATAGAGGCGGTAGTCCAGAAGTAGGCAAGAACGTCATTATGATTTTTCAGTGAGTAGAATAGTAAGAATAAAAATGATATATTTTCATATAACAATGATCCGTATGAAATTAAAATTTTATATATTTCATATATATATATATATTACATATATTCATTAACAATAGACTTTATACCTTCTATCAAACGTTTTTGTAAAAAATGAATCACATAACTTCATAAAGAGGTTGTCCACAGTACAAACAAGTGACATTATCGTATCCACAACACAATGGAATGTATGATGGTATATGTGATTTCATAATTCAATAAGTATAATTATTTTACCAATATCATATGTATACTTTACATCTATTATGATAAATTGTTGTGATAGGCAATGATGGAAAAGAAATTACATCAATTCGTGAGGTAGTTGTCTTTCATACACATGACTGATATTTTAGTTCCAAGTTGATGGAAAATGTGGAGGAATTTTGTTATATAATTAAAACAATATAATTATATTATACATTAGGTAGTGGTGTTATAATATTTTAATCATAATTTCATTAATGAATTTGCTAAGTGAAAAAGTAAAAAAGAATAAATTTATTGAAGGTAATTACGTTCAATTAGAACAATCCTTTTTTGATCTATAATAAAGATGCCTAGGGTTGTATTTTGGGATTACTAAAAGATCTATAAAATGGATAATGAGGTCTCATAGGAATTGTTTCTTGGGATTTCTCCTTATAATGCCTCAGGAGTTGTTGACAAGTCATAGAAGTAGGTTTCCAATTATATTGGAGGAGTCACTTTTTTTACAAATATGATAAACTATTCAATAATGGGAAGTAACAATACCCCAAAATACCTTTAAAGTTGATAATAAATGGAGTAGAGGTAATTTAGAGTCTATCCACACCGCTATAAAAAAATTTAAACATGTTGTTCCTTAATTTCTATGTTTCCTTATTTATACCATTTTAATTTTCACAACAGTAACTAGCCTTTTATCTAGATAGTTTATCATTTATGAATATATTTAAAAATTTAGATGTTAGATATATTTTCCAAAATTTTCTAAATATGAAATAAAATTTATAAAATAAAAAAAGATATTTCTATAAAACTAACTTTTTTATAATTATATGTAATTTTAAAAATCATGTTTTACCATTTACGATGGTAATGAGGTTTTTATTTATTTTCGGGGTTAATATAATTATTATAAAAAGATAATTTATCCATTAATAGACCATGGTAGATGTTTTTATAAATATACTAGCAAATTGGTAGGGTATGTTATTTTTAGGAATTTTAAATTATTTAAATAAATATTATTTATTTTTAAATAAATTTATTTACAATTTAGACTTTATTCATTTATTTTGACTTTAAATACATCTAGTAAAATGTTGAATATTAATATTTTATTTTCAGACCAATATATACTGATTTTTGAAACTAAAAAAAATTATGGACTATAATAATTCATTAAATTTATGTCAAATTCATCCTTTTTTGTATTACTAATTTTATTTCTCTATTATTTAAATAATTATTGTTTTGTCATTTCATAAGCATCTAAAGATGTAATGTAATTAATAAAAATTAAAAATAAAATAGCCTCAAGAAATTCATTTAATTATCCTCAAAATTATCCTCAGTATTTTTTAACGTGTTTTCTTTATTCACATGCAAACACATAATTACAAAATAAAATAAATAGGGATTCGTTTTATCTTCTTCTTTACATTAATTATTAAAATTTTCCATTTTTTGGAAATTTTTTCCAAAAACAACAAAAAATATTGAAAAAACTAATTAAGGTATAAATATGTCCATTTAATATGAATTTTACTTGGGTTTAAGTCATTTTAACCCTTTTAATTTTCATTTAACCCCTCATAAACCCACTTTATCCTTAAACATAGTAATACATCTTTCCTATTTTCACTATTAATTTTGAGAAAAAAATTTCATAAAATTGGATAATATAAATAAATATGATTATAAACATGGAATAAAATTGACCAAATATTATTAATTTAATTTTTATCATTTAATTAAAAATTAAACCAACTGACACCTTGAAAATGGTTTTTTCAAAAAAAACGTCTTTTTAATGAAAAAGATGATTACATAATAACTCTATGAAAATTATACATTATTATATATATTTAAATTCATATTTATAAATATATAATCAATAAATATAAATTATATCATTCCTCATTATGGGTTTTTTAAATTATTAAAATTATGAAAAATGATCACATTAAAAATGATTTATGAAAAATTTATTTTTAAACCCAAAATAAACATATATTAAAAAATATAATAAATATTATTTATATATAATTAAATTAAAAACATATAAAATAAGAATAATTAAATTTTTTTAAATAAAATATTAATCAAAATAGGACATTAAAAAAAATAATTTACAGAAAAGAATTGACATTTTTACAAAAATCAGTATTTTTTACTATTTATTGAAAAAAATATATTTTCTGAAAAAACATAAAATGTCACCACATTTTTATTTTTATATGGTGATTTAAAGAATTATTTTATTTCTATCATGTAATTTTTCTAATTTTTCTATAAATTTAATTAAAATATTTTTTTTCAAATTATCAATAAAAGTTAATTTTTAGAAGAAAACATATTTTTTATCAATTAAATTACTTTACTCAAAATTGATTGATTATTTAAAAATAATTTATCAAAAAAATTATATTTAGTAGGAAGTTATTATATATATTTCTAAAGTTGTTAATAATATTATTAACTTCAAATTTAATATTTCGCTTTAATATTTATATATTTTAGGGGTTATTTAGGCTTAGTGTTTCATATTGAATAGATTATCAGACACAATATCCATATTTCAAAATATCAAGGTGCTAAATCTTCTCAATATTTATTAAATTTATTCCTCACAATTTTTACCAAATCATGAAAATTAAAGGTTTATATTTTTTTAATATTTTTGTAAAAAACATGCATTATATAAAGGGTTAATATAACATCCACACTAAAAGACTGAGAGGGGTGTACGAAGATCATATGGAATAAGAAACCAGGTTTCTACATTAGTAGAGCTTTTGTCGGAAGTTAAAGCATTGATTTGGAAATATGATCTATTTAGGGTGTAATATATTATTTATTTTTAAGATAGAAGAGACCATCTATTAAATAAATTACATTTTTAGTTAAATATCCATTTCTTAAAGATGTGGAATTCAAATTCCAAATTGATAGTGAACATTACAAAAAAAAATTCATGACAAGTATATTTTCATCAATAATTCAATTTCCACTACAATTTCATATATTTCACTAAATTATGATTATTGAATATTAATTTCTCATTCCAAATTCCCTAAAATCAACTTCTAATGTATCACATAACCATGAAATGGATAATAATGTTATTCTTCCATTCTTTTGACTTTAAAAAAAATAAAAATGGGTAGATCATGGTAATATAATTCCAAAAAATGAATAAACCTTCGTAATATGTTCTAATTTATTTATCTGAAAAACATAACATCAATACATAAAGATCAAACTAATTAATTCAATTAATAAATAACCTCATATACAAAATAAACTTCATAAAAAATTTAAATAGTGTTTTAAACTCATACATTTACATTTAGCTTATATTCACAAAAACATTGTGATATTATTTAAAAAACATTAATCACTTACTAACTAAATCACATTTCAATCTCTTGGTTAAATCCATTTCAGTACATATAGATTTACCCAATTAAACATCTCCATAAACATCAATAATCTCTTTAAGATCTAATATCTTATCACCTTAAAAATAGTGTTTATGTCTTTGAAAATATGATCAACCATAATATCATAAACTCATTATTGTATATATGCCTCTTAATACAACTTCTCATGAAAACATCCTAACCTCCAATGTTATCTATACACTTCTTATGATACAAACTATTATATTCCTGAATGTAAGGCACTATCTTTATACATTACTAATGTAATGTCCCAGATTATTCCAGGTATTAATTTAATATAATTTGTGAATTAATTTGAGACCAGGCTATGAGATGGCGTGTAGGTCTGAGGCCCGGTGAGCCCGAAACAAATGTTTGAATTTAATTTAATAAATAAATTTCACATGCGTGCGGTTTTCCAGAAAAAGTGGAATAACTCCCGGACAGGTGCTCGGATCAAAAATTCGAAGACACCATTGCATTCGGAATATCGATTTTACCTAAGGCAAGGCCTAACTTCGGCCGGCGCAGGTCGGTGGTGAAATCTGGATTTTGGACGTAACTGTAAAAAAAAATTAATTAAAATATTTTTATCCTTGTTGCAACGAAATCTTTTATTCTAGTAAATAGAGATTTCGTAGGGAGGGTCTGGGTTACAATTTCCATAACTCTTATTTTCTCTGTAGAACACTGGAAATGACAACCCGACATGGTGATGATGATTCATGATGATTTTCGCCAGTGATGACCACGCGGCGACCAGATCATCACCAACGAACACCGCGGATCCAGGTAGGATGTTTGTTTGTGATTTCTTCCCTGTTTTTGATTTCAACGATGAACGTGGACTAATCCATGAACAGATTAGCCCGAGGATCGATCATTCTTACGGGATGGGATTTTGTGGGAATCGTGGGGATTTGATTCTTGAAATTGTTTTGCTTTCGTTCAACCTCCTAATGGTGACAGGCCAAGATCGACAAAAACATCGATCGAGGTTAGTCCCTCTCGATTTTTGTTGTGTTCTTCTTCCCCAAATTCTTGTGTTCTTCGCTGCATTCTTCGCGTTCTTCACGGGGCGATGAACAACGGATTGTTTCACATCCGTTCTATGATGCAACGATCCCAAACTGTGTATCCAACCCCATAGTGGTGTCACGGAGGTGCGACTGCGATATCGGCGGACGATTCAGAGCGGGACAAGAGTTATGGGTTTTTAGATGTTTTTCATTGGATGGATCGCTTGAGGATTGTGAGCTATTTTAAAGGTCGAAAACTCCCATATCTATGTACGTTTGACGAACCGAACCATTCCCTGGAGTATTGGGACGAATGGACGAGAGATTATGGATCCGAAAGATCGGCTGAAGCGCGAGGAAGAATATGGTGTTATGAAAATTTTCCGACTACACGTCGTGTAGTATGGGATACACTACGTGTATTCATTGGAAGGTTCAAATGGTGTATACTTCGAGAGTACACAGACACGGGCTGAGTACATGGCCAAAGACACGCCGTATATTCCCCTCCCCAGCTAGACCGGGCTAGATACACGGGATACCATGTGTACTGGTACACGGGTAGGCGACACGGACACGGGCATAGACCGTGTACGGGCACATGGCCAGCAAACTCGGAGCGAGCCCCAGGTGCTCGGACAGGGTGTGTGATTCTTCTACATGTTGTGTAGTTTCTTTTTGTCCGACAAGACGAATGACATGGGCCGGTTACACGGGTAGTACCTAGGGTCACAGAACACGAAGTGTACTTTTTCTACACACTGTGTAGTTTTGTTTTATATGGCTTGAACGAATGACATGGGCTGTTTACACGGCCAGTACCCGAGGTCATGGAACACAGCGTGTAACCATACTACACACCGTGTAACCTTTTCTTCATGGCTTGAGCCACTTGTATTCTGTGACTTGGACTAGTTCTTAGGGTTCATACCCTTGGTTTTCCCCTGAAGGTTCTGGTATCACTTCCTTTACTCATGAGTATGATCGCTTCAGCAGAACATCCTGAATAGAGTTGTTGGAATCCCCTCTGTGAGACTTAGAGCTGGATCCTCTATTCATTCATGGAACCCAAGGTAGAGTTATTAGTATCGATGTGATCACCTTTACCCGGGCGTCGATCCTCTGCTTAGAGGATTAGCTCACACTGAGTTGTCGGTATCACACCACAACATGGCTATGATCCTCATCTGAGCATTGTGTTCTCAAAGTACTTGTGGAGTGTGTTCTCCCTGAACGAGTACTTCGTATCTCTCTCTTCGGACCTAGGAGTGTGTTCTTCCAGTTGCATGCTTAGTGGAATCTTTGAGCTGGATCCTAGCGGCAGTATCACGATGGTCATTTGTGTATGAGTATATATGGATATTCTTGTTATTTGTTAAGTAAACTTATACTGTGTAGAGCTGACTGTATCTTTCCTTTGTGGAATTTTTCCCTTGTTTTATTTCCTTTGTGGTTTCAGGGTTTCCTACTGGGTATTGTTATACTCACCCATGTATGGGCTTTCCCTGCACATGTTGTGTCTTGTGCAAACGAGCGAGCCTTTGATAGAATTCTAGGTGGACCAGGACCGGATGGTACTCAGTGAGATCAGATAGGCCGAGGTGTGTTCCTACGACTACATACTGTAGTTCCAGCAACATTCTTTTCAGGTTGGACTTTGTTACAGACTTTCTTTTTGGTGGGCTTGTACTTTTAACCAAGGGTTTTACTTTCTTGCACTTTACCTTCATGTCGTACTTTGTGGTTGGGTTTTAGTGTATGCATCCATATTTTCATTTTAGTAGTTTTTACTTATCAGCATTGTTGTCTTGGAGATATGTGTGTGTGTACAGGTTTATAGGCAATGGCTACCATGTTAGTGGTATGCCTACTCGGTGCTAGTAACCAGCCCCTGGCCTATTGGAGGCAGGCTTGGGGAGATGCGTCTCGGGCCCCACTGGGACGAGTCATGAAAGAGTGGTATTAGAGGTGGTTGGTTCTACCTTAGTACCGAGAGTCTGTGAGTTGGTTTGGGGAAACATTTTTAAGTGATTCATGTTCGACATTCAGACTAGGGACCCTAGTGTTGGTACGGGCGGCCGAAGTATCCATACACCTGGACTTTGATAACTTTCTTTTCGACTCGGAACATGAGAACACTAGTTGAAGGGGAAAATAATGGTACATGCATCATATAGGAATGGGTTGTGATTTCCATTTCCTTTTTGAGTCAGCTCTCCAGATATACTCCCTGACTGAGATACGTCTTGTTTCTTTAACAGGATGCCTCCGCGATGTGCACCCACAAGGATCCATCATCATGATCATGAGGATGACCCCCTCAGTGATGAAGCATTGATATAGGGACCAGATCCCCCAGTTTTAACCCCAGGTGGTGTGCCAGTTATCCCGCCACCTATGGAGTAGTGTTTAGTGCCTGCTATACTAGGGGATGAGGAGCGCATGATGAGCGCACTCTACGAGATTCAGAGACAGAGACCCCTCAGGTTTCAAGGAGAGCCTGACCCTCAGGCATAAGAGGACTGGATTAAGGCAGTGACCAGAGTCTTCTGTTTGGTCAGGACACCAGCAGAACAGATGGTGATCCGGGCAGCGAGCCATCTACTGGGCTCGACAAGACGATGGTAAAGTTTGGTTATCCAGACCCACAACGATGCGACACTTCCATGGTTGGAGTTTGAGCGTCACTTGAGAGAGTAGTTTTCATTGGTTACCCTAAGAGAAGTACGTATATAGGAGCTTCTTCCGCTTCAGCGGGGAACCATCACGGTGGTTTAATAGTCGTCAAGGTTTATCGACCTATCAAATTACTCGATGGATATGGTCAGATATCCGTACTTCAGAGATTGAACATTTGAGCGGGGCTTGTGCAGAGATATCTGAGATAGCATCATCCCTATAAGCATTCCTACTTATTCTTGGATGCTCAAGCAGGCACTGATGGTCGAGAGAATCTTGGAAGAGTAGAGACAGCCGGACGATGTCAGTAGTGGGAGATCTGGAGCAGAGACCTCTGCAGCAGGGAGCTGACATCAGGTTCCCAGGCATGGGAGACGTTTTCAGAGGAGATCCTACGATAGGGGATCTGGCGTACAGGGTACGCAGGGCACATCTAGTCAGCCTCGAGAGAGTCGATGCTACTCATGTTATGGCAGGGGACATCTCGCTCGAGATTGTCCGACCCGACGTACTACTGACACGGGAGGAGTGGATGGGCCACCAAGGTAGAGGCAACGGTTGGAGCAGACATATCTGCAGGGCGGAGATTGTGGTAGGGGAGCTGGGAGAGCAGCTGGAGGAGGTTGACATTTTGATCTTTTACCACCACCACCCCCAGGAGGTCCACCCATTGCTAAGGGAGCTGGTGGACGGAGGCAAGGACAGCTGCAAGCGGCAGAGGCTTATGACCTAGGTACTCATAGAATGATTAGAGGTACTATCTGTGTCTTTTCTACATTGGTTTCCATATTGATAAACATAGATTCTAGTCATTCCATTCTATATTCTTATTTTGTTCGAGTCCTTGATATTCCAGTTATTCCATTGACTCGACCCTTAGACTCAGAAAACCCAACTGGAGAATATGTAGAGATCACACACCTCTGTAGAGAGTGTGACCTGACCCTTGGAGGCGAGAGTTTCGATTGGATCCTCTTAGTGGTAGCGTCGAGGCCTTATGATTTCATTCGTGGTATGGATTGGTTAACCACAGTTTATGCCCATATCGACTATGTTAGGCGAAGGATGCAGTGTGTCCGCAGTGATTGAACGATGTTCTCTTTTTTCAGTGAAAGTGAGACCTAGGAAGCACAGGATGGACTCATGCATAGAAGGGTACAACCGATTTCACATCAGTTGGGTAGCCTATCCCTTGGATTAGCAGATGTTACGAGTTTCTATTTTCTAGTAGTAGTGGCTGAGTACGAGGAAGTCCTTCCAGAGGATATCCACGGGCTATCTCCCCGTCGGGAGATAGATTTCATGCATTGAGTTGCAACCCGAGACTACTCCAATATTATCATCAACATATCAGATGGCTCCTGCAGGGCTTCGTGAGCTGAGGGTGTAGCTGGACGACTTGCAGAACAAGGGATTTTTGAGACCCAGTGCCTCACCCTGGGTGGCCCCAATGTTGTTTGCCAAGAAGGCAGATGAGAACTTGAGGCTCTGTGTGGATTATCGGTGCTTGAATCAGATTATTGTGATGAACCGGTATCCACTACCAAGGATCAATGACCTCATCGACTAGTTGAGAGGGTCACGATGCTTCTCGAAGGTTGATCTATGATTAGGCTATCACTAATTGCGAGTACGGGAGAAGGATATACCGAAGACGGATTTCAGATGTCGCTATGGTCACTATGAGTACTTGGTGATGCCCTTCGTCATGACGAACACCCCAGCAATGTTCATGGGACTCATGAACAAGATCATTCAGCCCTACCAAGACCATTTTGCAGTGGTCTAAATTGATGATATCCTTGTGTACTCTGCGTCTTAGGAGGAGCATGTGAGACACCTAAGGATGGTTCTAGACACACTCTGAGAGCAGTAGTTGTATAGGAAAATCATGAAGTGTCATTTTTGGTTACCGGAGGTCCATTTTCTGGGACACCTTATCTCGGAAGATGGTGTAGTAGTGGACCCATCCATGTTGTAGGCTGTGCAAGCATGGGAGCCACCCCAGAGCATGACGGAGGTGCGAAGTTTCCTTCGGTTGGGAGGATACTATCGATGATTCAATCTTGATTTCTCCAGGATTACAGCACCCATGATAGCGTTGACATGAATGTGATAGCCGTTTGTGTGGATTGAGCGATGCCAGTAGGCTTTCCAGTAGTTGAGATAGAGTCTGACGAGTGCCCTGATCTTGATATTGCTGGAGGAGGGTGTCAAGTACATAGTGTTCTGCGACGCATCAGGAACCAGGATTGGTTGTGTCCTCATGAAGAGGAAAGAATTTATTGTCTATGGCTCACATCCGTTGGGGCCACATGAGTAGAACTGCATGACCCGTGATCTTGAGTTGGTCGCAGTAGTCTTCGTATTGAATATGTGGAGGCACTACTTGAGGGGAGAGCGGTTTACGGTCTACTCTGATCACAAGAGTTTCAGATATATCTTTTCTCAGAAGAATGTGAATTTGAGAAAGAGGTGATGGCTTGAGTTCTTCCAGGATTACGACTTTGAGATCATTTATACTCTTGGTAAGGGGAACTTAGTGGCTTATGATCTCAGTAGGAAATCCAGTTCACAATTTCTTGATGAGGCAACGAGGCAATTGGCCTCTTTATAGTTATATTAAGTCGATAGAGATGAGGTAGATTACCTTTAGTCGATTCTTGTTATCCCTCCACTCTTAAAGCAATTCAGGGAATCACAACGCGAGGATGCAAGCTATGAGACTCTATGTGCTCAGATATCCACAGGCGATGCTGCTGATGGATATTCAAAAGGTGGGGATCATGTTGTTCTTTTCCGAGGGCGCACGGTAGTACCAGTGACGTTGTGGGAGGTGGTTCTAATGGAGTTCCATACATCCCATTTGGCGGTGCATCCAGGCGTAGTAAAGATGTATCAAGGCCTCTGATGTCAGTTCTGGTGGCCTCGAATGAGGAAGGGTGTGGCAGAGATTGTCTCTCGATGTCTTACTTGTCAGCAAAAAAAGGCTGAGAACCAGGTTCCAACAGGTTTCACTCATCCCCTTGAGGTGCCAGAGTGGAAGTGGGATGGGTTATCCATGGACTTTGTGATGGGTTTACCACATACGTCCAACAGACACAATGCTATCTGGGTGATCATTGATCGACTCACAAAGTCTGCCCACTTCCTAGCCATATGGGAGAAGAGTTTAGTAGAGATCTTGGGACTCCTCTACATGCAAGAGATTGTTAGACTTCATGGAGTTCCATCCACGACCATCTTATATAGTGATGCTCGTTTCACATCCTTTTGAGGAAGGGATTGCAGGAAAATATTTGGACTCAGTTACACATGAGCACAACATTTCATCCTCAGAATAATGGTCAGACGGAGCGGACCATCCAGGTCCTAGAGGATATGCTTCGAGCTTGCATACATGACTTAAGTTGTAGTAATGAGGATCAACTACCACTGGTGGAATTTTCTTATAACAATAGTTATCATTCCACTATTAGTATGGCACCATTCGAGGCTCGGTACGGGCGACCATGCAGGTCGCCACTTTGTTGGACTGACACGGGAGAGTCAGCAGTCATGGGCCCATAGATGGTGAGAGCTAATATAGAAAAGGTACAGGTCATCCAGAAATAGATGAATACTGCACTGTGTCGGAAAAAGTCTTATGCCGACAGGAGGCGGAGGACATTGGAGTTCAAGGAAGGAGACCATGTGTTCCTTCGAGTCTCACCTCGATAAGGATTGCGGAGATTTGGCCAAGACGGAAAGCTATCTCGGAGGTTCATGGGCCCTTTTCAGATTCTAATTAGATTTTTCAAGGTGGTGTATTGCTTGGATCTACCTCCTCAGATAGACCGGGTACACAACATCTTCTATGTGTCATAGCTACGGAGGTACGTGCATGATCCATCGCACGTCATCGACTGGGGCGAGCTGGACATCAATGATGGGGTGACCTTTGCAGATTACCCAGTAAAGATCGAGGATTGGAAGGAAAAGATCCTTCGTTGGCATGATATTCCCTTGGTGTGTGTCTGGTGGAAGCACATGAATATCCAGGAGAGCACGTGAGAGCAGGAGGCTCAAATTCACGTGTAGCACCCACATCTTTTTAAGTAGCCTTTGTATTGGATTTTCGTGGTTGTAAAATCCCTAAGGTGGGTGTGATGTAATGTCCCATATTTTACTATGTATTATTTTAATATTATATGTGAATTAATCCGAGTCTAGGATCTAAGACGGCGTGCAGTTCCGAGGTCCGGTGAGCCCGGAAAAAATGATTGAATTTAATTTAATAATTAAATTATGCACACCTGCGGTTTTCCCGAAAAAGTGGAATAACTCCCGGACGGGTGCTTGGATTAGAAATCCGAGGGCACCATTGTGTTCGAAAAAACTATTTTACATTAGGAGAGTCCTAACTTCGGCTGGTGCAGGCTGGTGGTGAAATCTTGCTTTTGGACGTAACCGTAATAAAATATTTAATTAAAATATTTTTATCCGTGTTTCAACGAAATCATTTATTCTTTTAAATAGATATATTGCAGGGAGGGTCAGGGTTACAATTCCCATAACTATGATTTTCTTTGGAGAGCTCTGGAGAAGACCTCCCGACGCAATGATGATGATTCTTGACAATTTTCGCCGGCGACGATGACACGATGACTGGATCATTGCCAACGAACGCTGCAGATCCAGGTAGGATGTTGGTTTGTGATTTCTTCCCCATTTTTGATTTCCATGACGAAGGCGGACTAATCAACAAATAGATTAGAATGAAGATCGATCATTCTTGTGGGATGGGATTTTTCAAGAATCATGTGGGTTAGATTCTTGAAATTGTTTTGAATTCGTTCAAACTTTTAACGAAGACAGACCAATATCGACACGAACATCGATCAAGGTTCAACCCTCTCGATTTTTGTTGTGTACTTCTTCCCCAAATTCCCACGTTCTTTACTGTGTTATTCGCGATGTTCGCGGGGTGATGAATGACGGATCGTTTCACTTCCGTTCTATGACGCAATGATCCAAAACTTTGGATCCAACCCTATAGTGGTGTCACGGAGATGCGACGGCGATATCAGCAGACGATTCGGAGTGGATCAAGAGTTATGAGTTTTCAGGCGTTTTTCTTTGGATGGATGGCTCGAGGTTTATGATCCATTTTAAAGGCCGAAAACACCCATCATGATGTTCTTATGGCGAAATGATCCAATCACTGGAGAACCAGGATGAATGGACGAGAGATAGTGGATCTGGATGATTGGACGAAGCGCGAGGAAGAAGACAACATTCTAGAAATTTCCTGACTACACACCGTGTATTATGGTCTACACAGTGTGTGTTCATCAGAAGGTTCACATGGCGTATACGTTGGGAGTACACGGACATGGGTAGAGTACATAGCCAAAGACATGCTGTGTATACCCCTCCCTGGCCAGACCCGGCCAGATACACAGATACCTCATGTACTGGTACACGGGCAGGCGACATGGACATGGGCAGAGACCGTGTACGGGCACATGGCAAGTGTACATGGAGCGTGCCCCAGGTGCTCGGACAGGGCGTGTGATTCTTCTACACGTTTTGTAGTTACTCTCTATCCGATAATACGAATGACAAGGGCTGGTTACATGGCCAGTACCCAGGGTCAAGGAACACGTTGTATATTTTTCTACACACCCTGTAGTTTGGTTTTATATGGATTGAACGAATGACACAAGCCATGTACACGAGTAGTACCCTGGTTCATTGAACACGGCGTTTAACCATACTACACTCCATGTAACCTTTTCTTCATGGCTTGAGCCACTTGTCTTCTGTGACTTGGACTAGTTATTAGGGTTCATACCCTTGGTTTTCCCCGGAAGGTTCTGGTATCATTTCCTTTAATTAGGAGTATGATCCGTTAAGAAGAACTTCCTAAGTATTGTTTTTGGAATACCCTATGATGTACATAGATCTAGATCCTCTATTCATTCCTGGAACCCTAGGTAGAGTTCTTGGTATCGACCTGACCAAATTTACCAGAGCGCTGATCCTCTGCTTAGCAGATTAGCTCAGACTGAGTTGTCGGTATCACCCCATGACTTGGCTGTGATCCTCATCTGAGCATCATGTTCTCAAAGTACATGTGGAGTGTGTTCTCCCGGAACAAGTACTTCTTATCTCCCTCTTCATACTTAAGAATGTGTTCTCCTGGTTTCATGCTTAGTGGAATCTTCAAGCTGGATCCAAGAGGTGGTATCACAATGTACGTTTCTGTATGAGTATATCTGGATATTCTTTTATATGATCAGTAAACATATACTGTATAGAGTTGACATTATCTTTCCTTTGTGGTATATATCCCTTGTTGTATTACCTTTTTAGTTTTGCGGTGTCCTACTGGGTATTGTTATACTCACCCATGCACGTGCTTTTCCCGCACGTGTCGTGTCTTGTGCAGACGAGCGAGCCTTTGAAAGGATTCTAGGCGTACCAGGACCGGATGGTACTCAATGAGATCAGACATGCCGAGGTGTGTTCCTATGGCTATAGACTGCAGTTCCATCACCTTTCTATTCAGGTTGGACATTTTTATAGACTTTCTTTTTTGTGGGATTTTACTTTTGACCCAGGGTTTTACTTTCTTGCACTTTACCTTCCTATCATACTCTGTGGTTAGGTTTTAGTGTATGCATGCATCTTTTCCTTTTAGTAGTTTTTACATATCAGCTTTGTGGGCTTGGAGTTGTCTGTGCGTGTGTACGGTTTTATAGGCAATGCCTCCCATGTTAGTGGTTTGCCTACTTGGTGCTAGTCACCAGCCTCTGGCCTATTGGATGTGGGCTTTGGGAGTTCTATCTTGGGCCCCACTAGGATGGGTTGTAAAAAATTAATATTGAGATAAGTCAAAAATTCAAATTAAGGAACTTTTCAGGTTTAGAGTTTTAGAAAATTAGGCCCTAACCCATACATAAAAACCCATAGAAATGCATAGTGTACACATCCAAAAGTATCGATTTATTCAATAAAACAAAATCATTTAAAAAGAAAAGTCATTTCTTTCCAGGTTAAATCATAACTTTTTCTTTGATCCCATCCTTGAATATATTCTTCATTAAAACATTTGAAAAACATTTCAAAACATGGGATGAGCATAAATATCTCAATAAGGGATATAGAAATAATTAAATCATTTAGTATTTTGAAAACATGTAAACCATGAATATATTATCATAAATTATCACTTTTCACTTTAAAGAAGTGGTAAAACACAATTCACTGAATATAAGTTCACTGATTACCCTGTTTTTGCCATCAAATTATTACCATAAAACCCATAGAAAGAAAAATATGACATATAAAAGTTTACTTGGGACATAACCATAGTTTAATATAACAACCATACTGTCAAATTCCACAAATAATTGATACAAATGTAATAGTCATACAACAAACTTCCATACCAAATGCATTTGAGGTTATAACGTGGCCACCTATCATTGGTTTATCATAGGACCACCCAAATTTGGGTTTTCACATAACCACCCATCATTGGTTTATCATGTTTCCACCCATAAAATTTCAATGTTCCATTATATAATCTTAAAACAAAAATGATAACATTTAGTAACATTTAACTAATAAAATTTCCTTTTCAAACACAAGAAATAATTTCTAGATATTGAAATATTCAATCCATTTCAAAACACAATTAAAAAATTTCATAATAAGACATTTGAATGAAAGTGTCCCATAAAACATTGAATCTTTTTAAAATAAATTTACATTTTAAAACATTTATGTCCATATAAATAAATCAATTAAAACCATTTTCAAAACATGGAAATGAAATATTAGGTTTTAGAAGAATAATTTTTTAAATCATTTGCAACGGTGTTTCGGTTATACAGTCCCTTACCACATGAGAAACTTCTGAATAAAAATAATTAAATAATAACATTGATAAAAAACATTAAATATAATTTGAATATAATAATTCATGATATAACATGGAAAATTTTTTTATATACACCATATAGGATAGTAAAGATACATAACATCAAGATAAGCCTCAGTTAAAGGATATTGAGACATAGTACCTTACAATGATCATATCATTATATTAAGGATAAATCAATTTCCTAATTATTTGAGAAAAATATAAATACAATCAATATAATTTTATGTTTAGTGTAAAACAATTAGATTTCATTCAAACATATTCCTTGAAAAATAAAATCAATGACATGGATATTTAACTATATGAATGGAAATTGAGTTAAGATTTCGCATACATTGAGTTCTACATATATCGTTCATTGTTTATCATCCTAAATAATAAATTTTGGCTAAATTACAATTGATTAAGAAAGGTTTATGGTTTATTTTTTATTATATGTAACTTATTACCATGTTATGACAATTAGTTAATTATTTGAATTCATATATGTCATTTTTTCGATGTTTGGAAAATGAAACAAATGTGAACTTGAATTGATTAAAAGTTATCATGTGGTATTAATTACACCATATAAAAAAGATATTCATCATTGAAATATCATATATATCAAATATAAATGTATTTATACTAGTCCATTACATTTGGAGACAAGAAATGAATTGCACCGTTCATGGAGACAGTAGGTCATATGTACGCATGAACAATATTTTCATTTCTTTTCCATATTCAAATAATGAAAACTAAATAATACATATGTATATTATAATTAAATTATAATATCTATATTATATATGTTACATAGGTTCACTAGAACCATCCTTTATATGTTTCATGTATGGAATGAAAAAGTCATGTAACTTTGAGGGGGTTGTAGTCCAAACTTCCTCAAGAGAAATTATCATACTTACGCATTATGGAAAACATAATGGTCTTGTTTAATGAAATACCGAATAATAAAGAAAATATAAACATAATATATATCAAAAATAAATAATTTTTCTTCATGATTTACACAATGAGAGGTGCTAGGAAAAAATTGAACAATAATCATTTGGTAGACGGTAGTTCTCCATACACTGAAATAGTAGGTTCATTATCCATTAGATTGAGGTTTGAGTAAGTGAAGTTCATATAAATATCATAAATAATAATTTTATATTGATTATATAGGTGTTGTTATATAATAATAAAATAATAATAGCATATAGAGTGGAGAAGGAAATATAAATGAAAGGAGTTTCAGAGAAGACGTTACCAATAAATTGGGTAACTCCTATTGGTTTGAGAAAAAGGATTTTATGAGTAGCCTTATTCCAAATTTATGTATTCTATGAGGAATGTAAGGATACTAGTCTCTCATTTTAGATTATTTTGGATGATCCAAGGGTCTTGATATGTGTGAGTGAGTGGGTAGAGTTTTTAACCTTTTATAAGTGGGGGATATGTTTTTTGGATGTTTTTTAAAGGTAATTTTTTTTATAAATTGATATTATAATTAAAATAATTAAAAATTCATATATTTAGAGACTAATATTAGTATAGTATTAAATCATCCCAAAAAATAAGTTTTAGAAAATTTGCAGTCACAAATATAACCTTGTTGTTTAGGCATTAACACTTAGTTAAATAAATCAACTATTACCACGTCTTCTTGTATTATTACACTATATTGTTAATATAGTTAATATAAAATAAAAATAGATCCTCAAATGTATCATTAATGATATTTAAATCATTATAAATCTCATTTGAAAAAATATAAGATTTTATGATTGTTATATCATTTAATAAAATAGTATTTTTTAGAAACCTATTTATGCCAATTTTGACAGTATATAATAATTGATTTTTTCTGAAGTCATAAAACCATTATTCGTTTGAAAAACAAAATTAAACAAAATATATCATTTTATAATAATCCATAAAATTCATTGATGGAATCAAAATTCTCATATTACATGTCTTTTAATATTAATAATATCATTTATTTGATTTGTCCATTAATAAGTTAGTTATTACATCATCATTGTGTTACCGATAAACTTATTTATTTAATGTCACTATTTGGAATTTGAGACAGAACCATTCCTATAAAGCCACAGATTAAAAATCCATGGATACACCCCCACAATAAGCCACGACTCCGTGGCTGAATACCCCGACCCATTCATTTCTTATTCCTTCCGCTTTATCCATCCTCCATGAAACCCCTCAACACCCTGACGCCCTCCCCGATGCATCCTCCCTGCGAACCTCCTCAACGTGAAAAGTTGCTTCAAGTGGCCTCCCCACCTCCTATCTTCTTTCCGGACACCTCCCTGATGCCTCCTCTGTGATGCCTCCTCACCAACATCCCTCAATATCTAGGACACATCCTCTCTAAAACCCTCCTCCCCACGATCCTCCTCATCCAACAAAGATACTCCGAGTGGCCTCCCCACCTCCACCTTTCCTTCCCGACGGCTCTCCCCACATCCCTCAATGCCCTGGATGCTGAGGTTGACACCCCCCCACTCCCTATCATCAAGGTATTTGAAAATTTCTGGGATTTAATCTGTTATTTCTTGAATCTGAAACTAATACTGGATGTGGAGTGTACTATGAATCTATGGTAGATGCACTTGTTCTTTTTTATTTAATGACTCGATGGTACTATTTATTTTTTAAAGGATATTTCCAATTTTGGGTTCATTCCTTATTCAACACATTTTGGTGCAGTGGTAGATAATGATTGATGGAATTCAGAATAAATTTCATACATTATCTTGTTGGGAGATGAAATTTCGGATGATTTTATAGATAGGGTAACCATTTTATATCTTTTTTATCCTTACAGGTTCTCACAATAATATGGTTGTTTGAAACAGGTTACATCTTTAACTCTAATCAATATTTAGAGATAATATAACCCATTTTCCTTTATGAAATGAGGCCGATGATGATGCATGAGGATTCTGACATAGAAATTTACCTACATCTTGAGAATGGTACAAATAAATTTTAATGGGGTTATTCCATGTTCTGGTATGAAAAATATACCTGTGTGGTATTGGGGAAAATAGTTTAATGGGTGTATAAAAAATTTTATTCTTAAAGATCCTTTCATGTCATACTATCCATATAATTTATTGGGGGGGAAAATAATTATGTCCCAACATTCTAATAATTTTTGGGGAGTTTCATCCTCCTGATATTTTTTGGGATTGTTGAAGACTCCACATGTTTGACTGCTAGTGTTGGAAGACCTAATTAAATTTTTCCAAGTGGAACAGTTTTAGGTATTCATCTGATCAATGCTAAAATATAATGTTCAATCCCTAAAGTTTAATTGAAGGTAATGGTGGAGGACATTCTTATAACTATGACATAATTTAAAGAAGATATGTCCATGAAAAATAAAATTCTGGATTATATACCTATAGTGGAAGGTGAAAAGAGTCTATGTCCCAATATTGTCATCTAGAATCAGGTTTAATGAAAGTGGGATTGGTGAAAGTTGTAAACTATTACCATATATAATCCATTAGATAAAATATCTGATAATGATGACAACCTTCAACAATATTACTTGGCCTAGGTGTAGGTGAGTTTTTTTAATGACATTGGCACATCGTTGTTCATAATGTTCTCATTTATTGAGAGGATTTAGCCACCCATGAATATTATCTCATCATGTTTATTTTTCCAACCACAATAGAATATATTTAAAGGATAAAAATACTGATCTAAATCTCATAACAATAGAGGAAGTGAAAGTTCATGATTTTATTTCTATACAGACTATAGAGATGCATGACTATGTGGCTCACATGGACAGAATAAAGGCACAACTATCATAAAAAAAACACAGGACTAGTATCCGTAAAATTTAAAATACATGAGCTAAACACCTTTTTTACAATAATTCATACTCTATCAAAAGATGGAGCTAGTCATAGAACCAATATTGAGTAGGCCCTTAACACATTTAGTTAGTAAGATTCATATCTATTGAAACAGGTTGGTCGAATGTCACTATAGTCACATCACTTCCATTTCATTTCCTAAAAAGTTCAAGAGATATTCTAGGATGTGGATACTCCTACATAGTTTTATTCAATGAATGGAATTTTTTATTCTCTCAATCATACATCCCTTTGTTACGACTTTACATTGATATTTCAATAGGAATAATCGATTAGATATATTTTATTGTAAAAATGTATAAATATTAATGTGTTAATCTTATAATAATTGTAACATGAAAAAGACTCTAAAATTTGGATGTTTATGGACTTATAAGACCAAATTAAACTAATTTTTTAGTATGAATGGATTTTACTAATATTTATTAGAGTAATTACACAATCTAAGGTTTTTTATTCCATGAATATGAGATTCCCTACATAGATATGACTCATGTGTAGGGAGATGGAATTTTTTTTCTATATACATAGAATATTTCCAAAAATAGAGGATCATGTTTTAGAATATTCTATACCAATCGAATTTATATAAAAATGAAAATATCTATAACTATAAAATGGTATATGCAACTATAAAAATATATCTAAGGACCCCTTGTGCATATTTTTCCATGCATCTATGTACATAGGGGATAGGTGCCCTTATATATATGTGAAGTTACATATGTGTGCAAGTGGAAAAAGTATGATTCTAGTTGTCATCATCAAAAGAAACACGTCTTAAGGTTGTGGTAGGTTCCCTCTTCCAAAACAATTAATTTGAATTCTATAATTTCCTGATTTTATTAAAAACATGTTTCTATAATTTCTTTATTTTTTCAAAATTGTTATTTAATAACCACTATCTTTGTCATGGAATAATATGACTATAGCCACTGATCATGTAAACATATGTTCTATAGGGAACATAAAAATAATTATTAATAAATTTGTTATACTTATATTAATTATTCATGTGATTATACTGATAAATATTTGAGAACCAAGGATCACTCCCCCTCATAATTAGATCCCTTCAAGATGAAAATTTTTTAATTTTGAATTGAATATTGTTTGAATAAGAATATGGATCAATGAAGTGTGAGTACCCATGTTTTAGGAATCTGAATCTTTGGTTAAAACATGGGAAATAATTCTCTTGAAGTCATGGGCATCCATTTTATTGGTGATGTGATCATATACTTATAGATATGTCAACAAATGAATTATTTAAAAGTATAATGTTTATTATGTGATAAGAATATGATGATTCACCTTTCTTAATTCATCATAATCTCATTCATCCTCATTCTATGAGCATAGAATTCCTTGGCTGATGGTCCTCGATTTCATTAGGTTATGAGCCTAAATTACCTCAGGTGACTAGCCTATAGAGGATGAGTATCATTGGGGATCAACATCAGGGATTGGTGAACCCGTTAAGAATTTTCTATCCTTAAAAAATGATATAATGTGTAACATAGGGCATATTAGTCATCATAACCATAAAAAAATATTCAAATTTTGATTCGTGTAATATTATGGGATTCCAAGAAATAGATTTTATAGGTGAGGTTCCCCAACCATGGATAATAGGTGTAGGGGTAGAATATGTTCCCATAATTCTACTAAAACCCATGATCACCCAAAAATGGAAATTTCATACCTCTATTATGATGAAATGACATGTATCTCCCTCACCCACATTCCTTTATTGAGATAATGCAGTATAGGGTTATCAATACATTGGTAAACCACTATGAGTAGAAAGAAATCATACCCACGAAGAAAATGGATAGGGATGATCTAGAATCCATGGGTCCACATTAAAACAACTAATAGAAAAGACCCTACATCGGGGGACAGGTAGGGGGAGGGGTGTTCGGGAGGGTCTTCAGGGGGGAAAGGGGGTCTGCACGGGGGGTTGTGCAGGGGTGAGGCACAGGGGGGATGAGTAGGATAAAACCTCATGTGGTTATTAGGCCTCTATCATCTTATTCCTACAAATCAATTCCACTGCCACCCTAGCATTAGAAAAATAGATGTTCACTGTATTATGGAGATCATAGTCCCCTTATAGTGCCAATGCTACTCTCCCCATCAATAACAACATGCCTAATGAATTAAAAGATTCACCTATAGTACACCCATCCATCCAATTGATTATGCTTCTTGAATTTGATATTTGTATATGAAATTATTATAGTGTTTTTTTGCACCTATTCTTTTCAGGTATTTGAGGATTCTTATAAGTTACAATTTAGAATCATAATCCTTGATGACATTGAGAGGAAATTACAATCAATTTCAATGCAATACTAATTTTGGTCCTTTTGTTTGATAACCACTATGTATTTATTTTTAGTATAGGATTTTGGAGTACATTTCAATTGGACCTCGTTTTTCCAATATTATTTCACAAATGTTGATGGTCATTTCGAAACAGCTTCCGCCCCCAGAATTCTTCTCATAGATTTTATTATTATAACTCATTTTGAATATATCTTTATGAGGTTTTATTTGTCTCAATTTCTTCACAAGATCTGTATTTCTTTTGCGTATTCTTTTGCATGATAAGCTTTGTATGTGGATAGGGATGCATGACATGTAGAGAACTAGAAACAAAATATATCCCATGATTATGCATGTGAGCATATATATAAGGAACCACTTGTGTTATTTTATGCCTATATAGCTTGTTTGACATTATTGAATTTATATTTTCCATTTTAATGCTCACTTCTCTCATTTTAGACACCATGAGTATCTCCAATGATTTTGTTGACTCACAGGGTGGGGTGTAGGCTAGGAGGCTGGTGCAGGCTCGGGGGGATGGTGTAAGCAAGGAGTGCTGCAGGCTATGGGGGATGGGGGTGTCGGGGGGCTATTCAAGACAGGGGTTGGGTGGAGGGGGCCGAGGGAAGGGGCAGGGTGGAGGGGGAAGGGGGCATGGGGGAGGTATGCATAGAACGAGGGAAGGGGGTAGAGGGTGGGTTGAGGGGGGGCATGGGGTAGGGGGTAGGGAGGGGGGTAGGGGCAGGGGAAGGGGAAAGGATGGAGGGGGGAAGGGGGCAGGGGGTGTCGGCAGGACAGGGGGAGGGGGAGGGGGAGGTCTGCAGGGCAGGGGGAGGTCTGCAGGGTAGGGGGAGGGGGAGGGGAGGGTGGAGGGGGTTGGGTGGAGTGGGGAGGTCTACAGGGCAGGGGACAGGGGGGTGGATTGTAGGGGGGGTCTGCAGGGTATGCAAATGGGGAGGGGGAGTGGGGTATTGGGGAAAGGGGGTGGTGCATGGGGTGTAGTTAGTATCAATAGGTTTTCTTTAATATTAGATAAGGTTGAATAACAATTATAATCTGTCTCTAACTCCCCTATTTTTTCATGATTAGTTTTCTCCAAAAATGCCCTCATATTTACAATAGATTCCTTTCATTAAATCGTGGCATGATATTAGTTGCAACAAATCATATTTCTTATTATACCACTGGTTGTTATCAGTATGTCTCTAACACCTTTTCTTTTAAAAATCCAGACCATTATGTCCACTTTTCTCTTCATTCACATGTTTATTATTTTTTGACAATTGCATATTCACTTGAGCAATTAGAGAACTCTCAATTTTTTTTGTTTTTTTTGTTTATCCTATTATAACTCATCATACTATATGATGAAACATTCTTTTTTATCATGTTTAGCCTTCTTCAAAGGTTTGGATCCATTTTTTGTTATGATATATTCTATTTTATTAGAAATTGTGTCCTCTAGTAAACTTTTATTATCGAGTGCGATAAAAACATGTATCAAACAAAACCAAATTAAGCCGAAACTCGAGCTAATATAATTATATACCATTAACAAGAAGAATAATTGTTAATTAATAGGAATGCACTATTTGATTGTATCATTTTGAAACATGGATCTATTTCCCCCTTGCTTGCAGGAACATGAGTTGACCCATGGGGCATTGTGGTTTATATATGTTGGGTGGTGATGTGTATAGTCACAGGAGACAGGTATATTTTTAGTTTTTTTTATGTTATTTGAGTTATTGTATTGGCCACATAGGTTTTTTACTTCATTCTGTGGACAAAAGGAAATTGTATCCTGTGAAGTTGGGAAAATGAGGTTTAGATTGATTCGTTATGATGGCTTTGATCCGAGGAATGTTAATATAGGTACTACTTGTCTCGCCCCTCATGTATTTGGGGATTTCAGTGTTTTTTACTACATATAATGTTTTCAGTAGGATTTTGGGTCATTTCATGTTGGTTTGGGAGGATTTGGTTCTCCTAATCGAGGTAAGGCTTTAATGTCGTTGGATGGTTTCCCAGTAGTTTTGTAACATACTTTATGTGTTTTAAGGTTCCTAATATCCTTTCTGTAGTGTGTTGATCCTTTCTTGTTGGTTTGAAGTATCCATGTTAAGGGAGACTCACATGCGTGTGCATAGGTAAGAAAGTATATGTATGTGGGTTCCCCCATTACGTGTATAGTTAAGGATGGCAGTGATTATGCATGTATGATGCTATGTGTTCCCATGTATATATATATATATATATATATATATATATATATATATATGCATACGCAGGTGAGTGGAGACTGGTATATGCATATAAGCTTATGTGCAAGGATCCCCTTGCACATTCACATGGCCATGTGAGTGTGTGCTTAGGAGCTACGTGTCCTTGCATGTGTGAGAAGGTGCGTATACCTAGTGGGGGAGCAGAAAATTCTAGTTAGAATGCTCTAAGAGCCAAAGTGGTCGGTTTGGTTCCACCTTGATGTAGGATCCCTCTTCTAGCCTCTTTAATTCAGAAATGATTTAAATTGAATTTAGATTCTTTCTTAATTCTTCTTAAATATATTGAATTGCATAACTTGAATAAGTGTTATTTAATATAATTGTTTCATTTGATAAATAAAATCATTTTTTTATAATAAAACCCCTCCAACGGAGGTGTACTGTTAGTGAAAACTCAAAGTGATAGTTTTGTTGATCTAGTTGGTTAAATTATTGCATTTTTTTTGGCTGAATTAGTTCTAGAATAAATTTTTAATATAATTAAATGGATTTTGTGATAGAGCAATGCCATGATTTTATAACAAAACCCCTCCAATGGAGGTGTGTTTTCCTCTAAACCAAAGAGTAGTGATAGTTATTTATATCATGTTTAGGTTTGGTTTGAGTCTTTCATATGCCTCTTGTTGGTGTTTGTTTTGTGTCTAGTTAGTTTTTGTTTTCATTTAATAATATAAATTAGATTATCATACTCGTTTAACTCAAATGACATTGCCCGAGTAGGCATATTTTTTGACCATGACACTTTCCTTTTCACGATTTGAATATTATAAATAAATTTTCCATGTTTAGGCAAAGTGAATGAATTTGTAAATGGTTTGTGTAGGGTGTATGATTCTTTTCTGTATTTTTAATTCCCTTTAGATGTTGCGTCATTATTCTGCTTTATACACCCTTATCTAATGATCCCTTGTTATAGCATATTAAACCATTGATCTGTTTTATCATATGCCAGCGGGGCAACGGTTGGAATGTTTCCCTGCCTCCTCACACTACCTTTTTTCCTCGCTGGATGATGATTCCATGCAGATGTCACTGGACCGGGCTAACACGCTGCGGTCACACTGTAGTCACGCCGCGGTGATAGTATTCCATGAGTCTTATGATCAATTTTGAGACTAACAAATCACAATTCTTGTCGGCGGGGTGATGACCATAATGTGCCCTGCCTCATTCCACTCCATTCTCAACTGGTCGAAAGATGCTTCCCCAATGATGTCAATGGACTGGGCCAACACGATGTAGTCATGTCGCGGTCATGTCATGATTTGACCCTTCTCCAGGACGACACCCCGCGAACGTTTACAGTGATAGTATTCCATTAGTCTTGTGATAAATGTTGAGACTGATTAATCACAATTTGTGATGGCGGTGCGATGATGGGAATATTTCCCACATCATCCCGCTCCCTTTTCTCCAGGCCAGAACATGATGCCCTGTGGATGTTGTTGGATCAGGCCAACACGCCATGGTCATGCCGTGATCATGCCACGGTCACGCCGCGGTAATGCCGTGATTTTTCAGTATCAACAAGGAGAGTAACCATCGGGAGGATTCATGTAAATTTTTCCATTTAAATCACCATGAAGGAAGGAAGTTATTACATAAATTTGTTCAATGTGAAGGTCACTATAACCAGAAAAAGCATGAAACAACCTTACTGAAGAGTAATTAACAATTAGGGAAAAGAATTCAGAGTAGTATATTCCTTCTCTTTGAAGGAATACCTTGTAAAATAGAATTTCTTTGAATTTAATTTTATTTCAAAAAGTGTTATCTTCATTCATTCTATAAACCAGCTTATGTCCAATTACTTTAGAATTGGGTTATTTACTTCTAATAGACCGAGTGTTATTTTTTTTGTTAAGAAATACATTTATTCATCCATGGAAAATACCCACTATTCTGAGTCTTTTTCATTAAAGGATGTCTTATAGGATTTAGGATTATCATCAACAAGATCCTGGGAAACATGGAAGGCATAAGAATCCATAACATATTGGATAAACCTATAAGTACATATAATTACCTTCTTATCCACATGTCAGGTTAAATGATAATATAAATTATTTGAAGGAGGATAAAATTCTGATTTTGAATCGGAACTGCTGCAAGAATCATCCCAGGTCATTGGATAAGGATCAAGCTTAGGAGGTCGGACATATGTCTCAAATTTGGCTAAAGGATTAGTTTATTCATCCCGATCTATGGTTGGATCACTAATTTCTGGTGTGATAGACTAGGATTTGGGAGAACATGACCCATGGACAACCACCTCCTTACTAATAATGAATTTTTGGTAATCAGTTTTATCTAACTGAGGTTTATAACCTTTAACACCGTCAGGAGATCCCAAAATGATACATTTAAGAGCACGAGGAACAATCATATCATTTTTTTACATGAGCAAAGTAGTGCATCTGAGGAATCGTAGGTAACTATAAGAGTGTGTTTTTCCATTCAAAAGTTCTTCTGGGGTTTTGAATTTATTCGAATAGGAAGGAAACCTATTAATGAGGTAAACTATTGTAGTGGTTACCACTATACAAAAGGATTTAGGGAGACCCTAGAAGGGAATAATGATTCAGACTCTCTCTAAAATCATTCTATTCATTCTTTCACCAATCCCATTCTGTTGGGGGGGGGGGGGGGTTCCTTAATAGTCTAGTGTCTTGAAATACCCTTAGATTCACAAAACAAAATAAATTTAGTGGATATGTACTATAAGCCATTATTTGTTCTCATTTTTTTTAATATTATTCCAAAACTGGTTTTCAACAAGGGTTTTCCAGGTTTTAAAGGTATATAAAACATCAAATTTATTTTTCAGACTATAAATCCACACCTTTCTCAAGAATTCATCAATAAAGGTGAAAAAATAATAAACTCCACCATATAAGGTAGTCCTAGCTGGTTCCCATAGGCTAGACTGTATATATTTTAATTGGTAGAATACTTTAAAATTAGACATATTAAAGGTGACTCTCTTGGCCTCACCCGTCTAAAAAACTTCACAAAATGGAAGGTTTTTAGGTATGATATCAATCAACATACCGTGTTTTTTGATCTCTCTTAGACTCTTAGAGCTTATATGACCCAATATCTTATGATATAACAGACTATTATTAGTATTAGTTATATATACACTACCCAAATTCCATGAACTGTAATTATATTCTAAAAATACAACCCATTAAACATTGAAGAATTTATGATAGCTTTATATCATTTTATGTTTTTTAGAAAACCTAATTATAATAATAAAACCCATGATGAGGAGTTTTATTGTTCTAAAGTCACATACCAATAGTGTGTAGGCCCTGGTTTTTCCACCAAACAGCTTGAATAGAACTAAAAAAGGATTTCAGTTAGAACCAGATGTCGTCAACGAGTTCCACTAGTGGAACTCGACCAACTCGGAAGAAAAATGGGTTTCTTATATGAAATCTCTCAATTATTTCACACTTAAATAATTGGGGTTTTAGAGAACCAGTCAAGATCTCAAGTAAGGGAGCTGAATAAAGAATGTGGTGAAAAAGAGAAGGCATGTGGGGTGATCAATTCCCTTGACAAGTGCAAGTATAAATGATAATTAGATAAACCAAAAAATGATGTATGGAATATCCAAAAAAAAACTAAGAACAACAGGCGTCACAGGTGGGAATTCATGATCAAAAGGGTGAAAAAAATAATTGATGGTTGTAGTTGATTTCATATGGGATTCATGAAATGGAAAGATGATAGGTAGTATACATTCCTACAAATACATCCCAAGATGAGAGCCCAATATGGGATCCCATGAACCAAAGGGGAAAGCCCATACCAACATAATAAAAATTAGCATTAATAATAAACCATAATAATAGTGTATGAATGAGATTATGTATATAAATAGAATAATGAATAAAAGGAATCTTTTGTATGAATATAAATCCACAAATCGCCATTATTTTTTAAATACGATTAGAAGAATTTTTGCATATATGTTTATCGAATTAGAACCAAATTCAACATATCTATGAAATGTTTTAATTTAAATAAAGTTACAGCCTTAGTCAAATTATCAGTTGGATTATTATCAGTTTGTATCTTATTGGCACACATGGTTCCCAATTCAATAAAATATCTATTAAAATGAAAACTGATATCAATGTGATTAGATCTTCCATGGAAAACGAAATTCTTGGATAATTGTAAAGCTAATTGACTATCACTATAAATGATAATAATAGAAATATAAAGAGTTAATTTCGAATGAAAATTAATAATCCATAAAGCTTCTTTGATATCCTTAGTGAGGGAAATGTACTCATCCTTGGTGGTTGAGAGGTACATTATGAACTACATATTACATTTTTATGAAATGGGTCATCCACATGCAATAATTATATATCCTGTAAGTGATTTTATGGTATCCACATTCCCTACATAATCAGAGTCTATGAAACCAGTAACAAGAGAATCAATATAATAATTAATACTAAATAATTGAGATAATGTAGATGAATGGAAAAATTATCTAACAAACCATCAAAGTTTAAGAAAATGGAGATTTCTTAGGTTCATCATTAATTTACTAAGAGTGGAGATTGCAAATGATACATCAGGTCTATTATAGATCATGGCCTACATGACACTTCTAATAACATTTTCATATAGAAATATAGAAATGAGATCAATATCATAATAACTAATAGGTTTTTATGTAAGTGAAAGCATGAAGTGTTGTGAAAAAGGAACACTAGAATGCTTCAGAGAATCAAGCATGTATCTCTTAAGAAATACAAGAATATAGGTATAGTAAGACAAATACAGTTGTTTCTTACTCCTATTTCTAATAATTTATATTATTACAATTTTCTTGGATGCACCCAAGACTTTAATTTCAAATATAATTTTCAATTTTGATTTAACAGAAATGAAAATAGATATATCTTTGTATATTTTTAGCATTCCATCAACATAAAGTAGTAAGTAAAGAATGACAATCTTAATAGATTTAAAATTCACACATGCATCATATTTTATTCTACTAAACTACTTATAAATAATAAATGAGTAAAAAATTTTATAACATTAATGAGATTACCAACTTAAACCACGTAAAAAATTATTCAAAAAAACACACTTGGTTTAGTTTGAACTCATTTATATAACCATTAGGATGTTTCATGTATGATATTTTATCAATTTTACTATGATGAAAGGTAGGTTTTACATCATGATTCTAAATGTGGAAGTCTTGGTAAGGAAAACTTCATGAAAAAACAAAATATATGATTATTTTACAAAATGTGAAATAATTACATTGTAGTTAATGCCTCATTGATGGAGAAATACCTTAGCTACAAATCTGGATTTAAAGTTAATGTTTTTCTACTAGTGTTGTCTTACTTTATTTTGAAAATTCATTTACAATCAACTAACTTAGAATTATTTGATTTATTTAAAATGTAGTATGTATATTTTTTGTTCAAGGAATTCATATCATCATCCATGGAAGAGATCTAGTTCTTTGAATATCTATAATTAAAGGATTTCTTAGAAGTAATGGGGTACTTAGATTTAAGATGCGAGGAAATATAGAAATCAAAATATGTAATATCATAATATCCAAACAATTTAGGATATATTCATGGGATGTGTAGGGGATTTTTGTCTAGCAGGGGGTTTTCCAGGGGGTCCAGTTGGGGGGATTCTATCCAGGGGGTTCAGTAGGGGGCGCTATTGCCCAGGGGGGTCCAGCTGGGGGGAGCTGTCCAGGGGGGTCCAGCGGGGGGGGGGGGGGGGGCTGTCTAGGGGGATGGGGCTGCTGTCCAGGGGGTCCAGCAGCGAGGTGGGGGCTGCTATCCAGGGGGTGCAGGGGGTCCAGCAGGGGTGGTGCAAGGGGGTCCATCAGGGGGGATGTTGTCCCGAGGGGTCCAGCAGGGGGGGCTTCTATCGAGGGGGTCCAGCAGGGGGGCTTCGGTCCAGGGGGTTCAGTAGGGGATATGCTGTTCAGGGGGGTCCAGAAGGGGGCTGCTGTTGTCCAGGGGAGTCCATTAGTGGGTTGTTTCTATCCTAGGGTTCCAACAGGGGGCAACTATCTAGTGGGTCCAGCAGGGGGGGGGGGCTGCTGTCCATGGGGGTTAGTAGGGGGTGGGGGATGCTATCCAAGTGGGTCAAACATGGGGGGATTCTGTCCAGGGGGTACTGTTTGGGGGGGGGGGGGGGGGTCCAGCAAGGGGGAGCTGTCTAGGGGGCACCAACGTGGGGGGGGGGTGTCCAGTAGGGGTGGTGCAAGGGGGTCCAGCAGGGGGGCTGCAGTCCATGGTGTCTAGTAGGGGGGGCTACATTCCAGGGGGGTCCTGTAGTGCGGGGGGGGGGGGGGGGGGGCAGGCTTTTTTCTAGGGGGTTCAACAGCGGGGCTGCAGTAGGGGGTTTCTCTTATCCAGGGGGTCCAGTAGGGCGATGATGGTGTCCTGGGGGGGGGGGGGTGTCCAGTAGGGGGACTTCCCAGGGGGTCCAGCAGGGGGGGTGGGGGCCGCAGTCCAAGGGGGTCCACTAGGTGGGGTGGGGGATGCTGTCCAAGGGGTTCCAGGTGGGGGGTAAGGGGGTAAAAGGGATGTGCGAGGGGGGGGGGGGTTATGAAATTGGAAGTGTTTTAGCCACGGTATCAAACCCTGTCTAAAAACCTATAGCCATGGTTCAATGAAATGTGGCTGGTATTATCGTGGCTATAGGTCTATAGCCACGGTTTGAACCGTCCCTATAGGGCTACAGCCATAGTTCGAAACCGTGTCTATAGGTTTGGACCTATATCCATGGTAATACCAGCCACATTTCAATGAACTGTTGCTCTATCCTATAGCCACGGTTTATGGGCTTATAGCCATAGTTCCAGACCGTGGATATAGATTAATTTTCTAGTAGAGTGTTGAAAAATTATAAATAAAATAACATTATGTATGAAATATTTTTATATTTATAATTAATCCTTATAGTAAATGATATCATTTATATAACCCCACCATAAAATCATTTTAGTAAAAAGATTCAGGTTTATGTTCTGCTTCACTTTAATTTAAATTAATTATTATAACATATCATTATCACACCCATGTTTCTCCATGGAGTTCTAAAATCAACCCAAGGATGATTATGGTCAGTCATATTTCATCTAGTGGGATTTTAACACATGTTAATGTAGATTTATATTATTATAATATTATTTTTTCCATCATTTACGTTATTTACCCTTTAACCATGTTAAACAAAAATAAATACTGATGTTAATTTTAATAATATCCAAAAAGGTACATGTTTGCATAATTTGGAACATCTAATTAAAAATATAGAATCAATTTTTCCAAATTGAAAACATAATATTTTAAGAAAATAATTTAAATTTAAATCTTGTTGTCAAAATGAGAAAGCGAGTTTTTAAAAAGTAAAAATCCATCAAAATATTTACAAATGTTTATATCAAATTTAATTTTGAAATTTGTTCGAATGACCATAGTTTGATTAAAATATTAAAAAAAATCAATTACACATTAAAACAAATTATAAAACTAATCTAACTATATAAATAAATTATATTAAAGGGTGATTTTTATTTAAAATAAAATATTTTTCACTATTCATTAAAAAATAAATTTTATCATAAAGAATACCAAAATTAATCAAAAGTAAATTTTTATGTCCCACTTCTAAATGAAAAGCATATTTCTTCCATTAGAACATAAAAAATAACAAAACTGGATTTAAAAAAAATAACCATAAATATATGGTAAAATGACCTTTTAAAAATATTATAGTATTTTTTGGTTAAAATTGGATTCATTCTAAATTTAAACTTCTAAAATTTAATAAATAAATATAATTAAATTTAAAAAACAGTTGTAATCATATTCTAGTATATTTTATTCATTTCATCCAATACCGCACCTATATGTTAATTACCATTTAAAATAATAATAATATTATTGTATTATTTTTTCTTATAACTCAATGTTGTGTGCACTTTATGATTTTGGAGAAACATGTCATTGTGTGTCTAGTACACTATTGGAAAAAATTTCCCCTTTAATGTACACTATTTTGTTATTCAAATATATTATTAGATATGAAAATCTATTATTCTATAAATACCTGGGATGTTAAAAACATCCCCCTTTGGGAAATTGTGTCCTAGAAATTTTAATTTCGTGTTGGTATCTAAAGTATGACTTTCCAAAATACCTTTATTACAATCCCAAATCGAAAAAAGATTGATAATATTTACACATTGAAATAAAGAATGTAAATTACAAAGGTCACCTGATATAACACATACAAGGATTCCATGTAAAAAAATGGATATAAAAGGAAAACATAATGTCATGTTCGAATGGATTGTGATATATATCATTTCTGGATAATTTTTACAATCATAAAACCACAAAAAATGGGATGGGTTATATGGTCACTGATTTCACATTTAGAAAAGTAAAAAATAATTTTTTTTTAATTTTAGTCCCTTTTCAAAATGTTTAGGAATTTAGTTACAAGATTGACTAAGAACGTAAGGAAATGTACTTACTTTTCATGTAAAATTTCATCCTTTAATAAATTTCTACCACAATTACATATTTTCTCTAAACTATGATTATTCAATATGACTTGGTAACACCTAAAGAACAAGAATCAAATTCTGGAGAATCTAATAATCGAAAAAAATTTAACAATCTAATCATCATGAAATAAAAAAATTAACCAAAACCAAAATACTTATGATTAGATATATAATTCCACAAAAACAATATTCATGTATAAGAAAAAAAGGCTTCTTTTAATTTCCAAAATCCATTAGTATTACCTAAAGTCCTACATATACTATCAATCAAATAATTGTTCACATAATTCCTCAAAAATAATCCATACTATGTATGAAACACAAAATTGAGATGGATTTTATCACATATTCTTCCAAGGTAAATTTTTATAATTATCTCTGAATAACATCATCAACTATTAATGGCTCGTAGCAAAAATTAATTTTTGAAATCACATTTTCTATAAGAATTTTTAATTCATTCCATTAAAAACATAATTCCCATAATTCGACAATTTAGTCATTGATTTCTCCAAAAATAATTCAGCCTTTATTCCTAAAACAAACATCCATAGTATTATATTTATTGTAATCATTTGAAGTTCCCAAAATAGTGAACATCTTTCAAAATAATATTTATCACATAATCCCTAAATAATTTTTTGATACTATGGATATGCATTAGATAAAATAAATATATCCAAATCAACTTATTCTTAATATATTAGATCATTTATATATAAAGAATAAGTCATACTAACAAGAGACTTCACATAAGCCAGTGGTAGGTGATGCACCCTTGCCTCCCTTCAGTTGTGGGTTTGATTCATATAGTCGTACTGGATGCGACGGGATATCACCCATTCTATTGGTTGTCATTTTTTTAAAACCATATCACTCTTATTACATTATAAATAATAATATAATGTCCTAAAAAATAAACATAACCTTCCTTAATCTCAAAGGTTATCTAAAACCATTAATTTCTCATCCAAAAATTTAATAACCATTAATCACATCAAATAAATTCATATGAACCCTAATGGTTGTCTATTATGTCCTCACAAAAAATATAATTCTACTTGAATAAATTTATCAAATATCAATCTTTAGGGTTACTCACACTAGAAACAAGCCTTCCAATGTAATCACATCATCAAAAGAGTAGTAATACAGTTAAAAAAATTTATTCCTATAATCCACCATAACTCTTTTATCCCTTATATGTAGACTTATTAATCAATTAGCATTATTCATAATCCATTAACAATGAATTCACACTAAATTTATTAATAAAAAATTCATGTAGATCAAATATCCTAATCATTTATAAATATGAATCCAAATATGCTTCATTCATTATGTATAAGAAATCAAATCATACCTCTAATACATATATTATGATATTGTTGATGCTTCATTTCTCTTTCAGCATATTTTCATACTTTAAAATGGTAAACATTCACTCTACTTCTATAATTTTAAATTATGATAGATTTTAAGAAGATGATATCATGAAATCAAAAGAAAAAATATTTCATGGCCCATAAATTTTTTTAGAAAATATTAGGTATTGGATAACTCAAATAATTTATTACAGTTGATTTGAATTATAATGAAGCTTTCAAAAATCATTTGAACAGGCTTTTTCCATAATAGTGAAGATCAAATAATCAATGGTAGATAAGAAGGGTTTTCAAGATATATTTCCTTCATTCGTGAAAAATTATCCTTAATCTTATTAAAAGAATAGTTACATAAGCATGAAATGAATTTTTAAAAAAAAGATTCTTATATAGGGTAAAGATAACATAAAAAAATTTATATTACTCTAATCCATCAACCTCCTTATATATCAATACATCATGTTTTTATCAAATCAACCTAATTTACACTAACCATCCAAATGCTTCCATGTTATAATAACCCTCTTGGTAATATGATATCCCAAACCCTCACCCATATAACATCTGAACATATAAATTCATCTAAACAGACCACTGATACCAACTATAAGTCTGTTGCCTTAAATATTACATAATATTGAGATTAGTAAAGAATTCACAATGAGGATCTTTTCAGGTTTAGAGTTTTAGATAATTATACCATAAATGATACATAAAAAACTATAAATATACAAATTGAACACTTCCAAAAATTTCCATTTCTTCCATAAAAAAAATAAATAAATGTGGTTTATTTTCATGATAAATAATATCTTTTCCTTGATCTAATCACTAACTATATTCTTCCTTAAAACCTCTGAAATTTTTTTCAAAACATGGGATGAGCATAAAAGCTCAGTAAGGGATATAGAAATAAACAAAAACTTTTTCCCTAGTGAAAACTTTTAAACCATGAATACCTTATCATAAAGTAATACATTTCATTTTTAAGAAGTATTAAAATACAATTCACAGAATATAAGTTCATGAAATACCCTTTTTTGAAATCAAAATATTACCATAAAACCTTGATAAAGAAACATATAACATATAAAAGTTATGTTGGGACATAATATTACATAAATGGAATAAAAATATTGTTTAATTCCACAATTCTTTCTTTTAAATTGAATATCCATAGATCCGACTTTCATACCCAATTCATTAGAGGTCACCCATCATTGGTTTATCATACAACCACCCATCTTTGGTTTATCATGTAACCACATGTATTTCATTTATCACATAACCACATATAAAAGGTCCAAGTACCATTATATAATCATAAATCATAAAAAATTTAATTTTCCAACATTTCACTAACAAAATTTCTTTTTCAATCAAAAGAAACCATTTCAACATTTTTAAATATTCAATCCATTTCAAAAACCATTTACAATATTTAATAAAAGGATGATTGAATATTATTTTACCATTCAAATTTGAATCTTACGAAAGAAATTGACATTTTAAAACACTAATGTCTATATAAATTAATCCATAAAAAACATTTTGAAATGATGGACATGAAATATAAATTTCTGATTAATAAATCTTTTAATAATTTTGAATTGTGTTTTAGATTAAGAGTCCCTTACCCTTGGGAAACACATGAATAAAATTAACTATGGAATAACATTAAAGAAAACATTCAATATCATGAGAATATATTATTTGATGATATAATGGGTCAAAATGGTTTTTTATACACCATATAGGTTAATAAAGGTGAATAACACCAAGATATTCCTAAAAGAAAGGATATTGAGACAAATTCTCTTAAAATGGTCATACCATTAGATTAAGGATAAATCAATTACATAATTATGTTTAAAGAATATAAATACACTAAATATAATTGTATATTAAGTGTTAAAAAATCATATTTTCATCATACATATTCTTGGAAAATCAAAACCAATATCATTGATAGTAAACTCAATGAAAGGAAATAGAGTTAATATTTCTCTAACCTTGACTATGACTTGTCTCTTTCATTAGTTATCATCCTGAATAACAAATATTGGTTAATTTTTATTTATTAAAAACCATTTTCATTTTCGTTATTAATTTTATATCACCTATTACAATGATATAATAATTATATATTTATTTGAGTTTATATAATACATTTTGTTAATATTCGGTACAAGAGTCAAAAATGAACTTATTTTGATTAAAATTGTCCATGTGGTCATAGATGCAACATCTCCAAAAAGATATTCATGATTTAAATATCATATATATCCAGTATAAATGTATTTATAATAGTCCATTACATTTGGATAAATTAAATGAAATGCACCATTCATTGAGATGCTAGGTCGTACGTATGCATGAATGCTAATTTAATTTCATTGACATATTCTAATAATAAATAATAAAAAATAATTTTATTTTTTAATTATATTATAATATTTATGTTATATATGTTACATATTTTTATAAACACCATCCTTTATATGTTCTATGTATTGAATGAACGAGCCATATCACTTTGAGGTGGAAGTCGTCCACACTTCCTCAAGTCAAATTATCATATTTACACATTATGGAAAACAAAAAAGCATGTTATAAATTAAAATTATAGAATCATATAGAAAATATTAATATCATATATAAATACATTTATATTATAATATACACCATGAGAGGTTCTTGGAGAAAATTGAACAATCATCGTTTCGTGAGACGGTAGTTCATCATACACATAAATAGTATGTTTTAAATCCATTATATAGAGGAATGTGTAAGATAAGGACAAATAATTATTATAAAAAACATACATGTATTTTGAGGATATAGGTATTATTTTTTAATCAAAAAATAATAAGATAGTAGTCATTGGAGAAGGTAAAAGAAATGAATGGACTTTGAGAGAAGATATTCCCTCTAAATTGGGTAACTCCTTTTGATTTGAGCCATAAGGCTATTTTAAATTGCCTCCTTCCCATTTTAAGGGTTCTATGTGAAATGGAGAGATATTGGGAGCTTATTTCAGGAACATATGGATGTTCCGAGGGGATTGGGAAGTCTGAGTGAATGGGTAGAGGTGGGGGGGCTTTTAAATTTGGGGGAACATTTGGAATGTATTCAAATACTATTTTTTATAAATTTTATTTCGATTTATAGTAGTTAAAAAGTGATATATTTCATGGATAATATAAGAATGGTTTTAAATCCTCTAAAATAATAAGTTTTAGATATTTATTGGTCACAAATGTTACCTTATCTTTTGGCATTAAACATTAGTAATATAAAATAACTCTTAATATGTCTTCTCATATTTTACTATATATAGTAAATATGGTTATTATAAAATTCCAAGAGAACATAAATTGAATATTTAATGAAATTTTTAACCATAAACATTTAATTTTGTTGAATATAGGTTTTTTATGACTATTATATATTTAAATAAGGTATTATTTCTTTTAAAAACTAATTTATGTCAATTTTGATACTATTTAGAAATTTGTTTTTGTTAATGACATAAAAACATGATTCATTGGAAAAAACAACATTAACTCAAATATAAAACATCATAATCACACATAAAATTCATTTATATCATAAAAATTTTAAATTATATTTATTTTAATATTTAAAATATCATTTATTTGAATCATTCATTGATAAGGTAATCACTACGTCATCTTTGTGTCATAAATTTAATTATTTATTTGATGTATAAAAATTATCAATACAATACCATGATTTAGGGAATATTTTTAGCTTTATAATTTCTATTTAATAAAATCAGTTATATAACAAAAAATTATGTTTTTTAGTAAATAATAGACTTTTATGTTATAATTCAATGTAAATTAAATTAATTATTATAACAAGTCATTATCACACCCAAGTAGCTACATGGGGTCCAAAAATCGACTCACATATTACACTGGTAATACATATTTCATACAATGGAATTATGAAACGTGTGAGGGTTGATTTATAATATAATAATATTGTATTTACCCTTATTTACCTGATTTACCCTTTAACCATGGTAAATAAAAATAAATATTTATGTTATAATTCATAATTTCCAAAACTTAAAGTAACCTATTTACAATATTTTTACTTTATGATTCAAAATATGGAGTCCTTTTTCACAAATTAAAAACTTATATGTAGCTTAAAATAATTTAAAATTAAATCTCATTGTCAAAACCTGAAAGCATGTTTTTAAAAAGTAAAAACCATCAAATGATTGACATGTGTTTATATAAATTTTCAATGTAAAATTACTTAAAATGGCCATAATTTTATTACGTGATAAATAAATAATCTATTTAAACTTAAAAACCATTTAAAAAAATAATATATCTATATAAATAAATTAGATAAAAAGGTTGTCATAAAAAAGAAAATAATTAAACTAATGTAAATTTTGATATCCCTCTTCTAAAGAAGATGGATATTTTGTCAAATATAACAAAAAAAGTGACAAAAATATATTTAAAAAGAGTTATCTATAAAAAGGTGGTAAATAATCTTTTAAAAATATTATAATATTATATACTAAAAATAAGATTAATTCTCATTTTATGCCTCTAAAATTTTTGGATAAATGTATAAACATTTAAAACTCATTTTTAATCATAGTGTAGTAATTTTTTTCATTCCCTTCAATACAATGGCTAGGCATTAATTACTATTTAAAATAATATTATTATTATTGTATTATTTTTTAGTATAACTCAACATTGTGTGAAATGTATTCTTTTTGAGAAAAATTTTACTGTTTGTCGCGTACGCAAATGGAAAAATTGTCATCTTTAACATAAATTTAATATATTTTTCATAAATATTATTTTATATGAAACTATATTATTATGTAAACACCTTGGATGTTACACTAAACCCACTCTCAAGGATCTCGTTTGAAAAACATAAACATTTAATTTTCGGAATTGATACTAAAAAATGTGAAAAAAATCATCCTTACATTTCAAAATCAGAATGAATATATTGGTTCACTTATATGCACATGTAAACTTTTTGTTTATATTTATAGATAATGGGGAAAAACATAAAAACCATGAATAATAAACAATTTAACTCTAATGATAATTTCAATATCACAATATACCCAACTTTTCAAATTCTTAATTTAGTATTCAACATTTCAAATAAATTTCATCAAATATTAATCTATCTTATAAAGTCATATGACATCACTCAAAACAACATAGGGAAAATTAAATATAAGAAGGGTGATATCAAATGATAAATATGGGTTAACAAGTATTTTTAATTGTATATTATCAGTGAGAATAATATAATCATAAGTGTATAATGAAATATTAAAAGTGCATCATTATAACATAAGATAAATAATAATAATAATATCAAGATAATTAATAATTTACAAAGTAATAAATCATTAAAAATTTCAAGATTCGTGATAAAAAATAAATCATAGGCCATGTGTTGAAAATCTAGATCAAATAAAATGATTAAAAACTATAGAATGTATCATGAAAATGGGTTGGAATTTTGGAATATTATCTTCATAGAACCCTTACTTGAATCCTTATAGAACCCTTACAAATGTAATAATTATAAAATTTACTTATATACCCAATACATTGGAGTTATATCTAAAAACTCCCATAATATAATCTATATTGGAATCAGATGTGATATATAATGGTTGTTAACCCTTCATAAACAACGTCCAAGAAACATAACAACAATGAAGTACGTGGTGCATACATTTGATCATTAAATTCATAAAACATCCATTATTCCTTTAATAAAATTATTATATCATGGAAAATAAATTGGTTCCATGAAAATATCCTTGAAATATTATTAACAAATGGAATGTAAATAGGCTACATTAAAATCTCATTGAAATAAATTATAATTCATCCAAAGAAAAAATTAGGATGATATAATAACAAAATATCTCTAGTGGGGAATAAGTAACAACAAGGGTTATTGAGTTTTATTAATTGAAATAAAAATAAATTTTATTTGAAATTTTTCTAATGTAAAATAAACATTTAGCTTTGGGTTATATCATTGAATTTCATCTTTGATTTAAAATGATTTTTGAATAATCACTTTTAATATATCTCGAGGATGATATTCTTTTAATTTTGAGACACATAATTATAATATTAAAATTCCTAAAAAATAAAGTAGTAATATTCAAGGAAAATAACCTTTGAAACATAAATATAAAGATTTAATACATTTATCATTCATGGTGGCATAAAATAATTTCATATCCTAAATGTTAAAAATAAATATTATTTTCAATCATTTTTTTGAAGGACATCAAAGTGATCCACATAGAAAATGTTATGAAATATCAATTTTAATCAATTTTAATGATGTTTAATTACCATGATGCATAAAATTTTTAATTAGTTTATTTTTAAAAAATAAAACTTCTGAAAAATGTTTATTAAACATTGACATGGATGCTAAATATTCCCGATGTAAAAGTAATATACAACATCACTATCACTTATTAAAAAATTTATTTATATTTTGTCAATATATAAGTGATTAAATAAAATATAATCATGTGAACTAAATCAATAAAAATTGGATATGAATATATATTTAGTTCATGAGAAAATATAATGTTATTTCTACTAAATGAACCTTTAATATAATCAATCACTAATAAAATGAGACAGCAACACAATGTCATTTCTACTTTGGTTACTCTTTTATCGTAATCCCAAAGAATGAATTATTTAAAATGAGAAATTAAATATCATGAATATAAGTAGTTTCAGGATTTAACATGTCAAAATGTCCAATAGATTACCCACATAAAATATTATAGGTGTATAATATAAAATATTTCCCATGGAAGACAAATTGAAACAAGGAACCCATATAATGAATTTAACAATGAAGTTATATTTAATCAATATTTAGTTTTTTATATAAAATTCAATTCCATATAAAAAATATTTAGTACATCATAATATAATCAAATTTCCTTAAACATATAATCAGAGTATATCAATTAAAATTAAGTAGTATTACGATATAATGAAAATAAATTAAGTTATGAAATTATATACCATTTGTTAACATTCGAGAAAAATATACTTTTATAAGATAATTCAAATCGAATCATACAATAAAATTATGTATGAATTATTAGTTATATTACATATAAAATTTATAGTAAATAAACTACACAAAATAAATTATGTGGGTAAAAACACTATATACCTTAATGAAGTGAAATTGAGATGAGATCCCGAACCTCGAGTCCATAATTTTAAGGAATGCCCTTTAACTACTATATAAGAATATTATAAAAATATTCTGACTTATATATACAACGTTCCTAGTTTAATAAATTATACATATATATATATATATTAATTATTTTCAATGTAATATTTGAATACGTAATTAGTTAATTCTATATCAGGTGTTTTTAGGACGTTCAGTCCATGGTTTAAAAACAACTTCAGTTTGATGACCATGGTCAAAGTAGTCATTGTTAAAAACATATACATAATAATATTCATGATATAGTTATAATATTTAATCATGATATATTATTTTAATTCCAATAATTAATTATGGTTAGGAAAAATGAACTACATTACAATCCTTGCGTCAGTATGTTGTACAAACACATTAACCACATTTCCATTTCCCAATGATAATTATGGAAATATAGAAATTATTATTTTATCTTTTAAAAATAAATATAATATCATAAATAACATTTTATTTCATTAAATAAACTTATAAAAAACATCCATGTGATATGGTGAGGAAATAAATAATCACAACTTTTAATAAAGTTCATGGTACACACATACACAAGAACGATGTTATAATTATTTAGAAAGTGGAAAGGTAAGAAATAAAATGATATAATATTATTACATAATGATTAATATGTAATTAATATAATAATTATGTCATATATATCACATAACTTCATTTAATTTATTATTTATTCATTCAATGAAATGTGGTAGTGAAAAAAGTATAACTTCACTTTTTAAGAAGGTAGTTCACGATGCACATGATTAAGGATATCATACCCCCAAGAACTAGACTGGAAGAAGGAATATGTGATATCAAAATTCTATAAGTGTAATTTTATTATAAATATCTCATATTTACTTTAAATTCATTATTATAAATATACATAATATGTGAAAATGGAAAACAAATTCCATTGGTCCATGAGGCAGTAGTCCTCCATGCTCACAAATGATTGTTTTCCCCATTTTATGGATGTGGTGTATGATTTGGTTTAAAAATATACATGATGAAATATAATTTTTTATGTACCTGTTTTTTATATTTAATTTATTAATACATGAAAGAATGTGGTGAGTAAAAAAGTAAAACTAAAAGAGTTTATTGAAGGTAATTACCTTACCCTTGTAAAAAAAACCCTTTGGATATATTATTAAAGACTCTAGGGGTGGTCTTTTTGGGAAAAAAGGTTAATTACATTTATAATTATTTTTTAATGTATTTTAAAATGTTTTGTTCAAGATAAATTACAAAGGAGGTATGAAAAGGTGAGTAGTTGAGGTAGCCCTTTATATTGGAGTTAGAGTGACATATGTTTAGATAGCCATAACTATTTAATAGTAGGATTTCACTCTAACCCCGAGTAACTAAAAATTATAATTAAATAATTATATGTAATGTGTGGTCGATAAGAACCTAAATCTCTGAAAGACTAATTTTTGAAACATATTGATCCTTAACTTCTATTTTTCCTTTTATTTATTATTATATATTTTCACTAGGTAGCTAGCCGTTATATATTTGTAAATTTTCATTTAAGAGTAGAAATAAAACAAGAAATATTAGACAATTTTTACCCACTAATTCATAATATAAAATAAAATTTCCGAAATAAAAAACTATATCGATGGAAAATTTATTTACACACAAGTGTATTTACAATAAAATTTGGGATGGTATGAATGTATTTTCTCCATCTCATTTGTTGTATGATGATGAAATCCTCTTGTTTGGGCATGCCTCAAGAAAAACTATCTCCTTTATAAAGTCTCTTTTTTCAACATTATAAAAATATGGTTTGCCAAACAATAAGTTGGGATAAATCCTTCATTTCATTTGGAAATGGTGTCATTATTAGGAAGGAGAATACGATAACAAGAGACCTTGGGGTGAAAACGGGGTCATTGTCTTCTCAATACCTCAGTATTCCATTATTTTGTGGAAATGTGAAGAGGAAATATATATAGGTGATCAACACTGGGATTCTTAGTCAACTTGATAGTTGGAAAGGGAAGGTGATGTCAATGGATAGGAGGGTGTGTCTTGTTAACTCAGTAATAACATCAAAATTTCTTTACTGATTTTCTATTTATTGGTGGCCTCGGGGAAACATCAAAGAGATTCAAATTCTGGTCTGAAACATTATCTGGATAGGGTCAACTCATGAGAGGAAGACTGTTACTGATGCTTGGAAGGAATGGGTCAAGCTGGTTGAATTTGGGAGCCATGGAGTCAAGGATCTAAGAACATTTAATGATGATCTTATTGGGAAATTTACTTGGGGTATGCTCTCCTAGGACAATTCTGGTGAATTTTTAGTTAATCTGTTCAAAGGAAGGCTCATTAATGGTTACAAATACAACCTTATGTCATTTGTATTTGCACATATTAAGTGCTCTTCCATCCGTATCACATATGATACAAAGTGTTTGGTCTATTGTGACTCTAATATGAATTTTTGGAGCATGACATGGCTTGAATGAACTCTTCAGGATAGTAAGGACATTCCTTCTAGTGTTGGACACTTTTCAATTGATGATTATTATCTCAGAAGCATCTCTGTGACAATATTATCCCCTGTCTAGTGGAGATGGAAATACAATCTTACAATTTTATGGATTGTGATATGCTTGTATGTAAGTATATGGGTATTTTAAGAGTAGGGACTACTATCTGATGGCTTGTGGGGGTTCCTTTCGCTCACCTTCCGGGCTCATGAAATATAGGTCTTCATTCATTCGGCCCTCTCACTTCTCTTTAATTTGGAGAATCTGGAAAAATCGGTTTCCCACTCATGATCAACATAAGCGGTCCGAGTTTAATCTTCCATCACCCTATTATTTATGTATGTGCGTAGAGGCGGATGTCAAACATCGTTTTGTGAACTATTCCTATGTAGGAAATTTTAGGCATAATTTGGGACTCTGTTTTGGATGCAATTGCCCTAGAATCTACCTCTTGAGTTCCGGTCATGGTTTTCTGGAATTTTTTGTAATGAACAAGTGCGGAAATTTTTAACAGTGGCTGATGTAGTTGTGATTACAACCATATGGGCTCCTCGAAATGCTGCAGTTTTTAACAATAGCAAGGTGCACATCTGGTTTGAATGATGGTGATTCATCAGGAGGTTTACACTACCTTGAAGGTTCAATCAGGTGAGATGTATAACAATGCATTAGACCAACAGATTATGCGTCTTCTTAATGTTCCTGGATAGCTGCAGATGTTCAGGTACATTCGTTGGATACCACCGATCAGTCCATGGCTCAAATTCAATGTGGATGGAGCTTCTTCTGGTGCAACAGGACCATCAGGGTGTGGTGGTGTCTTCTACACTTATCGTGGTTTTTTAAATAACGTTTCTATAAATTCAATGTCATTGGCATTGCTCTTGAAATGGAGTTATGGTAGATAGTTCATGCAGTCAGGTATGTTGTCCAATATAATTGGAATATGATATAATTTAATCAAACACTCAAATTTTGGTCCATGCTTTGAAAACTAGAATGTGGAACATACCCTGGCAGGTACTCTTAAAATGGGATGAATGTCTCAATCGGGAAAATCATCTAAATTTGAATGTCTCGCATGGCTATAAAGAGGCCAATTAAGTGGTAAATGCTTTATCCAAGAAGGAAATCATAGTGATGGATATGATATGGTCATTTACAGCTCCCGTTTATTGCCCTTCACTGGTGGAGGTAGATGTGTGTGGTGATATGTACTCTCGGTTCTCTAATAAACCCCATGTTGTCTGACTCTCTTTTTCTTATGCTTAATTAATTTTTCTTGGGACTGATTTTGGATGGCTCCCAGACTTTCTCGTTACAATCTCATATTTTTTTAATAATTTCTATTAGTAATATATTTCATTCATTTTATATTACTGTCAAAAAAGCTTGGATCATTTATGAAAGTATTATATTAATTACTTAACTTCAATGTTGGGGTTTCTTATAAATGTAAAGTAATTATAAAATTATTATAAATTTAAAATAAATTAACCATATGAAATTAATTTAATTATGCTCAAATTGTAAATAAATATTTATTAACATGTTTATATTTCCCTATGTGAGAACATAGTTGAAATTTACAAGCATGAGTGTTCCATTTTTTTGTTTTCTTTACATAAATTATTAAATTTTTCATATTCATAGAAATGTTAAAAATCATATTAAAATAGATCCTAAATTAATAATGTTTTTTATATTTCCTACTAATTGGAATTTCAAAACTATTTGTATCATTTTATCTCTTGTAATTCTTATTTAACCTTGATAACCTATTTTAATTAGAACTAAAGAACATTTTTTCGTTTTCACTATTTGTTATGAACCAAAATTTAGTTTAAAATTTTAGAAAATATAAATTTTGTTTTCTAAAGATATAAAATACATTTTTCCACATTTAATTCATAGGATTGGTATAGTTTAAATTTAAATTTAAATTAATCCCACATATATGATAAAATTTATTTTTTCACAAAAACCAATTTTTCATACATATAATGATTAATATTAAATGTATGACTAGTAACTATAATTTAATGAATTATAAATCATATATATAATCTATAAATTTATTTTTTAAAAATCATCACTAATTATTACAATTGATTAAAATTCAAAATCTTTATGAACGTTAAAATATTTTTTGGAAAAATTTGATTATAATAAAAACATATATTGAAATATTGTATAAAAATGTGTTAAAGATAATTATGTTGATTATAATTAAATAATTAAGAATTTTTTTTCAATAAATAAAATTTAATACATAATGGGAATTTTATATTAACTAATTTATTAAAAAATGATTGATTTAAATAAATCAGCATTTTTTATTATTAAATGAAAATTCAGTACTTTCAAAAAAATCCCAAAATTTCACCCAAAGTTATTTTTTCTTATAATATTTTAAAAAATTAACATCCTTTTATCAAACTAAATTTCAAAAGGTTTTATAAGTTTATTTATAATACAATCTCAAAAAATCAATAAAAACATTTATTGATTAAACATCTTTTTATTGTATAAAATTATATTACTAAAATATGATTTATTATATACAATGAATTTATTAATAAATTAATATTGAGTATGAAATATAAATATATATATAATTTTTAAAGTGGTTAATATTTTTACTGCATTCTTATATAATATATTGTTTATAATAGTCATACATTGTTCAAGTTGTTTAAGTTCAATGTTGCATTTAAAATACACTATCATACATAACATTCCTCTTTTAAAATATAATGGTGTTATAGTATAGAACGTTTGATGCTTTCATAAACTTGAATTGTTCTATTAGAGGTATAGGATGATGTTTTTTCCACACCATAAGAAATCCAATGGACTCATATGGGACATATGTTTTGAAATAATCTATATTTTAATTTATTATATATTAGAATGTCCTACATCATTATCTAGTTTTGTACAAAAAAATATTGAACCTAAATAAGATCCTAAAACATCCAATTTCTTTAAAAAATATATTATTACCATTGAGAATGAATAAAAAATCCTGACATGAATACCTAATCTATGAAATGGAACATTTTCCCCTTGTATTATTGTGGTATTATTTTATTGATGGGTTTTATTGCCCGCAATTATTACAAATATATTATTTCTATGATCAAATACTTATTCGACAGTTCGGTTTATTATGGGATTCTAATCTAAACAAATTTTTAGAAAATATTATTATTTATAATATATTCAACCTTAATAATTGTTATTATATGTGATGTCCCATTCACCGTAGACTTATAAACATTTTTGTGAACCCCTAATCTATTGGTTGTTATCCATTCATCCTTATTTCATTATTATTGGTGAAAAATCATTCAATAATGGTGATGACACATTTTCGTAACATATTATTGTTATAGGGATGATAATTTTAACTAGGTTTCTATTGGATTAGGGATGAAATACATTATAATACAATAATTCTTATTCATATATGGATTTATGTGTTACAATACTAATATAAATGATATACATTTTAAAGAATAATATTGGATGTTGTATGGTATGAAATCCAAAATATAATGTTATGTTTTATTTAATTGGGGTATATCATTTCCTATGAAATGATGATATTTTACAAAAAGACCGTAGCCTATCAAATTGTAACGAATGATTATATCATAATTCCTAGATTGTAAAATATGATTTACACAATTACATGGTATTATAAAAGAATATAAATATTTAATATTTAATATTATAGATTTAATACATATTAACTATAATTAAAAATAAGTTTTATATGATGAAACATTTTGGGGGAAATGTATTGGTTAAGAAATTACTCATACAGTATATAAAGTACAAATAAATACATAAGGCATAAGGTTCATCCCTATAACCTTTATATATATACAATCACTATATGATGGTCATTTGGTCCAAATTGATATTCCAAAAGGTTTTTTTATTTCTCCTCTAGTAATCTACCTTATCATTCATTAACATCCATGATATACTAGCATAAAATGGATTGATTAAGGCTTCCTCTCATGTGATGGGTTCTTTGATAAATCCAATGGATACACCAAGAATATATAATGACATTATTTACTACACAATTATGTTTATCAACCAAAAGGACATAAGATCGGGGAGTATTGGAATTTATTAATGTAATTTACATGAATATTTATTTTCTTTATGCATGGTATCAATTTTGGACATACTGTATCTTAGTATTCTGGTTTCATGTTGTTTCTAATTCATTAATTAAGGGTGAAAAAATGAAAAAATTCCAATCTATGTAAGTAGAGAAATACATGATTCAAATGATTCTAAAAATCAAGTTTTAAAATGATGAAAAATTAATAATGTATTTCGTGACACTAAAAATATCTAAAAATAAGAACTACAACTAGCCTTATGATATATAATGTCATAGGATGTGATATGGATATTCCATATAATATGTTATATCAAAGGTGAAACAATTCATGTAATATATGTTATTCATTCTATCGGATAATAAAATATATGGAATCATAGTGGATGATATGACTATATTATGATTATAAATAATGAGCAATGTATCATCAATAAAATAATAAATATATTATAATAAACCTAAAATAAGGATATGTAGGTGATATAGTAGGCACATATTAGTTATCATCCTATATTATATAGAAGAGTGACATATCATGGATTATGATATATCATATGTTATTGAAAATTATTTTTGTATGTATATTTATTTACCAATCATTTAATTCATTATTTAAATAGATATATTTTATTTTTTCGTTAAAATTTTTGATTTTTTTATATTTGATTTTTTTATAATTTTTTGTATAAAATAATAAAATATAAAATTTATATATTTAATTACAAAATTTTTATAAAAATTACCACTTAATAATGATTCATTTAATATTAAAAAATAATATAACATACCTTTATAATTGTATTTAATGTATTATATTGTGAATATAAATGGCTGATCTAAAAATTATAAGTATATTATATAAAATTTGTACAGTGTACAAAATAGGGAAAAAGATTAATGTTTTCCATATTAATTAACGATTTGTGTTCATTAAACAAAAGTAATTAGTTGAAATTATAATGACTTATATAGATAATTTATTTATACCATATAAAATATTAGTTATTATCATTGATATGATAAACATTTAAATAGTAATAACTGATATAAAAGTAATAATTTTATTAATACAATGGCAAAAAAACAAGACAAACAAGTAGGGTGGCCGATAATAATGGAGACCAAGAGCTTCACCACTTAAAATACCACCACATTTTGGGGGAAGAGAACCCATTCTATATAAAATCGAGATATACCGATTCTATATATTCTTCTAAGAAAGGAAATAATAATCTATTTTTCCACCACAACAACTGTGGGTAACCTCCACTTGACCCCTCAAGTGAGCAATAATATTCTGGATGAAATATGTAATACTCCCAGGTATGGCCAACTTCCCTTATAGAAAATTATATACGTTTATAGATTCCATATTCACCACCTCTAAATTTAGATATTAGATTTTCCAGATCTCCATACCACTGAGAAGATACATGGCCTCCAGGAACAAATAATCTCTATGATCATATCAAGACAAAAGGAAATAACTATAGATCCTTTGAAGCCCTGGACCACACCGCCTCCACAAGAAACCCCATAGAAACATGATCTATATGAATTATTTTTAATCCAACATTTTGTGGAGCCCATTTGACCCAAATACCCAGATGGGGTACCCATAGAAACATGTAGATAGGATCCATAGCAAAACACAATGTCCTTAGTGATTGAGGAATAACCAAGATCCCTACTAGATACCTAAGCTCCATAGTGAGACCATGTGACCTCAAATGTGACACAAGCTGTGAGATTCAGACCACCTGAAACATCAATCTATTGTGGGCCTTGAAAATCATCCATCACCACATAAATAGAAAATTTACCATGTCCTTCTATTCGATTTTATTATTTCCATTACAACGAAACTAGCTATGCAAGAAATCGTGTATAATATTATAATGTCCTTTAAAACTGATGAAATCTCCCCTCTTTCTTCAGGTGCCAATCCCCACTACCACTGATGGAAAATTTGGGCTAATGATTCCACACTTGGTAGTGAACAACATGAACATTTTTAATTAAGTGGAATACATCATCATTGCACCTTAGTATCATTGGATAGAACATTATGTCTAATATGTCATACCAGCAAACAAAATATTTCTATAATGTTCCAAAACAACAAATCCCCCCATCATCACTAGACCTGTGAGTGTCATGAAGAGATGAAAAAAATTTATATTTTAATAAACCATAGGGGGGGAATGTGAAAACCATCCTATCAACCACCTCATTAGGCATGATGATGTCATACACTACACGCAGTTTCGGGGTAAGGGTTTCTTAGATGAATAGTGTATATTGACTTTCCTCCATGATGGAGATAAATGGAGTGGGGTATCCCAAGAACCCTAGAATTTAACCCTCATTGTTATTATAGCAATAGTTGATGTCCCCTCTCACAACAATCCACCGCTAATAAATTTAAATCTCTCCAGCATGACCATGATGTCTTTTCCACAATCCGGTAACCCTCCCATTAGATGCATCAAGAGCAGTCTTGTACATATTCAAATAAACATACCCCACATATATCATACCTTAATGGAATCCCTTGAATTATTTTATCTCTAATAATTCATGGACTCATCAACATCAATTAAATTAATGTACCATGCCTCCACCCCCATTGATATCCTATCCCACAAGGTCTAATGTAATTTCCCATCATCCTAAGAATCCCATAAAAAACCCATTAACAACCTCTACATTCTCCTAATCAGTATCTTGGGGGCATGAATAAAGTATTAAATATACATAGTAATTGATGATAACACACTATTAATTAGAGTAATCTTCCCAATAAAGAGAGAAAATGGTTATTTTAATTGTTGATCTGGTTGAAATCCTGGACACCATTACATCAATAGAATGTATGTGAACATGCCCCATTGCAATAGGGCCCCCCAGATACACCAATGTAAACTGGTTAATTGAGATATCGAAAGCTGATTCAATCCTTTTTCTACTCCCATCTGAAAACCATTTAGAAATGGGAACATTTATCTTGAGTTTATTTATCTTTTACCACTCCATTTGTTGTATTTCTCCAAGATATTATTAAGGTTTTGGATAGACCTACAACATCCATTAATAAATTCCATAATATCATCAGAAAAGTTTATATATTAAATATCAATTATGTTGGGAATAAAAATATTTTATCTCATACATAAATATGAAACATTTTTAACTATTTATATTCTTCTTTAATTATTTTGGAATATAATTTTTATATTATAAATTGATTAATGATTTCATTTCAAGTGATAAAAACACATTAAATTTTAATTCACATATCTATGGAGTTAAATTGTATTAATGATAGTCAATATAGTTTTCTTCTATATTTACATAATCTTATACCAGTGATTAAGATAGAATTATAATGTTTTATTTCATCTAAATGTGATATGTATTAGAATTTTGAGTAGATGGGGATCCCCCCTAATGTATTGTATTTGTAAGAAGAAGTAAAATTGGTTATATATCTCACCACATTGGATGCTTATACCTTTTATGTAAAATTAGTCGTTGTATATCTATCACTAAAAGAATACTCTTATTTTTATTATTAGTTTCATAATTTTACAACCCTTAAAATTATGTAATTCACATACATTATTCATGTGATTCATTTAGTTATGTATGCATATTGTGGAAACATTATTATTTGGTAATAGAAGTAATGAGATGAGTAATGAGGTACACAACAATTCGTTTAATTTTTTTGGATTTCTTGGAATGAATTTGATGGCAAAATAAATCACTTGAAACATGAATTCATGTAAGGTAAATACATGAGAAATAATGGTGAAAATACATTCCAATAAAAAAATATTTATTTTCTAATTCTTTCAAACTAACACTCATTTTAGTACCTCGATAAACAAACTATGAGTATTATGCTAATGCACCATCTCATTGAATTTTTATGTGTTAGAAAATCTGTAAATGAGTTGATCATAACAGAATATTTACATTTTTTTAATTATATTTTTATTATAATTTTAATTTAAAAATATCAATTTATCATAATAAGATAATGTCATTAACAATTTTATATTATGTGTTGGATAAATTTTTATCAACTAAACAACCCCTTTATTCATATATGATATAATCTAGATGGTTTAGTACTTAATGTTAAATGTTTCTATAATAACACCAAATATAACTAATTGAATTAATGAATTATTATGGAGGACCCTTAATGTATATGTTGTAATTTAATATAAATCATCATTTTAGTGGGATAATATTTAATAAAATTCATTATTAAATTAATATAATTAATTAATTATCCATTAAATTATTCTATTTTACATAAATTGAATCATTATCATATTAACTGACATTATGATCAATCTAAAGCATAAGAAGAGCCTAACATATTAATCCTCATATACTTGTAAAATTTATAAGAACTATTCATAAGAATAAAAAATTATATGCATTTGAGACACCAATTTCAGAGTAACAATATGGTGATATAGTTTCCCAATTTAATATAAATACATATATTGAATATACTGTTATTAGATCAAGAATTAAAAATAATTATATAGATATTTACCTAAGAAATATTAGACTATACACATATAATCAACATATAAATAGTGTTCTAATGACATAGTGAGATTTATTGTATCACCTATTACATTATCTAGAAATAAAATAAATTTTATCATCGATGGATATGTTTTGACGGTGTGAACAACATTTAGTAAAATTGTTTATTATAGTCTAAAATTATTGAGAATAAGTTATTGTGGCATACCATAAATATGACATAGTGTTCTGCGTATAGTTTAAATGGGTAAATTATCAATAAATAAGTGGAATGGTTAGATAGTAAGTTCATTCATATTTCTTTAAACAAATATCCATGATCATTGAATCAAAAAGTTTGTTCTATGAATAAGGATTAATGTATTTCTATGAAATTTATTTTCCTAGATTGTTGAGGTTTTTTTGAAACTATATAGAGTACCTATGTCTGGGGGAAATGTTATATATATATATCAAATATTATATTTGTAGGGATATAATATATCTTTTTTAAAATTTATAATTTTTAACTGTATATGAGTTAAAAATAAATATATTAATTGAATATCCATGATGATTTTATTTAGTTAACTATATAAAAATATAAAATATCAATGGGTTGATTTAAATGGAATATTTGATCCTCAATATGGTTAAGATAGAGATTGAGTATTTTCATCAAGTGTTCTCTTATATTATAATATAAATTATTTTAATGTATGAGTTATCAAAACAAATATTAGATGATGTTGTAATACCAATGGTTAATGATTTTCATATACAATAACATATATGAAATTAATAAATAATAAATAAAACTATAGCAAGTATAAAATAGATATTCCTTATTTTTTTTAAACATGTTTCATTTTATGTCACCATGACTGGTATGTTTTAATGAATATAGTGTACCACTAATAATAATGCTACAATTATCTAAAATATCATAAAAATTATAAATGATTTTAAATGAAGAAACCCATAAAAAAGGAAGTGAGTTTTATTTTATTACATAACAATGTATTTGTATTTAATCATGAGTTTCAGAAATGAATTTATTTTAAAAAAATGTAAGAGTATGATTGGACATACAATTATTCTTGTGAATGTTCAATGTGAATGTAACATTATACCATGATGGTATTTTGGGTATGGGGGAGAAAGTGTAATGTATATTATTATACTAGTTATTAATTATATGGAGGAAAATTATTTATGTAATATGTTATATGAATGTTAATTATAACATTGTAAGAAAATTTTCTATGTGCAGAACAAATGTTACTAACATCAAAAGTTATAATATTTTATAGTTAAGAAAATTTAATTTTTTTTAAATATGATAGACAATAGTAATATGATTCTAATTCCCCATCATTATTTAAACTATATTATATTGTAAATGGTATGAAAAAAATTATTAGTCGAATGATTTTTTTATATGGCCATATAGTGATATTTCTAGAATAATAGAAATAAGTATTCAGTATAAACGAAATGTAAAACTATAACATACATATAAGTGATTTGATATTATATCATATTTCATTAGATGGAACTTATTCTTATGTATAGTATTTTGCATTATTAATAATGTTTAAGAATAAAAAATGTAGAATTTTACAAATATGAAATATCCACTTTATCATTCTTTTTGGTTGGTTATATGTAACCAATAAGTCAAATTATAGTTCCCCACTCAATATATGACATTTAGTTATCCCAAAATGATCTTTTTCTTGGATAGTTATAGATTATGATGAAATGTTATAGTTAACCTGGATATGATTTCAAATATAGAAATAAAATATTATATTTGGAAAAAAGGTGTTTTAATGCATTAGATTGCTAGAGGAGTCTACAAAATGTAGTGGTACACATTACATATTTTATTCTCTCTAGACACTTGTTTCATATATTAATTTCTCCAATATCATTGGTTAGACAAATACCAAATATAAAATCATTCATACATTGGTAAAATTCTTATTAAGGCCTTGGTAGATGGATAATCAATGTGTGTTTTGGTATGTATTATCATGTTATTGGTTCAACATTAACTAATATGAGATTTTTTCTATCCCATGATGAGTATGGAATAAGATCACGCGATTTTATGGAATCGAATATGTGTATAGGTGTACCTAGAAAAGTCATGTAATTTAGATATAATTCTATTGATGATCATGTAATGAAATTTTATATAAAGGTGAATGAAATGTGATGTATTCGTCAACATGGATAGTCAATACTGAGATAATCGATAACATATGAGTTTAATTAAGTGTTTTGTATAATCTATATCCCTTGGTTGGTTTTATCTAAGATAATGAGATAAATTGAAATTTTTAGATTTTATATGATGATTATAGTATACACATTTCTATATATATATATATGTGTGTTTTATGTGCATTATTGAAGCTCACATTATAGTATTAGTAGAGGTGATGCTTAACTAAAGGAAGACCCTTCCGTACATTTACAAACTTGAATACTCATATATATTTTTTCAATATTATAAATAGTTAGGTAATTATAAATTATATTTTACTTAATGGTGATTTATTTTAAATCTAAGGTAATCTCAAATTTTTTTATCAAAAAACTTTGTTGGGTAATTCAAAAGGTATTGAATATATTTGGATGCATAAATAATTTTATGACATAATTAATAAAATAATGATTTCAAAATGGACTTTTAGATATTGTTTTTTAGTCATTTTATATAATAATAATATATGAATTGTCAAAATATCTCTAGAATTTAGGGCATGTGGGAGATTTATGGGGTTATTCCCTAAAATACATATACAAATATGATATAAAAGATTACATGTCAAATGGGATGATATGAGATTTCATATCATTAGAAATATACAATATAATTTAATGAGTTATGCCAATATGGTATATCATTTCATACTATATTGTAAAATGATATGGAACATCCTTGGAAAATGGTATGGTATAAAATAATTATATCATATGTCATACATAATAGTATATGATTAATGTAACATGATACGATTAGAAATAAAGATGGTTATTAAATACATATCATTCAGATCCATTGAATGTTTTCCCTAATTAATAATATGTCTCCAATGATTTAATGATTGGGAGAAATGGTTCGATTGAGAAATTAATTTTACATTATTTAATATAAGAGTTAATTTATAGTGTAACTGGGGGCATATATGTGGCATATATTAAGAGTATATCACCATGAGATGGTGTATTGGTAAAAATGAGCTTTCCTATGCTTTATTTCATTTGTCCCAAAAATATCTTCATTAGCCTTTGTTAAAATCTATTAGACACAAGTATATAATGGTTTAGAAAACGTTTATCCTAATGTTATGGGTGATTTATTACAACACATTGATAGAGTAAAGATGGTTATTTCTTTGGATTAACACATAATGATCATTATGAACCACAATGAATGAATATAATGGTTTGATGACGATCATTGATGTAAGGTAAAAATAGATTCTTTATTTATGATTATATTTTTTGTAGTTGGGATCTATAGGATAATTCTCAATGGAAGGTCATCCACTATGACATTAAACATGGGAAACAAATCTTTGGAAACTTCTAGAATAAAACAACCTTTTTATATAGATGTGTTATAACATAATAAATCAAGACATGCCATAAATCACTCCAGCAAGTTAATAGTATTAACACACTCAAAAATCAAACTCACAGATAAAAATATTCAAGATAAATGGGATCATAACAAAAATCAATTCAAGGATTTACATGGATTAAATTACTGTACAATATCCCTTGGAAAACACTACATCAAATTTTATTTATTAAAACATACAATATTATTATCATTTTTGTCAAATTAACCAATTTTATCATGAATTAGAATTCAATAATACATGTGGTCCCCTTATCTACTAATTAGTGGGGCCCATATAGTCAAATGGATACACAATTCTTCAACATATTCTTGGGACCAACCATTTTTCATGAACAGCTACATTTGTCCATAATTTATATTTTCATGAATTCTAACTTTATGTAAATTTTGAATGTTATATTTAGAGTAAAAAAAGATAATTTTACATATCATCCCTATTATACAAAACCTCCAAACAATACCTTTACATAACAATATTAAAATTTTATTTATATAAAAACATCCTCTAAATAATCATCTATTAAATAATCACTTTATATTTTATGGAACATAACATCAATTCCATTGGGCTCTCTTATATTTACCCTAACTAATGTTTGAACAACTAGTTGAAAATGATATACAATAGATTAACCTTCATGTCATTCTAATTAGAACATGATATGGACAACACATTTGTAAACAATATTACCAATGAATATTGAATATATAGAAATAATGGTAAAAAACACATATTCATAAAATAATCTTACATATTATAAAACAAAAACATTGACCCTACCACAATTATGTCACCAAATTTACACCATGTCACCATTCTACCTGTGGAATTTCTATGAAACATGGCAGAACATATCATCCAAATTTTTATTATATCCTCTATTATACACCAATATCACTCTAATAACCATAAACTTCATAAGTAAATATCATTTTAGGTTAATATTTTTTTCTTTTATCGAAACAGAACACTATATGAAACAATAATTTCACTCTAACACTCTTAGTAGGAAATTGGTTTTCCAATATCATTCTATGATCCTCAAAAAACACATTAAAAATGAATATTATTTCCTTATTTCAATTAGGACCATATATAAATATTCTATTGTTAATTGTGTTACCCCCAGTTAAAAATTGGGCATCTAGATTATTGTGGTACCCCATAGAGTATACTCATATCATGGTATTGGCATAGTAAATTCATACAACACACCTTTTCATTGAGACTATGATGTTATCACCGTTTATATAACACCAATCATGTGTGGGAAGAAAATATCATCCATATAAATACTAGAAAAAATGGGATATTTACATGTCATGTGATTTTAGAAAAACTCTTTCATGGTAATTAAATAAAAAATGTCTCCCTAGATTGTGAAATTGTGGTGAGAACATCCCTCGTGGTATGTTAAATAAATAATAACTAATGATGAAGATGGGTGTTAAAACCATAGGCCCCATTTTTAGTTTGTTCTTTGATCTTTATATAGCATAAAAAATACATTTTATTTATTTATAATGAATAATAAGTAATATTAAATTCTTTTATATTATATTTGACCATTCATAATTCCATAATGACCTTCTGAGTCTAATGATATGACCATTTGATGTTTGTATTTAATAATGGAAATAGTGAAAGCTAACTCTTAGATTTGTGTTATCAAGACACACATTCCATGAATTCGGAACTTATTATCACACACATAATCATGTGAAATAATCTAAAAACCATATTTATAAACCTGTAATTACACTCCTGGCTTTATAAAATCATCCTCATCCGATATAATTTACATTCCCAACAGATATACCCAACTCTATGTACCATGGTACCACATGATCAGATAAAGAACCCCATCTACACCAAGATAGAGTCAAATATAACCAAATACACACATGGTAATCAATAATGGTTAACTCTATATTTGGGAACCTATTCCAATGGTTTTATAAAAAAGGACCCATAGACCCTTAATGACGTGGGATGATCGAGTAGAGGCTATTGCACACATAGATTCAGCTTATGTGCCCAAGTGTTATAAAAATCATTCATTTTGGTTATTTTCATTAAGGAAATGATATAATGAAAAATATTATCCTCAAGGACCCTCTTAATTGGTGTTGTTCCCATGGCTTCAAATAATATCATAACTTGAACTAATGATCCAATACAATTCCAACCAACAATATATGATCCTAATAACCTCAATAAAAATACATGATATCCAAAAACCATGGAACATGAACTATCTAAAAAACAACTAAAAAAGTTATTTATACAAATGAAATAACCAATTGAGAAATAATATGTGGGTTTGAACCACATAGGTTCTCAATTTACATGGGAACAAACAACCATTTTATCGATATATGGGTCCATATTCTTGACTGCCAACCATTTTGGCACTATACTACTAGAGAACCCACCACATGAGCTCCAATATCATGATATACAAAACCATGTAAATAGTGAAACAAGGCTCCATAATAGGGATTCATATCTCCAAGGTTTCATACATTGTATTCATTACACCCTTGTCCAATAACAAGAGTTCCAATTCTACAAGGACTCATATTTCAGTGCCAATTCTCTCAGGCCTTCTAACTATCAAACATTTAATATAGGAATCTTTCTAGGAGAAATTCCCAATAAAATTTGTATTATACTATATCACTGACAAGGTTATAAATCATTGGGAATTTTTATTTAATCCAAAAATTTATCCATGAAAATCCAATGTATTTACAAGGATTCCTACAAGTGTTGGAATTATTTCTACATGATATCAATAGAGTCACCGATAAGATCACATATCGTTGGGAATCATATGTATAAGCCCCAAATAATTATTTCATATTTATTGTTTAGGTGTAACAAACCCAACTCTAATACCTTAGATATATGGGCTATTTTATTACTAATAGAAATTTTTTTTTTATTTTCAAGTACTTTTAAGAAAAGTGAGAAACCAAGAGCCACAAACCACCCAAGATTACCACCCACACAATCCAACAGCAAAGAGTACAAAGAAAAACAACAAGAACATACCAGCATAACAACTACTAATCAAAATAACCTTACTCTTCACCACACCTGACACATGGGTCCTACTCCGCAGTGGCTGATTCCCACTCAGAATCTGGCTTATACTGCCTCCACAGATTATCACATTGGTTCCAGCTCCTCATTTGATCCAGAAAACGCTGCCATGGGCACGATTGCATCGCAATGCTGTCTATTTTGAAAGCATGGATCACCCCACGATCTATCTTAGATGAATCTCTGGTATTCAGCAGGAACAGAATATAAAAATAATCATTCCTCTTTTTCCTTCTTGGAATAGCCTACAATACTCCAACATCCTCATTCATTCTCATTTCCCCACCTTGAACAATATCACTAATGGACAGGTATCCCAATCCTCGCATATTTTCATTATCACCCCCAGTAATATACCCCCTCTTCTCAAAAGGAATCTCAGAAACCGGTTACTTGAACCACTTCTCCATGCCCCTCCTCAGGTTAGGTGTGTTTCATTCGATCACTAAAAGGAACCTCACCATAACTCCAATGTCTTTAGGCATTTCCTTTCCCTCACCCTCTAACATTATCCTATGCTCCTCTACTTTGTCCAGTAAATTTCCGAAGTCCCTGTTAGGGAGATCCTCCACTGTCATAGAGAACCCCTCGTGACCCCGGTTCTCTTGTTAGCCCTCATCCACACCATTGAATGCCACATGATTAGTGGACAAGCCAACTTCAGAGAGGCCATCGAATCTATTTCTCAATTGTAGAAAAGGCCTCACCGGTAGAGCAGGACCTCCATCATCACGGTTCATGCCTGAGCAAGCCACCTCCATGGTAGGCACAACCCCTTCTCCTTCAGTCCAATGAATTCTCTCTTCCGCATCCCCATTCCATTGAATCTCTACAAGACACTCCTCACGATTAGAATTTGACTCCTTCCAAAAACACTACTTGGAAGGCCCCTCCCTGTCTGGCCTCAGCCTTCTAAAAACATCGGACACCGTTGGGTTAGGAACCATTGATTCCATTGCAACGGGACCAAGATAATTTACCTCAGACACCTTGTGAGCACCCTCCAAGACATCCTGCTCCAATAGAGGTGGTGGATGAACACCATCTCAACATTTTGAACCATGCACCCTATGTTCTGGGCCAAATCCCCCGAAAACCGAAGGTGCTTTGCCTTTTGACCTTTCATCCCTTATTGCTGGGACATGAGGGACCCCACAATGAGATTCCCCTTGAGTTGAAGGTCTTCTTAGGCTGTTTAATTACAATGGTACAAATACAAATTACTCCATAGTTTAATATCCTTTAAAAAACAAAACACATAATAGATATTTACATTATATCAAAAAATAAGAACAACTCATCTAATAAATTAAAATATGAATATTCTCTTTGATACCATTTTCTCATAAATAGTAAAACATTTGGTTTACTAGGTAAAATTATAAAAATATAAACGGTTTCTTCGGACACTCATCAAGGGTTGGATTACAATAAAAGAAATATAAAGAAGATGTTATGGCATTAATATAAAAAATGAGTTATGTCATGTTAAATTAAAATGAAATGAAAAAAAATATCCATGGAAAACATAATAAGGAAAAAATCTATAGATTAAAATTATAGATCACATTATGGTGGTAATTCAAAATGTAGAACATTATAAACTTAACACCAAGTTCTTTTGTGAAGAAATCATAAATAAAGGAAAAAATGTTCCCTTAAATAAATCATAATTTCCCTATTACACCTACAACTTCACTGAGGGAATATATAATTCTAGAACCTAGTCCAATAAAATGATTTTTCATTACTATCCAATCATATCTTCCTATAGTTTCAAACCTAGTATGAATCATGGATCATTTTTCTATATTAGGTTAAAATTGATTTAATGTCGCATTTGTCATTTTTGGGGTTATTAACCTCAGTTACAACTATTTCAGAGCCACACGAACATTTTGATTCCAATAATTTATTTCTATTCCTATAAGAAAACACACAAATTATTTCAGAAAATGTTGATGATGGAATTATGGATACTGGATTGTTAGAAGATTATAAAGTCTTTGAAAAAGGATATAATGAGAGGATGTAAGTAATCCTTCATTAAGAATAATTCAAATATATGGTAATAAAATGGAATTAAAAGTATTTCTATATATTAAATGGAATCATAAAATATAATATAATAAAGTAATTTCAACTGAAAATTAATGAGTGTGATTTGGGAAACACTTACCTCTCATGCGATTCTTAGGGTAGAGATAAAACATTATATAGACAAAAAAATACATGATTTAATACATTGTAATGTAAGAGACTACTTGGCCGGTATAATATGATTCAAATTTAAATTGTACATGGAAAATGGGAATAGGGGTTTGATATTTTTACTTGAGGAGGTGTGGTGTTAAGAGGTTAAATAATGATTATTTTTCTTTTAAAGTTAACCAATTTTTCATGTATATAATTATAACATTTTTTGTTGAAAATTAATGTTTTCAAGGATTTTTAATGTAATACAATGAATAAATCACTCATTTAACATTATGTGATTTCATAAATAGATTTTGATCAAGAATAATGTTTAACAAATATAAAAACATCCTTGGAATTCATTTTTGACTTCCATTAAAAATTAATGATAGAATGTTTCTAAAAAAATTTAATTTTTTGTTATTTTAATCTCTGTGTGGATTCTATATTAATATAAATACTGTTTTCATTTAGGTAATAAAATTTAGATCCATATTTTGAGGGGAAATAAGTTCCAATTAAATCACTTGTGACGTGGATCCATCAATATGGGTCCAACCATAGTATTTCAATCATAACAATATTTTTCACTAATTTACAGGTAAAAAATATATAAATATGTTATATGATGTTGTTTGGATAATTTCATACAAATTTTGGAACATGTGGTTTATAATTTATAATGGATAACATCACATGTGAATTAAATGAATCTAAATTCCTTGATTCTGTACGGTTAGAAATATTTTCATCAATGATTCTTTTATAACTCCTATAAAAAATTTTTCGTAAGATGATATTTTTGTGGTGGGTGTCCATGGAACACGAGAGAATGTGCATATAAGAATGGAATCAAATATTATCTCATTATTGAATCAAAAAATGGATTTCAATTCAGAACATTGAATATCTAATGTCTTTAGTGTAACAAACCAACCCAGGGCATCCATCCATTGGATTCCTATGCAATCCTGCCACATACCCGAAGAGCATACCCAATACCCTTGGGCTGATTAATAACTTCTAGGGTATCATATATAACCATTGGGTGATAATCTCCCTATAATGGCCCATACCCTCCTGGTCCAGTACATTGCCAAAAACTAGGTTCCACCAAACTGTTCCACTATTAGGGTGACACTGGTCATGGTGGAACCATTACGGAGTCATCGCCACAGTCACATAATTATGGCGGCACCTCTTACTGTGTATCACCGAACCGGTGGCACATTCGTGGTCACACATCGAAATGGGGGCACCTTTTTTAGTGTCTCATTGATCCGGTGGCACCGTGATGGTGGCACCATCTTGGTGGCACACAGAAATAGTGGCACTGCTTACGGTGTCTCATCGAACCGGTGGCTCTGCCATGGTCGCACAGTGAAATGGTGGCATCGCTTATGGTGTATCACTGAACTGGCAGCACCATCACGGTCACACACCAAAATGGTGTCACTTCTTATGGTGTCTCACTAAACCGGTGGCACCGTCACAATTACACAATCACAGTTGCACTGTCACAGTTGCACACTGAAATGGTGGCATCGCTCATGGTGTCTCACCATTATGGTGTCAGTGTATCGTCTCTTTTTGCATTTTCCATTTTCGGGTTTCCTGTGTTTTCCCATTTCCACACCTGCAATGTATAATTTAATGTAAAATTGTTTTAATACCTGTAATATGACAATTAAATCCCATAAATGACATCTAAAATCCCTCATGATCTGTGTGACCATTGACTTACTAAAACATGTGGCTTTTTCCATGGTGCCACACCCTTTTCCCGTACATTCTATTTCCTCCCCTATGAAATGTCTTCATAAATTTAAAGGAAACCCTTTCACTCACAACTTTTATGGCCACCTATCCCAGGAAAATTATTAAGGAAAATTTAATTCCATTTTGTGTAACAACCAAATTGCATAGAGAAACTACGATCGACCATTAAATCATTTCAAAAATACATATCTCGTAACTCTAGGGTCTCACCTTTTATTGCACAAGGATTCATTCTTCATCATTGTCAGTCTCTATTCCTTTCCGTAGTGCATTTGGAGTCCCCCATCCCAAGGCTAATAGTGAAATGGTGCTTGAGCCTTTCATGATCACCCTTTGAGTGCTCAAATTTTTTCCCATTCAAGTCTTGCATCCCTAGATAATGGTGTGTGGAGAAAAACATTTGTCATTGATCACCTAGGTAGGGTTTTTCATGTGTCTCTCTTCACTGGGTATCATGCAAGGTGTGTATGATAGTGTTTCTATGGGGATGGATGAAACAAAACCATAACAAAGATAATAAATGGTTTTCTTTTTAATAGTAAAGGGGTGTATTGATGATGATGTTTCACTATATTACCTTTTCTTATATATTGGGAATTGTATAGTCTTATGTCCACTAAAAATCATGTCCATTGGTGGTCCTTTCTTAAGCACTAATGAACCTCAGTTTTCTTGATAATTCTATGATTTAATGGTTGTAACATCGAAATATGTTAACCAAGTAAAATTGGTTAATTAAATAGATAATCAAATGAATAAGAATCCTTGTGTGGTCACCCTTGTTAACCAAACAAAAATGCAGAACTAAAGGGATGGTTTGTTAATTTTGAAAACTTCTTTGCTCTATTCTGGTGATGTGTACGGTTATTCTTCTTAATGAATATGAGGCGACGTGAAAGAGGATGTGATATCTTATTGTTAAGTAGTTAGTTTGTGGATTTGGGGCTATATGTTGGGTCATGGTTTGGTTCTACTACTTTGATGGATCTCACAGATCCTTTGTGTTGTTGTCACATTACAAGAGAATAAGGTGTGAATGATTAAATTTCTTCCTGGCTATTTTTCCTTTCATGGATTGTGGATATGACTGTTAGTTTCCCAGTAGTGATGAATTATTTAAATGGTTTTGTTTGAATATGATAAAAAGAATGGGGTCAAATGGGAATTTTTTTCTAGGAATGAATTGTGACTTGGTTGTGGCAGTTGTGCATTTTATGAATGAATAGTAATGAGGGAGTTTATGTATGGGCTGGTTTTGGAACCCTAGGTTAGGATGAGTTCTTGTTTACCTATATGTATAATATAGTTCTTATTATTCTTATTTTCAACCCACCCAATTTGAGAACTTCATGTCGAACCCCCCACCCCATTTCATGTGCTAGGTTGTTTTTTCCAACACTCCTATGAGTGGAGGGTTGTTAGCTCTTTTTCTGCACCCATTCCTGAGTAGCTGAAGTCTCATCCGATAGGCTGTAATGGGATGGGGTCCATTATAGCCATATATTATTCATGTAAGCTACATCGTGGTGGGTGGCCTAGGTGTGTGCGGGCATGTTGTTTCCCAAGTACCTTTTAGATGAGTCCCCGATGTCTTTGGTGTGGCAGTAGTTGTTTGGGCCCAGGTGTCTTCACATTCAACATGGAAGAGAGGAATTCCGCCTAGAACACCCTCTTGAAGTCAATCAATGAAAAATCATCCTCCCTATTATCCATAAGATAGAGTTTCCACCACTAAGGCACAAATACCTCGACGTGAAGTTGAGTTTTGTATAGACTTTCAACCTAGTACCTATCTGATTTTGATTTCTCCCTATCAGATGGATCCCTCTGAGTTGCATGATTTGTGGATTCTGATTTATGAATAGATGAAGAGGGTTTGTGTTCAACTGAGAATGTCACTATGTGGTTCTCCAGTATTGTTTTCAAAGAAAGGAATATGGTGGTATCAGGCTGTGTATAGACTACGGGAGGCTAAACCAGGTGAAGATCAAGAACCGTTAACCCCTCCCAAGGATTGACGTCCTTTTTGATTAGTTAAAGGGGCATGATGGTTCTCTATGATTGATATGTGGTCAGGATATCACATGTTGAGGGTGAAGGAGGGTTACATATCGATGAATGCCTTCAGGTGTTGATATGGGCACATTGAGTTCGTGGTCATGCCATTCGGTGTTACGAATGCACCGGTTGTGTTCATGGGACTCACAAACTCAGTCTTCCATGAATATCCAGACCATATCATAGTTGTTTTTATTGATGACATCCTTATCTACTCACAATTAGAGGAGGATCACGCTGAGCATCTGAGAAATTTTTTTGATGACATCTAATAGCATTAGATCTATGGGAAGTTGTCCAAGTGCATGTTCTGGACTTGAGAGGTGCACTTCCTAGGACACATGGTGTCCGATAAGGTAATATCAGTGAACTCATTGATCTTCAATGTGGGTTTTTATTGTACATCACCAAAATATGTGGCATAGGTTTGTAGTTTCATGGGTCTATCGGGTTTCTACTAGAGATTTGTTCCCAAATTATCCTTGAGTTGCAGAACCTTTGAAAGTCTTGACCAATAAAGGCCAAGATTTTCTATGGAGTGAGCAGTGCTATGTATAATTCATTTATCTAAAGGGGATGTTGGTCAGTTTTGTAGTGATGAGGTTTCCCGGGGAATGGTTGTTGTTTGTGGTTTTCTATGATGCTCCAGGCCAAGGAATGGGGTGTGTGATGATGAAATAGCAGTGGTGATCTCATATAGGTCTAAGTAGTTACGTCCACAATAGCATAACTATTCCACCCACGATATGGATCTTTCAACGGTTGTATTCGCACTAATATATTGGTGGTATGACCTCATTGGGGAATGCTTCATGGTCTTCACAAATCACAAAATCTTGAGGAATATCTTCTCCCTGCCGGACCTGAACTTGTGTTAATGAAGGCGGTTGAAGTTTCTTCTGGACCACAACTTCTAAATCTCTTACTCCATTGGAAAGGGGAAAGTGGTGGTTGATGCCTTGATAAGGAGGTCGTAGAAAGACGAGGTCAATGAATCAGAAGATGCTTCGAAGGTGATGGATTAGTTGTCTACGCAACACCTGGATGAAAGTGTGGGGGGTGGAAGAGGCTGTCTGTTCCAGATGATAGTGCAATCCTCTTTGTTGTGGAAGGTAGAGGAGTCTCAGTGGGGGTACTTAGAGGCTGAGGTGATGTGCAATTGTGTTAGCATAGGCAATGCTCTCAGATGATCGTCAAAATATGGGCAGAATCACATGTTGTCTCATGGGATTTATTTCATCCTGGTGGAAATGCGCAAGAGAGTTCATGGTGAGATTCATAACTCACCTATATCGGTACAAAGAATAGTTTCCATGATGTACCAGGGTTTGAGGGGTCAGTTTTGGTGGACTGGGGTGGAGCTGGCAGTGGTACAGTTTATCGTGATGTTTCTCATGTGTCAGCAGGTGAAGGCTGAGCACCGCATCCCATGAGGTCTATTACAACCTTTATACAACCCTGAATGTAAGTGGGATGACATCTCAATGGATTTTGTCATGCGACTACCCAGATTTCATGGGGGGTGCAATGCTATCTGGATATTGGTAGACCGACTGATGAATCCAGCTCTTTTCCTCACAATCAAGAACCCTAGTGTAGTGGATGCCTTAGCATAGAGGTACGTGGATGAGGTGGTGCATTTTCATAGAGTTTTGAGGTCCATAGTCTCTGATCATGATACTTTTTTTACCTCATAGTTATGGAATGGATTTCAACATTCTTTTGGCACTAAGTTAGGTGTTAGCACTACTTTCCACCGCTAGATAAATGGGCAGAAAGATCAGACCATCCATACATTGGAGGATATGATATGAGAATATATTTTGGCCTTTGGTGGATCATTTTTGTGAAACATTCCTCTATTAGAGTTTTCCAACAATAATATCTATCACTATACCATTGGCATGGCTCCATTTGAATCCTTGTATGGGAGACCATGTCGCTCACCTGTGTGCTGGAAACAGGTAGTGGTAGTAGGTGTTCAGGGTCCGAAGGTACTGTAGAGCACGATGGAGAAGGATTATATTTTACCAGAGTGGATGAAGGTGGAATAGGACCGGAAGAAGTCATATTCCAATCATAGGAGGATACACTTGGAGTTTGAGGTTGGGGACTACATGTTCTTGAAGGTCTCCCCTCGGCATGGGCGACAAAGGTTTGGCAGGGGGAGTAAGCTTCTCCTATGTTCTTCAGGCCCTTCAAGGAGTTACGGTGAGGCGGCGAAGTGGAATATTCTGTGGTGCTACCACCTCTGATATAGAGGGTTCACGACGTCTTCCATGTGTCTATGCTCCATATGTATCTACACGATGACTCACATGTCCTCACCTGGGGGGGATATGAGTATCGAGGATGATGTGATATTTGTAGAGAGACCATTGAAGATCAAGGATCATGGGGAGAATGTTCTTTGTGGATGAACCTTCCCTTTGGTTTGTGTATTTTGGAGGCATACTACCCTCTAGGAGGGTACTGGGGAACGGGAGGCCCAAATGTGTTCCCAGTACACAGAGTTGTTTTGTGTTTTTTTCTATTTTATTTTGTACTTGTTTGTGGTGTAGTGCTTGACCTTATTAACTATGAAATGGATTGTATCCCTTGTTCCCTGGATGTGTTTGAAGAGTCCATATTGTGGGTAGGGTAGGACATCCATAATCAAGATTCATTAAAGTGGATGCGGTTAAACTAGTGTGGATGAGTTAGTGCCTCCCAAAGAGAATAATACTATAACATGGATGAAGGGACTCCCTGATAAATATGACTAGACAGTATGACCTTTACATGTTTTTGTGCTTACTTTGTGATAATGTGTTCTTATATAACAATGTTGTTCTATATTTCAAACATCTCTAGGGTGGTTTGTATTTTAGAGGTATCTTACGAGGTGGTTGTTTGGACCCGACTCTTTTTCTCAGGTTTATCGTTGAATTCTGGAGGACGAGAATAGTTTGAGAGTTATCTAATGTAATAGCCTGGACCCTCCTCATCTCGTACATTTCCAAAAAATTAGTTCCACCAAACAGTTCCACCATTATAGTTACACTGAACATGATGGCACAGTTACAGTGGTACCGTCACAGTCACACCATTGTGGTGGCACCGGTTAAAGTGTCTCACCGAACCTGTGGCACTGTCAATGTCGCACAGCAATACGATGGCATTGCTTATGGTGTCTCACTGAACTGGTGGCACCGTCATAGTCTCACATGGAAAAGGTGGCACTGATTATAGTGTCTTGGTGGACCATCATGGTCGCACACCGATACGCTGGAACTACTTACGGTGTGTCACCAAACTGGTGGCATCAGCACAATTGCGCACCAATACGATTGCACCACTTATGGTGTCTCACAAAACTGGTGGCACCATTATAGTGTCACCATTATAGTGGCACCGTCATGTTCGCATTGTCATGGTCACACACAGAAATGGTGGCATCTTTCATGGTGTCTCACTGTTACGGTTGCATCGTTATGGTGGCACTGTGTCTTCCTCTTCTCCTTTTCATTTTTCCAGTTTCCCGAGTTTTCCCAGTTCTAACGCCACAACGTATCTTTTGATGTAAGGGTGTTTTAATAACACTTACAAATCCATTTAAATCCCATAAATGATATCTAAAATTCCCCAAGAACTAAGAGAACCTTGACTGACTAAAATCTATTGATTTTTCCTCAGTGTCATTCCCTTTTCCAGTACTTTCCAGTTTCGCCCTACTTATATGTTTTCCTCTATTTAAAGGAAACCCTTTAACTCATAGCCATTATTTCCACCTCTCCTAATATAATTCTTAAATTAATATTATTTCCATCGTGTGTAACCAACCAACCATATGGAGAACCCACAATCACCCTTTAATGATGTTCAAGAATTTATATCCCATAATATTAGGATATCACCATTAATCACATGTGGATTCTTCTTTCTTATTATATAGTCCCTTTTCATTTTCTTGGTGCATTTGGAGTCCCCCTTAAAAAGGCTAGTAGTGTACCTTTGATGGAGCCATTCCTACTCACCCTTGGACCCCTTTTTGTTCTTGACCTACAAGTTGTGCATCCCCAATTCTTGGGGAGTAGAGAAAAACATTTGTCATTGATCATCTAGGTATGGTTTTTCCTTCATCTTTGTTCCATTCGTATCATGTGAGGTGGGTATAATAGTGATCCATTGGGGCTGGATGAAACCAACCCATAACAATGATAAAAAATGGTATTCATTTTAAGAATGAAGGAGGGTATTGACGATGTTGATTTACTCTTTTGCCTTCATTTTTCTATTGACAATTGTATGATCTTATGTCTACTAAAAATCGTGGTCATTTTTGGTCCTATCTTTCTCACAAATGAACCACTTTTTATGGATATTCCATGATTCAATGGTTGTACCATGGAAATTGGTTAACCATGAAAACATGGTTAATTAAATGGATACTCAAATGAATAAAAATCCTTATCTGGTCATCCTAGTTAACCGAACAGAAAGGCGGAACTAAATGGATAGTGTCTTTAATCTAAAAACTACTTTTCTCTATTCTGGTGATGTGTATGGTTATCCTTCTTGATGCATGTTTTGTGATGTGAAATAAGATGGGATCACTTATTGTTTAGTTGATAGTTTGTAGATATGGGGCCAAATTTTGGGGCTTGGTTTGGTTCATGTACATTGAAGGATCTCACATATCCCCTTTGTTGTTGTAACTTTACAAGAAAAATGAGTGTGAATTCTTAAATTATATCTTATCTATTTTTCCTTCCTTGGATTTGGGATATTCATATTAGCTTCAAAGTAGTAAATAATTAATTAAATTGAATCATTTGAACATGATAACAAGAATGGGTTCAATAGGGAATTGTTTTCTAGGAACGAGATTTTACTTTTTTGTGGCTGCGGTGCTTTTCATGAATGAATAGTAATGAGGGTGTTTATGAATAGGTGGGTTTTGGAACCCTATGTTAGGATGAGTGCTTATTTAAATATATGTTTAATTTATTTATTATGTTTATTATTCTCACCCACCCATGTTGATCACTTTGTGCCGAACCACCCATTCCATGGGGGATGGTCTTTTTCCCAACACTCATATGAGTGGATGGTTGTTATCTCCTTTTCTACTCCCTTTGACAAGTAGTCCAAGACCCTTCAGACAGACTGTGATGGCATGATGTCCATTATAGCTCAAGATTCTTGTAAGAATTCGGGTTTATATAACGGGTCAAAAGCTTGACCTTGTTCGAATTTTGACTTCTTCTTAAGAAATCTAGGAAAATCAGGGATGTTCTGAAAATTTCCAGAATAAAAGCTCTATACTTTCATGTGCACTCTGTGTATGGGTTGGGTGATTACCAGTCGTGTGCTTGCCGAGTACATGTCATTTCAAGACCATGTAGGAGTTTCCTACTACACAGCGTGTAGTGTTGCTAGACACACCATGTACCCTTGACCGTGTGGAGTTCATACATGGCATGTAGGCTAGTTGGCTGGGGAAAATGTATTTAGAAAGTACATGTCATGTAATTTTTGTACACACCGTATAGTGGGGTCATGTAATGGTAATGTACCTGGCGTGTTGGGGATGTCGGCTGAGTTGAAAGATACACACTGTGTACCCCTAGGTACAAGTCATGTAGTAAGTCAGAAAGTCAATGAAAAAATTTCAATATTAATATGAATAGTAAAATGATACATTCCTTGTACTAAATGAACATGCTGTATATTTTCTTTTTTCTGATAAAATGGACAGTAGCCTTATTTTGAGGAAGATGGCATTGGGGGTCACTGGGTTTCGCGAACCAGGCTGCCAGAGCTTTAGTTCCCTCTCGTTTCATTGTCTAAAGTCAGATTTGAGAACCGTTTGATCAGCTGGAACCCCCTAAGTGAGGCCTTGATTCATCTTGATCAATTATTTGTGATTTCTATTCTAGAATGAGTTATAGGGGTTCGAGTGTTTTGAATATTTTTTAGAATTACCACATTTTAGACCTAATTGGAGACTGTTATCGAATGAGTATCATCGTATGAGTATTAGGTAGGTGGTGCATACCACTTTTTGTGTTTTGTTTCAGAATTTTGGGTGGCATGAATTACGGTGCATTTTCAGGTATTTTGAGAACAACCCTATATTACCTATTATTGCATATTTAATTGTTAATTTCACAATGGGATTCCTCTGGGTATGCCTTTTTCCCTGTTTTTCTTGAGTGAGGCCAGGCGAGGGTCATCACTCATATTGGTCATTTAGACCAGGGGTTCCAAAATGGCATAAATTGATTTTTTTGATTAAACTACTGAGATTGGTTCGTTATGTTATGATATGAATCGTTTGCAGTTTCCAAGACCTTTGTGCTGGTATGGGACAACACCTAGTTAGTGCGATTCAATTGTCAGTTTCTTTTCCTATTTAAATTATTTCTTCTGAGTATATGTATATATGTGATTGTGATATTACATATGATAGAACCTTCGAGTTATGTTGGGAATGGTCTGGATGTTCTTGAGTTATGTTGTTCACTGTTTCGGCATGGCCCAGGTAACATTGGGTAGTTCTGACCATGAGATTAGGCTTCATGGACATCGGCTTGAGACAGAATGACTATCAGATTGGGCTTGGCCTAGGTTTCTTGGATAGCGAGGTCGTTATACTTGAGCGGCATGGTCGTAGGGACACAAGGAGTAAGAGACTTTGTGTATTGGGTAAGATTTTGGTGATTACAGCTCACCCAGAACATTCAGTAGTGTGCACACAGAGAGTCTCCGTGATGAGGTGGCTTTGACAATGCATGTGTGTAGAGTCCCCCGTTAGATAAGGTTTAGGTACTATTGGATTAGGGGTGCTTGCCATAAGAATCCAGATGGAAGGTGAGGATCGTTCAGGGGATAGTGTTGAGGCTATAAGGTTGGGGGAAGAGGCTTGCCGTTATTTGAGAGAAGACATAGTTGTCCCTATGGTTTTGATATTTGAGGGTAGACAATGATGTCCCCCCAATTTAATTATTTGTGGGAAGACAACGATGTCCCTCCAGTTTATTTTTATTTTAGGGAAAACATCATTGTCCCTCCGGTTACTTATTTGAGTACATGCATCAGTGATCCTCTGGTTTAATATTTATTGGTCATGCCTTCGGGACGTTGGTACTTGAGACAGATGGAGTCAGGGGGCACATGGTGCCGAGTTACATGATGGATATTCCGGCATTGACCAAAGCAGGTGATACTCCATGGTTGATTATGAGCACCATTGGAGTTAGTGTTTATTTGTTAAATGTGATGTTTACTAATTTCTCTATAAATCCATGCCTTCTTAAACACTTATATTAGGTATTCACCATTGGGTGGTATCCTACTGAGATTCGACTCACACCCTGCACGGCACTCCATAATGCTTGAAGACAATAAGTATTTATGTATAGGAAATAGGTCAGCTTCAGGAGATGGGCTGCATTAAATGTTGCATGGATATGGTATGGACCTTGAGGACTTGACTAACTTGTGTTATGTTTTTTTTCTTTATTTCCTGTATCATCATTCTAACATGTTATGTAGCTATATTTGGTTAGCCATTGGCTCCCATTATATATATGGATATGTATGTCTTGTTTTGGATTCATTTTTTTTGTTCTGTAGTTTTTATAAGAGATCAACATACTATTTTGTATACTTTCCCCTCATGTTATTTATATTTATTGCTTCCAATGTTTATAGATATTGAATGTGCATCTCCTCTGTGGGTCTGGTTCAAGTATGTTGAGTCGTTTATTCCATTGCATTGTTATTATTATACTCAGACCGGTTCCATTATTATACTCCAAGAGGGTATAGCCTCCCCACTATACCTATAGGACCCTCGCTGTTAGTCGGCATACATTGTCATTCGGGGAGGTGCGCCGAAGGTATTAACGCCAGACCCGTTTAGCACTGTTTGGTTGGCTATTCCGATCTGGTATGTTACAATGTGGTATCATAGGAGTTCTTGACAGGTATTTAGTAGCAGTGTTTTGTTGGATACAAATGATATTGAGACTTACCTTTTTTATTTCTACTAGTTTACTATTTGGGATATGGTATACAAGAAGATAGGTTGTAATAGGAACTGGGTTTCGAGATTTTTATTGGGTGCGTGCAACCCCATGTACGAGGGATGGAGCGAGTTACCTTGGGTGGAAATTGCTGTTTGTTTATGCTTAGATTGTAGTTTATATGATCTCCACCTTGGTGGATCACATGATGTGTGATGTTATTGATTGTGATATGGAACCATTGAACCGGTGCGGTAAGGGATAATTGGACCATGGAAAGGTATGGAAAGGATTCTTTGCTTGAATTTTGATATGCACATTTTAGGGTATTTCAAATTCATAACTACATGTATGATTGTGATGAGATAATACCATTTAAAAAATATCAATTGACATGATTTTTATTCTTTTGAAATGTGAATAGGTGAGATTCCGTATAAAATTTCGTATTTATTACATTGTGTTATGACATGGTTTATATATTTGTAGAATTTCATGTGGCATGGTTTTTGGGTATCGCTCTTATGAGAGTCGGAAGGTACTATTTTTTGAGGGGATTTTCATGACTAGGATTGGGAGAATTGGTCATCAGTTTGAGGCAATGTTGGTTGTCAAGACAAGAATGTCCTGTGGTACTTTTGATACTTGGCTTTGTTAATGGCGGGTAAGGAGGCCATGAGGCCGGGATGACATGGGCATGGGTTGCGGTGTGGGAGAGTAAGGGTAGTTGTTTTATACTGCTGATTTACTGGATTCCTTATCTTCATTATATATATATTGTTATAAATGTTTATTTGGGTTGTCTGACCATTTATGGTATTCCACATGGTCCATTTAGGTGACACAGAAGGTGCATCTGAAGGGAGATGGTACAGTGCCGCATGTGCAGGATCAGGTTCAAGATTGGTTGTAGGAAGATCATGAGCCACATGTACAGACAAAGGGACAGGATCAGGTTCAGGATCCCATGAAGGCAAGACAACATCTGAGTTTTGTAGTGTTTAGACTGTGGCTCGAAGAGCATCTCCAAGCTTGCCTGGTACATGTCTTGCAGGGGATTGGCAGAGGTGTGCAAGATACAGAGCTTTCTATGGTATATCCAACGTGGGAGTTCCAGTCAAAGCACCCTTCACTTTTTCAGGATTTTGGTGGACCAAAGTTATCTATGAATTGGATAGAGAGAATGAAGATGTTATTTGAGCAACTTGAGATGCCTCAAGGCTAGAGGGTCAAGCTCGGGATGAACATATTGAGAGTAATGCCGAAGCATTGGTGAGATGTGTATGTTCAGGCTTGTAGGCACGAGGGACTAGTATGGAAGGACATTGATGATAGGTTCTTTGAGAACTTTAACCCAAACACACTAAGGGAGATAGAGCTCAAGAGTTCTTGAGTCTTTAACATGGGGACATTTCTGTCATGGACTATGCAGCTACATTCACTTAGGTGTCTCACATTGCACCTGGTGTGGTTAGTGATTATGCAGAAAGGGTGAGGTGCTTTGAGAATGTCTTACGACACACCATTCACATCCAGGTAAATATCTTTTGGCTAGGTTCATTCACTGAGGTGGAAAATTAGGCACATATAATGGATGGAAACCAGAGGGAAAATCCCTTGGTTGGACTGGTGATGAGTCGATGTGATAGATCAGACAAAAGGAAACGAGGATGGGATGAGTTCTAGTAGGATAGTCAGGCGAAGGACTCAGCTAGAACACCTCATAGCAGTTCTTCAGTGCTTTTATTTTAGTGTGGGCAGCCAGGACAAGTTCAGACTCGGTGTGATAGGACTCCAAAGCAGTGTCAGGCATCTATATAGGATCTACATGCAGCCTTCTTAGACAGCTAGAAGGCAAGGAACTAGATAGACTATGGCACATAGAGTTTGTTCTGGTTCGGTACCAGGTGACGATAATCGAGGATCAGCTACACACTGAGGACGTGACAGAGACAACAGGATCCAACTGATGGGTCAGTGGCCAGTGACTAGATTATCCCCATAAGGAGGACATGCATTAGGTAGTCGTACTTTAGTCCAGTTGAATGCCATGGAGCTTCCAAAGGCTGAGCAGGCTGGTGAACCGATGACAGTTAGAGGTACACCGCGAGTGTGGTCGTGACTTTCTCATTTTTCTTCTAGCATGGCATGCTGAGGCATGTCTGTTTTGAGTGCACGAGGTGCACACGATTCTTGTGGACTAAGTAGATACTGGTTAGTGGGATTGTCATGATATCAGGTGTGTTATATATTTATATATATATATATATGTATGAGATGCGTAACATCAAGGGAATGGAGGATGCGGTTTAATTGAGGGGTCCTGGGAATCGGGGCATCGGGGATGCAAGTTACATTAGGTGTCATCAACATTGGGGCCTCAAGGATGTGGGTTACCTGAAGTTCCTTGGGAATCAGGGCATCGAGGATGTGGGTTAATTGAAAATCATGGCATTGGGTTTCATTTTGAGCATCCATTGGATGCAGGACCTCGTGGAGGCAGACACCGATGCGGTGCAGGATATGTTTCTGTGTCAAAATTGTCATGGGAGCACCAATGAGGTGCAGGAGGGACGATGCATCAAAAGAGGACCATGAGTTTAGAAACAGGTTAGTAATCCTTTTCTTGTCTTGTTTTTTGTCGATTTGAGACCAAGCGAGGCAATTCCTTAGGTGGTAATCTCCTTGAGAAATTGAGGCAGAACCTTTGAGACTGGGGTAATCCGGGTTACGTGATTGGGGTGGTATGTTTGGTGACATCTCTAGGTTTCATTTGATATCTGTGGGAGAAGCAATGTTATGTTGTGGGGATTTTAAGAACCTAGGTTTTTAGAATGGATCAAAATCCAATGCTTTTTTGAATTTTAAATTGTTCCTTAGATAACTAGGAAAAACTGGAAATTTTTGGAAATTTCCAAACTCCACACTATGTACATTCAAGTACAAGTCATGTATGGGTTAGGCGAGTACTGGCCATGTGCCTCCAGTTTACATGCCGTGTGATGACCGTGTAAGAATATCCTACTACATGACATGTAGTGTTTCTAGACACGCTGTGTACCCTTGGCCGGGTGGAGTTCATAAATGGCATATAGGCATACTCGTTGGGGAGAATGTCTTTAGCAAATACACACCGTGTACTATATGTACACACCATATAGTGGGGATGAGTATTGTGAATATGAATGGAATTATGGGGGTGTTGGAATTGTAGAGAGATACACGCCGTGTACCCTAGGTACACGTTGTGTAGTCCGTCAGCAAGTCTACGGTGAAATTGTAGCTCTCATATGAATAGTAAAAAGATACACACGGTGTACTCAATGTACACACAATGTATTTTTTTTTGTTTTTTAAAAATGGACAGTATCCTCATTTTGTGGCAGAAGGATATAGGTGGTCATCAGGTTTCACGAACCAGGCCACCAGAGCATCAATTCCCTCTTGTTTCTTCATCCGAGGTCAAATTCAAACGCTGTTTTATCCACTAGAACCCCCTTGGTAAGGCCTTGATTTCTCTTGAGCTGTTCTTCATGATTTCTATTCTATAATGACTTATGGGGGATTTAGATGTTTTGATTATTTTACATATCTACCGAATCTAAAACCTATTTGTAGTCTGTTATCAGAGGAGTATCATCGTATAAGTCTCAGGTAGATGGTACATACCACTTTTTTGGGTTTTCGTAGACTTTTGGGTGGGGCAGCCTAAGGCGTGTTTTCAGGTATTTTGAGTGTGACCGTATATTACCTATTATTTACTATTTAATTGTTAATTTCCATATGGGATGTCTTTAGGTACGAATTTTTTCTGAAGTTTTTCTTGAGAAAGGTCGGGCAAGGGGTCATCGCTCATATGGAGCATTTTGTCCAGGGAAGCCAAAATGGTATACATTGATTTTTTTTAATTAAACTACTGAGTTTTATTTCTTGTGTTATGACAGGAATTGTTAGAGGTTTCCAAGTCCTTGGTGCTGGTATGAGACAACACTTGGTTAGTGCAATTCAACTATTTGTTAGTTTTCCTATTTAATGTATTTCTTCTAAGTATATGTATATAAGTGATTGTGATATTTCACATGATGAAACCTTGTAGTTGTGTTGGGAAAGGCCGAGATATTCTTGAGTGATGTTTATCATTTGTTGGGCTTGGCCCGATTTTCATTGGTTGTTTCTATCCACGGGACTGGGCATCATGGATGTCAGCTTGAGGATGGATGACTGTCAGGTTGGACATGGCCCGGGTTACTTGGATGGAGAGGCCGTCAGACATGAGAGACATGGTCGCAAGGACACAAGGTGTCAGAGATGTTGTGTCTTGGGTACTGTTTTTGTGATAACTGCTCACCCAGACCTTTGAGTAGTGTGCACACAGAGAGACTCTGTGATAAGATGGTTTTGAACACTCGTGTGGGTAGAGGACCTCTTTAGTTGTGGTTTTGGTACTATTAGTTCGAGGGTGCTTCCGTAGGATTCCACTTGAAAGGTGGGGATAATTCAAGGGATATTGTGGAGGAAATCATTTTGGGGATAGAGGCTCGCCATTAATTTACGGCAAACATCGTTGTCCATCTAGGTTTGTTATTTGAGGGCAGACATCGTTGTCCCTTCAGTTACATATTTGAGGACATGCATTGCTGGTCCTCCGGGTTACTATTTCTTGGTTGTACCATCAGGACATCGGTACTTGAGACATGTGGTGTAAGGGGGCACATCGTGATGGGTTACATGATGGTGATTCCGACGTTGGCCGAGGTAGGTGATACTCCATGGTGGCTACTGAGCTCTAGTAGAGTTTGTGTTTATTTGTGCAACATGTTATTTACTAATTTATTTATAAATGAATCCCTACTAAAAAATTTATATTATGTACACACCATTTGGTGGTATCACTATGAGATTTGTATCACACCCTACACAGGCCCTCTGGGACATGTGAAGACTTTATGGATTTATGTGCCGGAAAGAGGTTAGCTTTAGGAGCTAGGCTGCGTTAGCTGTTTCATGGATATGGTAAGGACCTTGAGTTCTTACTTATCTGGAGTTATTTTGTTTTATTTCTATCTTGTATTATCATTACTACATGTTATATAGCTATAGTTGGTTAGCCATTAGTTCCCATTATATATATGGATATGTATGACCTGTTTTGGATGCATGTTAGTTGTTCTGTACTAGTTATAAGTGATCAGCATGCTGTTGTGTTTACATTCCGCTGTTGTTGTTTATATTTATTACTTATGCTATTTATCGATATTGAATGTGCTTCTTCTTTGCGGGCCTGGTTTGAGTCTATTGAGTCATTTATTCCACCACATATTTATTATTATACTCGGACTAGTCCCCTTATTATCCTTTGAGAGGGTATAGCCTCCCCAATATACCTATAAGACACTCGCTGCATGTCAGAAACCTTTGGAATTTGGGGAGCTACGCCTAATGTAGTAACACCCGAACCATTTAGAACTATTCATGTAGCTTTTCGGGTCTTGTTTGTTATAATTCTTCAAGAAATGTACGTTGTGGTGGTTGGACTATGTGTGTGCTGTTAGGTTGTTTCCCAAGTGCCTTCGGGATAAGGCACAAGTGTCTTCGGGCGTGGAAGTAGTTGTTCGGGCCCAGGTGTCATCAGGCAAGGATGTATTAGTAATATCCCAAGTTTCTATAGGAATTGTTACATGTGTTTATGGTGGCCCAGGTGTTTGCGGGTGTAGATATGGTTGGGGTGGCCTAAAAGGATATTTTTGGGGTGGCAATTGGACTATGGTAAGAATGGTGGTGGAGGTCTGATGCATATGATGTATTCAATAGCCAATTGGAATGTAGTGTGGGGTACCCAAAAATCGATGTGTTATTACTATTACTTTACTTGACTTGCATTACTTGGGGAGTTTTACTTGTTGAGGTTTGGGTGGATAATTTCCTTACTGGGATCTTTGGCTATCTATTTTTTCTCACGGGGAATTAGAATGCCACCCCACTTGTGCACAAGATCTTTTGGTCTTCCCTTATTAGTATGCATGTATACACACCCTACGTTTATAAAACTATATTTAGGTTTCTAGGTGGACGTCGAGGACTATATCGAACCCTATTATCTTGGATATCAGGACCATTGATGTTATTTATTTTCATTTCTTTTGGTACATCCCTTTGGAGTTTTCTTGTACTTTCCAGAACATATTGTTGAAACATGCATATGGGAATGGATTGTTTGAGCTATAATTTTACTTCCAATTCTGGTGTTTTTTGGTATTTACTATCTTATCTTCTAATCCTATTAAATTAAATATCCTATTAAATTAAATAGATAATTTCGTCCATATTACGTGTGATTCTATACCCTTGGTGCTAGTCGCCTCTCCGGGGCCTATTGAAGGTGTGTCTCAGGGGTCATTATCTCTCCATCAACTTGAGGAAGGAAGGTTATAGAAATATTATGTCCCTTATCTCATTTGGTGAAGGAATTTCATGGCATTCCCCCTCGTGTAACCAAATTAAAACATCCAATAAAGTCATAACAATAAAATGGAATGATACAATCAAATTAACATATGATATATTTAAATAAAAAATCAGGATTACAAAACTATAATGGAAGATAAAAAATAAAGGCAAAATAAGCCAATAAAAATATTTTTCCAACATGTTCCATGAAACGGAGTGTCTAATCAATAACTCTATGTAACTCTCTAGTCACAACAATCACCCAAACAACTCTCGCTTCCCACATAAGACTGAACTAGATATAACATGAAATCCAAAACCTGGACGAAGCTAAAAATGCCACGAAGACTTCATACCCACCAATGTGACTGTGTAGGGAGTGATCCAAATATAGTAGGATACCACCATTAGTCTAATTCAATCTTTTTAATATTGAAACCTAGTTTTCATGTTTGGAAAACAATAAGAAAAATAGGTTCTCCTTATTTTTTCCATAACATAGAAAACCTATTATGGAAAATACCCTTTTCAAAATAACAACATTTTCCAAACTATGTGATCACAATGTTTTTAAAATATTCAATACCTAAGAGATCACCTTTTAGAAAAACCATTCAAAAAATTGTGGTTATTACCAAAAACATCATATTCCTAGGAAAACCATACATTATCCTTCAAACAATATGATTTTAAATATAAACCCACACCAACTTTAGAATGACACCTGATGTAGTATATCCAGGAAATATATAATACACGTGTCAGTTTAACTTATAATAGGGTCTATTTAAAATACCAAACTTTTAATTATCAACTCACACATTTTATAAAGCATTTTCAAAGAATTAGGACTGAAAATTCCACCATGAAAACAATTAATCAATTTTACCTACCAAAAAAATCACACATGTTTTCAAAATAAATCCACCGGCCAAAGAATTATAAAAAACAACGCACACTATTATCATTTCTCAAAGAATCCCACATGACATACATGAATTAAAAATAATCACATTTAAACATTCATCATACCTGGATCCATTAAACACAAAAGGCTACTTAGTCACAACATGATCAATTATATATATATGTTATATCACAGAGGGAAATAGTCACCCTTATATAATCAATCAATAGAGAAACCAAATTACATATATCATTAAGACATATCAAAAAAAGATCTAAAAAATAAATTTAATAATTATGAAAATCCCTATAAAAAATTAACATATAAAGGTAATACATTATCCATTACAACAACCCATTTTACTATTGGGCAATAGTCTAGGTACCCATACCATATATCAAAGGGGTTACAAGTCAGAAACACCTAATATCATTCCATCAATAAAGTCGTGAATCAGAACTCTATGTCCGACCATCCCAACCGTGATATGAAATTCCATTTACATAATATTGGGTTCAGCAGCATTAGTTCTTCCCATATATAACTAATGTTCCCAATGGTTTATGAGAATTAATCAGGACCACAAATGGGTGTGGTTCACAAAGTAATATCCCAAAACAATCTATTATTCACGTTACTGACCATATATCAAAAAATTATATAACCATTTATTAAATATATTCAACATGGAAAAACACCTTAAAAAACTAGTATCGAAATCCAATTTAATACATTATACCAAATTGATCCATTTCATCATGCACATGGACTGAATAAAACCCACTTCTATTCTAGAATACCCACTTTAAAAGCTAAAATTTCAACTTGGACTTTAATACACAAACACACCCTAGAGATTTAATATTGAAATCTACACTTCATGAACACCATTAAAATCAATTCTAAAATTTCTTGATATCACCCCAAGTATTGTAAACATTACTGAACCACACTCCACAAATGTTTATTACTCATAAAAAACCAACAAAAGTCCAAAGTAAATTCATCTATATCAAACCACTTTTAAAAATGTTGACTAGACTTTTCCCTCATTTAAAATTAATTTTAAAATCCCATTTATTAAATAAATAGGGAATTAAAACACAATTACAAGAGAAATAATGATTATTAGTAATCACAATAAAAACATCTAAGGGAGAGCATATTTTTAACATTATAAAGACAAACCACCACTTTTAAAACATTGAAACCATATTAACATAAATAGTGTCCCACTTTTAAAAACCAAAGTTATCATAAATTCCATGTAACAAAATAATTTGACAAAGAACACACTCATTTTAATTTTATCAAACATATATATTTCATGTTCCCCCATTTCAAAACCATGTTCTATTCCACAATGTAATACTCTCATTCATTCTAATGGAGAACCCCATCCAAGCAAGATATACATTTAAAAAATCGAAAATAAATATTATATATATCATTATTTTAAATTCAAAACACACTTAAATCTAAAAAAAAATCAAGGAACTAATAAATAAAAAGAAATTAATTGGAAAAATCAATCTCTAGGGGTGGAATCATGTTAATTTTGACTAAATCCAACGTAAAGTTACTCCTACAGTGCCTCACAACACATAGAAAGAAAATTGGCCACATTCACACCACCCTATACATGTAAATCGGGCAATCATAGACAATAAGATTAGATGAGGAAGGGAAAATGGAAGAAAACCAAATAATAAAGATATGTGGACCGTAGCTTTTTAATCTAGATGAAGAATCACCAAGAAACCCCTTAAAAATCTCCCATATAGGAACATTGAAGAGTGAAAACATCCATGGAAGGTGTCCAATTCAGGATAAATTGAGTGGCGTGTCTAAGGCAAAAAGCCCACATAAAAAGAATAAAAAGATACAAAAGTACCCCTCTTCGGGTGGGTTGAATGGCTTGCTTTCAAAGTTGAACCAACTGTGTGTAAAACATGAAAATACACACTATCGAAAGCTTCATCGGATATAAACTTAGTCGGCACACTTAATATAATAATTCTACTTAACCATGCAACTAGGAAAAAATATCCAAAAATTAATCATTTGATCTTAAAAAACTTCAATCTTAAAGGGTTAAACCTTATAAAAAATACCCACACATAATACTGGAAATATTTGTGTCAGAATCTCCCCACCATGGAACATTCAATCAATAGAGATGCTAAAATAATGAATGTAAAATAAAAAGAGGTAGAACACCTTCTTCAAATAGAGTTTATTTGATTGAATAACTACTATATAGGTCCATCGGAAGAAAATATATGGAAATAATAATCCATAAAACCAAAACAAAAAATCAAAAAGGAGACCAATAGTCCATAAGAAATACAGAAGCACGTATTCAGGAATAAAAACGAAATGAAAATAGGGAGCTGGAACAAATCTCACCACCATTTAGAATTATTTAAAATTGTTTAAAAAATTAGTTCAACTCATATTGAAATAACTACTATGGAAATATCTCCAAAAATTCTCCAAGGAACAATTATAAAAAATATCCCACTAACACAATGGAAAACCAACCAAAAAACTCAACACCCACACAGTCAAACCATCATTATGCTTACTACCCAACAATATTAAGTAAAACATCAAGGTATTCTACAACAAGATAAGGTGTGGTCCCCTAACTCGGGTAACCATACTCATGTGGTGATATATGACATAAAAATGGAACATTATCCCATGGTAAACCCCAAAAAACTAGCACCATTATGTGCAAAAATACTTAAGGAAACATCTATCATAATTACTATCATACCTACCCCAAGGTCACTTATGGCCACATCAATAAGAATATATCCTCAAATTAGGTAGTGACATAAGAAATTAATATATTTATAAAATTAGACATTTGAATAAAAGAGAATTCAATGAATCTCAAAACCATGGCATCCCCCAATCCGATAGGTAGTCACAAAAACTAAAAGAATATTAAATCCAAAACCCAACCAATAATTTCAAAAAATGATCTATCTAGTTTAAATTAACAACTTATTGAAAATAATGACTTTATAAATTAACCATTTGGAGAATAATTATAACCAAAATGGGACCATTTTCATGAAGAAACATTAACCAAGAAAAGTACATTTTACCACTTCAAACATTTTCTAAAAAACACATCCAATATTATCACCTTTATTTTCAAAAAACACATTCTAAATTATTTCAAAAAATTTCTTTGATGGTATTTTAAATAAAAAATCACCAATTTCATTTAAGAGAACACCAAAGGTACCGCATATAAATATTTAAATTCCCCCACAAATCCATCCTTTCAAAATGATGAATTTGAAACCCATTTTGAAAAACATCTTCAAATGGATTTTTTTTCAAAAACTGAAAGAAGAAGAATTCCAAAAACTAAAAAATTTTTTTTTAATACCCTAAATCGACCTAGCTCGTAACATTTCAAAAGATCACACTTCATCTAAAACACTTTTTTAAATAATTTCTACCACTGATCTGCAATATCTTTTACCTAATGACTATATGACTTTATACATAATTAATCTACTATAGAGTTACCATTAAATTGTGTAAAAATTAAATCAATGTTAAACAATTGACAATAGTTAATCTATCTTCATTATCTTATATTAAAATCTATTGGTGAGAAAATGTGAATCAAACACATTTGATTCATAAACAACGTGAATTTATTACCAAAATTATAATGACGGAATGTATTAAAATCATGGAATATGAAAACTAATTCCATATCTTGTATATGTTAATTCATCTCATTAAACCTAATCATCCATGATCCATAAAAAGAACATGGTCTCCCATTATGCGATTTCACACCAACCAATATCTAAAAGAATCACGAGGAACCACAAAACCTTGTTCAGAATCTAAAAATATCAATATTATTGATAATATAATTTCATCATTAAGAAAACTTAAATACTTCTTAGATTAATATTTACATTATAATTAAAGAATTATCATATACATAAATTTTATTGATGAAGATATCCATGAAAATCACGAATAAAACATCATTATTAACCATCCAGACCATTAAAATTGTGTATATCAATGACAGTCATTGTAATTTATTATGCCATCAAAACATTGATCCTTTTTGGATCCACCTAAAAATCATTTTTAGTGACAACATGTACAGGGAAATAAACCTCTTATATTCATAAATATCACATTGATAACTTAACATAGAAATGATGCTCCTATAATATATTCAATATTATATTAAAATGTTTCTCATGATCCTCCTTTGTCCTTTTATACAATGATATATCGTCAAAAACACCACCACAATGGAATATAGATTCCATTGAAATATTCGATTAATGAATTCCATTAATTTGAATTGTGAATTTTTAAGATCAAATTTCATAACAATGAACATAGAATGGCGATATTTTCTTGAAAAATATATCTTCAAAATAATCTCCTATAAAAACTGAAATAGAAGATATCCATAATATAAGTAAATTTTAGAGAACAACTGATCTCTATTAATTTTATTGAACATATCATAAATTCAAGGAATAAGATACCTATTAATTATCATAGATTTTTTATGCTTATAATAATGTTAACAAATCCTAAGGGTTTAATCGCCCTTTTTCACAAAAGAACTGGTGTTTCCCATGATGACTTCCTAGGCCTACTAAACCCTATTATTTCTATTCTCTTCTATATGGAATTTAATTCCATTGATTCTGTTGGATACATCTGATAAAATAGAATTGTTATTTTAATAGACACTGGTTATAGATCAGTATAATCTCAATATCTTTTTTGGGTGGAATCCCAATGAAATTATCAAGAATAACATTATGAATCATTTCAAAAATTGTTGGAAAAACATTATTATGGATGTGATCCACATATTTCCAGGGTCATAGATTCCATCTATTATCAGATTTTTCTAGTCGTTGTTTCAAAAAATCATTCATTAATTTCCATCAAATTTATAGGTTCTCTAAAGAGATTCTCTATGCAATTTGGATTAGTAAAACTAACCCATTTAGTATAATATTAGATGTGATATTTGAATATTTTTAAGAAATAAATTCTTGGGATGATTTCATAAATATCCATCTATGTTACAGATAAATACGAATGAAATTCAGATTGATCATTAGTTATATAACATTATTTAAACATAAAAGCTCAATAATTTACTTGGCCCAGATGAGTTTTATATTTCAAATAAGATGGAATCATATCAATATGAGAACCCATATTATCAATGACACAAGAAGTAATAAATTAGTTGGATGTTCCTGTATCATACAAAGATTGTATAAATGTATAATTTAAAACAATAACACCTCTCATAATCAAGTGTCTAAAATAATCATCCAGGATCATTTTCATTGCTCTATAATATTGTTTAATATATAAACATTTGCCACTATTACATTGTTTCTATTACACTAATTTATGATTCTTAGTTTTCCTATTATCACTATGGATCCATCAGTTATGTTGATGAGAGGTATTCTACTACATTCATCCCACCAAAGAGTACGATGCCAGAAAATCTTGAGATCCATCTACAATGTCCAATATTAGAGCACTGAGTTAATAAAACTACATATTTCCCATCAATTAAAAAATTTAACATGATCTAGGTGATGTTTTACCATATCACTGTAGGTTATAAAGGGAACGACATTTAAAAAAAAATTCCACGTTGTCTTTAGGAGGAAGATTCATTGATCCTGCTTTCTAATTATGATTCAAATGACCACCTTGTATATACACATCCCTCTTCTACTTATTCCCTTCATTAGTGTTCCCACAAATTACCATAGACATCCACAATATTCCTCTAACCATATGTAATAATATGTAACTTTATCCCACTATTTATCTATTGATCATATTTTTAAATTCTGATATACAAAAAATGAAAATATATTAGATAATAATTATCCTCAACCCCAATTAAAAAAATGCATTCCTTTATGGATCCGCATGAAACTACATCCCATGAATAAAAGACTAAAACCATAAATTAATCTGAATACTCTATAATAGTGTGGCACTCTTGTTTCAAACAACAATTTTTTGGTTCTTGATATTTGGAATGTATAAGGATAGAATTGTTTTCTAATAATTTATTCAAATCCTCCAATATTATTCCCTGGTCCAAATTATCTTCAACTAGTATATCTCAAAATTGTCATGAAAGATCTTCTAGTATATACATTTCAAGGTTTAAATTATACTATGTTGGTGTGCCAATAAAATCGTATTTTTTAATTCATCCTATTTAGCCATAGGTATACATTTTTCAACAAAAAATCACCCCAAAAGATAGTGGTCACTTCTTCTAGAACATAACTCAGTGATCCAATTTCCTTGGCTCATCGTTTTATTCTCCCGTATCCAAGGCCAGAAAACCCTGGACAATTTTATAAACCATCTATTGGTCATGATATGGATCCGGTGAAACCAAATTATCATTATCCTCTTCTGGATGGAATCTATGGTTCCTACATAGTTCCATCTTTTTTAATATAAAATATAATTTAGTATCACTCTTTAGAATCTAAAGGTTTAGTAATTTCAAATTTACAATTTTGATAAGTCATAACGACATGTTTATCAATAATAAAATAGTTAGAATATTTTCAAATTTATACCGTCAATCCTTTTTCAAAATCTCCCAACATTAATGTTCAAAACATTTTTTAAAATACCCCATTCATGATTTTGAAATTAAAACCATTTTCAAACATTTTCAAAATAATTTTTTTTTTCAACACACCATGAATCATTTTCTAAAAAAGATTTATAAAACTATATTGGTAATTATTTAATATCAATTCATGTCTTGAAACTCTCATTATCTAAACCCATGATAATGATGTAATAAATCATAGAAGATTATCAAAACACTCATGTTCTAGAACTCCTACGTGACATGGTGTTAATAATTAATGAGTTAGATATTCCTTTTTATGCTATATATTTCATCATCCCAGAAACCATGATAATTTTTACCATCAAAAGGGATTGAACAATATTATTTACAACACCAGGAGGAAACATAAGTAATACACATGGATCCAGAAAACATATTAAATTTATGGCATCCCAACCTCTTCATTTTATTGATAAGTGAGAGGTGTGTGTTACTAGCCTTTGTTGGCATCCCCAAGACACAAACGGCTAGAAATAAATTCCAAGGTATTAGTAAAAAACAACCATATCATTTTTCCTTTATATAAAAACAAAGTGAGCTAAGATAACCATAAAGAAAAAAAACCTATAAATGAGGCATGATTATAGAAATAAACCTTAAAAACAAATCAAAATAATGAAAAATATCATATTAAAAACAAAATAAAAAATAAAAAGCAAAATAAACTAAAATATGAAAACCAAAATGACACTGAAGAAACCAGCCAAATAACAGAAAATTTTTCTTTGATCAAAATCAACATTCCTTGCCAATGGTATCCAGAATATCTAATAGAAAATAGTCTTTCCATTCTATTACCTATGTCTCTATATATAACATCTGCAAACACACCATAGTCCCCCAACAAGAAGTGAGTATAAAAACTAGTATCACTTCCACAATGAATTACTAAATCACAAAACTATTATAACACTTGTTATAAAATTTATAGACTAATTTAATCAGTGAATACGATTTGAAAAAATGAAAAAAAAATATTTATTCCACAGTAAACATCAATTAACTATTACACAAATTTTTCAAGGAAAACTTCAAAAGAAATTTTAATCCATTTCTCAATTTTTGATTTTGAATATACCATTCCATGTTTTCAAACATCCAAAACACACAACCATAATGACACAAGAATGGTGTTACCATTTATGGTGTAAATACATGTCCATAATCTTCCCCATTGATAGTGGTACTTCATGATCATTAACCACCCCATTCAACTCATTCCCACCTATTAAGAAAAAATCATTCTAACCCTTTTCCATAAAATAATTCATTACCTTTTAGTGAACATAAAAAAATACATTACTAGCATCAAACAAACCATGATTTTAAACATACAGTTTTCATATTGTAAACAACAGGTTTTCCAAAAAAATCTTCAAATTTCCATGACTTATGATACCATATTTAAGAAATTATTTTTAATCAAATGACACCAGTATTTCCACAATAATTTCAAGTAATTTAATAAAAATTAAATCAATACCTAAAGTGGTAATAAAGAGTCAACAGATAATACACCTAACACAAAAGTTTGGGAAAAATTGAAGAAGACATAACAATTCTCTATATCTAATTATTACACACTATTCCTTTCCAAGATCAATGGATAAAACATCGCAATTACCATCATGTAACATAGATATATCTATATAAAAATATATATATGGTTTTAGGAAATGGAAGAAGGAGGAATCAAAAATGAACTACCAATAATAGAAACATATAGGTGAATATAGTCCTCGAATTTCTATTAATTCACTTGCATATTTCTCTCACAATGAATAGAATCATATATCACCACTTAGGTATTGAAAGAGTTAATATTGATGGAGGATTTGGGGAAAACCACAAAATTATGTAATATAATTGGATTATCTTAAAAAATTATAGTTATAACGTTATGTAACCCATTTAATCCTCACATTTTGGAAAACCATGCACCAAACATTTGTATGAGACAATCATAGGACATCACCCCTCCTGGATGGATCATAATGTTAGAAAAACCATGATCCATACCTATATTACACACTGTCTTCAATGATTGTAGGTCCACATGGATTCTCTTGGGAGTCTACATGGTTTTTACAAATAGTGATCCAACCATGCGTATAGTTAGTGAAATTTGTTTACCCTGAACAATAAAATACTGGTTTCTCAAGGTTTATAATAACCATTCTCAAACCATTACCCTCTAGAGAATCCTCCAAATCATGAAAAAAACTCTTCCAAAAAGAATTATATTTACTTACAATACATACATAATTCTTCAAGTACCTAAAATTGATGGCTCTATATACTAAATATAACAACCCCAACTCCAACAACCTTTAGTAGGTGGCTATTTTATTACAATGGAAGAAATACAAAAGATCCAATATATTAATTTTTCCAAAAAAAACTATATTTGTAATAGTGTTTCATATTACATTGAAAAAAGAACTATACAACATCGAAAAACATGAAATCATCATTATCCTCACTGAGACACTTTAACCAAACATAATACTCTGCTTGGATTCATTATAAAATTAAATACAATATAATTGAGTGATCTTAGATGAAAATTAAGCGGTAGCGTACACCAAATTTAATTATATATAAGGCATTATGACATGAATAATAAAACAATGTTTTTTCAAATCAAATAAATATAAAATAATAAATAAATACATTTATTGAATAATAATTAATTAATGTGTGGATAAGACTAAATGATCATATTTTGAAGGTAATGCATAATTCTATACATTTCAGCCGTTAATGAAACATTTTCATCAATTCAAACCTACATAAGATTATGAATTATTGGAAAATTATAATAATGGATACTTCTATAAAAGTTTCATATTGGAATATTTTTAATCCATGTATTATACTTTTTCCATGAAATTTTCAACATATTTGGACTTTTATTGGAGCGTTTATAGATGAATCATAATTAAAATTACTACATCCCAGATTGTCTATCCATATTAAATATTCTAAATGTCGACACGTTTTAATATTATAATGTCATAACATTGTATTGTAGTTTTAAATTGACTTTCTACCCTATATCTTTCTCATATACTATAAAAATATCATCCACTTACATGATGTTTTGTAAAATTTATGATAACATAATTGATGACAATATTTTTATCCTAGATGATTCATTGAATTAGGTTTCATTTAATTCACAATACCTTTTGACCATGATAAATTTATAGCCATGTGTTCATCATGTTGTATTAAATGATTATAGTAAATTCATCTGACATCTGTCAAAATTTATGTCCAAATCAATAATCAGAATAAATGTTGGGACTGAATTACTGTCTTGGGATCCATCTAGTCAGATCCACATGAGAATTGAATTCATGACCACTTATCACCACCAAAAGTTTGGTTCTAGATTTGATTATATCAATAAAATATTAATATATATTATCATTTATTTAAAATTAAAACTAACATGTTGAAGAATGAAAATTTCAGAAGAATTATACTAAACTCTAATTGAAAGAGAAAAAACTAGAATTCCATAAAAATTTTCAAATATATTAATCATTGTTATTGAGAAAAATTTCTTTATGAAATAAAATAAACATAAATTATTGATTTATGTATTGTATTACACTGATGATTCATGATAACAATTAATTTTTAATAAAAATTTATAATTAATTCCATTCAATATTTATCGACCTTAATAGGAAAATAGGCATTCTTAAAAACAATAGCATCATCCCTCCTCAAGTATAAATATCAAACCCAATTCACATTTTCAACAAAAAATTCCAGGATCTATAATAATATTCCAACCATAGTGTTTGTACCATTAATATATATTCAATTTTTATTTTACTTATTTTGTATGGTTGTTCATCTATAAGATGAGAAGCTCATGAAATTTAAGGGTTTCCCTAGTCATACCCTTTAATTTAAAATTGAAACTCATATGTTATTTTCAATTTTATGAATCATTTTCATAGATATAAATCCTTCTATTTTAATATTATTACTATATATTTTAATTATTCTAAATGATATATTACTTACTCACTCTCATTATAGAATCTGACAATGAAGTTATAATGATCAACTATTTTGTAACTATAAACCCTTCCTAATATTTTTGTGATAAAATGTGTAGGTATTTTTCAATGAAAAAAATCTCCACATATATATATATATATATACTGAATGTTTCTATGGATCTAGAGAACTTTTACCTTGATGTAATAACCTTGGAATGTGTGCATTGTACTTCAACTAGATTATCACGAGGTGCATGAAAATTGGATTTCTTGAATATCTATTTTGAAACTCCGGGGGATATTCTAAATGATTTACTTGCTACATGAATCCATTATTAGGATTTATCTATAATTACGTTGATCACCAACCTTGAAAATTTCATATTTAATTAGTGATTTTGGGATTCTGAGAAAACAATTTTCTACCATATAATTATTTCATCTAGATGAGAAAATATTAGACAAAATTTCTCGTTGAGAAATTATGCTTTGTATTTATACTATTTGTTCCTTTAAAATTAATCCATGTAGTATTTTAATATGTAATGTTATTAATAGAATTTTTGTTTGAAAGGTTGGTCCATAAATTATATATCCCCTCAATGAAATCATAGATCTCATGAAGTGATTATCATAGGTAAATGAGTGTTTCCTTACCCATTATGTATGATGTCTAAAAACATGGCCGTAAATGTATATTTACAGTTTCCAGAATTTTAAATTTTTATAAATATATCTTTAGTAACTATTATATAGAAATAAATTTATTATTATGTTGTATATTTATTTATTTATTCATTCAGATTCATTTGATATAACAAAATATAGATTATTTAGTCGTTCCATAATTCCTTGTTTTTAATTACTTCCATTATATGATTCCCCTTACTAAGCATACGATCTCACCCCTTTATATTGATTTAATTTTCCCTCTAGGAACCTACATTTTTACTAAATATGATAAAATGGGACACTAACAATAATAATGATTTCATGTTTTTATGTAATGTATTCATATATATCAATGTATTGTAAAACTCTATTATTTATCAGGATTTATATGTCTATGGATCTATACAATTCTATATATTTGTAACATTATAATAAAATAACCACCATAAACATGGTATTATAGATAGATTATTACATATTTTTTTATCTATTATTAGTTGTAATCGTCATTTATGAATTCTCTTTACTATTTTATTGACCCGGACATGACTCTCATGGTATCTAGTGTGTTAGCCCCTCTGTTATCCATCATATTATTAGGTCATGCATCCTCCTACTACCAGGTTTGTACCTCGTACTTTTTGGAAATCCTTCCTTTTCCTGAAACTATTAAACATGAGGATAAAATTTATATTGGGAAATCTATAAGGTGTGAAATCTATTTTTTAAGGGTTGTTTTAGATATGGAAATCCCAAGAATATGTACACCTCCACTGGATGTTGTATCCCCTTTAAAGATAAAGTCATAAATTACAAATTATGATAAACTAAATGGGTTAGTCAAAATAAAATTTCTTAAATAATGAACCTAAAACTACCTGTTTTTTTATTCTACTTTTGGTTGGATATATATATAAATAATATTAGAATTTCAATCCGAAAATTACATCACCATCATCCTCCTGTAACCCTATTAATGGGTACTATCACTCAATCATAGCTTGAATTTAAAATTAAGATCATAAAAATCATTCTCCGTTATGTGATGTTCTTACTATTCCCTATGAGATCAACCCAAGTTGATATATCCTCCCATTGTGAGAATTATAATAATCCCTCGTTTTAGTAAATGTGGAATATATAATGATATATTACTCTGTTGAATCCTGATACATTCTTGTCATCAATTTTCATTTTAATTAAACAAACAAATAGTCTGGAATCCATATATGGGCCTCTTACTTTGGTTTCTCCAAAACCATACACTCTCATATTTAGTATCCAATAGTAGTGATAAACTATAAAGGGATACTCATATATAAGTACAAAACAAGCCAATTACATGAAACAATTAAAATTGTAATCCTTGGTCGATATTAATTAATTTTACGGTATATGTCCATGAAAAAAACATTAAATATCATAGATTGGCCTCATGATATGACTATAAACTATACAACCTAAAATATATGGGTTATTATACATACTAACCTAGATATGTTGGAATAATATTTGAGGTTCGATCCTAACTCCCCATATTTTTGTATGCATTTCTTTAAAAGGTGACTCATTTTATATAGTCATACCACCATAGAAATAACTATTTTCATCCTTCTCAACTTACCATTAATTGTTTGACATGCCCCGTTAAGCATTACTTTATTACACAGATTCTAAATTCATCTATATGTATAAATTGGTATGCCATTACAAGGGAATGATTATAACAACCCAAAAATTTGAATAATATATTTTTCCTTAAAATGTATCTATTTATATGTCATAATCAATAAACATATATAAATATATATAAAATGTGACCATTGAGTTTTGAACATTATATGACCATTGGTTAATATGACTTTTTGGAACAACAAAAAGTTTCTAAATGTTATAATCATTTTTTACAAATAGAAATGATAACGGATAATTAATTTTGAAAGAAGCATAAATGAACTCATCCAGTAGACTCGGGCCATACGAAGCCCTTTTGTTGGATCTTGGGAAGAAGGTAGATCGATGGGCTTTTCACTGGGCCACACCCAAGCTGAGTTCAACATTTCAATCTTGATCAAAATTTCCTATGGGATAATTTCAATATGATAGAAATCACCACTTTGGAAATGTAGTCTGAGCCACTCTAAGATTCTATCACAATTTCACACCTTACTCTATTGTCCAATGTGAGTGTTACAAGGGGATATGTAGTGGGGCTTTAGTAACAAGTGTAATCTCATTGTCTAAATAAAATTTTTATTATGGTAATATAAACATCATTTTTGTATTTCAAATGAAAAATTTAATCAAAAATGAATTTTTAGTATTTTTATAATAACTTTCATATTATTGATTATTATTTGAAAAAATAGTATTTAAAAACATTATATTTAAAATAATTGATACTGTGAAATGATTTTCAGAAAATGGACATATATGGTTGTGAACAGTATGAAATTTAGATTATCATAAGGTCAACTTATTTTTTTTGGTTAATAGTAACTTATGAATAGTATTATTACTGATATGAATTGTAATATGACTAATGTAATAGTAACATCACCTAAGGAATTATAAATATAATCTATGCATCTTGAACAGTAATGTGATATAATAGTATATGTAAATAACTATTCTAGAAATTGTTATTTAAGTATTAGTATTTTATGAAGAAATAGTGAATTTAAATAAAATTCAAATTTATAATATTTATAAAATTATTTTCATAAATTGGAGTTCATTTTTGAATTCCAAATATTGATATTAGGTTAGGGTTAATTAATTGTATTTTTATAAAATTTATTATTTTTCATTGAATAGTAAAAATACAGATTTTGACTTTTCGGGGTGTTTAATGACATCATAATGATATATTTTGTATTTTAATTTTTTTTATACACAGGGGTTTTAAAATATTATTTTAGGTGTCCCATTTATCCAAAACCATTGAAAATACTATGGTAAATCCAATGGTTTTCCAAATTACATCATTGAGGGGTCCTTGGAAATTAATAAAAACGTCCATCTCTTTTACTATAATTTACAATCCATTACTTCATTTCCATGCATTAAAAAATCAAATTACTAGAATATCTATTTTTATTTCCTCCCATGGAGTCCTAAAAAAGTGTCCTAAAGACCTCATGGTCCCAACCATAGAGTTTTTTACTCATCAGGGTAAGGGAAATCCCAACTTCATATTTCCTTTCATGTTCTCTTTAATGTGGCATATCTTTAAAATTTATAAATCATTTTATTAATTTCATTTTATTCTTCCCCTATAAAGTAATATTATTCTTTTACAAAGGGGTGACCCTTATCCCCTTTCATTTTATTTTTTTATTAAACTATCTTTCATACCTGTTATACTACAGAATATTCATCTCAAAATCCCTCTCTTTTTCTCATTAAATTATTTTATTTTCATAATGTGAATACCCAAAACTCCATAATTTCCACAGTTATTAATAAATAAAAAAATTTGTTTATATTATTTAGTAATTTAGATACATAAAACCCACTTTCCGATTTTGGGGTTTATAAATGATATCATGATCATGTTTTTAAGAACTTTTTAAAAACCCCATGATTTTGATGTGAAACCCATTTATTTTATTATATTTTCTTTATTTTTTAAATGTTTAATTAATATATATGTGGATCACATGAAAAATAAATACATATTAAGTGTTTTACTTAATATATTTCAAATATATTTGATAATGAAATCAATCTCTAAAGACGACATGTTTTACAATTCCTTGGTGAATAACCTTGGTAATTTTTATAATACCTTGGAGATGGACCTTGGGGAGAAGCTTATGAATGTCTAAATTAAATTCTGTAGAAACATTTTCAAGATATAATTCATGTCATTTTTATCATGATATCCCTATTTATCATTGTTTTTTTGATATTTATTCATGTTTTTTTTTGTATTATATCAAGTTCACATGTAAACTATTTTCCATGTTTTCCCTTACTGGGCCTTATGCTCACCCTTTTCGTGGGTGTATGTCTCCATGTTATGAGATGTAGCCATTATAAATTGGATTATATATTCAATAATCCATTCTAGTGTATTAAAGGAATGTTATATTTTTTCATGTATTATGTACCTTATTTAAAATACACTTGACTTTAAAGATCCTCTATTAGAAAAATGTAAGGAAAAGTTATATAATAAAAAGAAGGGATTCCATAGTGATCCCAATGGCATGACATATGATGTATCCATATATGGAAGTAATTTTTAAAAAATAACATTTTACATATTTTTACCACATTATAATCAATAAATATATATATATATACACAATTATATATATATATAAATTTATGTGTGTGTGTGTGTGTTCTTGTGGATGCATTGTTTTGATCAATAGACTGGATGATGGTGACCACTCCTATAGTGGCATTTTTAATGACTCAAGAACATATCTAAAATAATTATGGGAGTCCCATATTTGAAATTAGATTCCACAAAAGTGGTTGATGTGCCTAACCTCTAATTATCAAAACCAATTCATAACAATGAGAGTTAATGTTAAATCTCTAGTGACAGTATAAATTTGGAAAGATGGGCCACATAAAAACAAAAAATAAAGTCTCAATGGTGTCTCAAAAACACTAATGTGACCTTTCAAGTATCTATAACTTCTTCAAATTCAACACTTACATAACTTAGTTATGGATTATGTTTTCCAAAATGATATTGTAATATCATTTGATCCATAGGGATATTAGAGAATTTCTTATGCAGCTTCATAGTTTTCATTCCAATAGTTCACCATAAACCATCAAACCATTAAAAATAATATATAAATTTATTTCCTTGTACATAAAATTTCAGTCTCTTATTGACCTAAAATTGATGAATATTAATCCTTTACAACATACATATTCTCACACACTATTTTTGATGAAGTTTCATTGGATATTTATAAGAATGTTTCTAGTGGGAATGAAACTAGTTTACATGAGTCTATCTCAAATCTATCGATGACCATTTGGATGTAATTGTTTTGAGATAAATTGAAACATTTTGTTTTCCTATCTCTCAAAATACACATTATAAATATTTTATTATCCTTGACCTGATAAATCATATTTTGTTTTCTCATATATTCCACCATTGAACTATTAAATTAACATAATGCCTGGGCTCAGGAGGGGTCTTCATCCAGACATAAGATTAATATTAGAAATATATAATCCTTATAAAAATATGGTTGTAAATATTTTTTTTATTCTCTATTCAATCTTTTTATAATAATATATATAATTAAACATTCAATTCTACAGTCTAGGAAACAACATCATAGAGTAAATACTTTTACTCAATATACACAATATTTCCTCATTATATTATTCAATAAAATCATTTTGCATCATATATATCTCCTTATATATATCCCTAATATGGTATTTATTTGATATATATATATATATACACAAATATATATCTATTTTAGAGGAAATGTTATAGTTGTAATTAAAATTAGCACAATTTGAAAGGTAGTTCGAATAAATATGTGTGATAATGTTTTAGAAAATTATATTCTTTCATTATGTTGTAATGAACTCACAACTACCCAAGTATTATACCTCTTCCAATAATTAAACTCTTTATTAAAATATGTGACCCACATTTCTATAGTGTTGTATTCCCATGAAGACATTTTGATAGATCCAATGTACAATTTTTAACCAACCGATCAATCTAATCATTTGTAGCTATGACAAATATTCCAATATCAACGACACTATCTATATCTTATATGATTTTAAAATCTCATTCATCCATCATAATAAATTAATGTTCCATTCTCCCAAAAAAAATTTATAGTCATATTAATATAGTTTATATAAAAAATCAACCTACAAATATCTTATTCCAAGAAGAAAAAAAAGCCAATTTTATTTTTTATCATTTAACAGATCTCCTAGTGTCCATGAGCAATCTGCTATATCATTCATTAGAAGGAAATAAAACTCAAGAATCATCATTCCATCTAATATTTTTTGAAAATTTCTCATTATAGAACATATTTTGTGATGAAATTATGTTATGTTAGATGATTCAATGTTCTCAATATTCTTCTATACAATTATTTGATTTTTTACCAAGAACATCTCATTCATAAGAACATATAAACATACGATTTTCATTAGAATAACATCATAAAAACTCTAGAAATTATGCATTTCATCTCCATAACATATAATGATATATTCACAATAAGAATCTTCATGTTTTTATATATTATTTAAATCCTCATGGGAATAAAGAAACTTCTAAAAACAATATGGTTGGAAACTATTTTAGTTAACCCAGTCTAAATATACTTTAGATCCCTCTATAATTACTAGGTGGATTACACACATTTAACATGGTACTCTATGTAATTGACAACAACTTTCCAAAAACCCATTAAAGTTATAGTGTAGATCTTCATGTTTCATTCTTTATTATAAAAAAATATTCATTTACTAGGAAAAAGTATTCTTATATATTATTATAGGCTATGACTTTCAAATAAGATTCTTTTCATAAAACATAATTTCTAAATAAACTTTCATATTTATTCTAAAAAATTATAATTTATTAAGTATTTTTTTATTATTATCAGTCTCATATTAAAACATTAAACTCTCTTGAGAAACACTCAGAAAACAATAGAATTTTATATTTTGATGTAAGAACATATGTTACATAAAATATAGTCGATGGAATTCACAATATAATTAACCCAACATGAGAAAAACCTAGTTTGGGACCGTAGAAATTTTTATTCATAATCTATAACTTTTGATAAACTGGAATCATTCTATTCTAATATAATAACAAAATTATAATGTTATATCATATATGAATCTAACCAAATCAAAACATTATGTGATAATGAATTAGAATAACTATTTATACTAGAACGTTTGTTTTATTATCACTATTGAATCTAAGACAATTTATCAACAACTAGTAAATTTTAAAAGGTTTCATATTATAAATTTTTCATCCATTTAATAAAACATGTTGTGTATTAAAACTCATTCCATGATTATGAAACCATGTGTAATTTTTAAAATCCATTTATAAATAATTTTTTAGACATTCATTATTTCTCTAAAAAATTTAAATGGGATTCTTCTAAAAACCATATATTTATTAAATACCCTATTTTCTGTACATTCTATTTAAAATATGATCATTAAAAATACACATCATATGAATCATTAATTATTTATTATTTGATAAATATATTATGAAAAACATTATTCATACATAATTTCATGTTATTCTCTTCTCATATTTATGTTTTAACAACTCCATGGAATCTATGATCCCTAATTAAAATATAATGTTTAAAAAATCTAATAAATAGATGCTACCTTCATCTATAGATCTCATGAAACAGGAAATTATAAACATTCTCTTTCAAAGTTTACCTTATGATCCCTATAATATTTCTTATGTTACCCCCTCTTACCTTACTGACAACATATGGTTATATTCCCAAGGATTTTACTTTAACATAAATCTTTTAATGTATCATCTCAATTCATTTAACCTCCAAAATGAAGACAATTTCTTATTACTTGTATATTTTATGTATTTCTAGTATTATCATGGAATTATCTATATATTCTAGCTTATTTTACAGTATTATATCTTAAATCTTTGAAAAGGGGGTTAAGGTTTTTTAAATATTAACACATTGAATTCAATAAAAATTCATATGACTCCATTAATGATGATAAAAATAGAAATTTCTGTAATTTTTATGATATTTATATTAATTAATTAGATATTTGTCTAAATCTTATTAAAATCATTCTCATTATCATCAATTGGAATTCCTTTTGACATTCACATATAGAATAACCAACTAATCATGAATACTTTTTAGTTATCTATTTGAGTCTCAAAAATTTCATCTAAGGAACCCATTAGCTCCATAATGGTTATCATAGTCCACATATTAAATGCAACATTCCAGGATAATAACATTTGAATCATTCACAGTTCATCTCTATCAAATATTTCCTCTTAATACTTTCATTTAAATATTATATAGTATGACCAATTTCAAAAATAAATATATATCTACTTATTAATCACATAGTTTACTATATATATCATAATAAATTATATTATTAATCACCTAGAACTATTATATATAAAAACTTATATATTATAATGTATTACCATTCTAAAAAATATACACCACTTAATCCAATAATGTCAATATACGATGTTTACCTTGGTATATTCCTTAGTGTACATTTAAGCATCATTGAACCATGATCTCTAATACATATTTAGGTATCAATAACTAGAACAATAACCTGATCAGATATTACTTTTTTGGATTTCAATAACATTAATGAATTGATATTAAACAACAAGAAAAATAAAAACATTGAACAAATATTTTAAAACAAACTATTATATAATTACATCTTATAGATGGTGTACCTAAATATATGATTCCAACAATTACCATAAAACAACATTATAATAAATAATTCCTTACAAAATCAATGTAAAAACTCAATCAAACAAATACAGATGTGATATATTGAAATACAATAAATTCACATAACGATCAACGTGATTGGATTATTTTCCAACATCTAAAAGAGAATACTATAACATTATTAATTTATTTGATGGTAAAAAGTACTATGACTATTGAAAAATTATTTAATTGGATCACTATGTTAATGAATTATTAACTTCTGGTCCCACTCACCGGTATATTGGTTACTTGGGGATCAAAATGGAACACCACTCTGTTATATTTATTGGGCCCCACCTAATTTCCCATCCACAAGTTGTATCCCATGGTTTCATTTTATATAAACATTATATTCTAGTTAACTGAGTATGATACCATTGTGTATAAACAATGTTACTCTTAGCTATATTACCCTATGATTTTACAGTTTTCCTTGTTTTAAATTTAACTTCATCGATAACAATCTAGTTTAACATGTCATTTATATATTTTTATTTATTTATTATATTTATTTCATAAATGTTGGGAATGGAAAGAATGAATTATAGTATGAAAATTATGAATATATTGGTTACACATGTATATAAAATTAATTCATTGGTTTGGAATTAATTAGAAATGGAATGCAATTGAACATAAATAATGAATTTTTATAAAAATAATTCTTATTACCACAATGAAATTTTAGATTAATAATTTAAATTAATCCCTAATTGGATAAATATATTAATTAAATTTATATATTATATAATCAATAAATAAAATTTCATTCATTCAAATAATTATTAGAGTAATTATATGAGAATAAATCCAATTATATGCATTAAAATGATATGTTTTTATAAAGGATGTTTTACCACCATTTAATGGCGCATTTGTTTTAAAATGAAATTTTGAAACTTTTATAAATTATATTGATCAAAATTAACTTCATTATTAAAATTAGATTATTGAAAATTATCTTAGGTATATAATTTAGTATTTTTTCTGAAAATATTGATTTCCTAGTGAATAATGAAAACACAGATTTTTATAAAATGGTCATTTTCATCATAGTAGATATTATATTTATGTTTAGAAAAGTAACCTCACCTATGAATGTATAAATAAAATTTATTCATATTATAAAATTTTATATAATAAAATTTTATCATAGTATAATTAAATGAATATTTTAGGAATTATTAATTAAGTGTTGATATTTTTGTATGTCAAAAATATTTAATTATAATTTTATAATTAACAATATCATTAAAAAAAATTAATTTCATAAAATGTATTAATAAAATATTATTATTATTATTATTATTTTATGATAATTTTATGAGGCCTTAGTTAAATTTTCAATTTGATATGTAATCAGTTATAATTTAAAAATAGTTATTTTTTGAGTAAATGATGTTTTTAATTAAAAATTAAATTTCTCATATTTCTAAAAAAATTCATATAATTTAGTTAATTTTCCAATTAGACATATTGAAAAATGTATATAGTTAGTTTTTTGGATTTTTCCGTAATACATGAATATTAGTGTATAGTAATATACAATAATTTATTGTAAAAATATATTATATGATGAATAAAACATTTCATATGTTATAGATGATGTAATAAACACAATATAGAACATAAAACCATTATTCTAAAATATTTGGTGATAATTACCTTACTATTAATTGTCTTAAGGAAGAATAATTAACTAATGAATAAAATAATGAGAAAACACCCATATCCCCCACTATAAATACCACACCTAACCACCTCTTCTCTTCAAATATTCTATAATATGATCTATGTAAAATTTCCCCCAAATAATCTTAAAAATCATATCCCCCACACCTTGGATCTTTTTTTCTGAAAAATTACAAAACCAATCCCCATAAGGAGGTTCTCAAGGACAAGAATTAATGTTCTAAAAATATCACATTTTTTCTTTTAATTTTTTTCATGTTCTGTTCATTATAATATGATCCTTAACTCCCCTTGTCATTGTGGAATAATAAATATAGTATCATTTATGCACTATAATTATTTCATGTTAATGGAATATCCATCATAATTCATCTCTCTTAATCTCTCTTATTATATTAATGAAAACATCACCTATTATGCATCAATTTACCGACATTATAGACAATGCATTGTTATTTTCTATTAATGCTTTTAATTATTATCAAAATATATTATGGTTAAAAATTATAATATATGTATTATTGTCTATGAAATGATATGGAATCATTATATACACAAGATGTTATTTAATGAATCAAATCATTTTTGTGATAATTGAAATACCGCCAAAATAAACTAAAAGATTATCAATAACATCTTTTCAAATGATTCATAGTCAGCCCACTTCTTTGAAATAATTATATAACTATTTAATATTATATATTTTCTAATAAAATATAACTTTAATTATAGATATTCTTTCCCATTTTACATTAACTTCCATACTCACATACATGTAAACTAACCATGAAAACCAAGAAAATGTATGTACTTGAATGATAAAATTGTATCTTATAACTAATCAAAAAGACCACAAATATATATATTAAGATATTATTGATTTAAATAAATGTATAAAACATATGAATTAATCAATTAATTAATTTTATTTGATTATCTAGGACCTTAAGGTCGTGTTCAGAACACATTCATACATTAGATAAGAATTGTTTTCAACAAAAAATTACTTCTGTGAGATATGTCTTATTTAACACCATTTCTTCAGTGTAGTGTATGTGTAACTCCGATTGATATATAATATAATGAAGATATGTATTATAATGTAATTAAATTATCTATTTTAATATCATTAATTTTTTGGGTCATATGGTGTGATTGTTTTTAACGTTGTCAGGGTTTGTTCCTAAATCTCTATTTTTATTCGGGTTATGCTTTCCCCCTCAATATACCAATTTAATTATTCACTATATTTATATAATTATTATAAATAAGGTATTTGTTGAAAAATAATATTTCTTGATCAGTTCATCTTTCATTTTTGTGTAAATATATGTTTTACCGATTTCCCTTCTCTTTTCTCACAGATAAGAAAACCTGAATAAAGGGAACTTCCCCTTTCCTTACCCTTTTTCAAGTAACATATATAATCTATTTTAAGACTCCATTATTTTTATAAAATTAATAAATGTGTCATGAAAACCAATATTTTTTTTACTAGATTTATACAAACAATTATGACAAATAGAAATGATTACTTTTTCAAAAGAACTATTCATTTCAAAGTAAAAGGGGCATTTCTCTAAAAAATTCTACAATGATTTTATTAGAGTATTTTCATCTATTTCAACACATATTTTTAATTTTATGATTTATTAAGATTAATCACTTATGTTTATTAACTACCATATTATATTAAATAGGTTATGATCAGGTTTACTATGGAATTTCTATCTTGATACAATTTCACATACTACTCAGAATGGTTATTGAATGTATTTTTGGATTCAAAAATTATATTATGATATTATATTTATAATAATCATAATATATATAAGTATTGTACTTATAGGCATCTTATCTATAGATTTGGAAGCATGAATTTTTTTCATTAAGGTTTTATATTAATCAAGGTATTGGTATATTTGGTATATAGTTTTACAGTCTATATTATGTGGGTAATCATATGTTATGTTGATTTTGTAAATTTAGTGGTCTTCATTCTAAATTATTTATCATTGAATGTGAGAAGACATGTTTTATATAAGTCTTGATATTAACTACTAATGTAATATATAATGTTAGAAATTTGATTTTATTTTTCACTAATAGTATATTCTTACATTTTGGGTTTTTGTATACATTTTATTTTTGAATGAATGACTTATGAACCATAAGATTTTGTAAAAGTACTTCAAGCAGGAAAAATTCATCTTGAACATTCATTTCTAGTTTTAAGGGATGAATTAAAAATAGGTCAAATCAGAATCAAAGGATGATATTATTCTTATGATGTATAGAGTAATCAAGTATGATTATCCTCAAATTTCTTATATGAACAATAAATTAATCTCTCAAGAACAAACAAAATATATGTTTACTTTTCATTCTGATAAATCAAATGTCTTTTGACTGATCAAAGATTTACAACTTTATGATGACAAAAATTCAAATGAACATGTTCTGTATCACTATACATAAGAACATGATGACTAAATTTCCCACCATTTCCCATATTTTCACTTTTCACAAATGTTATCATATTTAAATACCTAGTATTTGGTAACCTTTACATTTATCTTTCCTTCTTATAGAGAGTATATTTCATTAACCCCTTTTGATGTTGCTTTACCATGATACAAAATTCAAATATCAACCTCTGATTATTTAGAACAATTTAAAATTGTTTTGATATTATTTAATGAAGTATGGGAGACTATGACACCATATGATTTTACAGTATGTCTCCTTTGAAATTTTACTTCTTTGATAACTTTCAAGCTTAAGAAATTATTTACATATTATTATTTAATTATTATATTTATCTCATAGATTTCATATATAGTAAGAATTAATTAGATTATGTAAATAAAGGAAATATAGGCTATAGATGTTTGTAAATATAATTCATTGGTTACGATTAATTAAATATTAAAATCAATTTAACATAAAGTATGTATATTTATGAAAACCATTTTTATGCCCACAATGAAATTTTAATTTAATAAATTAAATTAATTACTAATTAGTGAAAAATATCGAATAAATTTATATTTTATATATTCCATAATTTTTTTACACTAATCAAAATCATTTTTAGAGGCATTAGATAAAAATAATTCTGATTAAACACATTAAAGGGCTATATTTTTATATAAGCAGTTTTACCACATTTTAATGGTGAAATTGTTTTAAAACAATATTTTGACACTTCTATAAATTTTATTGATCAAAATATGCATATTATTTAAACTATATATTTCAAAATCATCATATGGTAAAATTTTTTTATTTTTCTAAAATAATTATTTTCATGTGAATAGTGAAAAATAACAATTTTTAAAAAACTATCATTTTCATTATAGTTGATATTATATTTATTATTATAATAATAAAATAAACTATGAATGTATAAATAAAATTTTGGTATATTATAAATGGATGTTTGATATAATTAAATCATAGCATAAGTAACTGATTTTTTAAAAATATTAATTAAGTGTTGGTGTTTTTGTATGTTATATATATTTCATTAAAATTTTATATTTTTTAAAATGATTTAAAATAAAATTTATTCATAAATTAATATTTTGTTATCTTTTTATTTTATTGTAATTTTATTAGAGCTTAGTTAATTTTTCAGAGTGTTATAAATTTAACTATGATTTTAAAAACTGTAATTTTCGAGTAATTGATGATTTTAATTAAAAATTAGTTCTGCATATTTAAAAAATTATTTTCATAAAATAGATTTAATTTTTTTAATTCTACACATTAAAAATGGATAAGGTGATTTTTTAGTATTTGTTTGAGATACAAATTTTTTTTAATAATATAATATTGTAATTTACAGTTTAAAAACATTATAAGTTAAATACACTATTACATTAGTCATAGATGATGTACAAACTAGAATATAATATATAGCTTCATTATTTTATTATATTTTGTGATAATTATAAATCTTTTCATATTATTGTTCTAAAATAATAAACTAATTAATAAAATAATGAGAAAACACCCCTTTCCTCCACTATAAATACAACCTCTTGCAACAACTTCTCCTTACACCTTCTAAACATTGACCCTTGTACAATTTCATCGCAATCCTCCTTCAAAACACTCCTCTATTTCCATGATCCTTTGGTCTCAAAAAATAACAAAACCAATCCACATACGTAGGATCGTAATGAGAAGAGTTCAAGGGGGAAAACATTATTCGTTTTCACTTAATTTCATTTCAAGTTCTTTTCCTTCGTCTATTATCCTCGCCACCCCTTGTAAAAGATTATTGTAAATACAGTGAAATGCATATACTAGAATTATATTATTTTAATGTATGATCAATCATCAACCTCTTTTCTCTCTATATTTTATGATATTATTGAAAACATTGCTAATGATGTTTTAATTTGTCGACATCAAAAACAATGGATTTTCCTTTTCCATTAAACCTTTCAGGGATAGTAATATAATAGTTTTAATTTTTTTAAAATTTATATAATAACTGAATTAAATCATATGTGATTTTCTAGAACCATTATATACACATGATTTTAATTAATAAAACAAAACTACTTTTTGATGATCGAAAAACAGCGAAAACAATCTAAACGATTATCACAAACATATTATCTAATGATTGAATCATACCCCAAATATCCAAATGACTTATATAACCATTTAATCATATGTATTTTTAGTAATAACATATGAATTAAATTATGGATATCTATTTCTATTTTACATGAACTTCCATACTAATATAGAAGTAAACCGATCATGAAAGCAAAGGAAACCAATGTTCTTGAATGATAAACATGTATCTTATAACTCATAAAAAAGTCCATATATAAAATTAATAAAAAAATATAAAATAAAATAAATATATAATTTTTTTAATTCATTAACTAATGTATTTATTTTGATAATATATGTCATTAAGGTCATGTGCATAACACTTTCAAACAAATGGAAAGCATTTTATCATCTTGCTTTTATTTCCGTGACATATGCTTTATTCAACAGTATTTATTGTGTGTTGTGTATTTATACATATCAATGATCTATCATATTAAGAATAAATTTATTTTTACATTTTTTAATTTCTTATTTGAGGATAATTAATTTTATGGGGTATACGATTTGTTTGTTTTCAATGTTGTAAGGGTTTATTCCCAAATATCCATTTTTATTTGGGTTAGGATTTATCAATCTATATACCAAAGTAATTATTAATTAATTATATATAAATCATATAAGTTATGTTTATAAATTCAAAAAAATGTATCTATATTATTTTGACTTTTTTTGTGGGGAAATACTTGTTTTAAAAGGTTCCCATCATAATTTTACCATTAAGAAAGCCAGATTAAAGAGAACTTCCTAATTTCATACCCATTTATAATTACAATCCATAATATATTTAAAGACACCATTTTTTTTATAAAATCATTATTTTTTCAGGATAAGATATATTTTTTAATTACTGATTTTTTTTAAAAAAATTATGGCAAATAAAAATAAAATTTTCAAAAAAAACACTTCTTTGCAATGTAAAATGGGTATTCCTCTCAAGAATTCCCTGATGATTTTATTAGAGTATTTTCATATATTTAAAAAAATATATTTATTTTAAATCATTATTGTTATTTATATCTTATGATTATCGTCTCCCATATTTTATAAAGGTTTTATGATCATCTGGACTATTGATGTGTTATCATGACACCATTCGTCATAATACTCAAAAATTTTATAGATTATGTCTATACATTGGGAAATGTTTAATTAATTTCATGTGTATATTCATTTTATATTTAAATACATATATACGAGAAATTTAATTTGAATTAGTAAGTGATGTTCGGGGAATGATACATCCCGTCAATTCATTAATAGGACTCTTCAAACAAAAAGATATGGGTCTTGTTGAGGCCTTACCCATTTATTTTCAAATGTAATGACCAAGCCCTCGACGATATATTTCAAATGTATATCATATGTATTAACTAGTTTTGGTATTAATAATTTATAAATAATCTGAATATATGATTATTTATAACAAATATGGTTATGTTTTGTTCTCATGTGATTATTTATATAAAATATTTTTTCCTTTCACATTTTGATCAAGATCTTGTTTTATTGGAAAGTGTTTTAGTAATCCTGCTTTTCATTTATGTTTGTGTTTATGATATATTATAATATATTTTATGAACTTATTAAACATTTGATATCCACCATTTTTTAATTTTTTTACCTGAGTTGTGAAGATGTATATTTAAAATGACTTACAGGGATAATCTAAGTGTTTATCTGTGTTTCTAATAGAGTTTCTATGTTTTATTTCAATTCCACATGTAATGTAATGTTCATGGGGGTAATATAACTTCCAAATCCACTAAACTGAATGGTCCCTTGGGATTCTAGTCATATATCTATTCCAATGTAACAATCTGAGGCACCAGATCCATGCTACTTGGTTCGAGGTCTTTACATTAGCAATCATTCCATTATTTAAAAACCTTCTAGGAATATCTTTATGTTTCAAAAGTCTTCTTTCAAAAAACAATTATGCTACTTTGAATAATAATATTATTAATGGACACTAATATTATATATAACATTACTTCTAGATCAATTGAAATTTATTAGATTCTATTACCTCTAGTCTAAACATTAATCCAAAAAATGACATCCCTATTCAGAAAATGTTTTTCAAATTATATTTCATAAAATCATCTTCTAGTATTATGGATCTGGTAATTTTTACTCCTTCAATTTTATTGGTTGAGATATTATCTACCCATATAAACAGAGAACTTGTGATGAATAATTCCCTAATTCTCATTGTTTCTACACTAGTGATATAATTTTAACCTATTTAAATTTCTATATTGTAATAAATTTTTAACCTCTTGGTATGATAATACTATTGAAATATCCTTCCAATTCTATCAAAAGTTGAATGAAGTAAAATTTGATGATTCAGATGGCTATTTTTAGGAAATGGTTTTATATGTTTATATTCATCTAGCTCGTGTCACAATTATTCTAGATATAACATAACTATTAGTTATTTTAATTTTTTTGAGTTTTTAAATAGTATTTTTTATTAACAAATTTAGTTTTCATTTTTTTAATGTTTACATATATTTGGTAACAAATTTGGAGAAGTACTTTCAATTGTGAGGAAACCATTTAAGTGAACCTTATGAATTGTTTTTAAATGTTATTAGTATTTCATGGAAATTGAATACATTAAAGATCATTATAGGTTATATATACATATTTAGTTATCTCTTATGTGAGTATTTTCATATAAATTTATTTCTATCAAATATTTAGAATGAGGTAATAATAGTCAAGGTGAACTTAGGTATTATTCATACATATGGGAATCCTTGTGGCACATGGTTTTTTTATGTCCACGTAAATAATAGTTGTAACTATTAAATAGATCTTTCATATTGGGTGGTTCATCCTGTTAAATTCTAAAATTATTTCATATGATTTTGATAAGCATGTGGAATAATCAATTAATTAGTGTACCATAGTTCTGGAAGATACTGTATAGTTGGTGCATGGTTTGGTGAATTATCCATAGAAACTATATGATTTATTATAAATTTTATAATTTAACATTACCTCTTACCCATAATCAATTTAAATTCACCCACCTTACTTTTTTCTCCACATTTACAAGGCCATTTGAGAAAGAGATCAAGGGAGCTTTAATTCTTCTATCTCTATGTTCAGGACCTCCTATTGTGGATCATAAAATGGATTGAATGGTATATTCAACTTATTCTCCATTTCATTATTATTATTCCTAGTTCAAATTATTATATTGTAAACCATAGTGGGATTAATATCAAAATTATTTAAAGAGGTTAATAATTTGGGTTACTCATGCTTTATTGTGATTTTTGAGGCCCCCTTTTTCAATTGATTTTCTTTTACAATTATGTCTATTTTCTTATGATTAATGAAACAGTTAATGGAATGTTATTTTTTATCAAATGAAAATAAATGCATACTTTTTCTACATTTGTTTTCATTGGATTTTCTACCTATATATGATTCCCATGAGATTTTTATATAATTTTACAATGGTTTTTCATTATTAGCATAAATCTATTTTTAATTTAATAATTTTATTCTATTAAAATATCATGTTTTTCATTATTTGTGTTCATGAAAATAAATAAGAATCTATATAAAAATTTATTTTCTAATAAGAAATTTTTTTGGGATAATTTAGATATCCAATAGATTTAACCCCAGATTCAAAGTTTTGATACAATCAATGTAGTGTTTTTATTTTCTATTGAGTCACCAGGTATGTGTGGAATGGTTTTTTAATTGACGATAAAAAATGGGTTCAAAGAATGATTAATATTTGGTTCTCAAAATATTTAATAATGTATAAACATGAACTATAATATCCCATGATTTTTAATGTATTCCCCTCTTTTATTTTTTCAATGAACCTGTTATTTTGGGATTTACATAATTTGTAGAGCTTGATAGCGTATTCCCTTATTTGGGCTATATAGAATTTTCTATGTAAAACTACATATTTTTAATACATGCATGTTTCATTGATGTAATATTTCCATGACATAAATTTTTCAAGGGATTAAAATGGTCTGGCATTGTTTTAAAAACATTAGAGGTGGTTTTGGATTATATTATTGAAGGTAGATTGGGATCGTTTTATTGGAAACATTCACATAAGGAACAATGCATAGTATATGATAATATTTTCACCCATATTCCTTGAACTAGTTTAATAAATGAAATTGATACATATATTGATTTTGGTTCATTATTTGAAAAGTACAATTGGGGTAAAATCTACCCACAATTTTGATGTTTTCATTGTATCTCATTAATTGATAAATTCACATCCAGAAATTGTTTCACACCATGAATCTTCTAATATATAATGTTTTAATCCATACCATTCATCTTACATTTTTCATCCATTATGATGCATCCTATCTCAAACCCTAGAGAGACACTAGATATTTTTAGAGATGTTATTTTTCTGTTGTTAGTCTCGATAATGTGTTTGTTCGTTGGTGAGTCCCTTTGCCTTGTTTTCCTATTTTATTTTCTTTTTTTTCTCAATTATTATGGTGTTATCTCTTAACCACTGTGGAATAAGATATTAATATTATGAGATCATGTTTTTTCCATGACATATAGGTCAATATTTCCCCATGTTGATAATACAAGAAAATAATGTTTCATTGATCAAAGGATAAATCCAGGTTGTCTAGAACAATTCTGTATGGTCAATTTCTATTTGTTTAAGTATGTGCAATACTGTTCCATTTCACCAACTCAGCATGGACATTAATTAATAGAATAATGGATGATGATAATCTTGTTTATCAAATACTGATTGAAACACATTGGATATTATTTTTTTGACACGTGTATTGTGTCTACCCATAGGGTGATCCTACGCTAGAATAATAGTAAAATAGTTAAAAGATAAAAATGTGATTTAGAAAACATCAGACCTCATGTGATTTCATGTGGCACATTCAACATGGAATATGTCACACATGATTATTGAAATTAATGATGACAATTTATATGACATGGGTGTGTACAATGGAATGTTAACAGAATACGATATAATTTAATCAATGAATGTAAAATTGAGATAAAAATGGTAATTATCTAAATTGACCAATTTGAATTTTGATATTATGTTGTGTTATTTTGGTAGTAATGACCTGTGTTGTGGTTTAGACTAAAATTATTTTATTATTGGTCTATCTAGTTATAATGATATGATAATATAGAGGGAAATTCTTGGTTATTATGAAATTATTATATATAGGGTTCTTCCTCATTAATCTCAAATTCTTATATAATTTGATCTTCCTAGTAATTTTATAATTCAAATATAAAGGGATTTATCCGGAGATTCTAAAATGATTATATAAACATATTTTTTGAGATATCAAAAAGTTAATATACAATATGATCTTCCCATTGATGTATAAATGCTTATATAAAGGAACTGTCCTACTTATTCCATAAATATTATTGGGATTCCCCCTTTATTGTGATTATGCTTACATGTTGATAAGGTTGGAATGTATATTCTCTATCGTCATATATATTCCAACGTGGTGATGATAAATAAATTTATTTCATAATTTTAATTGGTTAATTAATAATTATGGTTACAAATTTATTACAGACAATTATTATCATCCTAGTTTTGTTTATACAAGGTGGAATCGGCATATTGATTTTTATTCACTCCTTATTTGGGTGTCCATTTAGTTCCCAAAAATATTACATTAGTACTTGTTGTACAAGGTAAATGGATGTTGTTAGTGATTTTTTTTATGGGTTTGAACTGGGAGAAAAATCTGACACGGGGTTAGAGACTGAGGTCTTTTGTGTATATTTGTGGCATCATTGTTTTTTATCAATATTTTTTGTGTTAAATTATACTATTCAATTATATTTTTTATTATTTAAACTATTTCCAATAATATCCAATTGTTTTATTGATTCTATATTCCATCTATATGTATAGGGATGTAGTCTCACCACTATGTTCTCAAACCCAATGATTCTTTTCAGCAGCCTCTAGAATACATCGAGGAGTGCTTCAGGTATATCAACAATACTAATATTCTCACATTAGAGAGTGTTGGATCGGGGGATGTTACAAATTGGTATCGAAGGGGTAATGATTTTATTTTATATAGATTTGTTATTTATAAATATTATAAAGTAGATTTGGATGTTTCGATAAATGGTAATGAGCATTTTAATGGGACTATATAACCCATGTAAGGTGGAAAACCACACTTCCTAGGGATAGGATGGTTGTTCATCATATTCACTTGTTATGGTTGATTTTATTTTACCTTTGGTGGATCACATGTTTTGTGATGTTGTTGTTTCATTGGATTTATATTCATGGACTATTATGGGGCATGATTGGTATGCATGTATTATGGTAGTCACATAGGTATATAAATTGATTTAAAGTATTCATTATATGAACATATATATTTAATGGGAGATAATTTCCTATATAAACTATGAAATCAAATAACTATTATACCAAATATATAAAAATTATAGAACTATTTTTTCATGATAATTCAGCTATTAATACATGTTTATATAGACCATGGGCATGTGGTTCTATTTTTTCATCTATTATGTATGACCCCATTGTTATCTACTATTTAAAGGAGGGTTGTTTTCATGTAGAGAAAATGTTTCCTGGACATCTTCAAATATATTATTAGGAGATAAGAAATAATTACACTTCTAATGTATCTATTAAATAGAATCCTACGTATCCAGATGATTATATGGATATTCAACTTCTTGAAAAATCTCGAGGGTCATGTGTTCTATAGAAAGAGATATTGTCTACCCTAATCCTTTTATGTCTAAGTTGATGAGAGATTTTCACCAACATCATCTTCCAGAATTCACTATGGAGGGATACCCATATAAAACTGAGTTATTGATTTATTATGTCTAAATTATCATAAATAAACCTGATACAACCATATATAGGAGGGTGAATATTGCTTCATATGTGTTTTATGGACCAACCATGTGTTAGTGGGACACTGTAAGGAATGATGGGTAGGAGAAAGATTTTAATTAGGGGGGACTCAAAAAATATTTTACCAAGACACATAAATCATGAGACTTTGAGGTATGAGAATAATTTCAATTTCATGCACTAAACACATGAGGGAATGTTAGTGATGGACCATGTCATATACTTCACTGAACTATAGTGCATTGCACCATCATCAGTAGTTGATGAAAACTCTATGGTGATGCATTTCCTAGATGGGATTCTCTGTGCGATCAAGTCACAAGTGATCATTTTACACATTAGTAAATTTTCTAACAAGATGAATAATGGAATGGTCATGGAAGAGAATGTGTGAGAGTCTTGATTTAGTGGACATGATTTTTTCTAAAAGAAAACATGGATCTAATCATATGGTGGAATGAATCACAATTATGATAATAAGTATTAAATAAATAGACAACCAGAGCATGTAGGGAAGTTAGAATCCATATCTAGAATTGGTTCTATTACATTTTTATTAGTGTGGCATGTTTTTTGAAATGTGGAATCAATGTATGTACACACATTTTCAGTGTTATCCATGTGGTAGGTTGGGACACCTGTAGTGTTTTTGTAGGGGAATATAGTTAAAGAGACATTTTTATGAAAAAAGATAGGTACTTGTGTCAATGAATGACATAGCAACTATAAGGCCCCAGCATTAAACATTTCTTAATCTTGAGTAATTTTAAGAGTACACGTTCAGGATCATTTCAGGTTTAGAGTTTTAGATAATTAGATCATAAATCATGCATTACATTCCACATTTAAATATAGTAGTTAAATAAAAGATTGTATTCATTCTTTTCCCATCAACAGATGCATATTTTAAACAAAACATGGATTCTTTCATGACACTTCCTTGACACTATCATCACATCTTTTAACATTCCCTTGACCTGTGAAAAAACATTTCAAAAACATGGAATGAACATAAAATGCTCAGTAAGGGATATAAAAATATGGAAGGGAAACATTAGTACATGTATACGTAAAAATCAATGAAATCATAATTTACTCATAAAACATAAGCGCGTTAACATACCTCATGAAATCATAAGATTTATAAATAACTCATAGAAATCAAAATACATAAAGGTAACTTGAGGCATTCATAACAATCTTACGTACGGAGTAACCCTCATGGTTGCGTTTGGAATACCCATCACAGTATATTCCCTAAATCTCTTCGGAGAAACCTTAACGCTTAACCCCTTCGTGTTACCCAATGAATTGGAGAGCAATATCGGGCTCACCCGCCCTTAGTTTATCATGGAACCACCCGTCTTCATAACAATGCCCAAGAACCATAACATAATCGTATCACTTAAAACATGCATAAAGGAAACATAACAATCCCACATATCAATCACAAGATATCAATACAACACATTTATATAATAAAAACATTATGAAAACCATTTTAAATACCATAATAAAAGAAAAGTAAAACATTGTATTTATTTTTCATTTAAATAAAAGCATGGCTTGTAGAGGAAGCCGAAACTCAAATAATGGTCACGGCGGCAGAGAAGTCGTTGTTGCCGCATACGTATGACAAAATAATTCCCATTTGTCGTTTAGTAAAACACTTCATATAAAAAAATATTCCTACTAAATAAACGTAAAATTCAAAGGGGTTTATACACCTTATAAAATAATGTTGTGTATAAAACAAAATATGCCTCAATGAAAGGAGATTGAGACGAAGTCCCTTACCTCGGGTCCGACGTGACTCGATCATTATTTAACCTCAAGAATAATAAACATGAATTAATTTATACTTTCTTAAGAACCTTTTTCAAGTTCATTATTCCTTTTTATATCAGTTATTACAATGTTATGAACACTATGTAATTATTTAAGTTAATAATGGTCATTTTGTCGATCATTGGTACTTGAGTCAAAAATAAACTCTTTAAAATTACTATTTTTTCATGTATCCATTATATACAAAATTATATTCATGATATAGATATCATATATATAATATATATCCATTATATACTTACATTTATAATATTACATATCATTTAGAGGTAAGAAATGAAATGCACCGTTCATGGAGACGGTAAGCCGTACGTACGCATGAACGCTACTTTCATTTCTATTTCATGTTTTATGGAATGGAATCATAATGATATAAATGTATTTTATAATTCCAGTATAATATAATATATAATATCATTATCTCCATCATTTATACGTCCCACATATGTCATTAACGAATCAAATAACTTTAATGGGGCAGTAGTCTGCACTTCCTAAATTGAAGATATTACTTTTACCCATAATAGAAACCATAAAGGTATGCCATAAATGTAAAAATAAAGAATCTTAAGGAAAAATTAATTATATTATATATCATATATATATATAGTGACATCATAATGGCAACCTTTGAAGGTGTTAGAAGAATATTGAACAATCATCGTTTCGTGAGGCTGAAATTCTCCATCCACGGAAACAGTATGCTATTTAACCATTAGATGTAGGTGTGTGTAAGTGTAGATTGAATACTTATTATAAAAACATCCTGGTATATTTAATATACTGGTGTTGTTACAAAATAGATGAATAAAAATAGTTTAGGGGGTTGGAGAAGAAAAATAAAATAAAAGAACATTACTGAAGACTTTACCTTTAAATCGGGTAACTCCTCTTGGTTTGTCCCGAATGGGTTTCTTGAAGAGATTTCTGCCTAATGAAAGGATTCTAGGATGAATAGAGGGATGTGGAGAGATAAAATGAGTATATCATGGCTGAGTTAATGGATTGAGAGGTGTGGGTAAGGAGGTAGAGGTGGGGGCCTTTTATAAGAGGATAGGAGGGGAACTCTTGGAAAGTTATAAAATGTAACATTATATTAAAATGAGTTTCAGATCTTAAAGGTCCCACATTGATATATTTAAAGGATATGGTGATAAGGGTTCGAAATATACTCATACAATAGGTCTTTGGAAAGTGTAATTCTTAGATTTTACATTATAATTTTATTTTATTTAAATTGATCATTAATGAGGTAATCGCTGCATCATCATGGTGTCAAAAAAAATTAGTTTATTTAATGTCAAAAAATTATAAAAAAATAGTATGATGTTGGAAATATTTTAGCTTTCCAATTACTATTTATATTCCAAAATATCATTTATGTAGACAAAATTAAAAATATTTTACTTGGGTAATACATTGTTTAGTGATATTCTCTTTTCTTTAAAAATAAAATGATAAAGTGTCACATTCACCGAAAAGTGATTCCATGGGGTCTAAAGTTTTGCACAAGGCATCCCATGGTCGGCCATGACACAACAAGTATAATTAGGACACATTTTGGGGTCATTTTTTATTATTATTATATTATTTTATTATCCATAACTACCTGATTAATAATTAATCAAGATAATTAAAAATAATTACCGTTGTTGCTATTCATATTGTCGAAAAACCAAAGAGTATTAATTACATAATTTGGACCCGATGAATCCAAATATGGAATCCATTTTACCAAATTCCAAACATAGAAATTGCAATAATTAATTGGAAAATAATCCCCATTGTCAAAACAAATAGCGTGTTTTTTGAAACAATATCTATGAAAAGTTAGACACTTGTTCATGCCCAATTACAGAGTGAAATTAATTCTAATTACTACCATTAAATTAAATGGTTAAAATATATTCTAATTACACCTTAAGACCAATTAGAAAGATAATCTTACCTTTTAATTAAAATAGTTGAAAAAGTAGTTTTGATGTAAAATGCAGTATTTTTCACTATTCATTAAAAAATGAACATTGTCAAAAAAAATACCAAAAATTTATCCAAAGTAAATTTCAATGTCCCAATCATAAAGAATTAGTTTATTTTGAAAAATAGAGATTATAAAGTTGTAAAAATATATATTTAAAAATGGTTCCCCATCAAAATGTGCTAAAACAATCTTTTAAAATTATTAGAGAATTTTATGCTTAAGATTGGATTTATTCTCATTTTAAACCTTTAAAACACTATAAAATTCATAAATAGACATAGATAAGAAAATATATTATTCATTACTTACTTGGGATGTCACATACTTCCCCCTTTATAAAATTCCATCCCTGCAATTTATTTACTTATCGAATAAGTGGGGGTATTTATCCATCATTGCATTTTCAGATTCCCATGTCGCCTCTTCAATCATGTGGTTTCTTCCAAAAAACCATTACTTGATGAATAACCTTATCTTGTAACAGTTCCTCCCCATGGTCATGAATCTGTACTGGTTGTTCTTCATATGATAGATTCTCTTCCAGCTGAACTACCTCTGGACTCAGAACATGAGTTGGATCTGGCATGTACTTCCTTAACATTGAAACATGAATAACATTGTGTACCTGAGATAAAATCGGAGGTAAAGCCACTCTGTATGCAACTAATCCAACTCTCTCCAGAATATTATATGGTCCAATGAACCTTGGACTCAACATTCCATTTTTACTAAATCGTATCACACTTTTCCATGGTGATACTTTGAGAAAAACATGATCACCTACCTCAAAAGGGAGATCCTTCCTCTTGTTGTCCGCATAACTCTTCGGCATGCTATGAGCTGTACTCATGTGTCTCTATATCAGCTGAACTTTTTCTACCATCTCTTCTACCAATTCTGGTGCCATCAACTTCCTTTCACCCACTTCATCCTAGAAATCTGGATTTTGACACCGCTTCTCATATATTGCCTCAAATAGTTCCATCTTTATACTGGAATGAAAACTGTTATTATAAGAAAATTCCACCAAATAAAGATGTTGGTCCCAAATTCCCTGATAATCCATCGAACAAGCATGTATCATATCCTCCAATGTCTGAATTGTTTGTTCTGACTGCCCATCTGATTGAGGATGAAAAGTTGTACTAAAATTTAATTCAGTACCCAATGACTTCTGAAGGCCTTTCCAAATGTAAGAAGTAAACCTAGGGTCACGATCAGATACAATGCAGAGAGAAACTCCATGTAACCTGACTATCTCTTTAAGATACAAATGATAAAGTTAATCTAGGGAAAAAGTATCTCGTATATCAAGTAAATGAGTTGATTTAGTCAAGCGATCAACAATATCTCATATTGCATTATTACCGTGAGGTGTCTTCGAAAATCCCACAACGAAGTTCATGGATATATTTTCCCATTTCCACTCTGGAACTGCTAAAGGCTGAAGAAACCCTTTTAGTAACTGCCACTCTTCTTTAACCTGTTGAAAATTCAAACACCTCACAGTAAAATCAACAATATCTCTTTTCATTCCATCCCACCAGTAATACTCCGGAAGATCTCTATACAACTTAGTACTGCATGGATGAACTGAAAACGAAGAATTATGAGCTTCACATAACAACTGTCTCTTCAACATTGAATCACAAGGCACACAAAACCTCTTCCCAAATCTCAAAACACAAACATTATCAATGTTGAATTCAGGAAACTTACCCTTCTGAACTAGATCTACCTTTTTCTACAACTCACTGACTTGCTTCTGTGCTTTCTTAATTCTATTTGATAGAGAAGATTTCACTGATACCTGAAACAAAACAGAAGGACATTCTACACAAACAACTTCTATGCCAAAGTTCATCAAATCCTAATCCAAAGGATCACGTTCCAAATGCATCATTGTTAATGAAGCATTACTTTTTCGACTCAAAGCATCATCCACTTTATTTGATTTTCCCGGATGGTAATGAATTGTTCAATCATAATCCTTGATTAATTCTAGACTTCTCCTCTATCTCATGTTCAATTATTTCTGAGTGAATATATACTTTAAAATTTTTTGATCGGTATATATTTCACACTTTACACCATACAAATGATCCCTCAAAAATTTTAAAGAGAAAACAACAACACCTAATTCCAAATAATGTGTAGGGTAATTTACCTCATGTGTTTTCAACTGACATGAAGCATAGGCAATTACCTGATCATTCTGCATTAAGACGTAACCATGTCCCTTTAACGAATCATTAATGTAGATAAAAAAATCACCATTCCTGGAAGGTAGTGCTAAAACTAGAGCATTCACCATTATTCTTTTCAGTTCCTGAAAACAATCATCACATTCTTTTGTCCAGATAAACTTAACACCCTTTCAAGATAGCTTAGTCAATTTACTAGATAACCAGGAAAGCTTTCTTACAAACCTTCGGTAATTTCCTGCCAAATCATGGAAGCTATGAATCTCAGTGACATTTGTGGGTCCTGGCCATTCTTCAACAACCTTTTTTTTGTAGGATCAACAGTTATTCCATCTTTAGAAACAATATGACCAAGGAAAGAAATTTGTTGCAACCAAAACTAACATTTGATGAATTTCCCATACAATTTATTTTCTTTTACATTTTACAAAATAACCCTTAAATGTCTTTCATGCTCCTCTTTACTTTTAGAAAACACCAAAATATCATCAATGAAAGAAACCGCAATGTTATCCAAGAACTCATGGAAAATTCTATTCATAAGGTCAATAAATAGAGCAGGTGCATTGGTTAGCCCAAATGTCATAACTAAAAATTCAGAATGGTCATATCTCGTACGAAATGCGGTCTTCGGAATATCTACATCTTTTACCTTCAACTGATGGTACCCCGATCTCAGGTCAATCTTTGAAAAAAAATGAACTCCCTGGAGATGATCAAACAAATCATCGGTATGAGGCAAAGGATATTTATTTTTAACAGTGATGTTATTAAAGGATCTATAATCAATGAAAAGCCTCATTGAACCATCTTTCTTTCTAACAAATAAAACAGGAGCACCCCATGGTGATGTGCTAGGTCGAATGAATCATTTCTCTAATAAATCTTTCAATTTCTCCTTCAACTCGAAAATTTCAATTTCATCCATTCGATAAGGTGGTTTTGAAATTGTCTTAGCATCAGGAACTAAGTCAACAGTAAATTCGACTTCCCGATCTAGTATTATTCCTGGAAACTCATCATGAAAAAATCAGGATACTCATTTACCACTACCACATCATTAATCTGAACAATTCCTCTATTTTCAACAATATGTGCAAGGTAACATTCATTTCAATATTTTACAAGTTTCTCAGCCTCTTGATATGTTATCAACAGTAAGGGTTCATTCTTGTACACAAACTGAATGTCTTTCCGAAAAGAAACTTCTTTACCTCTACAATCAATCTAGCATGGTAAAAAAAGCCAATCTATACCTAGGATAACATCAAACTCTACTAGAGGTAAAACAAATAGGATTGCAAGTAGGTTCATTCCACGGATAAGGATAGGAAGATTCTTATAAATTCTTGTTGCCTCAACATTTCTCCCAGGTGTTTTTACCACAAGTTCAGGAGTCATTTCTTGAGATGGTATTATCAATTTACTAGAAAAGTTTTCAGAGATGAAGGAATGTGTATACCCTGAATCAAACAACACTGGAATAATCTAAAAAAACAAATTTCTTGATAACACTTCATTTGATGGCACAACATCTGCAGAAGTAGTTGCAAAGGATTTCACCACACATTTCTGCTTGTAGTCTAACTGCTTCCCATCACTCGATCTCTTTTTCGGACACACGTTTTCATAGTGACCGATATCATTGCACTTAAAACAATTCACTAACTATAAATCAAATTTGGTCTTACCATCACCCTGATCTTTTTTAGTGCAATCATGAGCCTTATGTCCCATCTTACCAAATCGGTAGCACTTTCTATAATTCAGAAGACATTCCCCAGCATACCTTTTACCACATTTATCACAAACTAGAAACATAGTTTTCTTACCATAAGACCTTTTTGGAGAATTCTTCCCTTTCTCTTGGCACCTCAGACTCTTCTTCTTTTGGTTGTTATAGAACACTTGATCATCATAAAACTCCATCTCCAACTTCTTAGAACATCGAACAAGATTTTTATAACTTTTGAACTCGCTTGAAGCTATTGCCCTTCGATATTTTGGATTTAATCCCGAGTACAAACAATTGATTTTACCATCAAGGTCTCAGATAAAATTTCGAGCATACCTTATTTAATCGAGTAAACCTTTCATCATAGGCAGCCACTGAGTCTTCCTATTGCATCAATTACATGAATTGTTTTTCCATCCTAAGTCGAACAGCCATAGGAAAATACTTCTCAAGAAACATACCTTTGAATTCATCCCAGTCGAGAGCATCAATCTCATCAGCGTCCCTGATATTTTTAACCATCGACCACCACTGATCTGCTTCACCCTCTAGAAAGTAAATTGCAAGACTAACCTTTTGATTGTCTTAACACCCCATGACATCGAAAATCTTCTCCAGTGCGTTAATCCACCGTTCAGCTAGCACAGGGTCAGATGATCCTCTTAATGATAGGGGATGTTTCCTCATGAAATGTTCCACCACATACATATTCCTCTACAGTTGATCTGGCTGATCTCGTGCATTGATACCACCACCATTTATCGCTTGAGTCAATTGTGCCATTACTACAACAAACAGTTCATTCCCAATTCCGACCATCTCAAGATGCTGATTCAGAAGTTCATTTTCTTCTACATGCCTTCCTAGCACTGCTACCCTTTTTGCTCTACGGAAAACCATTCTGAAAAAACATGTCTTAGATGAAGTAACACGGTAATCTTCAAATGTGATATCATTTCAATTTGACCATAAAAAATATATTTGGATAATCATTTAATATAATTATAACTCCTAAATATATCTAAACAGACCCGTGATTCCAACTATAAGGCCCTAGACTTAAACATTTCGTAATCATAAGTTATTTCAAGAGTACACGTTGAGGATCTTTTCAGCTTTAGAGTTTTGGAGAATTAGATCATAAATCATGCATTACATTCCACATTTAAACATAATTATTACATAAAAGATAGTATTCATTTTTTTCGATCATTGAAACATATTTAAAACAAAACATGGATTCATTCATGAAACTTTCTTGACACTATCATCACATCATGTACCTTTCCATTGACCAGTGAAAGACAATTCAGAAACATGGGATGAGCATAAAAAGCTCAGTAAGGGATATGAAAATATGGAAGGGCAACATTAGTACATGTATACGTAAGAATAAATGAACTCATACTTTACTCATAAAATATAATCACGTTAACATACCTCATTAAATCATAAGATTTATGAATAACTCATAGAAATCATAAGACATAAAGGTAACATGAGGCATTCATAACATTCTTACATAGGGAGCAACAATCCTTGTTACGTTTGGAATTCCCATAATAGTCTATTCCCTAAATTTCTTCAGAGAAACCTTAACGTTTAACCCCTTCACATTACCCAATTCATTGGAGATCTATATCGAGCTCACCATCCCTTAGTTTTTCACGGAACCTCCCATATTAAAAACAATGCACATGATCCATAACATAATTGTATCACATAAAACAGGCATAATGGAAACATAATATTACCACATTTCAATCAAAAGATATAAATACCACACATTGATACAATAAAAACATTATGAAAACCATTTTCAGTACCACAATAAATGAAAATTAATACATGGTATATCTTTTTCATTTAAAAAATTTATGTCTTGTAGAGGAAGCTGAAACTCAAATAATGGTCACGGCGGCGGAGAAGTCATTGTCGCCGCATACGTACGACAAAAACATTCCCTTTTGTTATTTAGTAATATTCTTTTTATAAAAAAAGATTACTTTTGAATAAACGTAAAAGTCAAAGGGTTTTATACAACATATAAAATAATGGTGTGTATAAACCAAAATATGCCTCCATGAAAGGAGATTGAGACGAAGTCCCTTACTTTGGGTCAGACTTGACTCGATCGTTCTTTAACCTCCTGAATAATAAACTTGAGTTAATTTTCACTTGCTTAAGAACATTTTTAAAGTTCATTATTCCTTTTTATATCACTTAATACCTTGTTATGAACACTATGTAATTATTTAAGTTAATAATGGTCGTTTTGTCGATCATTGGAACTTGAGTCGAAAATAATCTATTTATAATTACAAGTTGTTCATGAATCCATTATATCCAGAATTATATTAATGATTTAGATATCATATATATCATATATATCCAGTATATTCATTCATTTATAATATTACATAACATTTAGAAGTTTGAAATGAAATGCACCATTCATGGAAACTGTAAGCCGTACGTACACATGAACGCTACTTTTATTTCTATTTCGTATTTTATGGAATGGAATCATAATGATATAAATGTATATTATTATTCTAGTATAATATCATATATAATATCATTAACTCCATCTTTTATACATCCCACATATGGCATTAACGAATCAAATCACTTTGAGGGGGCGATAGTCTGCACTTCCTAAAATGAAGATATCGTGTTTACCCATAATGGAAACCATAAAGTTATGCCATAAATGTAAAAAACAGAAGCTTAAGGAAAACATAAAAATATTATATATCATATATAAATATTGTTTCATCTTAATGGCCACCTTTGAAGTTGTTATAATATTATTGAACAATCATCATTTCGTGAGGCAGCAATTCGCTATCCCCGGAAACAGTATTCTCTTTAACCATTAGATGTAGGTGTGTGTAAGTGTAGCTCGAATACTTCTTATAAAAAAACCCTATTATATTGAAAATACTGGTGATGTTACAAAATAAATGAATAAAAAGAGTTTAGGGGGATGGAGAAGCAAAATAAAACAAAAGAACATTAGAGAAGACTTTACCTTTAAATCGGGTAACCCCTCTTGGTTTTTACCATAAGGGTTTCTTGAATAGAATTCTGCCTAAGGTAAGGATTCTAGGATAAACATAGGGATTTGGAGAGATAAAATGAGCAAATCTGGGCAGATCTAATGGCTTGAGAGGTGTGGGTAAGGAGGTAGTGTTGGGGGCCTTTTATAAGAGGGGAGGAGGGGCACTCATGGAAAGTTATAAAATGTTAATTTATATTCAAATGAGTTTTGGATTTTAAAGGTCCCACATTGATATATTTGGAGGATAAGGTGATAAGGGTTATAAATATACTCATCCAATAGGTCTTTGACAAGTTTAAGTCTTAGTGATTGCATTATCTTTTAATTTTATTTAAATCATTCATTAATGAGGTAATCGCTACATCATCATTGTGTCATAAAAATTTATTTTATTTAATGTTTAAAAATTATAAAACAAATTATATGATGTAGGAAATATTTTTATATTTCAAATGACTATATATAGTCAAAGAGATCATTTGTGTAGACAAAAATAAAAATGTTTTTCTTGGGTGATACATTCTTTAGTGATATTCTCTTTTCTTTAAAAAAAATGATAAAGTGTCACTTTCACCCAATTGTTATTCCATGGGGTCCCAAAGTTTGGAACAAGGCATACCATGGTCGCCCATGAAACAACCAGTAGCATTAGGACACTTTTTGGGGTTATTTGTTATTATTATGATATTATTTTATTATCCTTAACTTCCAGATTACTAATTAATCAAGATAATAAAAGATAATTATCGTCGTTACTCTTTTTTTTATCATTTTTGGAATGGTTGTGGAAATTTTTGGTGATGACTTAACTATCAATACACATATTTAAGTGTATTCATAGAATATCAAATTTTAGAAGGAGTGATATCTAGAAATTGGTGGTAACCATTTCATTAGGGAATTATTTGTACTAGAAATAAAATGTTTTGATATGATTCATTGTATGGATTTTATAGTGTAATATCATGCTCCTAATGAATTTTATTGAACGAGAGTTAACATTATATCCGCATTTGATGGAATATATTTTCTCTAGTGTGAGTGGGAACTTTTTTGTAACACACAATGATTTTTTAAAATGTTTTTTTCTTAATTGTTTATATTTTTGATATTTTTCATTTCATGTGACACTATAAATAGTTCTTATATATATATTAGAAACATTAATTTAAAGATTCATTTCACATGAAATAGACTTGGGTTGCACTACATGTAATATAGCTTGGCTTGTGCAACATGGATTACCGACATGGCTTGATCTATAGGAAATACCAACTTGTAATATTTTACAGGAAACACTAACAAGGCTTGTGCTACCTACATCACTGAATTGGAGTCGGTAACAAGAAATACAGATGTTTCCTACGAAAAACCATTTTATTATTAAAATTATTTAATCAAGATAAGTATAACCAATTTATTAACCATATTTATATAAATAGTATTAACTAAATTAAAAATATTATTTATAATTTTTTTATATTGATAAAAGATATTGTTAATGAAAGATATGGTTTTTGATAAATCATTTCTTTGTTTAAATTTATTTTTTTATCAAAAGAATATCTTTTAATAGTAAAATTAATTTTAGAAATATTTATAAAATTAATTTGATAAAATAAACATCATTTTTTAATATATAGATCTGAAATTATCTTATGGTGAATTTTTGTGATTTTTATGAGAAACTTCATTTTTTGATTAATAGTGAAAATACATCATTTTATTTAAAAATAGCCTTTTAATTTAATTAAATCTTATTTATAAATTCTAAATTGATTTTTTTGGGTCATAATAGATCAACTTAACATATAATAATTCAATTTTGGTCATTAGAATCAATTTTACTTTGAAATTTAATATAAAAACTCAATAAACTTTTGAATGTTTTACTTTAAAACCCCTATTTCTAACCACATCTCCGGGATTAGAAATAATCTTATTTTTCCATCCTCAGTAAATTGATTTTAAAAAATTATATAAAACATTATAATCATTATAATATTTTTATTTTTATAATATCAACTTATGTTTTTACCTAAAATATTAGTAAAAGTGATTGAAATTAAATACATTGATTAAGGTGAAATTGAAGCTTAATTATGGACTAAACCATAAAATTAAGAGAAATAATGACCTAAAAACTTGTCCAACAACCATATTATATATATAATTTGACAAAATGCCTTAAATTATTGATTTAGGATGGTTATTTATAACCTTTTGGAGTTAATAACATGTGTACACCAAACATGTTTTTAAAACATCCAAGTGATTCATTTTACATCCCTATTAAAGGCACCCACCACTACCACTTCCTCACACCACTCAAGCCCCATGGTTTATAAAAAAAAATATGCTCAAATAAACTCCCAAATTTCATACCTTCCTCTTTGGTGCCTCCCTTGGGCATAATGTCCTCCAAGGAATCCCTTTGGCATAAACCAAAAGGACTTTCCTAGTTAAGAGGAAATGTGTTCTATCAAGATATCTCATTTCATTTCCATTGTTTACCCCATAAAATATATTATTTTTATTATTATATAAAAACAATATCCTGAATAATATAAGATATTATTCTATAGATATTTATTCCTAACCTTACACAATCTTCTATCTAATGGGTAAAGAACATACTATTTCTGTGAACAATGAACAACGGCCTTAGAAAATAATGAATGTTCGTTTTTTTCGTTTACCAACAAATCACAAAGGACATTATGATGAAAAATCTGTTTATATATGTATTATATTATATTTATTATTTCCTCAATCTATTTTATTCTATCTACATCACATATCCTTTTACTCTCCATTAGGTGTAAATGCAATAATTTTGTTTGAAGAAGTGTCGACTATTACCCCCTCAAAACGATGTGATTCATTCACACACTACATGGAATGTATTAATGATAGGATTAGTGAAATTATGTGATATATATAAAAATATAATGATACAAAAATGATATTATTTAAAGAAACAGTTATATTTTATTTATTTCATTTTTAAATATGAAATTTAAAACGGAAACAACATTCTTGCGTTCATACGGCTTATCGTCTCCAGGAATGATGTATTCCATTTTATAATTATGAATGCTATATATTATTATAATAATTGAAATAATACATGATATTTATATCATTATTCACATTATTGATATCATGATATAAATATATGGACCAAATATATATCAAATTAAGATGCATATGAAGAACAACGTGAATATGGACCATAGTGAAACCTTAACAAAGGATCGTTAATAAGTTTGTACTATAAGATCATAATAAGACCATATATGGAATAAAAAATTATAATTTTATTCTATAAAATATTTATAAAATATATATTATTTTTATATAGGAATCTTGAATGAGTATGACGAGATTCAAGATATAATGTTAGAGAATTGTATCTTACTTATATTTTTGTGTGATAAATGCCTGAATCCCCACTAACTTATTTTGTGTGGTGTATGTACTAAACAAAAATACATTTTATTCGTATTATATGAAAATTTATTTTTATTAACATATCTATTATATTATCTTTGATTCATAGGGTTTAATTTTTAAAAGATAGAAAATCGGTGAAATAGTTGTTATTCAATTTTCCTTCTTTGAGTCCCATGTTTTGTTATGAACCTAAATTCTATTTCGAGGTGTATATACGTCCTTTTTACATATTATATCATGAATATATTAATTTTAATGGTATTTAAACATTAATATAGTAAAATTTTATTACATGGAGTGTATGATCTAAAGTTACCATGTTATAAGAGTTTATTGGAACAATCTCACATCTTTTTGAGATTGTTAATGATTATTAATATTTAATGAAATATTTTGAACCATATCCCAAGAACACACATGGGTTTCGTTATACTATATTTATTCAAGATATAACCATGTATTTTTTCATTTTCCACTATTTTGTTCTTAATATAGTTAATAAAATTATCTTATCAAATATTTATTAAATATCTATCATTGGTCATAAATATGTTTTATTTCAAAAAAATGTTTTTGAAAATGTTTTCAAAAATATTTTTATATGATCCATGATTCCAATTTTCAATAAAAAATGATTTTTTATTTTTTATGCTTTTAAAATCTTCTACTAACAATTTTCAATGTTATTTTAAAATAAAATGGTTTTCAAAAATATTTTTCAATATTATATTATATGTTTTCAAGGAAAATGATTTTGAAAACATATTTAATGATTTATTTATATGTAATAAATACTTTTTAAAAGTAATATGTATCGTAATATATTTAATATTTTCTTATATATTTTCAAAAAAAATTTAGCAAAATGGTGGTCAAATGTTTTTGAAGCTTCTTTTATAAGTTTTCAAGAAATTTGTATCCAAAATTTTTTAAGCTTATTTTATATGTTTTCAAGATAAATGGTTTTAAAAATGTTTTCAGTCATTATTTATAATTTTTTCATATTATATTAAATTAAATATTTTTTAAAAAATCAATATTCTTTTATAAGTTTTCATGATAAATTTTTTTTAGAATTTTTTGAAGCTTCCTTCATTAGTTTTCAAGGAAAATAGTTTTCAAAACATTTTCAATATTAATTTAGATTTTTAAAATTTATTTATAATGAAATGGGTTTCCAAAAAATTTCATGGGTTTTTTTATTTTTTCATGTTATTTTTAATGAAATGGATTTCATAAAATTTTCATTATTTCATTATTAGTTTTCAAAGTGTTTTCAAATAAAATGGTTTTTAAAATGTTAAAATATTATTTTATAAGTTTTAATAATAAAATGTTTACAAAATAATTTCAAGACTTATTAATATATTTTTAGGTTATTTTATATGAAAATTTATTTTAAATTGTTATATGTATTAAAAAAACATTTATTTAGAAGAAATGGGTTTTTCCTCAAGAAATGTTTTTGAAAGATGTTTCAAAAAAAATTCCATATAAAATGACATATGTTTATGATAATCATTCCATTCTAGGAAATGATCTAATAGTTCCATTCATAACCTTTATATGAATGATTTATTATTAATTTCATGGTATTTATGAAACTTTTTTCTCTTACACGGGTTATATGTTTATGAGATCTATTTCTTTTCCATTGGTTATATATTTAGGAAATCTATTTATTTTTCACAGGTTATATTATTTTGAAACTATCTATTTTTCAATGGTTATTCATTGTTGAAATTAGTATGAAAACTATAGGTTTTCCATTGGTTATGATTTGATAAAATTGTAATTATACCCATTTCATTTCATGGGTTATGGTTTGATGTTTATATAATCCATATCTTTTCATATGTCATTATATGGTCAATATTTTGTGGCACATGCTTGTATGATTTCATTATGTGATGGGTGGGTTCTATATCTCCCTCCAATGCATGGGGTAATGATAAATGCATTATGAGATCAATGGTAACTTGTGAGGACATCCCATTATCAAAAAAGGAGGGTATATGGGAGAACATACCTTGCCCAAAACAAGAGGTTACAAAAAGAACATAAAAATCCAGAAACAAGATGGTAAACAAGAGGAAATACCAATCTTGAAATAAGACGGTATATAAGACACCATATCAAGCCCTAATAAATTAGAGTACATGGGAGAAAACCCCATGCTCATAACAAGAGGGTATTTGAAAGGAAATCCCAATCCCAAAACAAGATGGTAAATTGGAGGAAATCCAAATCCCAAAATACGAAGTTAATGGGTAGGACATCCCAATCCGGAAATAAGAGGGTGCAATAAATGACATTCCAAAACTGAAACAATAGGGTAAATGGGAGGGAATCACAATCCCAAATTAGGTAATATTGTGATTATCGGATGCCAAACATGTCATAAAGGCCTTGGTAGGCCTCCTTGACATAGGGATTTATATGATTATGTGTTTTCCATAATTCCATGTTTTATTCCTATTCATTATTTACTTATGGTTCATGTGTTATCAACAACCAATCATTATTATGATATGTAATATTAAGTTTATTATATTAATATGTTATTTTCATGTTCCATTCCCTTTTTGTCACATTATTCTTTTGTGTTTTATTTATTTACCTTTACTGAGAATATGTGATCTCATGTTTCTTATGTTTCCATTATCTAGGTTATAATGAAACAGATTAGTTATAATTAAAAAAGGTGTAGATATTTATGATATATTTTAAAGTTCCTTCGTTAGGATAAAAAATCTTGTTTCCATTTTTCAAAACACATTAAAATATTATAATTCTTAGGAATTTATTTTTGCAATGTATTAAATATTAATATAAAATGATCTAATATACATTTATATTAATCATGGTTCACTATAGTAGGTATAAAATGAATGTTTTAGCCAACCATTGGAAACTAAGAAGAAAAACAATTATTAATATCCATAGGAATATTTGGATGAATATGTTTTGGGGTGTCTCTATGGATTAGTATAAGAATGAGTTAACATTTAAGAAAATGTCCAAGAATTTTGGTAAATGATAGAGTAAGTGGTTTCCATGAAATACATCCATGTCTAGATACTACAAATGAATGTGGATCTAGAACAGATGTACCTAGGGGTAAAAACTCCAACAAGATGTTTCAGACTGGACTCAGGTTAATCTGGTACTCTACAATAGGCCATTATGCACACCTTGTTTGATACTCATAGAAAATATTTCATGGGAATTCACAAACTCTTCACAAACCATCATGAATGATTTAATTTTATAGTGTCAATGAATAACATTGGAAAAACATATGGTGTCATATATTAAGTATGGTTTCGTACATTAGGTATCTAATATGTGACTTTTAGTGATTATGTGGTTCCTCATTAGGATAATTGTTCTCAATCTGTGATTTTGGTATTCTCCAATGGATGTAACCTAAGGGAACCACATTAATGTTGATTTATATGAAAAAGGAAATGAATTTCTTCATGAAGATCCAAATTCAATGGAGGTGGAATACAAAATCTCATTTCTATACACTCATAGATTTATCATCCTATTAATCATTATGAGTTTCAAAATGAGAGAAGGTGGGAACAATGTCCTATTTAGAACTTTATAAGACATCGTACACATTCTTTCTGTGGGTCATCTGATCGACTTATTTTTGAACACTAGATTAGTACCATTGAAATGATATTCTCTATTCTCTGGTGTTTCAATCATCAGAATTTTATTCTAGTTATTTATCAGTTTGATGGTGAAACACACCAGTGGTGGACTCTAATCAAGAACACAAAGAAAAAATATGAGACGGAATCCATGGATTGGTATGAGTTCAATAACTTATTCTTCTGTATGTAATTTCCTCATCTTCTTTATATGTAGATGGAAACAGGCTTCCATGAGTTAAATGAAAAATATAGTGATTTTGTTGTTACCTATGAGGCTAATTTCACAAGGATTATGAGGTATTCTTATTATATTATCATCCATCCCAATCATAATGCTGATGGGATCTTAATTCGATTGAATCGAACACTTATAAGGAAATTGGAAATAAAAAACATTAGTGGCTATGAAGAGATTGTGTGTTGTTCAATCAGAGTAGAAATGGAGGTTACAGTTACTTATCAATCTCATGGTTTTCCTAAGAAAATGAATATAGAGTTTAATAGAAAATCTATCCACCATGGATAAAAAAAATTATCCTTTTTTTATTCAAAAATTAATGAATGAAACATGAAGGGAATTGTATTAAGGGGACTAATAGATGATTTATCTGTGCAAAGGAAGTTCATCGAGAAAATGAATTCCAAACTAATGGGGGTACATTAGTTAATGATGAAAATAATGAGAAATCTTCACATAATGTACCACCCGCACATTCAGATTTCAATTTCCTAGGGATTGGCCATTATGCTTATAAGTTCCCCAATAAAAGACTAATTTGAATGATTATCCACAAAAACCTCTAAAGAGAAAGGAAAAAGGGAAATTATACGTGATCATAATGGATGAAGTGAACCATAATAATTAATAATGACTTTTCCTTCAATACTATGTTGGTAATTTTAAGTTCTATTTTGAATGCATAATCCCTACAAAAGTCATATTGGTCATTTTTTGGTGAGATTTAATGTCATTATATTACCCTAAATGTATTGTGGAATAATAAAATCAGATTTGATATTTTATTACCAAAAGTATAGACCCTTGTTTTTAATAAAAATGGTTTTGGTTTTATATAAGAGCCTATTTAGTGAATAAAGGGTCATTTATATTTTAGATGGGTTTTAAGGTTAACCATCAATGGAATGTTTTAGTAATACTTATGATGATGTCGGTAAGAATAATTTGTCTTCTTTCAAATGAGTATTTATTCATATTAGATAGCATGATCAAAACAATTATTGTTTATGATAACTAATGGTATGGATAATCATGACTCTCACGATCTTCTAGTACTTCAGGAATTAAACAAATCCATATTCCTTTTTACAAAAAGAGGTTATATGTATCAATGAAATACGAATGGTGATGTTATTGTGAAATCATTAAAGTATGTCATTCCATGAAAATTCTTCAACATTATGAAGAATGAAATTCAATCCAAAAAAATACCAAGTACCTTCATTCAAGTGAATTATAAGGTCCCTTAGGTCGTTGTAGATATATGGATTTGTGATTGTTAGCAATTTCTTAACTTTTTTCTCTATCATTCTCCAACAGAACATAATATTATGTTTTCTCTTCCATGACCATGTTTTCACCTCTGACTTCTGTTCTAATTTGTGGAAACCTCATTAGGTGTCACTTTCAGTAACTATTATGGTTCCAACTTCCAATTTCTATGTGAATCATTAGTATTCATTTTTATGATGTGGGTTACTATGATTGAAACATTGAATTATTAAAACATTGATAAACCAGATGAATTATGAGGAAGAAATTTGATTTAAGGGTGTAAAATTTAACACCAAATTATTTTGTGAAATAATTTTTTATAATTAGTTTTTAATTTTTTATATAATTAATTTCACATGAACCTAGAAATATTTCTTATATATATTAAAAACATTAATTCAAAGATTCATTTTATATGGAATTGACTTGGCTTGTTCTACACGCAATACCGACATGGATTAAAAACAATAAAATACCAACATGGCTTATGCTACTTATAATTCCAACTTTCATTTGGTTACACACAATACTGACCAGGCTTGTGCTACTTGCAAAACCGACTTTCCATAGGTTACAAGCAACAATGATGTTTCCAATGAAAACTAATTTTATTTTGAAAATTATTTAATCATGATATTTTTAACTAAGCCATTAATAATATTTATATAAATATTAGTTACAAAATTTCAATTTTATTTATAATTTTTTTGTAGATAAAAATTATTGATAATGTGAAATATTATTTTTTGAAAATACCATCTATGTTTAAAAACACCATTTTCTTGAATGAGTAACTTTTAATAATTTAATTAGTTTTACAAAAATTTATAAATTTAATTTGATTAAATAAAATTCAACTGTGAATTTATAATTCCTAAATTATCGTTGGGTGAATGTTTGGGATTTGTTTTGAAAAACATCATTTCTTGGATGAATAGTTAAAATACGGTGTTTTTGTTAACAACTGTATTTTCATTTAAATAATTATTAATATAAAATTATATTTAAATTTTATTAGTGTCGCATTAGATCAATTTTAAATATAATAATATAATTTATGTAATTATAATCAGTTTCATTTTTAAATTGAATATAAAAACTTAATAAATGTTTTAATGGATTACTTTTAAAACCGTCTTTCTCGTCATGTTTTTGGGGTTAAAATTTAGATTAATTTTCATTTTTTGTCAAATGAATTTTGAAAAAATTACTCAAAACATTGTAATCAGTATAATATTTATAGTCTAAAAAGAACAACATAATTTCATACCAATAAGATTAGTAAAATTGATTAAAATTAATCATTGTGATAAACATAAAATTAAGCACATTTGGAAATTAAACCTCATAATTAAGATCTCAAATGACCAAGACTCTTTTCCAATACCCATTGGTTGTCTATAGTTCGACCAAAAATATTATATTATTGATTTATGCTGGTTTTGCTTTGAATTTTTGTTAGTTAAGAACATGTTTACACCTAACTTTTTTCAACATTCCAAGCGAGTCCATTTCCTTCCCTATAAAAGGCCACCATAACCCCCTCTTCCTTACACTTATAAAGATTCTTTTCTTTCACAATATTTACTAAAATAAGCTCAGTAATTCCCTCCATTTCTCGTTGAATCCTTCGTTGGGAATAATGTTTTCCATGGAAGCCTTTTGGGACAAACCAAACGAAGTTACCATATTAAGATGTACGTATTCCATCAAGATTCCTAGTTTCATTTCTATTCTCCACCCCCTCATGTAATTTGTTTTCTAGGATTATATAATAACACCAGTATCATAAATATAATAGGATTTTTTATGTAAATATTTATACATAAATATACACACACCTACATCTGATAGAAAATATGTTAATATATGTCTTAGATTATATTCAGTATTTAATTAATAATATGTATTTCTTTTACAAAACATATATTTTTACTCTCCAATTGGTGAAAATGGGATAATTTTATTTGAGGAATTGTTGACTACAACCTCTCAAATTGATCTGATTTGTTCACAAACTTAATGGAATGTATTATGTAGGGGTTTATTAAACATATATGATATATGTATATATATAATTATAATAATAGTGTAATTATGTTATATTCTTATACACATATATATCATTTTATTTCTTTTTTGAAAATAAAAATTAAAACAGAAATAGTTATCCTTCGTACGTATGACGTACCGTCTCCATGAACAGTGTATTCCATTTCAAAATTATTTAAGGTATAGATTATTATATTATAAAATTATCTGTTATAAATGATAATTATATCATTATTTACATTCTTGAAATCATTATATAAATATAAGGACTAATGATATGACAAATTAAGATACATGCGAAGAACAAAGAATGTGTATCCCGAAGTGAAACCTTAACATAGGGTCGTCAACCAGATGGTAATATATGGTTATAATAAAACCATATATGGAATTATATAAAATAATATGCTTCTTTAAAAGATGTATAATAATCATATATTTATTATATTAGATTCTTGAATGGGTATGATGAGATTCAATACACAAGCTAAGGGAATTTCATCCCACTTTCATTTTCCTAAGATACATGCCTTAATCACCCCTCACTTATTATGTGTGGTGTATATACTACCTATGAATATTTTATATGACTATTAAAATTAAATTTATTTATAATAACATATCCATTTTATGATATTCCCTTCATGGGGATTATGTTTCAAAATTTATCTAATCGGTGAAATTGTATTGTCCCAACTTGCCTTCTTTGAGACTCGTGTTCTTTTATTCACCTAAATTCTCTTTAGAGGTGTATATAAGACTTTCTTACATGTTAAATATTTAATATACAAATTATAATGATATATAATGATTCATATAATATAATTTTCTTATATGGAGGGTATGATCTAAAGTTACCCAATTATAATAGTTGATTAAAACAATCTCATCTCATTCCGAGATTGGTAATGATTATGCTTATTTAATGAAATTTTATGATCATTATATGAAGAACACTAATAAATTTCATTTTACACTATTTTTTCATGATATAACTATATATTAGAAAAATTACACCAAAATTGGGTACTTCAGGTCAAAAATAAATTGTTTCTATGAAAATTTTACCATATTTCTATCATTGGTCATAAATATATTTTATTTCAAAAACCCTGTTTCAAAAAATGTTGTTATTTTTTTTCAAATGATTCTTCAAGTATATTTTCAAGGAAATATTATTTTAAAAATGTTTTATGATTTTCACAGCTTCCTTTACATGTTTTCATATAAATTTTCAAAGAAAACGGTTTCAAAATTATTTTCAATATTATTTTATAAGTATGAAAGAAAAACTGGTTTCACAACATTTATTAAGAATTATTTATATGTTTTAAATAATTTATAAAAGTAATGTTTTTCAAAATTATGGTAATATTTATTTAAATATTTTGAAATTATTTCAATGAAAATATTTTCAAAATGTTTTGAAGCTTCTTTTATATGATTTCAAAAATAATTATTCTTAATGGGGTTTTTATGCTACTTATATATGTTTTCACGGAAAATGGTTTTCAAAAAAATGTCAATATTTATTTATATGTTTTTAATAATTTTCAATGAAATTATTCTCAAAAACATTCATGATTATTTTATTTACTTTAATGTGTAATGGTATTCAAAATATTTTCAATCTTTTTTTATATGTTTTCAATGAAAATGGTTTTCAAAACATTTTTAATTTTAATTTTTATGTTTTCAATGTATTTTAAAATATATGGTTTTAAAAAAAATTCATGATTTATTTAAAAGTATAAAATTATTTTCTAAGAAATTGTTTTCAAAACCTTCTTATGCTTTCTCAATAAGTATTCAAATTGGTTTAAAATAAAATGGTTTTTAAAATTTTTTCAAGATTATTTTATAAGATTCCAAGAAAAAAATTTGAAAATTATTTTAAGTGTCATTTATATGATTTTAAGGTATTTTTCATGAAACTTATTTTTAAATGTTTTTATATATTCAAAATCATTTTCTAAAAAATAATAGATTTTTTTCTCAATAAATTTTTTAGAATAATGTTTCAAAACTATCATCCATCTAAGATGAAATCGTTTGATTTTAATCTTATCCTTATAGGAAATGATCTAAATGTTCCATTAAAAATCATTATATGAATGGGTCACACAAAATTTCATAGTCTTTATGAAACCCATTTCTCTTCCATGGGTTATATTTTTATGAAATCTACTTCTCTCCCACAGGTAATACTTTTATGTAATTTTTTTCTTAATTCACAGGTTATAGACTTTTGAAACCCTCCTATTTTCATGGGTTATGTTTTGATTAAATGATTATAAATCCTATACATTTTCTATAGGATGTTATGTGATAAAATAAAAATGATAACAATTTCATTTATTGGGTTACTATTTAATTTTTATAGAACCCATATCTTTTTATGGGTCATGATATGATAAATGTTTTGTGGAACAAGCATGTAATATTTCATTATGTGATGAGTGTAACATATATCTCTATCAAATGAATTGGGTGATGATTAATGTTTTATAAGTGAAATGGATCTATGGGAGGACATCACAAGTCTAAAATAATAGAGCACACAACAGAATATCCCATGCCCGACACAAGAGTGTACATTGATGAAAATCCCAATTCCAAAACTAGTGGGTATATTGTAGGAAATCCTTAGCCAAAAACATGAGGTTAAATGAGATGAAATCAAAATCCTAAAGAAATAGGGTACATGGGAGAATATCCCATGCTTAAAAAAATAGGGTAAACAAGATAACACCCTAAACCCAAAACAACTGTGTATACATGAGGAAGTCCACAATCTGAAAAAGAGGGTAAATTGGTGGAATCTCAATCTAGAAATAAGAGGTCAAATGGGAGGACATCCAATGACCGAAACAAGGGGTTACCCAAGAGGACATCCCATGACCAAAATAATAGGGTACACATGATGGTATCCAAATCCCAAATCACATAAACATGGGATTTGCCTCATCCTAACATGTTACAATGGCCTTAGTAGTATTCATTGATATAGGGTTTTTATATGCTAATGTGTTTGCAATAATTCCATGTTTGATTCCTACGTTATTCATTCTAGGATTATGTTATTTATTTCTTATGGTTCTTGACTTATCGACATCTAATATTTATTATGATATCTAATATGCATGGTATGGTCTTAAAATTTTATTCTTTTATTACATACACTTTTATTATTGTTATGATTACGAATTTTCTTTATTTGCCTTTATTGAGTATCTGATCTCAACCCTTCCTTGGGTTTCATTTCTCCAGGTTGTTAATAAAGGTTTTGGGTAGAATTACTAATAATGTAGATCTTTATGGGATATGTTGAAGATCTATCATGAGGATATAATATTTTGTTTCGGAGTTTTCAAGGACACAAAGTTATTACGGTCCTCACACATGTATTTTTGGAATGTACTAACTATTCATCTAAAATGATGTGATTTTCATGTATGTTAAGACCATTTCACTATATTTAGGGTATTTTTAGTACCAATTCAGAGATAATTGGATTTTCTCATAGATCATATATAATGTATTGTGCTAGATGGTTGAGAAATGTTGTAGGATAATTTTCCTCCCTAGGATGACAATTTTCATGATGTTTTTTAATGAGTTCTATATCTTACATAACATGTGTAAGAACTAGTTCATTATTGATTTGGTGTTATTAGTGGATCCAGTTTATATTACATGTATAAACATGACACCATGGGTGCTTATAGAATTTAATGTTTAGTTGTAAGATCTAGAATCTAAATATTTCATGTTCCCCAATACCTCACCATGGGGTTATCCAATTCTTTCCCATCTATAATTATAATGGAAATTTTGATTATTTATGTAAAAATATATATTTAACAAGATGATGTTCAAGAACTAGTATCCAATTATATTCATCAAAAATATCTTCAATCACCTGATAGGTTCTAGGATCCTCTCTTTGATTGATGTGTGATCAGGATACCACCAGTTGAGGGTGAAACCATCATACATTCCCCAATATTCATGAATTCCATGAATGAGTTTGTGTTTATTTTCTTCAATCAAATTAACAACCTATAGGTATTCATATACTTTATGAATCATATCTTTCATCCCATCCAAGACTAGTTTTTGGTCCTTTTTGACGATATATTAGTGTAATTATGTTAAGTGGATAATCATTTCGAAAATATTTAAATCATATTGAGTGCATTGATAGGTATTTGGATTTATTCCGAGCCATCCAAATGTATTTTATGGATTCATATGTGAAATTATTAGGTAATTTAATCTCAGAGTCCTGAGTGTTAGTGGTAGTAGAGAAGTATTCAATAAGGCTACCATTGGGGCATCCCATAAATGATAGCAAGATATGGATATTTATGGGTTTAGTAGTTTATTATAAGCATTTCATCCAAAACATCTCCAATATAATAGAACCTATATCTTGGATGAACAAGAAAGGGGTGATTTTTGTATCATTAGATGCTTATGAGAGATATTGTTTGGAGAAAAAGGGCATTCTGAAGTCAGCATTGATCCTCACCATACATGTGAAGGGTAAGTCATATACTGAGTAAAATTACACATGAAATTTTTGACTTGATGTTGTTCTAATGTAGGAGGACCAAGTGGTAGCTTATAGATCCCGATAGTTAATATCATATGAGAGGAATTATCTTACATAGGGTCTATATTTATCTACGATGGTATATTCCATGAGTTGTTTGAAAGAAAAACTTAACCAATGGGGTTTTGTGGTATTCATGGATGAAAAGAGCCTCATGTATATATTTTATTAGTGTTAACCAAACATTCTACAATTGAGGTTGGTCATGTATCCATAGACTTCTAACTATGAGTTGGACTATACACCTGGAAAGGAAAAACTATTTGATGATACCATGATCTAAGAGACACAAGAAATAGTAGTTTTAGAGTCTTTTGATGAGTGGATTATTATGAAAATTGTTATAGAAATGGGACTAGATGTTTAGGAGTACAGGGGGTGAGTAAGACTAAAATTGACGTCTATTATACATGTTCTTCTTGAATGGATCAAGATCAAGCTATTATTTGATTATTATGTCTTTGATATAAGGGGAAACATATGTAGTAAGGAGCCTCTATCAAGATGATCTCTTGGATATGGAAATGTTCATTATTTCTAGAGCCAAGTATGGGTTCATACAGCCTTGTTAGTTGAGTTTATAATATATTTCCATAGTTCTATAGTGGTGGTACATCATGGCATGATAGATATTTATTTTGATATCCATAGAAAATAATTGTGCCCATGAATAAATAATGATGTAGTGGGATTTTTGTCAAGATAGTTCACCTTTCATGAACATCAAATGCCTACTTAGGTATTGTAACCTCTTCATATTCATGAACGAAAATGGGATTATGTCACTATAGATTTTGTTAAATGATTAACATGGAAACAACAGAAAAATAATTCATTATGGGTGATCTCAGATCGACTAAACTATATCACAAAGAATATTTTTTCTGATTTAGAAGCTTGTTTTGGGTCATGGTTCTAGAAGGTTATTCAAAAGGATTTCAGATCATATGTTATACTGAGAAAAAAATACTATCCTGAGACGGATGTCCAATTTTATTTTATTATTCATATTCTATATTATATGTTATGAGGTTCAGTTTTGTATTTTAGCAGTTCATAGAAGAGGAATTTAGAACCCATGGAGTTTTCTTATATGAAATGTTTCCATGCATTTATCCCAATTGCATTATTTGAATATATTTTATTGAAGAACATACCATTCATCTAATATTTTTTTGGAGGTAGGTGAGTGATCATTTTTTTTTTGACAAAGTCTCACACAGGTGGCGTAGGAAAATGTTTATCTGGTTGTGAGGTGATTGGTGAACACATATAGAAGGAGTAAATCTTATAATGACAATCAGGGAAAACCTCCAATTTTGGTGTTTTTTCATAATTTTTTATATTGTGTGTCACATAGGATAGGGGAAAACCATATCACTAAATAGTTAAAGATAGTACACAAGTTTTTTCTCCATTTGTGATAGTGGAAAGTGTTGGTCCAATTACGTACTGATTTTACCTTCAACAACACTTCATTTCTATGCACAACATGATCTACATATCATTTAATCATAGATATCATATGTACCCTTCTCATGTGGTAGACGTTAATAATGTTAATTTGGGTCTATATGTTTCCTTTTTGGATTATTCGATACACATTTTGGATCACAGTGTGTAGTATATCTAGGGAAAGACTATACCAATACATCATTTGCAGTGGCAGCATGTGCATGTTTAATAGGAGACTTGGGAGATGGAATATGGTAATTTTTAACCAATTATATATCTTTTTGATGAGACCCTATAGTGATTCTTGAGTAGTTTATGGAGGATCTATTATATGGTGGGTGGTTGTAAGAGTCTATCCATTTCAAGGTTCATGCCTCATTGTTTTTTGCATTGAACATATTTTATTTGGTATTCCATCTTTTATAAACCATGGTCATTGATTCCATTTTTGTGGATAATGATAATTTATTAGGAAAATGATATAATTTTAAAATATATATGTTTTTTATAATTAATGGATTCAATGGATTAATGATTCAATGGATTATGAGGGTTTTCTATTGTTTAAATGTCTTTAGAGGTGGTTTGGTATATTCTTGCAGAAGTAAGGTTAATATATTTATACACGACACTATCACATCATAAAATATTTACCTGACATGGAAAATTTTTTAGGAATAATATATGAACTAGTTCAGGGTGTGAAAATATTTCACGACATAAAATTGGTTCACACCACGAAATGGTTCATCATGATTATTTTAACCAGAGGCAACATGTTTTCCACTGTATCACTTAATTGATAATCTCGTGTCATGAAATGTATCACATCATGAATATCTTAGGATATGTGGTTTGAATATGATTTTATTTCATTCGATATGAAACCTAAAATATTTAATTACAGATTACTCTATGAGATTTTGGAGAGATTGCTTCAGTTTTGGAATTCTTGAACAAACGTTTGATCTTTGATGAGTCCCTTTTCTTTTTTCCCTTCTCTTCCTTTTTTTCTCTATTATCTGGGTGTAATAACATATCTACTATTGACCATGGTTTTTATCATGGGGTTTTTATGTTTTCCATTATGATATTATTGGTATTCCTTCCTCATTTTAATTTTCAATATAAATCATTTTATAATACAAAGGATAATTGTAGGTGGTATAGAATAATTCTCAATAGTTTGTTTCTATTTTTTATACTATGTGAAATATTAATTTTTTGTGCTAATTAAATGTGAAAAATATTTAATGGAATAATTGGTGATGATAATGAGGTTCTTGTAATACATAAAGGAACCATTTGGATCCAATGGCATTGATACCTATCTTATGGATACCCATAGTGTGAGCCTATAATAAAACAATAATGAACTGGATGATGGATTAAAATGTGATTTATCATGATATGATAACCCAGGTTATTTCTCGTGATAGATTTGCCTTGGAAGAGAGATTACTTTACAATTGAAATGACATGTAATAATTGATATGTGATGGGTGTGTACATAGTCATGAAAATATCTTAAGATATAATTTAATTTATATATGAATAAATATAAGACAACTAGTATTAGAAAAATTTCATCAGTGGGACATATTGTATTATGTTGTGTTATTCTAGCCGTTGTGGCATCAATTTCAATTTATGGGTAAATGATTATATCAAGAGATCTTCATAGTTATGTTGAAATGCATATATAATGTGTTCCGCCCGATTATTCTAAAATGATTATATAAATGGATTTTACCAGTTATGCTGAAATGTTTTCTAAAGTGATCTTCCCAATAATGATGAGATTCTTATACAAAGGTATCTTCCTAGTGATGTTAAAATTATTTTCTTTTTCTTTAGCCATTAATGCTAAAATTATTATATAAATGGAATTTTCTATTTATGTTGTAATTCTTATAGGTATTGTCCAAATCATGTAATTATGAAATAGCGTTATGTTGATTGTTTACATGGTTGTTCTACACAGTTGAAGATAATCTGTCATGGTTATGATGTATGTTTTTTATTATATCATTTTAATTAATTTATTAATATTCTAAATTAGTACATTATCGAATGAAATTATTATTAGGCATATTGTTTAGCAATGATAGTGTTGACCAATTAGGTTTTAATCACAAACTCTTCATGCCACCATTTTTTACATGAGAATATTACATGGATTCAATGTTGGAAAAGGGAAAAGGAACTTGTTATTAATTATTAATTTTTGTTTGTGTTAGTGATTGGATATGGTACCAACATGGGGTTTTGGATTAGGGTATTTTGAGTTTATTTTTTTATCATTCTCTTTTATCTATATTACTTTTAGTTTTACATTTAAATACATTCCATCCTATAATTAAATTATAATTTAATTATTATTGTATTTTTATGTTGACTTTTTTTGTTCATATTTTATCAATTATTTTCATTATTTATTATCTCCTCTATTTTCATTACCATAATATTTCATTATTTCTAATATATTGAGACTATATTTCAAGGTGTATAGTCTCCCCAATATGATCTATATCCTCCATTATTAGTCATCATCCCCTATAATATGGGGACATGTTCTTGACATCCCATAACCACCCTGATTTTCCTAAGTGAGAGAGTGTTAGATCAGGGGATGTAACATGCACTATATAAAATAAGTTCTCCTAATTATTATAACACCATGGTAATGATTTAGTATTTTATGACAAATGTATTATTTTTATCCAAAATGATTATGAAGTAATGATTATGTGATTATTATTGTGAAAAAATAGGTAATGTTAATATTATGTACATATCATTCCTTATTAATGTTCATTATTTAGATTCTATAGATTTATATTTAATATAATAATATTAGGTAAATTTTTACTCAAATAGGAAACAATTTATATCCAAATTGGGTTTTCATGAATTATATGGTTTTATTTAAAAAAATTATCCACAAATTATAGATTTTGATTTCTTCAATATGAACATCAGTTTGACTCCTAGATGTATAATTTAGATTATTATAATTTTTTATTATTTATTGAAAAGATGGATTTTTAAATAAATAGTGAAAATAATTATTTTTATTGAAAACATTCATTTTATTTCAATAATTTAAATATATGATTATATTTGGGATTAATTTTGAAATTTAATTAGTCAAATGTTTTATATATTTATTCAAATAAATATTATTGGAATCACCGTTATAGTCTAATTGACTATAAAAACATTTTATAATTAAAAAGTAATTTTTTTGTAAAACAATGTTTCCTTGCATTTCGGAATGTTTACTTTTACCTTTAATTGTACCATAATTTTGATTTATGATTTTAAAATATATTCCATATTGGAATAGAGATAATTAATATTTTCTAAAAAGATATTCTTAATTTTCATCATATTAATAGTAAATATTTTAAAAATAATTACCATGTTTCAGGTTAAAATTTGTTTACTAGGGGTTAAAATAAAGAGATAAGGGATAAAATGACATATAAACTCAAATAAATATTAATGGATTACTATATAATGACCATATATCATCTTATATTACAGTATATTCCATTTTGGACACATTTTACTTGAGTAAAACATTAATATATATTTTTACCTATTTAAATATTACAAGTGTGTCGTATCACTAAAAAAAAAGGGCACCCAATATCTTCATTTATTCAAACTTATAATGGATTTTGGGTTAGAAAAGTCCTTAACAAAAATATTCCAATAATCCCTCCCAACACCTAAGGTTCTTTGTTTTGATCAAAAGCTAATCCCAAGAAGGTGTTAAGTATAATGATAATGGGGCTATCTGAAAAAAATAGGTATTATTCTTAATCAAGAATTTCAATTTTATAACATCTTGTATCTCTTTATAATATTATTTGAACATACTAAAATATTAACTCAAGTATATTCCATATAACATTAACCTTATCCTTCTTCTATCAAATGGAAAATTAAACCATACTTTGTGTATACAAATGACCACCACCTTGTGGATCGATGTAATTATACATCCATCACATTTTATCTAAAATATTTATAATGAGGAATTTAATATATATGTATATATATATATTATATTCATGAATTATTTATTATTATGGAAATATAATATGTACTAGTTTTTTAAAACATTCAATCATTTGAAAAATGATAATGTTGTTCATGTGTACGTATGAATTACAATATCCCTGAAGCGATGAGATTATTTTTTAATGGCCACATTACATGCCTTATGTGTTTAATTGTATATAAGGATATAATATAAAATTTATGATATAAATATCATTATATAATTATAAAATGATACATTTCATCTTTCATCTATTCTCTTTGTCAAATGAAAACATTACTCATGCGTATATATGATCTACCATCTCTATAATTGTAACATAATTATTTTTTCATAACCATCATTCAGGGTTTATTTTAAATTTATAATCGATGTATAAAAATGATAATAGATAAATGAATATTTTTAATAAAAAAAATAATAATGACCTCTACAACCATTTTCATCATAATAATGTTATTATGGTAAAATTAGTTGAATATTGTAAAAATATATGATGTTAACACAATTGATAATTTAATAGTGTATGAAATTTTATTGAAAAAATAAAATTAATATTAAGTAATATATTTTTTATTAATCATGTAAATAAAAATCATATTTCTATAATGTATAATGATAATTAATGTATGTGACGAGTGAGACTTTTGGTAGGTTACAATTTACAATAAACTAAAATTTTTAATGTTTTAATGATTTATTTTCTAAATATATTTATTCGATGTTCATATTTATAAAATTATTTTATATATATATATATATAATAATAAATGTTAAATGTGATTTTACGACTCTTTATAAATTCATTAAAAAAAATTAAAGGAATATATTAATGTATTTTACATTAAATATTTTCAGAAAAAGAAAAACATAATCTTATATTTAATGATTACAATGCCAATTATTTTTTCACCAACTTTGACAAATATTTTCTTTCTAGATTCAATCATTTTGTTTCTATTTTTCATCAAATAAAAAAAATTCCATCTGTTCTTGGTATTTTCAAATTTATATTTAGAAGGAATGGATATCTCGATATTATGAAATTATTTTTTTATGGGTGAATATAAATTTTTTATTAGCATGTTAATGGAAATTAAATATTTTATATATTATTTTCATGATAATTTTTTTGGGATTTTTTCTATATAATTGGTGAGAACAATATAACTTTTGATAATGGGTGAGAATGATATAGCTCATGATGTTGGGTAAGCCGGATATAGATCACTAATACATTTAATTAAGGGATTGAGTTATCTGATTCGGTTTATCCTAAGAGATTTTTATAAATTTCGATGAATTTTATTCCATTTTTAAAAGTGATTATAGTATTAATAAGAAATTTATTATCTATGTAAGTTACTTGATTGATCTACGCATGTTATGGGATTTCACATAAATATTTTGATTTCACAAGGTACGCTAATGAGATTATGTTTAATGGAATCTGTACAATAAATCTTATGATAAAAATTTATGACTTGACAAAAATGTTTTCACTAGTTCTTTTATTTAAATTAATGAAAATTTTATTTTATATTTTTAAATTCAAATTGTTCAGAAAATATATTATGTAAAGGACTAGAAAATAATTTCATTTCATTAGAGAGGAAAAAAATTGGTCAAAGATTTTTTTGAAGTATGAATTATTTTTTGAGTATTGAGGGAATAATTGGTTCATTTATTTAATTTTATATATCCCATAATGATATTTGATTTCTTATTACACATTTTAAATATTATTCATAATTTTTTAAGGATGATTATAGAAATGGATGACCTGAATATAAATGTTTTTTAAAAAAATTGATGAATTGAAAATATTTTCAATCATAAAAGTTTTTCAATGTTGAAAAATTGAATACTTGGTAAAATATTATTCTGTGTGATGTAATAGTAATATATTTATGTTTTAAAAACAAATTATCTAAAACCATAAAAAAATATAATCATGAATTAAATAAACTAAATTCATGTATAAATAAATATTTTAATTGAATTTTTATGTCCATTTCCATATAGTTGGAATTAGAAGTAAGGTTTTGATAATTTTGGAGGATAATATAATAGATATATATACCCATGGGAAATTTAAATTTAATTCCATCATGATATAGGATTTGATTACTACCATTTTTTTTGAAATCTATCTAGTTGGAATGGTTTCCAAAAAAGAAGTCACGAATGATGTTGTATGAAGGTACCATGAGGTCAATATCACTAAAATTAAAAAACCAAGAATTTTAATTATTGGAACACAGTAGATTATTTATGGTATAGTTTATTCGGGATATAAATAGTGGTGGCATCGATTTTAAAGGGAATTAAGATATTCCATAGAGGAACATGTATGCAGTGGAACTTTTTATGAGATAACACCCTTAAGAATTCATTAGATAATATAAACAAGTGGCTACAATTATATATATTAAATATTTTCAAATGATATTCAAACCCATCAGTTGTTCAAATAATCAATATAAATATATTTCTACTTAATATTTGAATGATAAAGATCATGAAAAGTCTGCACTATTTACACATACAAGGGAAATTGATGATATCCACCCCTTGGAATAAATTAATTTTAATAATATTTTAAAGGATTTTTATTTTACTAAGGTTATTCAATATAGACTGGATAAGAAATTCATGGAATCTAGAAAAAGTATGAAGTCTCAATTGTTCTGTTTAATGAAAATGTAACTCGATTGTTATGATATGCACCAAATGCTATTTGTGATCTTGATGGTAAAATTAGTCATTTTTTACCAATGATTAATACTTATATGAAAATGAACATTTTTACCTTATTAATTTAATAGTTTTAAAAAACATGTTTGATATACTGAGAAAAAGGAATTATAGTTTACTAATGATTAGTGTTTCTATATCGACGTGTCAAAAAAGATATCTAGGTGGTAGGAAAATTGGGATATTACATTAATGAAATATAAGGGTATGAAAATCATATTTTTAGTTTGAGATAGGATTGATAAAATCTCCTTGGATAATGTGTTATGAAATCATCAATTTTCGTCCAGTGTGTTATTTTTTTGACATATTTCTCATCATTGCAATAAAAAAGATCATGATAGTGGTTAAACTATTTTTTATTAGTAGAGAATTGTTTTTAATTGTAATGTTATGGGTTATTATATGGATGAATTTTGAAAGAATTTCTATAATAAAATAGTTGTGGTGAAATAATTTTCAATCACTATATTTGATGTTGTACATTAATTTCTTATTATTTTGTGAGGGTCTATCTTTGGTTTGTGTATTATTAAGTGATGGTGAAGAAATATGACATCACATAGAAGTGTTTTATAAAAGGTATGGGACTTATGAGTTTCTTTTTATTCCCATTTAGTAGATGAATTTTCCATATGTACTCATGGATCATATGAGAAAATTCTTTCATGTATATTTCGATAAGTTTGTGGTTGTTTTTATTAATTATTTTTTTATTTATTCATTAATTTCTATTGATAATGAATAACATATGAGGCATTCTCTACAATCCCTGAAAGAAATATAGTTATATCAAAATTAAAATATATTAAATTTTTTATTACAACCTATTTCATTACATGGACATAACATAAATAAATATGGAATAAATGATGATCCTATAAAATTGAAATGGTTGATGAATGTAAAAGTCCTTATAAATGTTAATTAGATTCATAATTTTATAGGATTATCAAAATATTTTTAGAGGTTTGGTGAAAACATTAATATGTTATCTATGATATGGTAGGTTCATATGTACCGAACCATCTAGAAATGGAGATGTTATTATCTACATTGATTATTCATTGATTGGTCTATGGTATTTTCTTTTTAAATTAGAATGATCTGGCAGTTGGTTATGTATCACATCAATAAAACACCATGAGAAAACATGTCCTACATATGAAAATTAATGGGTGGCTATGTAGTTTTTATAAAAATATGAAGAAATCATTTATATAGAATAAATAATTAAATGTATATAGAACATAAATGAAATAATTATATAGTAAATATGAATGATTTGAATATGAGACCAATGATATTACTAGTATTAATAAAGGACTACAATTGTAAAATATCTTACTATCATGGTATTTAAAATACAATAGTTGATTCATTGATTCAGAAATATATAATAAAAATTTATTTTTATAACATTATCCTATATTTAATGGTTTCATGAAGTTTGGATTTTAATTTTATTATTAAAGTCCCTCAATTTTTTATAGGTTTTAATGAAATGTTTTTCAGTATAAAAAAACTATTAAAACTTATAGGGAGTATATTATTTCTAAGGAAAGGGAAAATCTATCAAGAAGGACATGTTTCTAGAGATTAATGTTGATTATGAATGTATTAATATATATAAAATGTGATTGTGTGATCCTTGTTATTACAATTTGATAAAAAAACTATTGACTAAGGCTCATAGTTTTTTTTAATAACCCTTGTAGTGTATATCTAAATAAAGTACTTCAGGATCATTTATAATGGAAAAAAATTATGAGTAATGTAGTTAATATTTTCATATAATGGTTGACATGTCAATATGATAATGTAAAATGATAATTACATAAGAGGATAATTAAATATTTTCGAATTTCTAAATGATGATAGAATAATATATTAATGGGATTTATGAAGTGGTTACCGAATACATCTTGTGGTAACAAAGAATTTCAGGAAACTGTTTATTGATTAAATAAATCTACTCATTTTATTCCCACTAGAGATAATATTTATTTTTGAAAAATATAATTACATTATAAAAATGTGATAGATAGATTACATAGATTCTGTATCTCCATTATATCTTATCGTGATCATATTATTACCTCTTATTTGGTAAAATTATTCAAAATTCATTTGGTACTACATTAAATTTTAACAAATCATTCAATCCTTAAAATGCTAGGTAATATGAAACAACGATTAGGACTTTAGAGGTAATTAATGATGTTTTACCTATGAATAAGACAATGTTTTTGAATCAATATATTAATTTGGTTTAGTTTTATAATTATAAAAAATTTATTCAAATTTATAAATGAAACAATTTGAAACATTATATTGAAACCAATATATGAATCCATTTATTATAATGAAGACTTGCAATGAATTTTGTGGGGATAGAATTTAGGAAATGAATTTTTCTGATGTTGAACATGATTAGTGTCAAATTAGCATGACTTAAGGGTTGTATAAAATTTATGCATATTACCAGTGGAATGAGCATTCTATTGAGGTTGGGGTCATTTATTTCTTAATTTATTCTAAGGAACAGTCTTATAATTTTCTTGAAAACAAAATGTTATTTATGCATTAAAATAGACCATATATAATTAATGATATGTTAATATTAGTTTCTAACTAATTGGATATGCCTATTTTTTTATCTCAGGTACATGAAATATTTCATATGATATTGTTATGAAAATATGTTCCAGAAGAATCTCTTATTTGTAGCCCTGAAGTACAGAAGTTGGAAGAAATACAATCTCATAAGGAGGACTTACAATATATTGTTGAATGTGGAGGGAAATTTTTATGGAATAATGATATTTAACTTGTAATGTTTTTTGGTAAAATTCATATGGTTATTAATGAAACAATGCAATAAAAAAGTAGTGATCAGAAAATATCCCCACATTATTAAATAATTAATAAAATTGTAAGGATGAAATTTATAAAAGGGAAATTTTTTAACAAACCAGTAAATGATAATTCTAAATAAATTACATTTTATATTAAAATTCATTAATTAGATTATATATATCTAAAGTTATTATAAAAAAGTTAGTTAATTTTTAGTGAAAATTAGAAAATAATTATATTTTAGAAAATTGGGTTTTAATGCATTCTATGGTTTTTATTTGATCATTATTTAATTATTATAGAAATTTAATTCGATAAAATCAACAACGTTTTTTAAATTGACTAGTTAAAATGATAATAAGATTACATTTTTTGAATTTTTTTAAAAGAATGATTTTTTGATGAATAGGGACAGACTGAAAATTAAATTAATATTTCAAATGTAATTTTGAGGAAAATGTGTGAAACTATGAATGAAAACATTCAAGAAGTAACCCATATCCAGACTACAAGAATTGCCCCTCCCTAGAAATTACATCATTATATCAAGCCTCCACCTCAAATTATCTCTCAACAAGTTTTCTAATACAGATTTTCATGGGCCTTATACTGATGACAAAGACATACCCTCTCATTCAACCAAATCCAAATGTCCATGTAGTTGAATGATTCCTACTATTAATCCTCGTATAAAGTTAATCCATGAAGAGTGTTGGTTGAAAAATTCATAATAAAACAAAAATCCAAAAAATGCCTCACTCTTGCCCGTTTCAGAATCCAAAAAACCTCTATAAAAACTATCCAAATTTCAAATCCAAAACATCAGCAAAAAACAATGAAAATTATAATCTCTATCTATCTCTCTGAACTGGCTACTCAAAATCTGGTCCCAAATGACCAAGAAGACCACTACACATCTTCTCAATAAAAAGATGTGATGAATCCTTGAATGAGAGAAGATAACTATGAAAAAAGAGGGAGGATGAATCGCCAGTGATACCACATATCAGTATCATCATGACACCATTGTAATCAACACATAAAATCTTGCATGAACTAACATGAAATTTTTCAGTTAGTTCAGTAGATAAATGAAAATCACCCACACAATGAATATCAAAACTAGCTCAACTCCATCAACCACCATCTTGAATCCATTTCATCCACACTCACCATCTCCTCTTTAGAGGAGGAAGTAATAAAAAAACATAGAACAAAACAAGAACTGTATTGAAAGGAACCTTAATCAAAACCCATAGACCAGAATAAAACCCCAACAAAAAACCCAAGGCATATCCCAGACATCAGATAAAGCACAAATCAATGATAACATCTTATATCAAGACCCATGAGCCACTGGCATACCAGATCCAATGAAACATTACAAAAGAAGAAAAATCATAGCTGGAACAACAAATGATATCCAAATAATCATCTCAGAAGAGGCACCATACCATATCCGAAGAAAAATCACAGAATTTGTATCCTACTATTGCTAATGCCAATACCCAATCTTCCACTAAAACCCTCAGCATCATAGAAACACTTTCCATAGCTGAATCGAAGGCATCCCACCTAAATCTCAGTCACTTTAAAAGAATGAAAATTGTTGACCCAGAATCTGTCACATTATCCAAACCTTGGGGGTGAATCAAACACATCACCGTTGAAGCTGAAATCCAAAAAGCCTGAAAGATTATACTTGAAAACCCACAGCAGTGATGTTGAAGTTGAAGGGTCATAAAGCTAAGAAGGGGCTAGTCATAGAACTAGATCATCAAATCTACTGAAGAGTTAGTGAACCATAACTGTGACATGGTTCAATGAACCAAAGCCAATATCCCCAACTCATACGAATCATAATAGTGGGAAATTCTTATTTTTATTGAAACATGTCTTCTATTTTAATGTATTTACATTGCAACATACTATTTTGGTATAGTTTTAATGTATCATTAGTTAATTTTCATGTATTATAGTGTAATTCAATTTATATAAATCAACATTATTCTTGAAATTGGTATTAAAACCGTTGTACAATTAATATAAAGGATATTTCATGAAAAACCATTATTCATCATATTTTATGAATTAAATTTTAAATTCAACAATTTAACTTATTTGAATTTAAATAAAATAAAATGGATTCAATTTTAAGTACTATAAAATTTATTTTATGAAATTGAGGTAAAAATATTTATTTCTTATAATTAATAGTGAAAACATAAAAAAATTCTTACCATTTTTAATGTTAAAACAGGTTTACCGAGGGGTAAACTAAATAGTTGAGGTTTAAAATACATAATAAAAATTCATAAATACTACTATATATCCATATATCTACCCTAAAACATAATTTATAATGATATATTTTGAATCATTTTGTATTGACTAGAACATTACAATATTTTTGTATGTTTAAAAATTCATAGTGTGCCATCTATCCCAATTATAAAAGGAATCAAACAGTCATTTTTTGGAAAACTAAAAAACCATTTATATCTATATATAAATAAAAAAAATAACATCCTAATTTCCCTTTCTATGTTTTATAGGATCCAGTTTTATCTATTAACTACCCCCAGAAGGGTTTAGGTACAAACCAAAAGATGGTATATGGAGAAGATGTCTAGTTCATACAAATTGTTACCATTTTATTTCATCTTTAAACTCATTAAAATCATCTTAAAAAATGAGTACATAGTAACACAATTATATTCCATATAATTATTTTTTAATTTAATGGAATAATCTATACCCATATCCTTTTTCCATAATATGGTACTTGAGACCAACAATCATGTGTATTACAGACAATCACATCAAAAATCGATGTATTTATTTTTCCCTCACCATCCCTCATAGATGGATATAATAATGGATTTATTGAATATATATATGATATTTATGACATAATAATCATTCTATAATGTTGATATATCATACTTATTCTGACCATCCTATACATTGAATAATGAATGCATTATCTATGTGTAAGTGTGGATTACCGCCTCCATGAAACAATGTGATTATTTTTCATTTAACACATCACAAAAAATATATATGTTTAATTAAACAAATTATATTTATGATATAATAATAATTCTAGAATAAATAATGTTATAATTCTTCATTCAATTATGGGTCATTAAAAAGATTAAAATGTTAATCATGTGTATATAAAATTTACCATCTGAATGTTTGTAATGAAAATAATTTTTTAAAACCATAATTCATAATTGGATTTAAAATATTAATTGTCATATAAATATTATAATTATTTACATATTATTATTCCAGATATAATGGAATGCTATACTTTTTTATTATAGTAATCTTATCAAATTAAATTTGGATATAAAAAATGAATAATTTCAAATCATATAAGATCAACAAAAATGATTAATTGATTATATAAAATATGATAATAAATAAGAAAAATTTTAATAATAATTTAGAAAAGTTTTCAAAATAAATTCAATAATTAGCATTACATTATTATCCACGATGATAAAAACTGAATTTAATGAACTACACATGAGGTAAGAAAGACATTACCATGAACCCCATTTTATAAATGTTTTATTTATTTGTTTTCTTAAGGTATTTATTCCATCGGAATATTCTTTTAATTATTTGTTAGATGTGCTTATATGGACATAATTGAATAATAATGAAAATTTATATCTATTTGTAAATTCATTAAAATGTATTTTAAACAATTAAATATATTTATTATTTATGGGATGATTCTTGAAAAAGGATAATGTAATGCCCCATTATTTTAAAATCATTTCTGTTTAATTCAAATAAAAATTATTTATTTTTTTATATGAATTTTTAAAAATGGTTATAAAAGGAATGTATAATTTGATATGTATAATTTTTTTCTTATGGTTGCAATGAATATCGTTATGAGTGTCGTCAATAAAATGAAAGAATTTATGTATTATTATTCTATTACAAATAACGATCCTATTTTAATGACGTAAACTTATACAATATACAAATTTACTCCTAAGAAAATAATTCACTTTCTTTAATTTAATGAATATTACCAGGATAAGAGTTTTATTGATTTATGGAAAAAATATATTATAAAACCCCCTTAAATTAAAACTTTGAAACATTATTTTCCATAATATATTTATTTTATAGTTAAAATCATTTTATTTTATGAAAATTCATTACTATTTCCATTATGGATTCTTTTTTGTTCATATTAACCCTCAAACCCTTTTTAAAAAAAATTAAATCATTTGATGATCTCATATATATTAGAAGAATGCATAATAAAGAAATTGAAACAAACATATTATTCCATTATAAAACCATGATATCATAAAAGATATTTTACCTTTTAATTAGTACACATTAAGCTAAAATAATAATTTAATAACACATGACCTACTCTTTAATGACCAATTTTTATCATAAAACAATTCAGATTAAAAACATAATATTAAAAAGTTATCCTAATTTATTTTTTCAAATACTAATAATTATTGAAAAAAGATCATTAAACATTCATTTTTACACTAAAAGTAAAAAATAATCATTTTAAAAGAAAATATATCTATCATAATTGTTGAAATAAAATTATTTCAATGAAAAATAAATATCAAGAATATACAATTCATGTATATACCCTTTGACATCATCTTCATAAAACCATTCTAAGAAAACATACAATTACCAATATATTTGATATCAAAAATAATTCTTCTGAGAGGATAATCATTATCAAAATTAATAGGAGAAAAATACCAGGTTCACATCATTATAAATAATTTGAAATGACCATTAAATGTATAAAATAATATATTCTTATATTTTGATAATTTTTCACGTAAAAATAAAATGACAAACCAAAATGTAAAACAACATAAAATATTGATATATCCCTTTCAATTAAAACCCAATTTTCATGAATACAATATATAGACAAAATTAGAGGAAAATTTATTGATTTAATAATAGATTCATTAAAATGAATCCATAGATAATATAACTTTATGGTACTAATAAAATCTATTTTCCCCATATATTATAAAATAAAAAATTCATTTTTCTTTTTTCTAACGATATTTATAATGTTTAAAATAAATATGAAAAAATATTCATTTTGAAAACCATTGAAATAATGTCAAAAGAGTCCTAAAATTTCTCTTATTTTTCATTCAAGTTAATATAAATAAAATCATAAAATAATTTTATGAATATGCACATAAGAAATATATTTAGAAAATAAGAAATTAAATCATTCTAAATGAAGTTTTTATGATAAGTTTTTTCATAAATCAATTTTTAATAGTCACATACATCCCATATAATCATTAAAAATAAACTTATATTAAATATTTATATTTATGAGATGTTATTTAATTTATATTATTCCTTTTATTTTATTTATTATTATATTAAATTTTATTACATAATCAATTAAGCTAAATTGTAAAATGTTGATGATATTATTCTCATATGTCCGAAATGAGAATAGTAGGTTGAATATGGTAAAGTAGTAATTATTATAAAATAATAACAATAATATTTAAATAGTTATTATATTTTACATCAATTATAATTTTAAAAGAACCCGTGAATTATGGTTATTAAAAAATTAATTATATTATAGTCATTATGATTATAGGTCATACACACACTTGAGTCCCATTTACATTTTTTAGCTAACATGGTGGAAAGTGGATATGTAATATTATATATTAATATAATTATAATAATATCATAAATATAATATCATTTTTTAACTACACTAATATATAGAATTCATGTGATGTGGTTATGACGAATGAATCATATCACTTTGTGGAGGTGGTAATCTACACATCTGCATGTGAGACATTATAATTTTTCAAAGGAATTAAAGGTAAATAAATATGATATAATGTGTTCCAATAATGAATTTTTTATCATGAATGTCATATATATATATATATATCATGAAGTCATGATTATAAAAAATTGTGATTAGGGATGACAGAAAACAAATTGCATAAGTTTCCAAGGGATTAGTCTTCCATACACACAAATTACTATTTAATTTCCCATTTTGTTGAAGAGGAGATAGACATAGATTTTTGAATTAACATAATAACATTTTTAGGAAGAAATTTGGGTAAATATTTCTTCATTTCGATGACTACTTGAATAATTTGGAAGAATAAATTAAATAAAAATATTTTGTAAAAATATATACATCTTCTATGAAAATCATCCTTTTGATTACACAACAATCCCCATATGGTTAGTATCATGACATACATAAGTTCTCCAAACATTGGGTTAGGTATTTTTGGAATATATTTTGTGAGGTATTGGCAGATAAAAATGGATCATTATGTGTATATAGGATATGATAGGGGTTTCAAATTTAAAAATGAGTGTAGGGGAATTCATTTAATTTCAGGATGTATTACATTAATATAAATTTTTTATTATAAATAAATTGATATAAATTTACATAGTTAAAAATTAAGATTAAGATGAGAAGAAATACTATCGTAAAATAAAATATAAACATTTTTAGATGATGTTTTCACCAATATCTCCTTGTTTAAAACCATAGTTAACACTTTTTACATTTATATTAATATCAATGATTGTTTACTCTTTATGGGTCAGGAAGGATAACATAAAAAAGAAAAGTGAAACATAAATTGTCCAAGGATTATATTTTATACCATATCACTTTCCCTTGGATGAATAAAATATTTTTATAAATTCTAAATTATTTAGTAAAATATTATTTATTACAAAATATCATTTTTTTAATTTTTCATAATATGTGAAATAATATAATATAATATTTTTGTAATTGAAGTAAATGTTTTCCAAAAAGATATTGATTTTAGGATTAGGGGGATATGTTATTAATATAATCATCCAATAAATTATCCAGATGAATATATTAAAATTTAAACCATATATTTCGGTTTAATGCCCTGGTTTACCGATTTTATCCTTACTCGTTGTAATGAATTTTTACAAAATTAAACTAATTTATTTCTCAATATAAGGTCAAAATTGACCTATAAATGTAAATGATATAAAATTTTAAGAATTAAATCATTCTAATTATCCTCATCCTATAATGTATTATTTATAAATAGTTTAATACGATATTATTTATAAATAAAAATCATTATTTATATTTTTTTAAAATTAGATTAATTTGACATTAATTAAAAGAGGATATAAATATATTTTTAATATCGACATTTTAAACAACCATTATATTTTATATTGAAATAAAATATCCTGGGACATTATAAAACACACAAAAATATTTATTTTTTGTATTTTTAAAATTATTTACTCAATTTTATAATGCATTTAGAAACACCGAATGGGCATTATGTGTGATTTTAATGAAAATACATTATTACTAAAAATTAAAAAAATATTAACATCCTAAAAATATATTAATTAATTTCATATAAAAACATTATATTTATTAAATATTTATATTTAATCAAATATATATCATCATAATATATTTAATATTCTTCATTTATATTCCTAGACTCCTATAATCATTTCAAATGAATTTGGATAAGTTGAGTGTAATATAACTATAAAACTATAATATAACCATAAAATCATCAATATTAATTCATATATTTAAAAAAACCCACCAAATAATTATTATTTGTAATGTGTTATCTTTAAGACAATAAATATCATTTTCTTGAACGTCACAATTACTAAATCAAAAATTAATTTTTTTAATAATTATCTTCAAATAAATAATAATTTATTTGTTTTGAATTATTCAAATATGAAATTTGTATTATCTTATCATCCATGGTTATTAAAATAAGTTTAGTAAGTTCTGATATAATTTTTTTATCATTAAAATATCATAAAAGGTATTGTATTTCATATATGATGTAATTTTTTATATTCACCAAAAATTAATCCTGAAATCCCAATATTTTAAGAAGGAAACATTATGTTCGATAGCGTACATGATACTCCACATCGACCTTAAACGATCAACTAAAAATTATTTTCAAAATGATAACATTATATCCTAGTAATTATTATTATGTCTTAGAAATTGATTAACTTAATTATGAAAATATGTTTTATACTTGTATATATAATTAATTCCTTGGAGACCAATTAATTATATATTAAATAAAAACACCTATGAAAATAAAAGGATATCTTTTTTTTGGAAAAATAATTAAATGAGAAAAAGTGAAATTTATAAAACTAAAATAAAAAATAAATCTATTTGGACAACATTAGTATTTTCAATCTAATGTTTAACATTCATCCTATGTGTTTTTAATATATTCTTTAAAAATAAATCCATTTTTATGCATAAAAAGTTGCATATTTTATGAACTCAATTGTATTAGCTTATAATGGACGAATTTGATTAAATATACTATTTGAACATTTATTAAATTATAATTAAAAATGAAACTCCATTTTTGGATAATTATTATCAAAATATATTTTTTTAGTTTTTATTAGTTTTCTAATATGTTTAATATTTTGATGAATAGTAACAAAAACAACATTTTAATTAAAAACTACATTTTCATAAAAAAACATTAATAATGATAAATTATATATAAAATTGAATTTAAAGTTAAATTAGATCAATAATACAGTTATTAATATAATTTATGTAATTTAAAATAAATATATTTAATTTAGTTATAAAAACATAGAAAATTTTTGATCCCTTTCACATTAAAAAAACTAATTTCTCATCTTATCTACAGGATTAATTTTAAAATAATTTTTTCAAAATATGTGTTATGAATTTTGAAAAATGGATTCCATATTTTTAATCATAAGGTAAAAATTTTGTAAATAGTTCCCCTTTATTTTTGGAAAATATGAATAGTAAGCCTTTTAACTTTTATTACCATGGTTATTGGTAAATCAGGTAATTAAGGGTAAAAATAATAATAATAATAATATCAAACAACAATAATATTTTCCCAAAATTTTATCATATGTGTTAGTTTCGACCGAAATAATCAATGGGATGAATTTATGTCTACTTGGAGGCACATAGTATACTTTAATCCCCATAGAGTACATTTTTTTATGAAATGTCAAACATGTCACACTAATATTTTTATTTAGTATAATATTTTTAATATGTGGTCATATTGAGTAGATCATAAACCATAAATAGTATTTGGAATGATAAAATATTTATCATAATAATGGTAGTTGTTTTTTATTTTTTATAGAAGAAATAAATACCTTACTGTATTAAAAAATTATGATGTAATAATGTTTTACTAAATGTAATATAAAAAATTCTAATATCACAAATATTTAAATAAATATAATATGAGATAAATAATTTAACATATGAATTTAATAGATGAACTAGATATTTTTTAGATGAATTGAATGATTTAGTCAGATGATATCTTGTTTTATTTATATTTTTAAAATTCCAGGTAATGAATACACTCAAAATTAACATTAAGATATTTTAAAATAAATAATATTTTATTAATTAATATGAAAATATTAAAGATATAAAATTCATCAAGTTGATTGGGAACTATTTTAAAATTTATGAAGTAATTATTCTATATGTATTTTGTAATTTTATAGTGACTATATTAACCTTAAAATTTAAAATACCATGTTACCATAGTATGTGTTCAAGGAGTAATATAAGATTACAAACAAGAAAGATAAGTATTAAAAAATCATCAAAACGTGTCTAGTTTTTATTATGTGAAAGTATTTAGAGCCTAAATAATGTAATATTTGAAATTTACATGTATTAATACATATTTAATGGAAAAATAATTTATATTTATTTAATATTTAGAGAAATTCGTAGAGTTCCCCACCCGTCTCATAAAAAATGGAACCTCATCTACCCTTTTCATCACACTTAAAAACCATTTTTTAGCCATTATCTTCCAAAATACCGAACTATAACCCCTATCCAAATTATATAGGTCTTATTTTAGGTAAAACTCCACCCTATATGGGTATTAATGTTTTAATAAGAGGGTCTTTTATGAATAAGAGGAATATAATGAATATATATGACAAGTCAATGTCAAGTTATGGTAATTAATAACTAAATTCACCTTATTTGAGTTAAAATTTTACTTAATTGATTATTTGAGGCTATTTTTTGGAATAATTTTTTTTACCTAAATAGTATTTCCACTAGTTTTAAATGTATTTGAAGCTAATATATATAATATATTCTTTTTGATAAATGATAAGACATTTTAAAGGTACTTCATCTCAATATTATTTTAGTAAGTCTTATTATGATCTTATACACCCACATTATTTTATGAGTATTATAAATAGACCCATTAATATATAATATCATCAATTTATTTATTCCCATGTTATCTAATAGGGATTAATATTCAAATGTTTCAACATAGTATGGGACACATTGATTTAAAAATCCCTTTCAAAATGTTTAAAATAGATTTCGAAAATGGAATGATTATTTAAAAAACATGAAATGTCTTCCTATGAGTGAGAATGAAATTTTAATTGTGACATGTTGAAAATGTAAATCAATTTTTCGTCATTATTATAAATTGGATCCTATAAATTTTATGGGTGTTTATTTGACATACAAATTATTTGTGGTTATTTGATAAACTAAAGGTGTGTTATTCTATGATATACCTCTAATACAATGTGTATGGAAGTCAACCATATGGTAATTCCATTTATAAGAGTGATATGTATGGAATCTGACCACATAGATATTCCATTTTATTATAATCATGTCCCTCGATACCCTAATGTATTATGGGGTTTTTTTGGTAATCTTCTGATTAAAAAAAGTGTAATAAACGACCATTTTATCAAAGTATTTACTTCATCTAAATAGTGTAAAGTAATAAATTATGATAAAATTTTCATGGGTTTTGTTTTTTCATAGGAATGATAGCTTCCCTTCTTTGTGTATGCTTTAATATGTTTTTTGTGCTCATCCAAAGTTCTAAAATCATTTTCATTAGATTTAAGAATTGGTAAGGGAATAGAATTAGTCATTTCTATTGTCAAAAATAGTTTCCATGAAATAAATCATGATTTATTTTAAAAGTATAATATTATGAAATATAGATACTATTAATAGATTCTATGTTTTTGTTTTCATACTTGTTTATGTATGAGTTATGGCCTATTTCACAAAAACTGTATACCAAAAAAGATCCTCAATGTGAAGTAAATTAATGTGTTTACTAAAACTCAAGATTATTTAATGATTAAGGTCAGGGCGTTATTGTTGGAATCAAAAGAGGGTTTAGAAAACATTCAATATTAGTAATTTTGGTTAAACATAGGTTATTATTATATGTATATTCTTTTATTAAAGTCCTTGTTCTATAACTTTTTCATATCAATGAATTTCAATTAAAAATGTTAGGGGGGATCACAAACAATATTTATACCACATCATAATTAATTTCATGCAATAATTATGGAAAATTCCTTTCCTTATAATTCTAAAACATTTTATAACATACCACTCTCCTGTAAATAGTTGTATGAAATATCAATAACCTTCTCTATAAATTGATACTATCATGGTTTATGTGTTGTTTTTAATCAAATCCTTTTTTCCAAATTTTCTCGTCTTTTCCAAAAAAGTAAATATTATTAAGGAATTTTCAAATATTTTTATATATCTAAAGAAATTGAATAATACTTTGATTTTAATGCATATAGTATTAAAGGATACCCTCATGAATCATATTTATATTTGGATTTATCTCATATAATTACGGGTCATAAATATTTTATTTTAGGAGGACAGTAATTGAATATTTCAAAAAAACTCATTATTAATTATATTTAAAATTAATTTTTTATTAGATGTTTTGAGATTATAAAACATAAAAAATGTTATTTAAAACTATATCTTTTTCAATATCTATATATCCCATCTTATACAAGTTGTATTTGGACAAAGGAAGAAATGGACTTTGAAAAGGCTCTCAATCATTATTAAAATGCATAGATGAAATATCTATGTGAATAAAACAATAATTAAATTAGGTGGACACCATGATCAAGGAATGATGTTTTTTAATCTTTTAATTTCTTTATTTAAATAATTTTGATATTGAATTTCAAATTTCAAGATATAAAAGAATTTATTAATTAATTAGTTGATGTAATTAAGTGTTGGGATGAAATTTTTTTTGAATAAGATAAACATTGAGTTTCAAACATTATAAAAACAAGTGAAATTAGTATTTTAATATAAGTATATATCACTTTGTTATTGTATAGATGGAAAAATAATTAAACATATCTATGAAAATAATTATTAAATAAAAACATTAAATAAAAATATTATCCATTTACTTTTTTATTTAGAAATCAATGTCCATTTAATCCATCAAATACTTGTGGTTTTATGATGGGAAACTTTTGCATATTCAGATTTTCTATCACTCTCTATGAGTCCATGAGTGTTAGTTTTCTCTTCCAAATCCATATTTTATTACATGGAACCCTATTTTATGATTTCTTAGTTGACCTTTGTACGTTAATTTCATTCATTTAAAGTGGAAGTTTTATAATCCCTTATTCTAATTTGGGATTTCAAAAAAGTTATTTTGAATAGTCAAACCCCAGTTACCAAGCCAGAGTTAAAATTTCAAGAATGAAAGTTATTAAGGGGGTATAATGTAATATCATGGAATTTTAAGAAGGAAACACTATATTCGATAGCAAACAAAATACACAACATCAAAAAAAAATAAACAATGAAATATTATTATTGAAATGTCTCAATTATAACTTAAATGTAATATTGGTTGGTATTAAAAACATTAATTTTATTTTGAAAATATGGTTTCTAAATATATATATATATTATTATTTGTTGAATAATTAATTATAAATGAAAATAAATCCCCTTTAAAAGAAAAGGGAAATATTTTTCTCAAAAACAATTTAAATGCATACAAGTGAGTTTTATACCTAAAAAATAAACAATAAATCCTTTTAGATTATAATAATCATAAAAATCAAATATTTGACATTAATATTATGTGTTTTCTTGATATTATATAAAAATAAATCAAATTTTACGAATAAAAAGTTGTATTTTTTCTATAAGTAATTTTGGGCTTTTTAATGGGATTTTTTAAACTATATTTTTAAAAAATTATAATTTTTAAAAGATAATATAAAATTAAATTTTTAAATATTAATATTAAAATATTATTTGTTTGAGTTTTATTTATTTTTTTCATATGTTTCATTTTTTAAAAAATAGTAAAAAATACAACATTTCAATTGAATGTTGAATTTTCATCTAAATAATTTTTTGTGATAAATTATATATTAAAATATTTTTAAAGTAATTTAAGATCAATAATACACCTATTAACCCAATTTAGTTCATTGTAGTATTTTTTATATTGAATTTAGATTTAAAAACATTGTAAAATGTTTAACTTTTTTATTTTAAAAACATGTTTTCTCACTCTATCTATGTGATTAATATTATAATGATTTTAGTGACCAAATTGTTTTTAATTTTGATAAATATATTACACATTTATAATAATAATTTCAAAATTTATGATATATTCCCCATTTATTTTTGTAAAAAAATACTAGTAAATATATTAGTTTTATTACCAAAGGCAAGCGTAAATAATGTTATTAAGTGTAAAACAACATTTTCAATATTATAAAATTACCATAATACATGTCCAAATTTTAATAGATGATTGAATATAAACAAAATTCATCCATGGGAATAATTTTTGACTTCTGGGATCCAAACAGATGAATCTTTTCCCATTATAGTATTTTTTTAATGAGAAGTCAAAACTTTCACAATAATGTTTTTATAAATTATAACATTTTTAATATGTGGTCACCCAGAAGATATATTTTACCATTAATAGTATTTGAAAATATAAAATATTTATCTTCAACATGTAAATTTATTTTTAATTTTTAAGGAATAAATAATTACATTATTGTCTTTTATAATGATGATGCAATTATTTTTTAATTAAAGGAAATATCAAATAAATGATATAAAAATGTTAAAATAAATATAATTAGACATAATTAATAGATGAAAAGATTTTTAGAGATTCAATTGACATGTTATAAAAGTATTAATAGTATATTCTATATGATATCATGTTTTATGGATATTTTTAAAAATCACGGTAATTCATATTGTCAAAATTGACATTAATGATATTTTTAAATAAATAATATATTATTCAATTATATAAAATTATTAAAAACTTAATATTTGAATAAATTATTGGGATATGTTTTAAAATAATATAAATTATTCATTTAAAGGTGTTTTTTCAATTTATATTTAAGATATTATCCATTAAACTGTGGAACTCCAAGCTTTCATGTCAAGAGTTAGAAGAGTTAAATAAGTGTTAAAACAAAAAGAAATTAATTAAAAAAGGAGTCAATCAGGTATAATTTTTATTTTAAGATATGATTTAGACCCAAAACAATATTATATTTTAAATTGATACATTTCTATAAATTATTAATTGAAAATTAATTTATATGAATTTAATATTTTGATAAATCCCAAAAGTGCCCCTCCCCTCTATTAAAAATGGAACCTCTTATTAATTATTATTTACATATCAAAACCCATTTGTCTTAAGAAATAAATTCCAAAATACCTTCATATAATCGCTAAAATCATTATAGATGATTTATTCCATGATAATATTATGTATTAAATGACTTTTTATTATCTTATATTGTTTTTTAAGTAGTTTTATGTTGATTTTTAGCTAATAAACAAAATAGGTTCTTTTTTATAAATTTATGATATTTGTAAGGGAATTAAACTCAATATCCTTTAACTGAGGCATATTTTTATGTTACACACCAACCATTTTTATAAGGATTATAAATATAACCTTTAGAATATTATATCATGAATTTTTTAATCACATTATATTTAAGGGGTTTAAGATTCAAATATTTTAATGTGGTATGTGACACTTTTATTTGAAAATAAATTTTAAAATTTAGAATTTTTTTTAAAATGGATTGATTATTTCAATAACATGATATGTTTTCTTATGAGTGAAAATAAAATTTTAATATTAACATGATGAAAATTTAATGCTTTTATGTGTAAAGATATTATAATGGTACATGGACATTTGACAGGTAGTTATGTGAAAAACCAATGATAGGTGGTTCTATGATAAACATAGGATGGGTGGGTCTATGATAGTCATGTAATGCATTAGTAATGGAAGTGGACCATAAAGTTATTCTAATTTTATGATAGAAATGTATATATGGTTTCCCCAGGGTTATTCTATTTGGGTGTAATTATTTCCCAATATACCCTTATGTGTTATCTATTCTTTCTTTGTGTTTTCAGGTAATCTTGGGATTAAAAAATGGGTAATAAACAAACATATTTTCAATGTATATAATTATAAAGGTGGAAAAGTATTTCTTTATGATAATATTTTCACTGGTTTTCCTATTTTCACTTGACTAACCATTTTCTTTTTTTGTGCATCCATTAATGATCTTTTTGTGCGCATACCATGTTATAATGTTTTTATATTATTTAAGGACGTGGAAGGGAAATGAATGTCATGACTCATCACCCAGAGCCCATTCGGAGACAACACCAAGCCCGCCTTCTATAGGGTAGTTTTTGGCGACTAGCACCTTAAGATGTATTCACCAAAATTGGGAAGGTGTTGCCATTATAAACTGTAAACACACACAACCAAGCACACCACAATATACAAACACAAGGAAACTTAATAGTAAGAAGAGTGTGCACAGTTAGATAAAGGGGACAGACTACAAGCCCAACAAAAATGTACAAGAAAACTGAAAAGTAAAAGTAAACTGATACCGCTCCTATGAACACCCACAAAAAATCATACCTGAAGGGTATGTACAACCCTCATACAGTCGTCTCTGTGGTATGCCTCGTATAATGTTCACCTCAAAGATACCTACAGTCCTTGTACCCTTGTCCCCAGTCTGTGTTTTCTGTTGTCTGCACCAAACACAACAAGGTGTGGGTGTAGCTCATACGAGGGTGTGTATAACAACACTAAGTAGGGACCCCAAGACCCTTGTAGTTCTCACAAAACCCACAAAGGATAAACCACAAATCATAGAATCATCAGTCAACCCTTCTTAGGTATATTCTAAAACATATAGCTAACTGACCAGGTATACCCATCTCATTCATGATGAAACACAAGGCCCAACTCATTAGGTCAAAGCTCAATTGTACCATAAAGGAAGAAATACCACTAAGGTAACAACATAAAGGTAAGTACCACAAAGGTAAACCAACATAGAAGAATACCACGAAGGTATCACCATGAAGGTAAGTACCACAATGGTATGACACATATAAGAATACTACAATAGTATCACCATGAAGGTAAGGACTCATCTCAAACTAGGTATAAGTTAGGTATGGTAGTATAGATGATTATATGTAACTACAGAATCATGTTACTCTGCTAAATGGTAGGACCACGTAAGATCCCAAATCATTAGACCCACGTAGGATCCTAAATCATCAGACCAATATTGTATCCTAATACAGAAGACACATGTATTATCCTAGAGTAGTCCCACGTTGATATATATAGTGTATCCGGGTGATTGTCAAGAGCACATACCCACATAGGATCACAAATCACAAACCCACATAGGATCCCTTTCTCATGTTACAGCCAGTTACAAGGTTTCCCCACTAAGCTCGCTTGATTCTGAGGGGGGTCCTCTCCTCAATCCACATGTCAATAATCCAACATCCATGAAGTTCAGTGAGGAAGTATCCCAAAATGTATTCCACGTAAAAGGGGTCACAACACAACAGAAGGTGTCAATTGGATGCTCAGTCTGTAAGTTATTATCCTTTTAGTCACGAGGGCCCGACTGGAATAATGTTTGATCCAACCCAGTTTTACCCCATCATTATCCAAAACTCAATTGAGGGATACTGAAAGTACTGTCTTGATCCAAGGTTCTCGGTGCCATAGATGGCTCATCAAATGGACGCACGTAGCTCATGATATTGCTAAAAGAACAAAAAGGATCAAAACTAGTCTGGGTTTTGTCTGGTATGGTCGAGCTGACCCGACCCGACCCAGTCTAGTGTGTCCCAGCCCAACCCAGGTCCGGCACTACATCCGACACGGGCAAGTGGGTCACGCCCAGCCCACCAGCACGGCCTATGGTGCAGCGGCTTGCTTGGCTCACAACTGGCCAAACGGATCGCCTCCTCCGCGCTGCGCTATCACCGGCACCGGCTCCTCCAACCACCCTCCCTTCACCACTACAGCACAAGGCCCTGGCTCGTGCACGCCTGAGGGCGCGTTCGTTCGGCTCTGCCTCCCCATCTCGCTGTCGGTCGCTGCTGGCCTCCACCCTTGCTCTACCGTAGCCAACGGGCTACGACCCTTCTCTTGTGGCGCAGTCGTGTTGACGCCTTCATCGTGGCCAGCTGTGGTGTCGACTACCAATCCCAGGTCCCACCGGTGCCAGTCTCCAGAACTGGTCACCTTCCTCCTCCTTTAAGAAGAACACATCAAAACCACAAAGGTTTTAGAGTGGTCGGGCCATGTTCGTTTTCCCACACCCATCTTGTTAGAGTGGTTTCAAGCGACTCATGGGGAGAGATTCAATGTAAAATAAAATTAACGAATATCAATTAAAACACACCTCTACCTAGAAGGTTCATTGGAGGTTTTGAGAGATGAAGATGCAATCATTGAATTATGTTGGCACTCATCGCTCCTGCAAGATGCTTCTAATCTAGGCACAAGGGTTGTCCATGTTCTTCGATTCTGGAGGTCGTTCTTCATTAAAGATTGTGTTCTCATTGGAGGAAGAGTTTCTCCAATATTCTCCCAACTCCCATAATTTTCCAACACTTCCCCTATAAATGAAAAACCAACTTTTTAAATTAAGTTTAACAAATTAATTTATGTTTTAAAATTTATATGAGATAATTAATTGTATTGTGTTTTCAATATACAATGGGAGGATTCCAAGATACATCCCCACATTAAAGAGGGGTTCGGGTGGTCCCCACCACCACAATTCAAAATGGGGGGGGGGGTATGGGGTTTGTAGTTTGGGTTTTCCTGACCTTTATAACTAAAAAGAGAGTTTTCAAAATAAAAATACACTGTTAAATAATTTTATTTTTCTTCTCCCACGAAAAAGTGAAAAACTATCTTCCACCATTGACCAAACGAGGTCAAGGTAAAGGTATCATTAAGAATATAATAGTGATGTGAGTTCAATGATGTCCTTGGATTTAAATTCCGAGCACTGATTCAAAAATTAAAAAAACCTGCTCGCATGTTCACTGAATTTACCTAAAAAAGTTCAGAAATTCACACCAGGCACACTGAGCCCTAAAATCACACACCGTCAATTTTTCCATATTCGTAAAATTCCAATATAATTATGAAAAATTACATGAAAAAATAAAAGTCCTTACATTCTCCCCATCTCAAGGATTTTAATCCCCAAAATCCACATTACAAAAACTAGGAAAACAAGTGGGGGTACTGAGAATTAATATGAGCCTCCCTCTTCCATGTTCTCTCCGGGAGGTTCATGTGCTACCAACGTACAAACACCAAAGGTATCGACCACCCATGAAGGAATTTCTTCAATCGATCCTCAATCTACACTGGAACCTCCATAAATGTTGCCACATCGTCGATGTACAGCTCACCATGGTCGATAATGTGAGAAGGGTCACACACGTATTTCCTCAGTTGGGATATGTGGAGGATGTCGTGCAACCGGTGAAACAGAGGGGGAAGAGCTAAGCGGTAAGCCACCTCACCAACTCTGGTGAGGACCTGAAATGGTCCGATGAATCTCAGAGATAACTTGACGTCGTGGCCAAATCTATGAAAACCTAATCAAGGTTAGATGTGTAGGAAAACATGGTCACCATCATTGAACTCCAGAGGTCTCCACCTCCTATCGACAAAAGACATATGCCTGCTCTGTTCAGTCTTCATCCACTCGTGGATGATCTGCACCTTCTCTATGGTAGCCCGTACAATATCTGGTCCCATGAGTGATGACTCACCTAGGTTAATCCAGTACAAAGGAGTTCTACAAGGTCGGCTGTACAACACCTCGAAAGGTGCCATACCAATGGTGGAGTGATTGATTTTGTTGTATGAAAACTCCGTCAATGGAAAGTGACCCTCCCAGCTATGACCAAAGATAAGGACACAAGCACACAACATGTCCTCAAGGGTCTGTATAGTCCACTAAGTCTGGCCATCCGTCTGAGGATGGAAGGCAGTCCTCAAACGAAGCTGCATCCCAAAAGCCTCTTGAATCCCATTCCAAAATTGGGAAGTGAAACATGCATAACAATCAGAGTCAATCGTATAGGGTAATCCATCAATCTGTACAATATCATGCACATAGAGGCATCCCAAGCTCTCTACTAATCCCTTCTCTCTGATCGGTAGTAAGTGGGCCGACTTGGTGAGTCAGTCAATGGTCACCCTGATAGAATTGTGACCTCTGGATGTACATCGATGTCCTGTCACGAAGTACATGTATATCCCATCCCACTTCAACTCTGGGACTTCTAAAGAATGAACTATGCCTACTGGTACCCGATGCTCCAACTTCACTTGCTAACATTTGAAGCACCGAGAGACAAACTCTGCTACTGCTTTCTTAATGTCCGGCCACCAGTGATGTCGTCGGAGGTCCTGGTACATCTTCACCACCCCGGGATATACCTCTATATGGGATGTTGGTAACTCCCTCAACAAATCCTACTAATGTGACACTAGTACCTTGGTACCTCCTCTTAAAAAGATGACGTGCTTCCCACCTTCAAAAAAACCATCAGGTTCCTGCCCTAGGGATATCCAAACTATGACAACCCTGCTTTTTATTACAACTTAAACATGCTTTATTACATAAAACTTCTCTTGATACAACAAAGAAGATCGAGAGGTTTAGTGTCTTTGGGGCTTAGGATCATTACTTAAAAACTTTAAACTTGAAATACAACATCCTTATTGAAAACTTCCTTTACATGACCACTACATTCCTTCGTACTTAGCATTGCATGGGATAACCTGAGGACATGCATAAGAAAAGGGTGAGCTATAAAGCCCAGTAAGGGAGTAAACAATGAATAACATGAGGAGTGAAATACATGTTAGGCAATAGGCATATCAATAGAGCATAAGAGAGACATGAACATAAAGGCATGATAAAGCATGATAATCATAACATGGAAATGTGGCAACAACACTTAACATTGAATTAGCATGAGCCAAGGCTCATTGCACATGGAGCATGAGTAAACCCTCATTGCACTTGAAGCACGAGTAAACCCTCGTTGCACTTGAATTAGCATGAGTCAACACTCATTGCACATGACGTATCATGATACTATACTTTACCCAATGCATTGGAGCGCTATAAAGGGCGCACCCTTCTTAAACATTTCATTTCATGCATAAGTGTGCCACATGGATCATAAAACATGGATTCATAAAACATAATCATTTCTTCCACGATAAAGGAATGTGGAATTCATACATGAAACTTTACAATCAATACGTATATGTGCATAAAGGTGAATACCCTTGATGGAGAAATGGGCATGGTATTCACTACACAAAGACATTGGCTTAGAAAATTGGTGCGATTTCGGCATCGTAACGGCGTGACATAAGAATTCATAAAAAAGGTTGATGAGAGAGAAAGGGGTTCCTCATCATATTTACATGAAATGGACAGTAAGGAGATCATATATATACATGTCCCAACAACAGAAATGGAATTTAGATTCATGATACAAAAGTATTGCTTGAATATAAAAGAAGAGAGAGAAGTTCCTTTCGGAATTTCGGCATAGTAACGGGTGTACATGGGAGGCATTTAATGAGAGAGAAAGGGTTCTCCCATCATTCAAACAATAAGAGGGCAGTATGGGGGAGGTGCGAAACCATACCCCAACATTCATAAATTAAATTAAAAGGGCAATACAACTTAAAGAAAATTGACAAAAAAAAGAGAAAGGAAGAAAAAACCCTTACTTGGAAGTGTGCTTCCAAAGGCTAGAGAGAGGCTTGTGAGAGGCTTCTTGGGAGCTTGGGGCACCTTGAGAGGATTCTAGAGAGAGTAGGGAAGATGTTGGACGAACTTCAAGGGCTTTGAGTGAGGAGGAAGTGGGAGCTTGGGTGGGTTTATATAGGAAAGGTGAGAGAATTCTTTATTATTTAGGTTTGGGACCCCTTATATTAAAATAATCCAAACCACAAACCATCCCATGGTATTTGCCCATGGTTTCTGGAAAAGGAGAGAGGAAAACAATATTTTACAAGGCCAAGGTCCGAACTTATTAAAAAAATTAGGGTTGCTTATGTGGAGGTGAGTCACACTCCCATGGAAATTAATTTAAAAAGGCAAAGTGTTGAATAAGTCTTGAGGGCTCCATTAATGCTTTGAAAAGTGATTCAAACAAACCCAAAACCTCATTATTTTAATGATAAAACATATATTGGCCGAACCTAAGGATTATGGTATTTTATTACATCACCATTGGGTCATTATGATGTCATAAATCACATTATATATTTAAAAGGTATTTAATTTTTACCCAAAAATTGGACTGTCTCAGAAAATTATGAAAAATTCACCGTTGGATAATTTCGACGTCCTGATTCCAAAAATAATATTTATTTTATCTAAATAATTTTCTAAATATGTGAATTTGCACTTTTAAAATAAAAACCGACATTTATAAAAAAATTCACGGGTTTTGACAGAAATGGCTTTCAATCCTTAATAAAAATTTTAATTGCATTCATAAAATTATAAGATCATTTATATTTAATAAAAATTAATTTAATATTAAAAATAATATTTTATTAAAATATTATTTAATTCAAAAATCCTTTAATTTAATAAAATATAATTCTTAATTAAATAATAACTAAAAACATCATTTGTACTTTTAAAAACTAATTACAATGCATCAAAAATGACTAGAAATTATATTCCTTATTATATAAAAAAATAATGTACATGAACATGGTGCTACTTATTTGTTACATAACCCCTTAAAATAGCCGCATAAGACCTAAGGGTAAGGTGTGCGATGGTGACAGACTCTTGGGGTTGCTCGGATAACATCGCTCGAGTGGTGATCTCTATCAACTTCCATTTTTCCCGTAGACGATCACGTTCGAGCTTGACTTGATGAAGCTCAGCTTGGGCTTGGTCAAGGGCAAAGCCCAAAGACGCCACCTCCTTTCCGAGCTCCGACAAATGGGCTTCGTAAGGGGCAATTCTACTGGATGAGGCCATCGCTTCCTTTGTCTGAGTAAAAATGGTTTCATTAAAGCCTTATATTTAAACTACCCAGATGATCAATGTTCAATGGCTAAAAAAGTAACGGTCACAAATCTTAACGTAAAACTTAAAGAAGTTGTCATCTTATAAAAACATAAAGAAACATTTAACTGGATCAAGAGGGATTTTCCATTAATGAAAATTTGGGTCGTTACAACATTCCCCCCTTAAGAAATTTCGCCCTCGAAATTTTCCTTTCCCCACACTAAAACAAATGTGGGTAACTTAGCTTCATCATATCCTCCGACTCCCAAGTTGCTTCTTCAAACTTGTGGTTTCTCCACAACACCTTGACGAGGGGCATTGCCTTATTTCGTAGAACTTTTTCTCTACGATCTAAGATCATCACTGGTTTCTCCTCATAAGAAAGATCGTCTTCTAATTGTACCACCTCAGAAGAGAGTACATGTGAAGGGTCTGGTATGTACTTCCTTAAGAGGGATACATGGAAGACATCATGCACCTTGGCCATAGTAGGTGGAAGTGCTAGTCGATAGGCCACAGCCCCAACACGATCAAGAATCTCGAAGGGGCCGATGTACCTTGGACTTAACTTCCCTTTCTTTCCAAACCTCATGACCTTCTTCCACGGAGATATGCGTAAAAACACCATGTCTCCGACTTTAAACTCAAGGTCTCGTCGACGATTATCTGCATAACTCTTCTGTCGACTTTGGGCTGCCTTGATATGCTGCTGAATGGTTTTCACCTTCTCCACCATTTCTTCGACCATTTCTGGTCCAAGCAGCTTACGTTCACCGACCTCATCCCAACATGCCGGTGTTCTACACCTTTTCCCATACAGGGCTTCATATGGTGCCATTTGGATGCTCGAGTGGAAACTATTATTATAAGAGAACTCAACTAGAGGAAGATGCTGATCCCATCCTCCTTTAAAGTCCATTGAGCACGCTCTCAACATATCCTCAAGTGTTTGGATAGTCCGCTCGGACTGGCCATCAGTTTGAGGATGATAGGCCGTACTGAAGTTCAGTTCAGTATTCAGAGCATGTTGAAGACTCTTCCAAAACTTAGAGGTAAATCTTGGATCTCGGTCCGACACAATAGGTAGTGGTACTCCATGCAACCGTACCACTTCCCTGATATATATCTGTGCCAGTTGATCCAAAGAGAAATCCTCTCGAATAGCAATGAAGTGTGCAGTCTTTGTAAGACGATCCACAATAACCCAGATTGCATTGTTGCTTTTGGATGTCCTTGGAAGTCCAGTGATGAAGTCCATGGTGATGTTCTCCCATTTCCATTCTGGTATGGGCAATGGTTGCATCATCCCCTTAGACTTCTGCCTCTCTGCCTTCACTTTCTGACACACCAGGCACTTTGATGTATATTCAGCGATCTCCTTCTTCATATTATCCCACCAAAAGTTTTCTCGGAGATCTCGATACATCTTTGTGCTCCCTGGGTGAATAGAGAAATTTGAACTATGTGCAGCATCCAAAAGTTCCTTCTTCAGCTCCGAACTTGATGGGACACATAGTCTTTTCCCAAACCGCACAATTCCTTCTTCATTAACATTAAACTCTGAGGATTTTCCCTTTTTGATAGCTTCCACTTTTTCTTGGATTCTCGCATCATCCTTTTGAGCATCCTTTAACCTTTCCAAAAGAGATGGTTGAGCAATCATTTGTGAAAGGATTGATGATGTTCCCTTCTTTATGATTCCCACTTCCATCTTCATCAAGTCTAAGAAGATTGGATCCTTCTCAATTCTCATCATTGATAGAATTGCTGGATCCTTTCTACTTAGGGCATCCGCCACCTTGTTCGCCTTCCCAGGGTGGTAATGTATTGAACAGTCATAATCCTTTATGAGCTCTATCCATCTTCTCTGGCGCATATTAAGCTCTTTCTGTGTGAATATATATTTAAGACTCTTGTGGTCCGTATATATCTCACATTTCTCTCCATAGAGATAATGCCGCCAGATTTTCAAGGCAAAGATCACCGCCGCCAACTCCAGATCATGCGTTGGATAGTTTCGCTCATGGATTTTCAACTGTCTTGAGGCATAGGATATCACTTTATCATTCTGCATCAGCACACATCCTAAGCCCTTCTTTGAAGCATCACTGAATACCACAAAAAGCTCCCCACTTGTGGGTAAAGTGAGCACAGGTGAAGTGATAAGCCTCCTTTTCAACTCCTTGAAGCTTTCTTCGCATTCATCACTCCAAGCAAACTTTACTCCCTTTCGAGTTAGCTTGGTAAGAGGGTTGGACAATCGTGAGAAGTTTCTCACAAATCGTCGATAATATCCAGCTAACCCCAAGAAGCTACGGATATCAGTTACCGATGTTGGCCTCGGCCATCCCTCAATTGCATCTGTTTTGGAGGGGTCCACAGATATCCCATTGCTTGTGATGATATGGCCCAAGAATGAGACCTCCTTCAACCAGAACTCACACTTGCTGTACTTGGCATAGAGCTTCTCCTTGCGCAAAGTCTCCAGTACAGTTCTTAAATGCTCCTCATGGTCCTCCGTGGTTTTGGAGTATATTAGAATATCATCTATAAAGACTACCACAAATTTATCTAGGTAATCTCTAAAGACTCTATTCATCAAGTCCATGAATATTGCTGGAGCATTGGTGAGTCCAAAAGGCATTACTATGAATTCATAGTGCCCGTACCTTGTACGAAAAGCAGTCTTGGTGATATCTTCCTTCTTCACCCTTACTTGATAATATCCCGACCGCAAGTCGACCTTGGAGAAGTATTGTGCTCCACGCAGCTGATCAAACAAGTCATCGATTCTTGGGAGAGGATACTTGTTCTTTATCGTGATTTTGTTAAGTTCACGATAATCGATGCAAAGCCGCATTGACCCATCCTTCTTCTTGACGAAGAGGACTGGTGCACCCCATGGTGATGCACTTGGGCGTATAAACCCTTTATCCAGATTCTCCTGTAGTTGTTTCTTCAGTTCTTCAAGCTCAACCACAGCCATTCTATATGGAGTCTTGGATATTGGTAGCGCCCCAGGTATAAGTTCAATTGAGAACTCAACATCTCTTCTTGGAGGAAGACCAGGAAGTTCCTCGGGAAATACTTCAGCGAATTCCCTCACAATAGGCATTTCTTCAAGGGTGGTTTCTTCCTTAGACTCAATCATCTGAGCCAAATATGTGTGCTCATAAGGTAGTAATATCCATGCTTGAGATGATGGAGTTAAAGGAGATTCATCTTCCTCCTGACACTTGTAAAGAATCGGGGGTCGATTCTCCATATGGAGTGTGATTTCCCTCTCCCGACAATTTATGTTGGCTCTATATAAGGAAAGCCAATCCATGCCAAGAATTGCATCAAATTCCACCAAAGGGAGTATGACAAGGTTCGCCGGGAAATTCAATCCACAGATTATAATAGGGGAGGACTTATACTCATGGGATGCAATGATTGCCCCATTTGCCGTACTCACCGACATCTTTACTTCCATGATTTGTGGTGGTGCAGGGATTATTCTACTAAACTTTTGAGATATAAAAGAATGCGTAGAACCTGAATCAAAAAGTACGTTCGCTATTCATGAATGAATAACTAGCGTACCTGTCACCACTTCGTTGTCGGGGTTCACTTCGGCAGAAGTGATGGCAAAAGCTCTTCCTTGCTGTCTTGGAGGTTGTTGATTGCCTCCGATAACCCTTGGATTAGGGCACTGATTCGCAAAATGACCCGGTTCTTTGCATTTGAAGCATTGAACAACGCGTTGAGGTTCGAACGGAGCGTTCCTCCCCTCCGTCGCAGCCGCGGGTCCTTCTTGCTGACAGTTAATAGCTAGGTGCCCTTCTCTTCCACACTTGAAGCATTTTCTTGTCCCCCTAAGGCAATTCCCAGGGTGCTTCTTTCCACACTTTTGGCAAGTGGGGTGCTGGAATTTCTTAGCGCCGTTGGATTTATCCATCGGACCACCAGCATTGAAGTCCACCTTCCGCTTCTTGTCCCCATGATACCCTTGTGATTCTCCGATCTCCATTTCAACCTTAAGGGCACATCGGACAATCTCCTCATAGCTGTCAAAGTCACGGATCGCTAATGCTTTCCGCAAGCTAGGCTTCAGCCCACCAAAGAAGCGGTCAACTTTGCATTCGGGGGTAACGACAAAGCCGGAAGCGTATCGTGCAAGCCTTGTGAAGTTTGCCTCGTACGCTCCCACAGATTCTTCATCTTTCTGCTTGAGGGAAAGGAAGTCCCTTTCCATCTTAAGACGGAGGGTGCGTGGAAAATATTTATCGAAAAACATCTTCCGGAATACCTTCCATTCCAAAGCCTCGATCTCCTCCTCAGGCTTCGTATTTTTGATCAATGTCCACCATTGATCAGCTTCACCCTCCATACGATAAGCCGCCAGGAGAACCTTCTCTTTTGCAGAGCATTGGAGGATGGAGAATATCTTCTCAATGGAGTTGATCCATTGTTCAGCGATCGTGGGATCAGATGATCCACTAAAAGTAGGAGGCCTTTGTCTCATGAAGCTTTCAATAGCGACTTGTTCTTTCTTAGGGGGGTTGAACGTTCCTCTTGACCAGTGTTTCTATTCAAAACATGAGTTAGCTGAGAGAGAAGCGTGACAAAGTTCGCGATTCCCGCTCCCATCGGATTGGGCATCTCATTAGTACAATCATCACACTGATCTTCACAACGGTTGTTAGCCCGAGTTCTCCTATTACCGGCCATTGGCTGGAAAAAAAGGAAAGTTAGGGGTAACACATAGAGGTTAATCCAAAGACAAAAGTTGATGACTTATAAATAAACTTTGATCTCTTTAACTCATGAGTCTATAGGATTCAATCCAGGCTTTTCAGGATCTTCCTTCTAACATATATTCTTAGGGGAATTTTTCCCTTAATAAGGGTTCATACTAAGATTGTGAATTTATCAAAACATATCCCCCGGGAGTGTCGTAACCAAGAGTGCAGCAAGGCCCGTTGTCGTGCACCAGTTCCCGTTCGAGTCTAGCTCAAAGCGGTGTTTTCGGGTTTTACCCCTAGGATACATCTGTGCCAGAGCCGCCTCTACCTGCTCGTATCCAGACAGGGATGTATTTGTTTGATAAAACACTTACTTAGTATTTACCAAAACTTAGGGATGTTTTTATTATGCTTAGTCTTGTATCTAAGGCTTTACTAGGGTTTCCTAATCCCAAAAATAACTAAACCTATCCTCTGATACCAACTATGACAACCCTGCTTTTTATTACAACTTAAACATGCTTTATTACATAAAACTTCTCTTGATACAACAAAGAAGATCGAGAGGTTTAGTGTCTTTGAGGCTTAGGATCATTACATAAAAACTTTAAACTTGAAATACAACATCCTTATTGAAAACTTCCTTTACATGACCACTACATTCCTTCGTACTTAGCATTGCATGGGATAACCTGAGGACATGCATAAGAAAAGGGTGAGCTATAAAGCCCAGTAAGGGAGTAAACAATGAATAACATGAGGAGTGAAATACATGTTAGGCAATAGGCATATCAATAGAGCATAAGAGAGACATGAACATAAAGGCATGATATTGCATGATAATCATAACATGGAAATGTGGCAACAACACTTAACATTGAATTAGCATGAGCCAAGGCTCATTGCACATGGAGCATGAGTAAACCCTCATTGCACTTGAAGCACGAGTAAACCCTCGTTGCACTTGAATTAGCATGAGTCAACACTCATTGCACATGACGTATCATGATACTATACTTTACCCAATGCATTGGAGCGCTATAAAGGGCGCACCCTTCTTAAACATTTCATTTCATGCATAAGTGTGACACATGGATCATAAAACATGGATTCATAAAACATAATAATTTCTTCCACGATAAAGGAATGTGGAATTCATACATGAAACTTTACAATCAATACGTATATGTGCATAAAGTTGAATACCCTTGATGGAGAAATGGGCATGGTATTCACTACACAAAGACATTGGCTTAGAAAATTGGTGCGATTTCGGCATCGTAACGGCGTGACATAAGAATTCATAAAAAAGGTTGATGAGAGAGAAAGGGGTTCCTCATCATATTTACATGAAATGGACAGTAAGTAGATCATATATATACATGTCCCAACAACAGAAATGGAATTTAGATTCATGATACAAAAGTATTGCTTGAATATAAAAGAAGAGAGAGAAGTTCCTTTCGGAATTTCGGCATAGTAACGGGTGTACATGGGAGGCATTTAATGAGAGAGAAAGGGTTCTCCCATCATTCAAACAATAAGAGGGCAGTATGGGGGAGGTGCGAAACCATACCCCAACATTCATAAATTAAATTAAAAGGGCAATACAACTTAAAGAAAATTGACAAAAAAAAGAGAAAGGAAGAAAAAACCCTTACTTGGAAGTGTGCTTCCAAAGGCTAGAGAGAGGCTTGTGAGAGGCTTCATGGGAGCTTGGGGCACCTTGAGAGGATTCTAGAGAGAGTAGGGAAGAGGTTGGACGAACTTCAAGGGCTTTGAGTGAGGAGGAAGTGGGAGCTTGGGTGGGTTTATATAGGAAAGGTGAGAGAATTCTTTATTATTTAGGTTTGGGACCCCTTATATTAAAATAATCCAAACCACAAACCATCCCATGGTATTTGCCCATGGTTTCTGGAAAAGGAGAGAGGAAAAAAATATTTTACAAGGCCAAGGTCCGAACTTATTAAAAAAATTAGGGTTGCTTATGTGGAGGTGAGTCACACTCCCATGGAAATTAATTTAAAAAGGCAAAGTGTTGAATAAGTCTTGAGGGCTCCATTAATGCTTTGAAAAGTGATTCAAACAAACCCAAAACCTCATTATTTTAATGATAAAACATATATTGGCCGAACCTAAGGATTATGGTATTTTATTACATCACCATTGGGTCATTATGATGTCATAAATCACATTATATATTTAAAAGGTATTTAATTTTTACCCAAAAATTGGACTGTCTCAGAAAATTATGAAAAATTCACCGTTGGATAATTTCGACGTCCTGATTCCAAAAATAATATTTATTTTATCTAAATAATTTTCTAAATATGTGAATTTGCACTTTTAAAATAAAAACCGACATTTATAAAAAAATTCACGGGTTTTGACAGAAATGGCTTTCAAACCTTAATAAAAATTTTAATTGCATTCATAAAATTATAAGATCATTTATATTTAATAAAAATTAATTTAATATTAAGAATAATATTTTATTAAAATATTATTTAATTCAAAAATCCTTTAATTTAATAAAATATAATTCTTAATTAAATAATAACTAAAAACATCATTTGTACTTTTAAAAACTAATTACAATGCATCAAAAATGACTAGAAATTATATTCATTATTATATAAAAAAATAATGTACATGAACATGGTGCTACTTATTTGTTACATAACCCCTTAAAATAGCCGCATAAGACCTAAGGGTAAGGTGTGCGATGGTGACAGACTCTTGGGGTTGCTCGGATAACATCGCTCGAGTGGTGATCTCTATCAACTTCCATTTTTCCCGTAGACGATCACGTTCGAGCTTGACTTGATGAAGCTCAGCTTGGGCTTGGTCAAGGGCAAAGCCCAAAGACGCCACCTCCTTTCCGAGCTCCGACAAATGGGCTTCGTAAGGGGCAATTCTACTGGATGAGGCCATCGCTTCCTTTGTCTGAGTAAAAATGGTTTCGTTAAAGCCTTATATTTAAACTACCCAGATGATCAATGTTCAACGGCTATAAAAGTAACGGTCACAAATCTTAACGTAAAACTTAAAGAAGTTGACATCTTATAAAAACATAAAGAAACATTTAACTGGATCAAGAGGGATTTTCCATTAATGAAAATTTGGGTCGTTACACAAACACGTCGAGCCTCGCAGCTAGTGTCCCAATGTTGCACCTCCCCGACTCGTTGATGAAGTGGGGGAGCGACAGTAATATACTGACAAAAATATTCTCCATCTTGATCCCCAAAGGATATCTAAAAAGAGGCTATCCACTTCGTCGCCTCACCTAGCAGATGTATACCTGATATCCTACCTAGTGCATCTTCTACTACATTCCCCTTCCTAAGAGTGTAGTATATATCAAAGTCATAGTTATGGATGTCACACCCATGACTTTTTTTAAATTAATTATTCATTTAATTTCCATTCCTGATTTGTTTTGGGGGTTTACCACTCATTTTGTTGAAAATAGTGGGTTTTGAAAATTTGGGCCAAACCTTGAGCCCAAATCCAGATTTAAAAACAAATTTTTATTCTTCTATAACTCCTTAAATTTTTACTATTTTATACTCATTCCACTTCCCAATTTGCATAACCTAATATATTAAAATCACCATATCCCTTTTAACCACATAGAAATCCCAAATCATGATGGATTTGGGTTTTTAATTAAGGTAATGGGCCTGCCCATAAGCCCATTTCCTGCTTTAAATTATTTTAGTAAAATTTCATGATCACATTTGTTTTATACTGTTTTTCGGTGATTCCACCTCCCACTCGAAGCCAAAAACCTCAGCCTCACTCCCTGTATCTCTTTTCCCTCTTTGGATCTCAAATACCCCGCGGCGTTGGATTATCTTTCTCAATCTTTCTCAAATCGACCATATTTGATAAGGGGAAATGAATCTTTCATAACTCCTTCAATTTTAATCCTTTTCACCCCATTTCAGTCCCCACATGACCTAATATGACTCCTTCGGACCTCCATATCAGTTTTGGGTACTTGGGAATTCATATATTGGTGGATTCGGGCTGATTTCTTCAAGATATTTCAAGTAAGGGAATTCCTTCTTGGTTCCTTCCATTCTCTTTTAGTTTTATTTCCTATTTCTTGAAGTTCCTCATGTCCAGAAGTTAGGGTTAGATCCTAAGGTCTTATTTGGTATCTTTTGGGTCAATTTTTGGTGGTCTAGGTCTGGATTTATATTCCTTGTGGTGCGGCGGTGGTGCGCTTAAGGTTTCGCACCAAGATTTGAGGGTTTCGACTCAAAAGGTAGGTGATTCCATGTGTAACCATTTTATGATGAGTTAGCTTGCTTTTTTTATTAATTTATTATGTTTATAATCTGTCTTGTGTGGTTTTAAAACTGTTTTTGATGAATTTGGTTAAACATTTAATTTTTAGTTGTATTTTAGCTTGAAATTGGGTACTTTTCATGTGTGACTCTTGGGGTAATGTTTGGATTTTGTTTATAACATATGAAAGTGATTTATTAGTCTTGAAAGGGGTTTCCAATTCTGTTTTGTTGATTATTTATTATCATGTGGGCCTTGAAAAGAGGTTTTTTTGAATGAGTTTAAGGTGTAAAACCGTGTTGTACTTTTTGTAGGAGATTTATGAAAACATGTGTTTTTCATGTGTATCTTTGTGGTATTAGTTGATGTATTTTTATAACATTTGGGGGTGCTTTAATAATTGTTTTAGGGCTGAAAATTCTGTTTTGGATTGTTATTTTTATGATTTTGGTTTTGAATGAGGGGTTTGAAATGGGTTTAGAGTGAAAACAATGGTTATACCTCTTGGGTTTGTTTTATAAAAATTGAAAATGTTTTATTTTGTTAAAAAAAGTTGGGAAAGGGTGTATATGTACTGTTTGGGTGAGTTTGTTCACATAATGTTGGTTTTTGAATGGTAAAGTGGTGATTTGAGATGTCAAACATTTTTAGAATGTTTTATAAATTGCCGAAATGTTTTACTAAATTGTGTTTTGTGTGCGAAACACGGGTGTGGGATGTTTCGTGTGAGTTTATTGATAAAATGAATTGTGAAGGTGAGAAGGGTATTATGTGACATGTGTGTGGGCTGTTATGTGAGTTGAATATATTGTAATGGTTTTATAAAATCGCTTAAAGGATTTGTGTAAGTGCTAATGAAATGTGAAAAGTGTTGTAGAAAATTTTTGTGTGTGTTTGATTTCAAAATGCATTTGAATGAATAGTGGAATTTTTGACTTGTGTGATGTACATGGGGATGTTTGGTTAATTTGTGATGTGGAATTGATATTTTCATGTGAAAACTATACTTCTTGGATTGTTGAACTTGTTTGAGCACAAAGGAAAAACCCGGGTATCTAGGTGGGTGGACGTGTACTAGTATGCTAGTGAATCCGTGGGGTTTGGCCTCAGTTTCACTTAGCAATATTGACGCTTAAAACTCTAAATAAACAATGATGATGATAATTTGGGACCACTAGGTTATGGGTATGATCCCTACTAGTGGCTCATGCACGAGAAGGGATATTTTTTGTGGTTACTCTCACCGAGATACGAGGTACCTGGGACCCACAGCTAGCTAGTGCCTAGGGGTTATTTCCTATTACTTGTGCTCATTAGATCCTTTGTACATACCGTCGGTATACAATATTGTAGGCTGGAAAATTCAGTAGCTTTGTTATTTATTTTAAAATTTTTGTTTCTTTAAAATTATCTCACATGAAAACTGTTTTCATTTATTATTTCATCCTTTAGAAAATTGTAACTAGCATTTCTTATTTACAAAACATGCAATGCTTTTTGTCTTGAAATGTTTATCACATGGAATCTCATAGAGGTGGTATCCTACTGGGCTTTCTCTCACACCCTACTTACACCTTTGGGTGTAAGTAGACTTGCTTATTTTATGTCACAGGTTTGGGTACAGGGTTTATGCCTTTGGTTCGGGTTTTTAGCGGTCCATCGTGATGGAGTGTCATGGAGATGGCTTGGGGGCGGTGCCTCTATCCATGTGGAGGTTGTTGGGCTTTATTATTTTGGGTTTGTACCTTTGTAATGGTCTTTAAAAATTGTTTAAAACTTTGTAATTCAGTTTTGAATTTTTTAAAAATATTATTTGATTTGAAAAATCCAGATTCGTTTCATTGGATTCTTTTGTCGTTTTAAGTTTATAAACTCGGGTAAATCGTTTCCAATTATCATTTTATGATACCCGGGAACTTGTGCCAGTCCGTAGGGATCGGGAACGCCCTTTGGGACTTGTCACGGTCCGGGTTTGGTGCCGGTTTTGGCGGCATCCAGATTCGGTTCGTGAAAAAATGGTATCAAAGGAGGATCGCTCCATTGGAGTCATGTTATTTTGGAAATAGTCAGGATAGTCTAGAGTTATGATTGTTGGGACATGGAATTCTGGTTATGGGTAGTGTGCTTGATCACCACTCCTCATTTCAGGATTCAAGTCACTAGGGGAAGTTGGGATTTATCTAGGTCTTTTGGTTTTCTTGGTTTGATGATGATTAGGGGAAATGAAAAGAGAGTTGGGTTAATGGTCTCAATGAGCTTGCAGGGTCTGGCAAGCCATGTGGAGCCGAGGATATTCTCTAGAACACTCTCTGTGGCAGTTAAGTGATTGGAATGTGGCCGCCAACCATATGTCCAAGTCACCCACTGAAACTAGTTTCCTCTCGTATTGTCTGGTGTTCTTTAGTTTTGAAATCTTGGAACTTTTGTTTTAAAGTGACTTGGTTTTAGGAATTGTAATGTTTTTGTGAAATGATTTTCAAATAAATATGGAATGGTTTGATTTATGAAATGGCATACTTGAATATTCAGAATTATATTGAAATGGAAAATTGTGTTCTTACAACTCTTTTGAAAGAAGAAACAATATTTAAGTTGGTTTTGAAAAAGTGTTCCCATTAGAGTTTTATAAACTATTAAAAGTTTTTTTAATGGGATGAGATGTTTTGAAATTAATGTAAATAAATTGAATGTGAGTTTTCATTGGAGCGATTGTGCCTTTCTGAAAAGTATTTTTTAATGCGGTAATTTGGGATGTGTTGGTTGACCGTTTTGGTTTTGAAAAGTGGAAAGAATCAGTGCATTGACCTTTGGTATTTCCATGAGTGACCACATGCATGGGGTTATATGGGATGATAGATGGTTTATGGCATGACTGGATGAGTGCCAGGACGGATATGAGGAGGGTGCCTGGTGTGGCACAAAAACATGCATGTGTGAGGCCCATGGGGTACCATTGGTGGATACGCTCACCGCTGAACCATTTTTTTCAGAAATTGTTTTAAAGAAAAACATGTTTTCTTGATGATTAGTTTGGGATGGTTTTTATTATGGGTTTTTGAAAATGTTTATGTTTTGGGATGTTTTGAGTCCAAGAACCCCTCCTGTTCGAACTGTTTTTTTTTTGGGTTTGTGTTTGGTCGGAAAGCTGGGTAAAAGGTCCTGTTAGTAGTCTCCTATGATATATTTTTCGGGACACCATTAAGATGGTTCCATTAATGAGTTTGGATATTTTTTGTTGCATGTTTTTACAAATGAACCATCTTGGTTGGGTCCTTGGGTTCTCTCATTGGACAAGGTGCTCCCCCATTAAGATTTAGTGCACAACTGAAGTGCAACACAGATTGTTTTGCCATTGGAAAATCCTCCAGTTGATCAATGTAAGGAATCTTTTCTTGAGATTTGTAGAATGATTCTACACCATTTACTTTCTTGGTTTTTTTTTCGGATCCTCTTGTTGCGTAAGAGTGCTCGTGGATGGTTGAAAGAGACCTTAGTTTCTTAAACTACCTAATTCGTCAAAGGTGAAGTTGTACAATATTATGTGAGTCTATTTTTTTTTCAAAACTGTTTTTCCTTTTGGGAGATCTCGAAATCCTCTATTTTAGAGGAATGTGTTTATATGTGTCCTTTATTTCTGTTGTTTCTCACCCGAAGAAGCAGGGTGTGATGTGAGTGCATCCTCTAAACCCTTATTTCAGTGAATTTAAAAGTTAGGGTAAAGTGAGTTCTGGAGTGTGTTATGTCTGGGTGAACCCATATCAGATTGCGTGTAGTTGTTTGTAGAATCATAAGAAGAAATTCTATTTGGGGGTTTCCAAATCCTAACTACGAGGCCGAAGATGCTTCAATCATTCCAGCTCCAGCCATAGGTCCTAGAGAGAAGCTGGCACGAAGTCAGAGGAAATCCCAGGGTAGTTTTTATCCTTGAACAAATAAATGTTCTTAGTATGAGAGAAGAGAATAGTTTAAACATTTGTTGTTGTCATCTTGCTTCATTTGTTCACGTTCGGTGGAAAGAGGTGGCGGGCCCCATCCCCATGTTATCTCCTAATGACTTTCTTTTCCCCTTTGGTTCCCTTTGGGTTTGGGGGAAATGTTTTAGATATTTCTAGACATGTTGAGTGAACACTTATTAGTAACAATTATTTAGAAAACCATTTAGGTATAAGGATCCACATGGTTTGCACATAGTTTCCCAAACTGTGTGGGCTAACCGTGTTGTCGTCCCAACTCTTTAAGTTTTGGGGTTTTTCTATGCCGGCCCATATTGGTCAGTTAAGATGGATTGTTCTTATGGTGGGGAGAACCCCTATGAGTCTCATGTATATTATTTTGAAAATGCCTAATGGGATTGTACCCCTTGTACTAAGGAGTTGGTTCGGGGCTCCCATGTTAGTGTCTTGATTGTTTCTCAGAAAAAAAATTAAGTTGTCTCTTATGGTTGGGGAGCCCATTTGTGTACCTTGTACCAGTAACTCACTTTTGTACTTGGTCTTGGATTGGATGTGGGTAGTCTCATTTGGAGCTATATAACCACATACATCTTCCTTGAGTAAACGTTGTGATTGGAGATTTCCCAATTGTTTTGTTATATCAAGGTAAGTGTAACCTTGTTCGATGTTCTTGTTTGTTTGGGTAAATTTCTTGAGCCTTTTTCATGTAGTGTTTGAGGAGTTTTGTTTTAGGATAAATCTTGAATGTGCTTGATAGTTTCAGTAATGAGGTGTATGTTTTGGTTGTGAAGTATTTCTTCCTTAATTGATCACTGGAGGTGTTTTGACCTTTGGGGGCGAAGCTTAGCAAATGAGTCCATTTATGCCTTTCGGTTGGGTTTGGTTTTTTCTTTATCCGTGATGTGGCTTTCCGAGGGCGGAGAGTTTTATGGTGGGGAGAATTGTCACACCCATGACTTTTTTTAAATTCATTATTCATTTAATTTCCATTCCTGATTTTTTTGGGGGTTTACCACTCATTTTGTTGAAAATAGTGGGTTTTGAAAATTTGGGCCAAACCCTGAGCCCAAATCCAGATTTAAAAACAAATTTTGATTCTTCTATAACTCCTTCAATTTTTACTATTTTATACTCATTCCACTTCCCAATTGGCATAACCTAATATATTGAAATCACCATATCCCTTTTAACCACATAGAAATCCCAAATCATGATGGATTTGGGTTTTTAATTAAGGTAACGGGTCTGCCCGTAAGCCCATTTCCTGCTTTAAATTATTTTTGTAAAATTTCAAGATCACATTTGTTTTTTACTTTTTTTCGGTGATTCCACCTCCCACTCGAAGCCAAAAACCTCAGCCTCACTCCCTGTATCTTTGTTTCCTCTTTGAAGGTCAAATATCCCACGGAGTTGGACGATCATTCTCAATCATTCTCAAATCGAACAGATTTGATGAGGGGAAATGAATCTTTCATAACTCCTTCAATTTCCATCCTTTTCACCCCATTTCAGTCCCCACATAACCTAATATGACTCCTTCGGACCTTCATATCAGTTTTGGGTACTTGGAGATTCATATATTGGTGGATTGGGGCTGATTTATTCAAGATATTTCAAGTAAGGGAATTCCTTCTTGGTTCCTTCCATCTTCTTTTAGTTTTATTTCCTATTTCTTGAAGTTCCTCATGTCCAGAAGTGAGGGTTAGATCCTAAGGTCTTATTAGGTATCTTTTGGGTCAATTTTTGGTGGTCTAGTTCTGGATTTATATTCCTTGTGGTGCGGCGGTGGTGCGCTTAAGGTTTCGCACCAAGATTTGAGGGTTTCGACTCAAAAGGTAGGTGATTCCATGTGTAACCATTTTATGATGAGTTAGCTTGCTTGTTTTATTAATTTATTATGTTTATAATCTGTCTTGTGTGGTTTTAAAACTGTTTTTGATGAATTTGGTTAAACATTTAATTTTTAGTTGTATTTTAGCTTGAAATTGGGTACTTTTCATGTGTGACTCTTGGGGTAATGTTTGGATTTAGTTTATAACATATGAAAGTGATTTATTAGTCTTGAAAGGGGTTTCCAATTCTGTTTTGTTGATTATTTATTATCATGTGGGCCTTGAAAAGAGGTTTTTTTGAATGTGTTTAAGGAGTAAAACCGTGTTTTACTTTTTGAAGGAGATTTATGAAAACGTGCGTTTTTCATGTGTATCTTTGTGGTATTATTTGATGTAGTTTTATAACATTTGGGGGTGCTTTAATAATTTTTTTAGGGCTGAAAATTCTGTTTTGGATTGTTATTGTTATTATTTAGGTTTTGAATGAGGGGTTTGAAATGGGTTTAGAGTGCAAACAATGGTTATACCTCTTGGGTTTGTTTTATAAAAATTGCAAATGTTTTATTTTGTTAAACAAAGCTGGGAAAGGGTGTATATGTACTGTTTGGGTGAGTGTTTTCACCTAATGTGGGTTTTTGAATGGTAAAGTGGTGATTTGAGATGTCAAACATTTTTAGAATGTTTTATAAATTGCCGAAATGTTTTACTAAATTGTGTTTTGTGTGTGAAAAACGGGTGTGGGATGTTTCGTGTGAGTTTATTGATAAAATGAATTGTGAAGGTGAGAAGGGTATTATGTGACATGTGTGTGGGCTGTTATGTGAGTTGAATATCTTGTAATGGTTTTATAAATCGTTTAAAGGATTTGTGTAAGTGTTAAAAAAATGTGAAAAGTGTTGTAGGAAATTTTGGTGTGAGTTTGATTTCAAAATGCATTTGAATGAATAGTGGAATTTTTGACTTGTGTGATGTACATGGGGCTGTTTGGTTAATGTGTGATGTGGAATTGATATTTGCATGTGAAAACTATACTTCTTGGATTGTTGAACTTGTTTGAGCACAAAGGGAAAACCCGGGTATCTAGGTGGGTGGACGTGTACTAGTATGCTAGTGAATCCGTGGGGTTTGGCCTCAGTTTCACTTAGCAATATTGACGCTTACAACTCTAACTAAAAAATGATGATGATGATTGGGGACCACTAGGTTATGGGTATGATCCCTACTAGTTGCTCGTGCACGAGAACAGATATTTTTTGTGGTTACTCTCACCGAGATATGAGGTACCTGGGACCCATAGCTAGCTAGTGCCTAGGGGTTATTTCCTATTACTTGTGCTCATTAGATCCTTTGTACTTACCGTCGGTATACAGTATTGTTGGCTGGAAAATTGAGTAGCTTTGTTATTTATTTTAAAATTTTTGTTCCTTTAAAATTATCTCACATGAAAACTGTTTTCATTTATTATTTCATCCTTTAGAAAATTGTAACTAGCATTTCTTATTTACAAAACATGCAATTATTTTTGTCATGAAATGTTTATCACATGGAATCTCATAGAGGTGGTATCCTACTGGGATTTCTCTCACACCCTACTTACACCTTTGGGTGTAAGTAGACTTGATTATTTTATGTCACAGGTTTGGGTACAGGTTTTATGCCTTTGGTTCGGGTTTTTAGCGGTCCATCGTGATGGAGTGTCATGGAGATGGCTTGGGGGAGGTGCCTCTATCCATGTGGAGGTTCATGGGATGTATTATGTTGGGTTTGTACCTTTGTAATGGTCTTTAAAAATTGTTTAAAAGTTTGTAATTCAGTTCTGAATTTTTGAAAAAATATTATTTGGTTTGAAAAATCCAGATTCGTTTCATTGGATTAATTTGTCGTTTTAAGTTTATAAACTCAGGTAAATCATTCCCAATTATCATTTTATGATACCCGGGCACTTGTGCCAGCCCGTGGGGATCGGGAACGCACTTCGGGACTTGTCACGGTCCGGGTTTGGTGCCTGTTTTGGCAGCGTCCAGATTCGGTTCATGACAATGGAGGTACTCAATCAAACCCCTACCTCAGGATTAGTTCATTCTGAGAGATGATATACCTAAGACTATTATGATCAGAGTAAACTGTAAAATGTTCGCCCATCAAGTAATGTCGCCACATCTTCAAGGCGAAGACCACTGCATCTAACTCCAGGTCATCAGTAGGATAGATCTGGTCATGTTTTATTAGCTGTTGAGAACCAAATATTATAACTGCTCGCTCATGCATAAGGACACATCCATGTCTGGTCCCTGATGTGTCATAGTAGACTACATACCCAATGCTCTCTTCTGACAGCCTCAAGATGGGGTCAGTAGTCATAGATTTACTCAGCTCTTGAAAATTCTATTGGCCTTTCTCTGACCACGCGAATGGTTTCCCCAACTATTTCAATGCTGATAAAGGTGCAATAACTCTAGAGAAATCTGACACAAACCTCCGGTAATATCAAACCAATTCTAAGAAACTATGTCCATCCATCACACTCCTAGGTGGCTCTCAAGAATGTACTACCTCAATGATCACTGGATCCACCGCAACTCCAGCCTCCAAGAAGATCTATCCCATAATTTGAACCTCTCGGATCCATAACTAGCACTTCAAGAGATTACCATAATGCTGGTTCTCTCAGAGTGTGTCCAGAACTATCTGAAAATGATAGGCATTCTCATCCTCAGTATCCGAGTAGATCAGATTGTCTTCGATGATGACTACTACAAAGAGATCAAGTTATACCTAAAATATCATGTTCATGAGTGACATTAACACTGCTAGAGCATTGGTTATGTTGAACAACATGACCAAAAATTCATAATGGTCATACTGACAATTGAAATCTATCTTCTACACATCCTTGTCTCTTACACTAAGGTGGTGATTGCCTGATCTGAGGTCTACCTTTGAGAACCACCATGCTCCCTTTAGCTGATCAAATAGGTCGTCAATCCTCAGGAGTGGGTACTTGTTCTTCACGATCTCCTGGTTCAGGGGACAATAGTCAAAAAAAGTCTCAAGCTCCCATCCACCTTCTTGGCAAAAAAAATCTGGGCGTTCCAAGGAGAAACCCTGGGCCAGATGAATCCCTTCTTCTGCAAGTCCTCCAGTTGTACCCATAGCTCACGAAGTTCCACAAGAGCCATTCAATACGCTGGTGTAGATATCAGTGTCGTCCTGAGGTACAAATCAATGTAAAATTCCACCTATCTATGAGGATTTAGACCTGGGACATCATCAGGGAAGACGTCTGTGTACTGGTCCACCACTACATGAGTGATTAGACTCTCTACATCAACTGCTCGGAGGGTAAGTCTAGCCAACTGCTGAGTTATCGGCAACACTCTCCTCCAGGTAAGTCCATCATATATAGAAAATTCTCCCTTCTTAGCAGTGAAGGTAAATCAAGTCCCATTATGGTGGAGACACCTCACTTTGTGGATAATATAGTAAATATGAACATTGACTGTAGATAACATGTCCATACCCAAGATGATGTCGTAAGGCCTCGACGCCACTACTAGGATATCCCAGTCGAAGGTCTCTCCTCCTAAAAGAGGCTCACACTACCGGAACCAGTGTGTAATCATAAATACACTCTCATAGTAGTCTCTAACCGTAAGGATGGAGACAAATTATCCAACAGAATCTACGAGATCCTAATGAGGGTAGTGGAAAAAAATGAATGACTAGAACTAGTGTATATAAGTACTACAGCTAAGGATGAGTAGAAATAGATTGTAACTCGTATCATCTCCAAAGTGCCGTGATCATAGGACTCAGCTGGCTGGAGCTGATCTTTCCCTTTTCCACATGCTCCCTGTGGTTGGGGTGGACCACCTGGTGGTGGTGGCAGTGACATATCAAATCATCACCCACTGTCAATTGCACGACCAACTCCTCTGCCACATCTGCATACTCTTTGCGGACCTCCTCAGTCAAACCTCTTTCTTTGACTAGGAGGCCCTTAAACCATTTTTTGATCATCTGTATGGTTGGTCAGGTAGTCACGAGCCATGTGACCCTACCCGCCACATGAGTAACATTGCCTGCTCCTTGCATTACTGGATCTCTCTCCAGTTCCCCACACAACCGACCATGAATCCTGCAGTCATTCACCTTTAGGTGTGGTTCTCTTGGACCTCTATGACATCTATCTATAGCCAACTATGGAAGAATCCCCTATGTGATGCCTGGTGGTTGGTCTTGCTATTGTTTACTTCTCACCATGATAACACTCCACTAAGAGGGCTCACCCTAACACCTCTTCCTGCTTCGGGATGTTGAGTGAAGTCCCTGAATCACTGATCTCCCTCCAGAGTCTCTGTTCAATGGTCCATGCCCTAAATAATGGGTCATTCACTATATCAGTGATATAGCGCGAGAGGTCGGTGAACCTCACTATGTAAAGAGCCACAATCATGCTACCCTACTACAGATGAAGAAGCTCAGGTATGCACATTGCGAGAAGGGTTGCTGGGAAAAACTCTTCCCAAAACATGATCTCAATGTCTACCTAGAGAAGTGTCACCTCATCATGAACCCGGAGCATCAAGATCCACCATCTTCCTGCTACTACCTATAAAAGACTGGCGGTAAAGATCACCATGAGATCAGCTAGTTTCCCTACTAGTCGGAAGACTATCACCACAGCCTCCCACCAATCGTTAGCCGCATGTGGGTCTGTCTCACCCCGGAACATCGGTGGTCTCTGGCACTAGAACTCATTCAACACACTCAAGAGGCATTTACCCTCTACTTCTGGGGATGGTGGCATCAGTGGCCCAACGAGTAATGGTACCATAGGTGCCTCTGCTGGTGCCTCTACTGAAAGGGGGCCCTACACCGAGGCATTGTTGCTCGGTGGGCTATCATCATATACTATACCCAAAACCCTAGCTGGATATCTGTGTGGAGGAATCCTAAAAAATACATGTTCACCACGGTCAATATGTTATTCCTTGTGAGTTGACTTAAAAAGATCACAAAGAAAACTTTTTGAAACACACATTCAATCAGTGTTTTCGTGCATTAAGTCATAAATTAGAAGTCAGGGTCCTGGTGTATGGATATGTCGGCCGCCACACCAACACTGGATTCCATAAATTGATAACCACACTCACTATTCTTAACTCTATTATCGTTAATAAGATCAAAGTCCAATGTTCTACGGTAGAACTGAGTTATCCGATACCAATTTGTCACGACCCGTCACCCGGGGCATGTGTTGTGACTACCCTAAGCCTGCCTTCTATAGAACAAGGGATAGAGACTAGAATCATATGATGTAATCCACAAAACTGAGAAGGTATTTCCTTTATAACCTATAAAAACACACAACCAACCACATAGAAAGATACGAACACAAGTAAACTGTATAGTAAAAGGAGTATATACAGTAAGAAAAAGGGGCCAGAATACAATCCCAATAGGAAAATAAATGGAAACTAAAAAGTACAAGTAAAATGAAATAGCTCCTATGAACACCCACCAAGGATCCAACCTGAAGGGTTGGTACATCTCTAGAACGATCGTCTCTGATGTACGCCTTTTCTATGATCCACCTCCGAGCTACCTCTAGTCCTGGTACCCTCATCCTCAGTCAGTATTGTCCGTCATTTTCACCTAACACAACAAGGTACGGGAATATCTCGTGCATGTGTGAGTATAATGATACTCAGTAGGGACCACGAGACCCTTAGAGGTTTCACAAAACCCACAAAGGATAAACCACAAAGCATGGAATCAACAGTCAACCCTGCATAGGTATATACCCATACATATACCTAAGTGATCAAGTATACCAATCTCATTCATGAGGAAACACAAGGCCCAACTCATTAGCTCAATGATTAATTGTCCCATGATGGAAGGGATACCACAAATGTAACACCACAATGGTAAGTACCACAAAGTTAAAGCCACACAGAATAATACCACAAAGGTATCACCACGACGGTAAGTACCACAAAGGTATGCCACACAAAAGAATACCACAATGGTATAACCACAAAGGTAAGGAATCAACTCACCACAAGTATAAATTTGGTACAGTAGTAAAGATGATTATATGTAGCTACTGAATCATCTTACTCTGTTAAAAAGAAGACCTACGTAAGATCCCAAATTTTCAGACCCATGTAGGATCCTGAATCATGTGACCCATGTAGGATACAAGTACAACAGACCCACATATGACCCTAGATTAGTCCCAAGTGGATTCCTAGAATGGATCCAGGTGAGACTCTTGAACACAAAGCCATGTAGGATCTCAAAGCATAGACCCACGTAGGATCCCTTTCTCATGTTATAGCTAGATACAAGGTTCCTGCACTATGCTTGCTTGATTTGGAGAGGGTCTGCTCCACAATCCATAAGTTAATACTCAAACTACCACAAAGTCCAATTAAGAAGTGTCTTTATAGACCGCCACATAAAAGGGGTCTCAACATAATAGTCGGTGTGTCAATCGGACGCCCAATCTGTATGTTATTGGATGATTAGTCCTGAGAGCCCTGTTGGATTTGTTTTTTATCCAACCCAATCATACCCCAACTTTATCCAAAAATCACGTGGCTTATACCAAAAGAACTATCTCAATCCAAGGTTCTCAGCATTGTAGACGGTTCATCAAATAGACATCTTCAACTCATGATATGGCTAAAAGAACAAAAAGGGTTGAAACTGGTCCAGGTTCGGTCCGACCCGGTTGGGCTGACCTTACCTGATCCCGCCCGATCCGACCCTACCCGGATCAGGTTAACTCGGCCTGATCTAGGTTTAGCCCTGGGTTTGACCTTTCCATCTGGGTGGCCTGCGGTATGGTGGCCCATTGGGATTGCGGCTGGCCTGACGGCCAGCCTCCTCGAGCGGTGCAGTCGCGCGTCGCACCATCACTAGCGGCCGGCTCTGCAGGCCGCCCTCCCTTCATCGTTGTAGTACAATGTAGCGTATCCTACTCACCAGCAGCATATATGTACGCCACCTCCTCCTACTCCCATGGTCGGCCTCCACCCTTTCTCAATTGTAGCCGACGAGCTGAGACCCTTCTCAGGCGGTGCAGTTGCACCGCTGCCTTCGTCGTGGGAGGTTGTGGTGCCGGATGTCACTCCTGAGCCCCACCGGTGACAGTCTCTGGCACTGTTCTCAGTCCTCCTCATTTTGAAAGAATGCATCAAAGCCACAATGGTTACGGAGTGTTCGGGCCATGTTCGATTGGATCGTTCCCTCCACATTACTATGGTAGAAAGTAGATCATGGAGAGAGATTCAACATAAAATAAAATTAACAAAGATTAATCAAAACACACCACTACCTCGGAGGATTGTTGGAAGTGTCGTGAGATTAATATAATGTCATTGAAGAACGTCGGCATTCGTGGATCCTGTAAGATGCTTCCGATCCAGTCTCAAGCATCATCCTCATTCTTCGATTCCGGAGGTTGTTATTCATTAGAGATAGTTTTCTTCATTGGAGGATGAGTTTCTCCAATGTTCTCCCAACTCTCACATTTTTCCAATACATCCCCACAACTAAATATCTTACTTATTAAATTATGTTTATCAAATTAATTTACGTTGGCACAATTGAATTGGATAATTAAATATATTGCATTAGCACAATTAAATGAGAGGATTCCAAGAGACTTCCTCACATTAAAGAGGGGTTCGGGTGGTCCCCACCACTAGAATTTAAATCGGGGGGGGGGGAGGGGGGGTTCTAGTTCAGGTGGTCCCCACCTACATAACTCAAAAGGGGGGTTTCAAAAGAAAAATAAAAATTTAAATAATTTTATATATCTTCTCCCACAAAAAGTGAAAAACAATTTTCCACCCATGACCAACTGCGGTCGAGGTGAAGGTCTCATTAAGAGAATATCAGTGTTGTGAGTTCAATAGTGTTCTTAGATCTCAATTCTATGGAGCTGTTTAAAAGTTACAAAAACCCACTCTCAAGTTCATTGAATGTACATAAAAAATGTTCAGAAATTCAGTACGGGCACACCAGGCATCAGAATAAAGTGCCGTCAATTTTCACAGACTAGTAAAATTCCCATATAATTAAAAAAAATTACATGAAAAACCCCAGGTCTTTACATGCAATGAGTCAATTTGAATGTTGAGAATATCTTCCTAGAAGTAAATAAAGATTTATTTTAAAATAATTATATTAAGCATATGGATACTAATTAGACGTGTCCACATTACCTTATATGATTATGTTATAAATGCGTTGTGGCATAATTCTATAAAACTCTATTCCCAAAATGAACCCCAATGTGAAATAAATTAATTTTATTACTAAAACTCTAGAAAATGTTATGTGTAATGTCAAGTACATTTATTTATCATATTTATAAAAATATAATCATTTAAACCTAGTATAAATGTGAATTTATAAATCATAAAATTAGTTGCATTATGTAAAATTGAATTCTTATAATCGAAATAAATTACTTTTAATATAAACACGATGTTTTTTTTATAAAAATACATTTTAGGAAATTGTGTTTTTAATCCTAAAAATGAAAATATTCAAAAATAATGGATAATATAGAATAAAATATATTTATTTTGATTATATATAAATAAATAATAATTAAATTAAATAATGATCAGATTTTTATTTTCAACAAAACAAATTAACTGTTTAGAAGAATTAGTATTTTCACTATGCACTAAAAATCACTATTTTTAGATAAATCAGAAATATAAAAAATAATATAGTTTTATATTATTATTTAAAAAATTATATAATTTTTATCAAATTAATGTTTTCATAAATTTTTAAATTAATAATAATATTGAATCACAAAAATCAATAAGAACAATTTCTTAGGATTAAAATGACTTTACAAAAAATTGAGTTTTTATTTCTTAAGTATTAATCAAAAAATATTTATTTTGTGGGAAAAATACATATATTTAATAATTTAAAATATTTACACACTTATAATACCTTATTTATTTCATTTTAATTAAATTTAATCACTTTGATAACTTTTGAATCATGCAATGTATGGGATAAAAAAAATAAACAATTATAATATTGTTTAAACATGACCATTATACTCTAGACATTAAGTTGGTGGGTATGAATATCAATAACAAATATATTTTTATTTTTATACATTTATAAATTAAATAAATTGATATATTTTGATTCGAAGTAAAATAATAATCATTTCAATAAAAAATAACTCTTTTCCAGAATAATATATTTTTCCATGGAAAATAGTTTCATTTCTTCTTGTATACTTTTGTTCAAAATAAATTTTCAAAAAATAAGGAAATATTATTTTACAAAATTAAAATAATTTTTTAAATAATAATATAAAAATTTTCTGAGGTTTAAATTTTTATATTATTATGAAACATTTTATTTTTCAATGAAATGTGAAAAACATTTTTTTTCATTTGAAAACATCTTTTTCATTTTAATTATTTAAATTTTAAACCATATTTTAAATAAGTTTTAAAGTAACCATAGTTAAATGATATTATCATCAATACAATTTATTTCTATGGAATTAATTTCATTTTTAATTTTGATATTAAATCCATTTATACTTACGAAATGTTTCCTTCTGAAAGTCTCTTTTTCATCGTGCTTGTGGGTTTCTTTTTATATTGGATTCTTCCAATTCTACGAATTTCATATAGAGAAATGGATTATATATTTAGAATCAGAATAATTTATATTATTTAATAAATTTAATTGAATTTTTTAACATTATAAATATTAAAAGTAATATAAAATACTTAATACAATGATTTAGGAAAAAATTTCATTACTAGGGATAAATGATGAAGATACGAGATAAATATGAACTAGTAACTTGTAAAAAAACAAATGTATTTAAATTTTTATATATTATCACACATAAGGGTTTATAATAACCCATTTTCAAATACTTTTAGATGATACAAACATGGTTTTAATTGATTCATTTCAAAAATTCCAGGTGTCTCATCTCCCCCACTTATAAAAGGCCACCCACTTTCCTGCCCTGTTAAAACATCTAAATCCATTTTTATTCAATGAAAGCTAAACAAATAACTTCCTTAAACACCTAACAACATCTTTGTACCATTTTTTTAATCATAAATAAATCCTACAATGTCTTTTGTTTCCTAGTGAAATAGGTCATCTGAAGAAGAGGTAATGTTCTAAAAAGACCATATTAATTTGTTTCATATACAATATCTGTCAAATATAATTAATACATGATTATATAATTATGAAAACATAATAAATATAATTATATGTTTACATTTTATAGTAATTAACTGTTCCCATTCCATATTACTTCAAGTGGATATCAAAACCATCGATCGTCTATACATTGGGCTATAGACTAACGAAAAGTTATAATTCATTTTCCATTACAACCATTCAATGTTGGATATAATGGTGGATTTAAAACATGTATATGATATTTATGAAGTTATTAAATCTCCATAACAATAATATATCATGTTTCTTCATAATTTTTATTCTATTAAAAATATGATAACATCACTTGTCTGTACAAATGACTACCGCCACATAAAGCATTATGATACTTTTTCACCGACAGATTACATGGAAAGTAATAATGATCATTTTAAAGAATATATATAATATATATTACATGTTATCAATAAATATATATTAAAATATCACCAAAATAATTACCATTTCACTCATTTTTGTAATGACATTATTGCTCAAGCGTACATTAGACCAACCATCTCAACTTTGCGATGTGATTCATTTTCCATGTAAAACCTTAAATAATGATTATAAAATAGTATATAATGATTTAATATGTTATTTATAACATTAATAACTTGATTAATATATTATTACTATAATATATGTAAAACAATTGTAGCTTTTATGATAAAATTCACTTGAGGAAACATGGAAATTAATACCCAAAAATGAAAATAATGAAATATTATTAACAAACCAGTTGTAAAATGTTATTAGGGGGACCATATATGAAATTATAAAAAATAATATGGTCCTATAATAATATTATAATTTGTTTAAATATTATTAAGTAGGTTAATTCATTTTCAACAAAATGGATGTGTGAGGTATGTGACCTCATCTCAAATTCTCTTAATTGTGACATCTTATAATGATACGAACCTACTTTATTTTAAATGGTTTATATAATGCCAATTTAAAATGTAATATCATTAATACTTCAATTTTCATGGTATATTATGTTTCAATTATAGTTATTACTTCTCAGTTGAATTGTATTGAAAAATTGAACGTGGTATGTAATTTCATAACAAAATTTCATCTCATTGTGTTATATTACCTTATTTTTCTCTTTAAATTTCATAGATTTTGTGTGTAATGAATTACTAATATCATATCATGTTTATATAATTTTTTATTTGCATTTACATATATTACACATAATCTATCGATTTGATGTATTTAACATGAATAACTTTTTATACATTATTATTATTAATTTATTTAATATTAATTCCTCAAATGGATACAATATAAATGTTTGAAATGATGCTAATATTATTTTACAACCTCATTTTATTTTAGTGATTTTTAACTTTCTCTTGAATGAATAACATTATTTTGATCATTTATCATTATAAAATATATTAAAATTAAATATAAAAATTATTTTTTGAATAATGTTATTTATTTCCAACCAATTTACTATTTTTACATTTTTTTTATATTAAATGTTATTTGATTTACTATGGAATTAATGATAAATTCATATACTTTACCAAATAAATACATTTAATAATAAATAATTTTTTACATGAATTAAATTAATTAAAAAATATATGAGGAATGAATTGAAAATTATGTTATGGGTGGTACCCGGTTATAGATATCCCCTTGATGCATCAATGGGTGTCATGAGAAAAATTAGTTTTCCAACTCAGATGGGTTTTACGCAGTATTTTTAAACTGCATTATGGATAGAGATGGTAGTAGTGGAATAATTATTAATGTTATCATACAATATAATAACTAATAATATCATATCTTTATAATTATTTTATTATTATTATCCATGTGATTTTCTCAATTATGTTATATCATGATGCATTTCATTATCAATTTATCGATTAAATGACTTGTACATTATAATATTTACCTTTCCATAATAATTATGCCTTATTAAATTATCATAGTTAGGTTATTAGTAAAATGGAATGTTTTTTTCGTTATTTATCATTCCATATTGATTATGCATTATTGGTTCTTGTTATATTCTGTTTTACATAGACCCTATTGATAACTTGACCTTGCACTTATTTTATTTCATTTCGTGAGGATATTATGAAAAATTCATAGAATGAGTTGAGGGATACCAAATATATTACATTACTATTATTTTTATGTTATTTACCTATGAAATATATTTTTCATATATATATAAGGATCTCAAAAATAGTTAAATTGATTTGTCCTTTATGATTTTGACCCTTGAATCGGTATTAATTTAATAAATTGGGATCTGGCTCTGGTTTACTAGAGTTGGGGTCATTACTATCGGAATCAAATGGTAGTTTTGTAAAAATAATGGGAAATGTATAATGAAAAACCTATATTTGGGAATAAGAAACTATAAATGAATTTATGTATATATATATATATATAAAATCATATTTTTGATATGGAAGAGATTATGTGGTTTTTAATAGAAATAAAAACATTTCATGATGCTACAAACGGGCGTTGATCAGAAATATATATACCTAGGGGTAATGAGAGTGGAAAGGGTGCATTGGACATAAACTGTTCATCTCGTGATTCATGATAATGAGGCTTACTACGCTCCTAGTTTGAAAATCCTTAGGTATATTTTAGAATAAATCACGTTTTCCTTCCAAACCATTATGAGTATTTGAATATAAATGTATCCCCATATAGACCAAGTCTATGTTTCTATGAATTAAAAGAATTAAATATTAATTTATATTATTTGTAACACCATATTTATAATTATACAATATGATTTGATAAAATTTTGTATCTTCTATAGTTCAGAAATTTGTATGAGAATGAATAGGCATATCAATAATTATTTCCAATGTAGAGATTTCCCTATTATGAAAGCCAATATAGCTAGTATCGGAACTAAGTAGATCATTTCTATATTATTATATCTTAATAAGGTTAGGGAAAATAATTTTTACTAAATTTATCAACCTATTAAATAGTGTGATTCTCCTAAATTGGATCACTTCATAAGACAGAATCTCTCATCCTTTAGCGAGACTAATATGACAATGATAGATGACTAATAGATTATGTATCTAGAGAATATATATATATATATATATATATATATATATGGTATTGGGATGAAATGAATAAGAAATGGTAACACATGTAGTGTACTGTATCATCATTAATGATGATCAATGGTGGTAGATGATCAAGAATAGTAGGGTGGAAAAAGAAACAGAACTCATTTAATGTAACACTTTTAAGGAGATATTCTTCCAAAAATATTTCAATCATGAATAAAAATATAAATAAATATAAATTATCTATGATTAAATAAATAGGAATATGAAATTGTATCTGAGTATGATTGTACCATTACTAGTTTATCTATTTTTTCTCGGAATTACATAGATAACATACTGTATATGATTAAAAATTTTGTTGAAGGTCTTAAACCTACTCAGTGAAGGGAATTGGACACTCAAAATTTGAAGTTACGAGATAAAATAGTTTTATGTACCATAAAAATTATGAAGAAATTATGTATATCCAACATGATCTATGGAAATAAAAAATAAGAAGAAGAATGAGCCCCAAGAAAAATGGAATGCATCAAACAATATTAAGTTAGCAATGAAATTTGAACCTTCTGTGAACTATTGAAAGATTAATCTATGAAAATTAATAATGGTATCGGGGGTTTTTATAACTGTGAAGTAAAGGGGAATCAACCTAAAGAATTCATAGGGAAGAATGAAAAAAAATTATACATAGTTCATAAACTATATGTACATGGGGTTATATGAAAATTAATTCTCCAAGAATCTAGGGGATATGACATATAAGAGGCCATATGGAGAGGGAAAAGTTTATGTGTTCACTGTACTTGAGGTAGAAGTACCCATTGATGGTGTTGGAAGTACATTAATCATAGCATCAAATTCAAATGACTATTTATTTATTTTTCAGGATCTTCTCATTATTTTATATCTTCTATGTTTCTAAAGACAATTATATATTTACAAATAACGTTATGAAGGGAGAAATAAATCAAAACTACTGGTTGATGTCTCATTGTAATAAGGATATGTCAAGTAGTCCCCATTTTGACATATAATAAATCATTATTTTTAGATCTTATTATCATACATATGGATGAAATTTATATAGTCATTAGTATTGAATAGATTTCAAAATATGATGAAAAATATTATTTCATAAATTATGAAATTACATTTCATTATGAAGATGTATAATTCATTATCTTTTGAGTAGAGACGCAGTCATCTAGGACATGTCTAGATCCATGTCCAAAATCTCTACTATATTATATTCCTTGGGGATATAGGAACACATAATATAGGTATGGAGAAGGTAATCATCAAATCATTGATGTACCAATTGTATAGGAATACAATTATGTATTTTATAATAAATTTCCAGGATAATATCAACAGTGAAATTATTGGAGTTGAAGAAATAACTAGAGTATTTGTGTGATAGGGGATTTATTCCCCCTAGTGTTCCATTATTAGTTACCATTGTTCTCTTCATTATGAAATATATGGATCCATGAGGATACACATTGAATATAGGAAAATCAATGTTATTATGATAAAGAACAAGTGTCCTATAACTTTCATTGAATACTTATTTGATTAATTTCTCCAAGACCAATTTTTATGAATGGTTGACATTCATTATATGTATCATCAATTGAGAGTAAATAAGTGAGAAATTTTGAAGAGAATATATAGAATAAGGTATGAACATTATGATATTATATAAACTCTATTTTTATTAATAAATTCAACATTTTTTATTGATATTATGAATATAATATTCATGTAATATTTAGATGATTTTGTTGTGGTATTAATTGATGGTTTATTTGTGTATTATAAAATCTATGAAGACCTTGAGAATCCATTTAGGATCACTAAATAGAATATTAAAAGTAAAAAATTATATGATATATTTTGTAATTTTGATTTCTAGCTTCATGAATTTTCTTTTCATGACATTATTGTCTCTATGGTTGGAAACTCATATGATCTTATGAAGACAATGAAATTAAATAAAATTACAACACCGATGAACATAAATGAGTTATATATTCACTAGTTTGTATGGTTACTATCAATTATTCTTTTAGAATTTTTCAATATTTCCTATCCTATTATAAAATTAACATGTATATGTGTTATGTTTGATTGCTCAACAGAGTGTGAAGAATGTTTTGATGAAAAAAATAAAATATTGATCAATAATTCAATTTTAAATATACCTTATAGAAATGATGGGTTTCTGATATATAGTGATGTATAAATTAAGGTACATGGTTGTGTCTTAATTGTAACACCCCGAGCTTCCACGATACGCTTCTCATTCAATAATGCAATAGCTTGCATTGTATGCAACTTTGAGTTCTAACACACTGCAACTAATCAAAGTAGCCGTTATGAATATTAATTACAACTTTTTAAATTTATAGGAATTTTATATTTCAAAATGGACTTCATTTTTGTATTCCAAAAATTGAAATTAGCCTATGTTGAATTTTTTGTAATTTTCTGAGAACTTTCAAATTTTTATGAATAGTGAAAAATACATAAAACAACTTTTTTAATGAAAATAATTTATAGTGATAAGTTATAATATTGAGTGGTTTTAAAGTATAATAAGAATATATTTTTACCATTTTATCCAATGGTGGACATTAGAATTAATTTAACACTGAAATTGGACATAAACAATTGGCAATCTTTTGATATAAATTGTTTCTTAAAAACACGCTATTTGTTGTGAAAGCGGGAATTAATTATAAAATTAATTAATTAAACTTATATGTTTGGAATTTCATAAAATAGACATCATTTTTGAATTCGGAATATCAATTATAGCTTAGGGTGAAATTTTGGCATTGTTTTGAAAAACTTCAATTTTTGATGAATAGTGAAACCACTAAGTGACAGTTCAATAACTGATTTTTCATTTAAATGAAATATTACCACTTCTGTGATTTTATTTTAAAAAATATGACATACATGGTTGTCATTAAGAAGTAAAATGTGGTTCAATGAGATTAAAATAATTTTTGGCGAATAGTAACTTTTAAGTTCTTAATCACGATTAGAGGTAATTAGTGTAGTTTAAGGTAAAAATAATGTTTTAATAATATGAGATGAGCTTAAAACATGTCCTACCCTCATTTTATGTTTAATGGCCGACCAAGACAATCCATGGGTCAACTGGGGGACCCCATGGAGCCACTTTGGTTAGAAAATGACATAAAGACCTTTTATTTAATGTAAAAGTAAAAAATAACACAAACATGAAATGTTTTACTAAAACAATTTTTACATGGGGTTATACAAGTCATATTTTTGACTATAAATATTCATTGTAAAGATAAAAAGATTTCCTACATCATAGTATTTTTTTATAATTTTTAGACATTAAATAAATTATATTATTTATGACATAATTATGATGCAGCGATGACCTCATTATTTAATGATTTAATAAAATGAAAAGATAATGTACAATCCAAGGAATAAACTTGTCCAATGACTATTGGATGGGTAGATTTCGAACCCTTATCACCTTATCCACGAGTTATATAAGTGTGGGACCTTTATAATCTGAAAAGAATTGTATAATAATGTAAACTTTTCTTACTTTCCAAGAGTACCCCTCCTCATCTCTTATAAAAGGCCCCCACCTCTACCACCTCATTCACACTTTCTAGCCATTTGGCTCGGCCAACCACTTCCCAAATACTCTCCCAACTTCGTTCTCTTACTCCTAGAAGGCTCACTTTGGGAGGAACGCTTCCCAATGAAGCCTTTGTCTCAAATTAAAAAGAGTTACCCGATTTTTAGGTAATGTCTTCTCTAATGTTGTTTTGTTTTATTTTTCTTCTCCAACCCCTTAAACTCTTTTTATTCATTTCTTTTGTAACAAAACCAGTATCCTAAATATACCAGGATGTTGTTATAATAAGGATTCGAGCTACACTTACACACACCTACATCAAATGGTTAAAGAACATATTGTTTCTGTGGATGGCGAATTTCTGCCTCATGAAACGATGATTGTTCAACACTCATATAACACCTTCAAAGGTGGCCATTAAGATGTAAATATATTTATAGAGGATATATAATATGTTTAAGTTTTAATTATGCTTCATTATTTCTCATTTATGGAATACTTTATGATTTCCATTATGGGTAAACGCGATAATTGCATTTTAGGAAGTGCGGACTACCGCCCTCTCAAAGTGATGTGAATCGTTAATGCCATATGTGGGATGTATAAAGGATGGAGTAAATGATATTATATATGATATTATACTGGAACTATATTATACCTTTATATAATTATGATTTCATTCCATTAAATGTGAAATAGAAATGAAAGTAGCGTTCATGCGTACGTACGGCTTACCGTCTCCATGAACGGTGAATTTCATTTCTTACCAATAAATGTTATGTAATATTATAAATGCATGTATATACTGGATATATAAGATATATATGATATCTACATCATGAATATAATTCTGGATATAATGGACATTTCACCACATGAACAACTTGTAATTATACGAAGTTTATTTTTGACTCAAGTACCAAAGATCGACAAAACGACCGTTATTAACTTAAATAATTACATAATGTTCATAACATGGTAATAAGTGATATAAAAGGAATAATGAACATGAAAAAGGTTCTTATTTAAATATAAATTAACTCTATTTTATTATTCAGGAGGTTAAAATACGGTCGAGTCAGGACAAGACGCAATGTAAGGGAATTTCATAACCCAACTTCCATTCTTTGGGTTAATCTCCTACTTTCAAATTATGTCATGATATTATTATGTTGTAAATTGTATTTATACTTTCTTTATGTGTACATATAGTGAATACACATAATAGATATATTTTATTTAAAAATTTTCTTTTTAAGGTACTTCATCTCAATCTCCATTCATTGAGGCATATTTTGTTTTATACACAAATTTCTTTCATACAGTGTATAAACCCCTTTGACTTTTACGTTTATTCAAAAGGAATATTTTTATACGAAGCGTTTTACTAAATGACAAAAAGGGAATGTTTTTCTTTCCGTACATATGCAGCGACAACGACTTCTCCACCACTGTGACCATTATTTGAGTTTCGGCTTCCTCTACAAGCAATCATGTTTTTAATGAAAAAAAATAAGATGTTTTAACATTCTTTTATTTTTGTATTGAAAATGGTTTTGAAAGCATTTTTATTATATCAATGTGTTGTATTGATATCTTGTGGTTGAAATGTGGAAATGTTATGTTTCCTTTATGCATGTTTTGTGTGATACGATTATGTTATGGTTTATGATATGTTTAAACCTATTCATATGAGGATTGTATTGGACTTAATAAGTGAAAGGTGGATCCCACTATAGCTCCTCGATTCATCGGTAGGTCTCATGAGACAACTAGACGTGGAATTGGCTGAGGCCCTTTCCCAATTTGATTTATGGTTTTGGCCGAGGCCTTAATCATTTTAGACGTCTTGGTCGAGGCCTTGAAAAAATGTTTTAGAATGTATGGAATTATACATTCCCTCATTATGAAAGTGGTTAATGATATTGCATGTGATTATTCGACCAATAGAATATCCATGTGAAAAAGTGAATGGCATTATCTCATTTTACTTTTGCCATATTATGATGATGTTCAAGTTTAAAAGGCTTTTGTTTTAGTTATACATTGCCTTAAATTTTTATGTTTATTTATGAAAGCTTCGGCAATATTGTTATCCTTACTAAGCATCTGAGCTCACCCCTTTCAATGTTTTAATATTTTCCAGGATGTGAAGAAGTATTTTATGAATGACCTGCAGGGATAGTCAAAAAAGGATTTGAGTGTGGAATATTAGGACTTTATTATTAGTTTTTCACTTTATGATGTAATGTAACATTTATGAATGTATCTAGTGTTTCCAAGGCTACTAAACTAATCGGTCTTTTGAGACTTGATCTTTTGTGATCATGCCAATGTTACGAAGTAATGCACCGACTCTGGGTAGCTGGGGTCGGGGCATTATAGTTGGTATCAGAGGTAGTTTAGTACTAACCTTGGAAGCTAGATTTCGATAATCTCTGATTAGAGCACATAGCCCGAAGATAGACTTTATGGATTAGTATAGAAGAACTTCCTTGAATTTTGGTATTGTAGAGATGTTGTGAGTTTTCTGAGCAATACATCCCTCTCTGGATACGAGCAGGTAGTGGCGGCTCTGGCACAGATATACCTAGGGGTAAAAACAGAAAACACCGCTTTGATCTAGACTCGAACAGGAACTGGTGCACGACAACGGGCCTTGCTGCACTCTTGGTTACGACACTCCCGGGGGATATGCTTTGGATAATTCTCATTTTCATTATAAACCACTATGAAGGGTTATGAGTATATACTTCCTCAAAGAAAACATTTTTATGGATTATATCCATAAATAGTTCAATTTATGTTAAGTATCTTACAAGTATGGAATTATGCATTTTAATTCAGAAACTAATCTAGTTTATGCCATTGTTTAGAAATGGCGCCTAGTGGAAGGAATGGAAACTGTATCAATGCACGAACTCCATGTAGGGATTTCCCTCCTGCTCAAAATAATTATTGTGGATCTGGAGATACAACTGGTGCTGATCAACTTATTACCATACTGGGAAAACTCACTCAGGTTATGAATAATAACCTTACTCGTATGGAGCACCCTGATCCGCAACGTCGAGGATCAATGTCAGCCCGCTTCATGAGGCAACAACCACCAACAATTAATGGGGGTACAAATCCGTTAGTAGCTGAGAAATGGATAAACTCCTTAGAGAAAATATTCCACGCCTTGGGGAGTAGCGAAAGGGATAAGGTTATCATGGCAGTTTACCGCCTCACTGGTGATGCCGATCAGTGGTGGTCGCCGATTCAAAACACAAAGGAAGATTATGACGTATCAAATATGGAATGGAGGGAGTTCAAAGAGATTTTCCTAGAAAAATACTTTCCTCATGACCATCGAGCAGATATGGAAAGGAAATTTCTGAGTCTGAGGCAGAAGGAGGATGAGAATGTCACAAAGTATGAGGCTAACTTTACAAGGTTAGCGAGGCATGCTGCAGATTATATATGTAACCCATGAAGTAAGATTGATCATTTCTTTTATGGGATAAAACCTTTTCTCCATCAAGCTTTAGTATCACAATCTTTCTCAAAATGCGAGGATATAGTCTCATGTGCTATCAAGACAGAAAAGGAATTCTCTATGTCTTATGAAAACAAATTAAAGCAAGAGAAGATGAGAACGGTGGAACCAGAGACAGATAAAGGGAAAAAGGGAAAGAAGGATTTTCCATTATGTGATAATTGTGGGAAGAATCACCCTGGTACTTGCCTAAAAGGAATGGGAGTTTGTTACAAATGTGGAGAAAAAGGTCACCAGGCATATGATTGCAAGGGAAAGAAAGAGGCTATCAATGTTGAATGCTAAAATTGTAGGGAAATGGGGCATTATGCAAATGAATTTCCTAAGCGTCAGGGAATCTTACCTCAGAAAAGGCCAAGTGATCAAGGGAAATCTTATGCTATTACTACAGTTGAAGCAGAATAATTAATGTATTAGTGCTTTTGGACTCATGGATTATTTTCTGGTTATTAGAATAATGTGATATATATATAAGGATTGTACTGCAGTACTTTTTGTTTCATTAAGGTTTTAATATAATGAAGGAAATCATATTTTTATTATGTGACAATAAGATAAACATTAATTTGTTTAGGATCTCTAATGTTACAATTGATTTTGGAATTTATGGACCCTTTAGAGAATGTCTGGACGGAGGTATTTTGGATAACTATAATGTTTGGAAGGGATTAAGTTGAACTTTGGATAGTATTGTTAAAGGTTAAAACATTTATGAAGATTATTTTTGGAATATTATAATACTATAGTTTTCAAAAAAGGACAACCTGCAGGGTGGGGCATAACCTGTCGCGTCGGACAAAGCTGCAGGAATCGAACCCACAACCATAGTGCGACAAGCCTTTATTTCCTACCACTAGCCTACAGAAAGTCCCTAGTTATTACAAAATAATTTTACAAATCTAAATGGTATGTGTTAACATCTGGAACCTTATTCAATTAGGATAAGTATAATATTTTTGAGTTCTATTATCTTTTTGAGTGAAAGATGAGTTGAAGGTTGAAACTCTAATTGTCAAGCATAAATATATATATACTTATCACTTATTCAATGAATAAATTAATTATTAAAATTTAGTAAAGGGATATTAAAACAAAAAAATGTGTTATCCTAATACCTTATGTCTTGTTGAACTGATGATATTTTAAATCAACATATATTGAATGCTTTGAGGCCCTCAATTTGACAGTTGATTGTGATTGATGACCTCAATCACTCCCTACAAATTTGTATGTTTTTCCTCGAATTATATGTCTCTAATTTCCACCAATGTTCTCCTAATCGAGATCATAATTGGGTGGTGACATTTTCATTTCCCTTTCCCTCTTATTAAGGCTAAATTTTATTAATCTTGTTTCCGATGTGGGTTTTCCTCAAAGGTATTTTATCTTTTCTACCATTTATTATCAAAGGAAAGTTTTAAATTGCGAGGAAGCAATTTATTGAAGGAGGGGAGAATGTAACACCCCGAGCTTCCACGATACGCTTCTCATTCAATAATGCAATAGCTTGCATTGTACGCAACTTTGAGTTCTAACACACCGCAACTAATCAAAGTAGCCGTTATAAATAGTAATAACCACTTTTTAAATTTTTAGAAATTTTATATTTCAAAATGGACTTCATTTTTGTATTCCTAATATTGAAATTAGCCTATGTTGAATTTTTTGTAATTTTATGAGAACTTCCAAATTTTTATGAATAGTGAAAAATACTTAAAACAACTTTTTTAATCAAAATAATTTATAGTGATAAGATATAATATTGAGTGGTTTTAAAGTATAATTAGAATATATTTTTACCATTTTATCCAATGGTGGTCATTAGAATTAATTTAACATTGAAATTGGACATAAACAATTGGCAATCTTTTGATATAAATTGTTTCTTAAAAACACGCTATTTGTTGTGACATCGGGAATTAATTATAAAATTAATTAATTCAACATATATGTTTGGAATTTCATAAAATAGACATCATTTTTGAATTCGGAATATCAATTATAGCTTAGGGTGAAATTTTGGCATTGTTCCGAAAAACTTCACTTTTTGATGAATAGTGAAACCACTAAGTGGTAGTTAAATAACTGATTTTTCATTTAAATGAAATATTACCACTTCTTTGATTTGATTTTCAAAAATCCGACATACATGGTTGTCATTAAGAAGTAAAATGTGGTTCAATGAGATTAAAATAATTTTTGGTGAATAGTAACTTTTAAGTTCTTAATCACGATTAGAGGTAATTAGTGTAGTTTAAGGTAAAAATAATGTTTTAAGAATATGAGATGAGCTTGACACATGTCATACCCTCTTTGGACGTGTCATGGCCGACCATGACAATCCATGGCTCAACTTGGGGACCCCATGGAGCCACATTAGTTAGAAAATGACATAAAGACCTTTTATTTAATGTTAAAGTAAAAAATGACACAAACATGAAATGTTTTACTAAAACAATTTTTACATGGGGTTATAAAAGTAATATATTTGACTATAAATATTAATTGGAAATATAAAAAGATTTCCAACATCATTTTATTTTTTTTATAATTTTTAAACATTAAATAAATTAAATTATTTATGACATCATTATGACGCAGCGATGACCTCATTATTTAACGATTTTAATAAAATGAAAAGATAATGTTCAATCAAAGGCATACACTTGTCCAAAGACTATTGGATGGGTATATTTCGAACCCTTATCACCTTATCCACGAATTATATAAGTGTGGGACCTTTAGAATCCGAAAAGCATTGTATAATAATGTAAACTTTCCTTACATTCAAAGAGTGCCCCTCCTCTCCTCTTATAAAAGGCCCCCACCTCTACCACCTCATTCACACATTCAAGCCATATGGCTCGGCAAACCTCTTCCCAAATACTCTCCCAACTTCCCCCTCTTACTCCTAGAAGCCTCACTTTGGGCAGAACTCTTCACAAGGAATCCTTTGGCTCAAATCAAAAAGAGTTACCCGATTTTTAGGTAATGTCTTCTCTAATGTTGTTTTGTTTTATTTTTCTTCTCCAACCCCTTAAACTCTTTTAATTAATTTATTTTGTAACAAAACCAGTATCCTCAATATACTAGGATGTTGTTATAAGAAGGATTCGAGCTACACTTACACACACCTACATCTAATGGTTAAAGAACATACTGTTTCTGTGGATGGCGAATTTTTGTCTCACGAAACGATGATTGTTCAACACACATATAACACCTTCAAAGGTGTCCATTAAGATGTCATGTATATTTATATAGGATATATAATATGTTTATGTTTTACTTATTCTTCTGTATTTCGCATTTATGGCATACTTTATGATATCCATTATGGGTAAACGCGATAATTTCATTTTAGGAAGTGCGGACTACCGCCCCCTAAAAGTGATGTGAATCGTTAATGCCATATGTGGGATGTATAAAGGATAGAGTAAATGATATTATATATGATATTATACTGGAACTATATTATACCTTTATATAATTATGATTTCATTCCATTAAATACGAATTAGAAATGAAAGTAGCGTTCATGCGTACGTACGGCTTACCGTCTCCATGAACAGTGAATTTAATTTCTTAACTATAAATGTTATGTAATATTATAAATGCATGTATATACTGGATATATATGATATATAGGATATCTACATCATGAATATAATTCTGGATATAATGGATATTTCACCACATGAACAACTTGTAATTATAAGATGTTTATTTTTGACTCAAGTACCAATGATCGACAAAACGACCGTTATTAACTTAAATAGTTACATAATGTTCATAACATGGTAATAAGTGATATAATAGGAATAATGAACATGAAAAATGTTCATAAGTAAATATAAATTAACTCTATTTTATTATTCAGGAGGTTAAAAAACGGTCGAGTCAGGACAAGACGCAAGGTAAGGGAATTTAATAACCCAACTTCCATTCTTTGGGTTAATCTCCTACTTTCAAATTATGTCATGATATTATTATGTTGTATATTGTATTTATACTTTCATTATTTGTACATATAGTGAATACACATAATAGATATATTTTATTTAAAAAGGTTCTTTTTAAGGGACTTCGTCTCAATCTCCATTCATTGAGGCATATTTTGTTTTATACACAAATTTCATTTATACAGTGTATAAAACCCTTTGAATTTTACGTTTATTCAAAATGAATATTTTTATACAAAGTGTTTTACTAAATGAAAAAAAGGGAATGTTTTTCTTTCCGTACATATGCGGCGACAACTACTTCTCCGCCACCGTGACCATTATTTGAGTTTCGGCTTCCTCTACAAGCCATCATTTTTTTAATGAAAAAAAAATACGAAGTTTTAACTTTCTTTTATTTTGGTATTGAAAATGGTTTTGAAAGCATTTTTTTATATCAATGTGTTTTATTGATATCTTGTGATTGAAATGTGGAAATGATATGTTTACTTTATGCATGTTTTGTGTGATAGGATTATGTTATGGTTTATGATATGTTTAAACCTACTCATATGAGAAATTTATTGGACTTAATAAGTGACGGGTGGAGTCCGCTATAGCTCCTCGATGCATCGGTAGGTATAATGAGACAACTAGACGTGGAATTGGCCGGGGCCCTTTCCCAATTTGATTTATGGTTTTGGCCGAGGCCTTAATCATTTTAGACGTCTTGGCCGAGGCCATGACAAAATGTTTCAGAATGTCTGGAATTATACATTCCCTCATTATGAAAGTGGTTATTGATATTGCATGTGATTATTCGACCAATAGAATATCCATGTGAAGAAGTGAATGACATCATCTCATTTTACATTTTCCATATTATGTTGATGTTCAAGTTTAAAAGGCTTTTGTTTTAGTTATACATTGCCTTAAATTTTTATGTTTATTTATGAATGCCTCCGCAATATTGTTATCCTTACTGAGCATTTGAGCTCACCCTTTTCAATGTTTTAATATTTTCCAGGATGTGAAGAAGTATTTTATGAATGACCTGCATGGATTGTCAGAAGAGGATATGAGTGTGGACTATGAAGACTTTATTATTAGTTTTTTACTTTATGATGTAATGTAACATTTATGAATGTATCTAGTGTTTCCAAGGATACTAAACTAATCGGTCTTTCGAGACTTGATCTTTTGTGATCATGCCAATGTTACGAAGTAATGCACCAACTCTGGGTAGCCGGGGTCGGGGAATTACATTAATCAAAAATGAAAATGTTACCAAATATTCTTAATGAAATTTGAGGACTCATGAATATAACTATACAACCCCTGATCTTTAGTTGGCTGTTGTAATATTTACTTTTAATATTTGGATACATTATCTCTATAGTGATAGGTATGAAATTTAGAAGGAGTATAAAATAATAAAATACATATTTTCATATAAATATCTCATGATGACTGACTGGAGATGGGTTGAGATGGTCATGGATTACTATTTGTGATAAACTACCACACGTGGATTGAAAATACATTAGTTGATTCATTAATAAGGAATGATAATTTTGTTTGGTCCCAAATAATGTATCAGAGGGATCATATATTCATGGATATTGTAAAAGGGAGGACATAAATCACCCCATTTTAAAATAACTATTAAAATATATTTATTAGAGAATGTTTTTTATTAATCTAATTATAAGAACATTCAAAATAAAATTATATATGTGAATAATTGGGAGTAAGTTCAATTCACCTATGAAGATATTGTTCTGAAATTTTGAAATCGATTATGTGTTTCATCAATACATGGACAAAAAAAATTATTAGATGATAATAATTTTTATAATTTCCATGTACACTATTGTAGAATAATTATGGTTCAATATTTGAGGAAATATTATTATGGGATAAGCTGATGTATGAAATTGTTGTTTATTTGTCCAGATGTTTAGTCAAACAAAAAGATGAAGCAGGTATAAAAAATAAAATAGGAGTCATGAAAACAATTCCTATTATTATGTGGAAATGATATGACATTGCTATGGAAATTTTCAAGGTACTAACAATTAATTATATAAATAATGATCTAATATGGGTTATCATTGATCAACTAACCAACTATACACATTTCCTCACTATAAGATATTTTTTATCGATTGAGCTCCTCATAGGTCATTATATTAATAATGTTTTATGGATTTTTTGAAGACCTATTTAGATTGTATCTCATTTTGATCCCTATTTTACATCGAAATAATGGATGAGTATTTATAAGGATAATGATATCAAGATTCATTTGATCACTACCTACTATCCTCCAAATGATAGATAGTCCAAAAGAACTATTAGAACAATGTAAAACATTTTGATATCACTATAACATTACTTTTTATGTATTTGGGATAATTTTTTACATGTGATGTAGTTTTCCAATTACAATACATTCCATTATAGTATTCAAATTGCACCGTATGAAGAAATATAAGGTAGGATATATTGTACTTTAATTGGTTGGGATGAAGTTGATGAAATGATACTTGTAGACCCTTATTTTTTTAAAGAGACAACTAAAAAATAACATGCTACTCTTGATTACATTTATGTATCTCAAAGTAGTAAGGAGAGTTATGTCGTTAAAAGGAGGAAGGATTTTGAATTCCTTGATCAAGATCGTGTTCTCATGAGTGTATCATTATAGAAGGGTGTTATATAGTTCTAAAAAAAAGTGAAAATCATCCCCAAATACATCTGATCTGTTCAAATTTTATATTGGATTAGAGCCATGGATTACTGGTTGGTTATTCCAGCAATATGATCAAAAGTACATGATGTGTTTTATATGTGACTGTTAATGAAGTACATTCAAAACCCAACAAATAGTATAACCTATCCAGAAATAGAATTGGAACATTATATATATTATTGTGTAGAACCCAGTTACATTCAAAATACTTGAGCTAATGTATTGTGGAATTGAATAACTTTTCTAGTAAAGGTACTTTTTGGTAATCATAAAATGGTGTAAGCAATGTTGGAATGAGATGATGTTATGAAGATGGAATACCCACATCTGTTTAGAAAGTAATACCCATGATATTTTGAGGATGAAATTTTTTTAGGAGGGAATAATATAACATCCTAAGAAATTATTATTTATATACTTTTAACTAAATTCAATATCTTTAGTATCTTTTGATGCATGCAACAACGAGTTTAAATGAAATTACTCTGTTAAACTTTTATGTAATAATAAATATTATAACCTAGTAGTTAAGTTTGAGGGTATTAATAGTACTAAAAATTATGAAAATTATATGGTTTATACATTTATAATATAAATAAAATTTATATTTAATTATTATAAATTAAATAATGATCATTTTAATCAAAAATGAAATGTGTTATAAAAAACAATTTTTTTTCAAAGAAAATGATTCTGTTGCTTCTTGTGAACTTGTGATAAAATTAAAATTTTAATCATTTGAAAAATGAATTATATAAAATTAGCATAAATTTCTAAATCATAATATCAAAATTTTATTATTGTGACTTTTTGTTATTTTCTAAAAATATACATTTTATTAATAGAGACAAATAATGATATTTATTTGAAAACATTTGTTTCATTTAAGTTATATAAAATTTTATTTTGTATTTTAAATTAGTTTTAAAATATAATTAGTTAAATTATATTATAATAAATTCAATTTAGGTTTCTATAATAAATATCCTATTAAATTTTGATATTAAATCCTTCGATAATTATGAGAATTTATTTTTTTGAAAAATTCTTTTTCATTATGTCTACTAATATATTATTAAATTGGATTGTAACTCTTCTATGAATGGAATTTTGAAAAATGTATTCAATATTTGTAATACACAGAGTATTTTCATCTAATAAGGTCACATTATTTTTTTAATATAATTAACAGTTAATGTAGTAAAAATTTAATAACCTTGGTTGAGGTAAAAATAGATTTACATGGGGGTTAAACTAAAAAGATAAGTGTTGCATGCAACGCCCCGACCCCAGTTACCCAGAGTTGGTGCCTTATTTCATAACATTGGCATGATCACAAAGATCAAGTCTCGAAATACCGATTAGTTTAGTATCCTTGAAACAATAGATACATTCATAAGTTTTACCTTACATCATAAAGTAATACAAAACTACAACAACATATTGTCTTCATATCCCCTCATATTATCCATTCAGGTCATTCAAAAAATACTACTTCACATCCTAGAAAAATTAAAACATTGAAAAGGGGTGAGCTCCGATGCTTAGTAAGGATAACAATGTATCAGATGCGTTCATAAATAAACATAAACACTTAAGGAAGTGTATAACTAAAACAAAATCCTTTTAAATTTGAACTTCAGCATATAATGGAAAAAGTAAAATGAAATAATGACATTTAATTATTCACATGGATATTCTACTGGTTGAATAATCACATGCAATATCAATAACAACTTTCGTAATGATGGAATGCATAATTCCAAACTTATCATAACCACGTAGCCATGGCCTCGTGCCAAGACTACAAATAAGATTTTGTCAAGGCCTCGTTCAAAGACACTAGTTTGTCTCATTAGACCCACCGATGCATCGAGGAGCTATAGAAGGCTCCACCCATCATTTATTAAGTCCAATGCATTCCTCATATAAACAGGTTTAAACATATCATAAACAATAACATAATCGAATCACAAAAAACATGGATAATGGAAACATAAAATTTCCACATTTCAATCACAATATATCAGTACAATAAATTGATATAATAAAAACATGATCAAAACCATTTTCAATACCAAAATAAAAGAACATTAAAACTTGGTATTTATATTTCATTAAAAAAATTATGGCTTATAGAGGAAGCCAAAACTCAAATAATGGTCATGGTGGCGGAGAAGTCATTGTCGCCGTATATATAAGAAAAAATAAATTCCTTTTGTTTTTTAGTAAAAATGTGTCGTATAAAAATATTCCTTTTTAATAAAAGTAAAAAATCAAATGGGATTATACACCGTATAAATGAAATTTACATATAAAACAAAATATGTCTCAATGAAAGGAGATTCAGACAAAGTCCCTTATAAAGATAATTTTTTAAATAAAATAGATCTATTATGTGTATTCACTATAAGTACACATAAATAAAGTACAAATACAGGATAGGAAATAATAATATCATGACATAATTTGATAGTAGGATATTTACCCAAAGAATGGAAATTGGGTTAAGAAGTTCCCTTACCTCATATCCGACTTGACTCGATCATTCTTTGACCTCCTGAATAATAAACAAGAGTTAATTTCTAATTGATTATGAACCATTTTTAAGTTCATTATTCATTTTATATCAGTTATTACCATGTAATGAACATTATGTAATTATTTAAGTTAATAACGGTCATTTTGTCGATCTTTGGTACTTGAGTCAAAAATAAAGTTCTTATAATTACAAGTTGTTTATGTGGTGGAATATCCATATATCCAGAATTATATTTAATATGTAGATATAATATATATAATATATATCTAGTATATACATTCATTCATAATATTACGTAACATTTAGAGGTAAGAAATGAAATGCACCGTTCATGGAGACGGTAAGCCGTACGTACGCTTGAACACTGCTTTCATTTCTATTTCATATTTAATGGAATGAAATAATAATGATATATAGGCATATTATAATTCTAGTATAATATCATATATAATATCATTTACTCAACCCTTTATACATCCCATATATGGCATTAACGATTCAAATCACTTTGAGGGGGCGGTAGTCCGCACTTCCTAAAATTAAATTATCGCGTTTCCCCATAATGGAAATCATAAAGGTATTCCATAAATGAAAAATACAGAAGTATAATGAAAACATAAACATAATATATATATCATATATGAAAATAGTGTCATCATAATGGCCACCATGATAGGTTTTAAATGAATATTGAACAATCATCATTTCGTGAGGCAGTAATTCGCCACCCACAGAAACAGTATGTTCTTTAACCATTAGACGAAGGTATGTGTAAGTGTAAATAAAATCCTTCCCATGAAGACATTATAGTATATTTTAGATACTTTTGGTCTTACAAAAGTAAGGAATAAAAAGAGTTTAGGGGGTTGGAGAAGCAAAATAAAATAAAACAACATAAGAGAAGACATAACCTTAAAATCAGGTAACCCTTTTTGATTTGAGACAAAGGCTTCCTTGGGAAGACTTCTGCCCAAAGTGAGGCTTCTAGGAGTAAGAGAGGGATGTTGAGAGAGTATTTTCATAGATTTTGGCAAAGACAAATGGCTTTAATGTGTGAATAATGTGGTAGAGGTGGGGGAAGTTTATAAGAGGAGGGGAGGGGCACTCTTGGAAAGTTATGAAATGTTACATTATTATGAAATGATTTTCGGATTTCAAAGCTCCCGAAATTATATATTTCGATGATAAGTTGATAAGGTTTCTAATTATACTAATCCAATAGGTTTTTGGAAAGTGTAAGTCTTAGATTTTACATTATCGTTTCATTTTATTTAAATCGTTAATTAATGTGGTAATCAATGCATCAACATGGTGTCATAAATAATTTAATTTATTTAATGTCTAAAAATTATAAAAAAAAATTACAATGATGTTGGAAATATTTTTATCTTTTCAATGAATATTTATAGTCGAAATGTTAACTTATATAACCCCATGTAATAATTGTTTTTGTAAAATAACACATGTTTGTGACAATTTTGTTTACTTTAAATAAAAAGTTATTAATGTCACTTTCTTACCCAAGTGGCTCCATGTGGTCCCCAAGTTGACCGATGGATTTTCTTGGCCGGCCATGAATGATCAAATAAGTGCAGGACAAGTGTAATTGTAATTTAATATTATTATAATTTCATTTTTACATTAAATTTCATTAATTACCTTTAATCGCGATTAATAAAACTGAAAAGTAACTATTCACCAAAAAAATATTTTAATCCCATTGAACCACATTTTACTTTATAATGACAACCATGTATGCTGTATTTTTTAAAATCAAATCACAGATGTGGTAATGTTTCATTTACACAAAAAAATTAGTTTTTAATCTACCACTTAGTGGTTTCACTATTCATCAAAAATTGAAGTTTTTCAGAAAAATACCAAAAATTCAGTCGAAGCTATAATTGATATTCCAAAATAAAAAATGATGTCTATTTTTCAAAATTACAAACATATATGTTACATTAATTAATTTTATAGTTAATTCCCATTGTCACAACAAATAGCGTGTTTTTAAGAAACAATATATATCAAAAGATTGAGAATTGTTTATGTCCAATTTCAAAGTGAAATTAATTATAATGACCACCATTGGATAAAATGGTAAAAATATATTCTATTTATACTTTAAAACCACTAAATATTATAATTTATCACTATAAATTATTTTGATTAAAAAAAGTAGTTTTTATGTTTTTTCACTATGCATAAAAATTTGGAAGTTCTCAGAAAATTACATAAAATTCAACTTATGATAATTTCAATATTATGAATTCAAAAATGAGGTCCATTTTGACATATAAAATTTATATAAATTCAAGATGTGGATATTATTATTCATAACGGCTACATTGATTGGTTGCGGTGTGTTAGAATCTCGAACTTGCGTATAATGCAAGTTATTAAATTTTTGAAAGAGAGGTGTATCGTGGAAGCTCAGGGTGTTAAATTCTACCCTCCTTCAATAAATTGTTTCCTCAAAATTTTGAAATTGCTATTAGAAGATAAAAGGTTTAAAATATAAAATACCTTTGTGGAAAACCGACATCGGAAATAAGGTTAATCAAATTTAGCATTAATAAGATGGAAAGGGAGATGAAAAAGTCACAACCAAATTATGATTTCGATAAGGAGAACATTGGTGGAAATTAGAGACATAATTGGACGAAAATGTAAAAATTTATTGGGATTGATTGAGGTCATCAATCACAAACAAGTGTAAAATTGTGGGCCTCAAAGCCTTTAATATATGGTGATTTAAAATATCATCATTTCAACAAAACATAAGGTATTAGGATAACACTTTTTTAATATCCCTTTCCTAAAGTTTAAGAATTAATTTATTCATAGAATAAGAGAGAGGTATATAAATATATATACATGAAAAGTATAGTTTCAACCTTCAACTAATTTCTACCACAAACTCATCTTTCACTCAAAAAGATAATTGAACTCAAAAATATTATATTTATCCTAATCGTACAACGTACCAAATATTAACACATACCATGAAGAATATTATTTTGTAATAACCAGGAACTTCCTATAGGATAGTGGTAGGTAATAAAGGCATGTCGCACTATGGTTGTGGGTTCGATTCCTGTAGCTTTTTACGACGCGACGGGTTATCCCCCGACCTGAAGGTTGTCCTTTTCTTAAAACTATAGTATTATAATATTCCAAAAATAATATTTAGAATTGTTTTAACAATAAAAAATACTATCCAAATTTTATCTTAATCCATTCCAAAATACCTTTGTCCAGACTTTCTCTAAAAGGTATCTAAATTTCAAAATCAATTCATTAGATTCCCCAAACATATTAATGTTTTTTCTTATTGTCACATACTAAAAATATGATTACCTTAATCATATTAAACCATAAAGAAAACAACAAGTACTTCAGTACAATCCTTATATATATCACATTATTATTATAACCAGAATATAACCCTTGAGTCCAAAAGGACCAAAACATTAATTATTCCACATCAACTGTAGTAAAAACATGAGATTGGCCTTGATCCCTTGGCCTTTTCTAAGATAAGTTTCCCTGACGCTTAAGACATACATTTGCATAATTCTCCATATCCCTACAATTGTAGCATTCAACATTGATAGACTCTTTCTTTCCCATGCAGTCACATGCCTTGTGACCTTTTTCTCCACATTTATAACAAACTCTCATTCCTTTTAGGAATGTACCAGGGTGATTTCTCCCACAATTATCGTATAATGGAAAATCCTTCATTCCTTTTTTCCCTTTATCTGTCTCATGTTCCACCATTCTCTTCTTCTCTTGCTTTACTTTATTGTCATAAGATTTAGAAAATTCCTTTTCTGTCTTGATAGCACATGTTACAATATCTTTATACTTTGAAAAAGATTGTGATACTAAAGCTCGATGGAGAAATGGTTTTAACCCATCAAAGAAATGATCAATCTTACTTCTTGGGTTACGTAAATAATCTACAGCATGTCTTTCTAACCTTGTAAATTTGGCCTCATACTTTGCAACATTCTCATCCTCCTTTTTCTTCAGACTTAGAAATTACCTTTCCGTATCTGCTCGATGGTCATGTGGAATGTATTTTTCTAATAAAATTTCCTTAAACTCCCTCCATTCCATACTTGATACTTTTTTATCTTCCTTTGTGTTTTGAATCAGCGACCACCATTGATCGGCATCTCCAGTGATGCAGTAAACTTTCATGACAACCTTCTCCCTTTCACTACTCCCCAAGGCGTGGAATATTTTCTCTAAGGATTTTATCCATTGCTCAGTTACTAATGGATTTTTACCCTCATTAAATATTGGCGGTTGTTGCCTCATGAAGTGGTCTAACATTGATCCTCCACATTGCAGATCAGGGTGCTCCATACGAGTAAGGTTATTATTCATAACCTGAGTGAGTTGTCCCAGTACGGTGATAAGTTGATCAGCACCAGTTGTATCTCCAGCTCCACTATAATTATCTTGAGCAGGAGGGCAATCACTACATGGAGTGTGTGCATTGATATGGTTTCCATTCCTCCCACTAGGTTCCATTTATAATAAATGGCATAAACTAGATTAGTTTATGAATCAAAATACCTAATTACATACTTGTAAAACACTTAACATAAATTGAACAGTTTGTGGATATAATCCATAATCATAAAAAGGCATTCTTTGAGGAAGTATCTACTCATAAACCCTTCATAATTGTTTGTAAAGAAAATGAGAATTATCCAAATCATATCCCCAGGGAGTGTCGTATCCAAGAGTGCAACAATGCCCGTTGTCATGCACCAGTTCCTCTTAGAGTCTAGATCACGACGGTGTTTTCGGGTTTTACCCATAGGTACATCTGTGCCAGAGCCACCTCTACCTGCTCGTATCCATACAGGGATGTATTTCTCGAAAATCTCACAAAATCTCTATAATACCAAAATTCTAAGAAGTTCTTCTATACTAATCCTCAAAGTCTATCTTTGGTCTATGTACTCTAATCAGTGTTTATCTAAATCTAGCTTCCATGTTTTGTACTAAACTGCCTCTAATACTAACTATAACGCCCCGACCCCAGTTACCCAGAGTCGGTGCATTATTTCTTAACCTTGTCATGATCACAAAGATCAAGTCTCGGAAGACCGATTAGTTTAGTATCCTTGAAACACTAGATACATTTATAAGTTTTATATTACAACATAATGTAATACAAAACTTCAACAACATCTTGTCTTCTTATCCCCTCATATTATCCCCTCAGTTCTTTCATAAAATACTTCTTCACATCCTGGAAAAATTGAAACATTGAAAAGGGGAGAGCTCAGATGCTCAGTAAGGATAACAATATAGCAGAAGCTTTCATAAATAAACATAAACATTTAAGGCAATGTATAACTAAAACAATACCCTTTTAAACATGAACATCAGCATAAAATGGAAAATGTAAAATGAAATAATTCCATTTACTTATTCACATGAATATTCTACTGGTCAAATAATAACATGCAATATCAATAACCACTTTCATAATGATGGAATGCATAATGCCAAACTTATCATAACCACGTAGCCAAGGCCTCGTGCCAAGACTACAAATAAGATTTTGTCAGGGCCTCATGCCAAGACACTAGTTTGTATCATGAGACCTACCGATGCATCGAGAATCTATAGCGGGCTTCACCCGTCACTTTTTAAGTCTAATGCATTCCTCATATGAACATGTTTAAACATATCATAAACCATAACATAATCATATCACATAAAACATTCATAAAGGAAACATAAAATTTACACATTTCAATCACAAGATATCAAAACAACACATTGATATAATAAAAACATTATAAAAACCATTTTCAATACCAAAATGAAAGAAAATTAAATCATGGTATTTATATTTCATTTAAAAACAATTATGGATTGTAGAGGAAGACGAAACTCAAATAATGGTCATGGTGGTGGAGAAGTCATTACCGCCACATACGTAAGAAAAAAATTCCTTTTGTTGTTTAGTAAAAATTCTTTGTATAAAAATATTCCTTTTGAATAAAAGTAAAAGTCAAACTGGTTCATACACCGTATAAAAGAAATTTTTGTATAAAACAAATTATGCCTCAGTGAAAGGAGATTGAGATGAAGTCCCTTACAAAGATAATTTTTTAAATAAAATAGACCTATTATGTGTATTCACTATAATTACATATAAATAAAGTACAGATACAAGATAGGACATAATAATATCATGACATAAATTGAATGTAGAAGATTAACCCAACGAATGGAAATTGGGTTAAGAAGTTCCCTTACCTTGTGTCTCACTTGACTCGATCGTTCTTTAACCTCCTGAATAATAAACTAGAGTTAATTTCCAATTGATTAGGAGCCTTTTTAAAGTAAATTACTACTTTTATATCACTTATTACCATGTTATTAACATTATGTAATTATTTAAGTTAATAACGGACGTTTTGTCGATCTTTGGACCTGAGTCAAAAATAAACTTCTTATAATTACAAGTTGTTTATGTGGTAGAATATCCTTTATCTCCAGAATTATATTCATTATGTAGATATCATATATATCATATATATCCAGTATATACATTCATTCATAATATTACGTAAAATTTCGAGGTAATAAATGAAATGCACCTTTCATGGAGACGGTAAGCTGTACGCACGCATGAACGCTACTTTCATTTCTATTTAATATTTAATGTAATGAAATAATAATGATATAAAGGTATATTATAATTCCATTATAATTTCATATATAATATAATTAACTCCATCCTTTATACATCCCACATATGGCATTAACAATTCAAATCACATTTAGGGGGCGGTAGTCCGCACTTCCTAAAATGAAATTATCGCGTTTACCCATAATGGAAATCATAAAGGTATGCCATAAATGATAAATAAATAAGCATAAGGAAAAAATAAAACTAATATATATATCATATAGGAAAATATTGTCATCATAATGGCCACCATGAGAGGTTTTAAAATAAGATTGAACAATCATCGTTTTGTGAGGCAGCAATTCACCACCCACAGAAATAGTTTGTTCTTTAACCATTAGACAAAGGTATGTGTAAGAGTAAATAAAATACATCACATGAAAAAATACTAGTATATTCTAGATAATTGTTTTGTTACAAAAGAAAGGAATAAATAGAGATTAGGGGGTCGGAGAAGCAACATAAAACAAAACAACAGAAGAGAAGACATTACCATAAAATCGGGTAACTCTTTTAGATTTGAGCCAAAGGCTTCCTCAGGATGACTTCTGCCCAGAGTGAGGCTTCTAGGAGTAATATAGGGAGGTTGAGAGAGTATTTGGGTAGAGTTTGGCCGATCCAAATGGCTTGAAGGTGTGAATAAGGTGGTTCAGGTGCGGGGGCTTTTATAAGAAGAGTGGAGGGGCACTCTTGGAATATCATGAAATCTTAAAATATCATGAAATTATTTTCGGATTTCAAAGGTTAAAAAATTATATATTTCGAGTCTAAGGTGATAAGGGTTCTAAATATACTCATCCAATAGGTTTTTGACAAGTGTATGTCTTATATTTTACCTTATATTTATAGTTTATTTAAATCGTTAATTAATGAGGTAATCGTTGCATCATCACGGTGTCATAAATAATTTAATTTATTTAATGTCTAAAAATTATAAATAATTTACCATGATGTTTGAAATATTTTTAGCTTTCAAATTAATATTTATAGTAGAAATTTTAACTTATATAACCCCATATCATAATTTGTTTTGTTAAACAACTCATGGTTGTGATAATTTTATTTTTACTTTAAATAAAAAGTTATTAATGTCATTTTCTTACCCAAGTGGCTCCATGGGGTCCCCAAGTTGACCCATTGATTTTCTTGGTCGTCCATGACTCATCCAATAAGGGTAGGACAGTTGTAAAGATAATTTAATATTTTTATAATATAATTTATACCTTATATTTCACTAATTACCTTTAATCACAATTAATAAAACTTAAAAGTTACTATTATCCAAAAAGTTATTTTAATCCCATTGAACTATATTTTACTTCCTAATGACAAAATTATATGTCAGATTTTTAAAAATAAAATTATAGAAGTGGTAATGTTTCATTTACACAAAAAATTAGTTTTTAAACTACAACTTAGTGGTTTCACTATTCATCAAAAATTGAAGTTTTTCCGAAAAATACCAAAAATTCACCCTAAGCTATAATTGATATTCCGAATTCAAAATTTATGTCTATTTTACAAAATTTCAAACATATAAGTTTCATTAATTAATATTATAATTAATTCCCACTATCACAACAAATAGCATGTTTTTAAGATACATTATATGTCAAAAGATTGACAATTGTTTATGTCCTGTGTCAATGTAAAATTAATTCTAATGACCAACATTAGATAAAATGGTAAAAATATATTCTAATTATAATTTAAAACCACTCAATATTATAATTTATCACTATAAATTATTTTTATTAAAAAAATTGTTTTTAAGTATTTTTCACTATTCATAAAAATTAAGAAGTTCTCAGAAAATTACAAAAAATTCAACTTAGGATAATTTCGATATTCTGAATACAAAGATGAAGTCCATTTTGAACTATAAAATTTATGTAAATTAAAAAGGTGGTTATTACTATTCATAACGGCTACTTTGATTGGTCGCGGTGTGTTAGAATCTCGAACTTGTGTACAATGCAAGCTATTGCATTATTGAAAGACATGCGTACTATGGAAGCTCGGGGTGTTAAATTACAAATAGTAAAATAAATTAAAAAATCATAATACTGAAATATGTAAACCATATATACTGTATGGTTCAAAATTTTCCATTTTGGACGCTTGTGACTTTTCCAATACATGGGTTTAATTGATTTTTCACAAATTCTATTTGTTTCCTCTCCACCAAGAAAAATCCATCCACTCTCTTTCCCTATAAAAATATCCAAAGTCATTTTCCATAGCCATGAAAAGCCATAAATTGCATATCTAATCTACTTAAAACACCCTATATCCATTGGTTTGATCAGAAATCCATCCTATGAAGTAGTTGGGTGTAATCCTAAAGAGGTCATCCTTTGATGAGGCACTGTTCTGAAATGATCATTTTTATTTTTTTTCTTCTGTAACCATTTTATAATACAATTAAAACATAATTCTATAAAATTTGAAGTATTAAATATTATTATATGATCTTATTCAAATTAAATTACCTATATTAATCCCCTTATCCATCAAATGGAAACCAAACCGCTGATCATGTATACGGTGAACTAATGCCTCGCAAAATGATATAATTCATTTTCCAAAAAAAAATTCAAGGCTATACATAATGATGTATTTTACACATTCATATTATATTTATTATTTTATTATAATTTTTATTTATAATATAACCTAATGATTCTTACTTGGTATTCTATTTAAAATATGATAACACCACTAGTGTGCATAGCAGACTACCACCTCACGAAACGATGTGATTCATCTTTAACATACACATTACATTGAAGCTAAAAAGGACACCATTAAAGAATATATATGATATATATGAAATTATTTCAATTAATAAAGAATAATATATCAACTATTTACTTACACTTTCAATATTAATAGAATGATATCGTCGCTCGTGCATATGTACGATCGACTATCTCCAAGAAGCGATGTGATTCATTATCATGTTGCAAACATCAAGAATGATAATAAATGTTTATATAATGATTAAATATAATATCTTTAAAATTAATTTTATTTAATATATGATGTAACTATATACTATTTTATGTAATCAGAACATTTATGTCAAAATACACATTAGAAAACAAGGAAATTAACATCCCAAAAAATAAAAAAAATAAAATATTATTAATAAATCAGCATCAATATATTATATGGGATTAAAATATTATATTTTAAATATGAATATGGTTCTAGAATAAATTAATAACATTCTTAAAACCATTATATATTATGTAATGTTGTGTTCAATGAAAGTTAATTGTGAGGTAAGGGACTTCGTCTCAATTCCCCTTCATTGAGGAATATTGTAATGTTATTAACCTAATTTCCTTTAAATGGTATATATAAATCATTTTTATATGTAATATTATAAATCCATAAAACATAATCATATTTTATATTCCATATGAATTATTTCAATCAGGGAGGTTTGACTTGAAAATTACCATGTGGTAAAAAATTTCATAACACAAATTTTTTATAGGGTTATATTTATTATTTGTGCTTTTTGATATTTGTAGATTATGTGTGTAATGAATTTTGAAGATATTTTGTTGAATTTAAAAATATTCATAGGTATTTACATATAATATAAATAATCTATTTATTTATTAATTCTCACTTCAACATTTTGATCATTGTAAGTGATTTCATCTTCGTTATCATTTCAATGATACATATTTATTAATTTTGGGACGAAGTTGGATTAGAGTTATTTTTAGAAGATGAAATTAGTTTTTAGTGACATTTTTATATTTTTCTCAAATAATAAGTTAAATATATTCACATTTTAAAACCAAAAAACGAATTACCATTGTATTTATGATTGCAGACGTGGAATTTTTAAGAAATTCAATCGTACTGAGAAGAAATTTTATTGATGAAAAGACTCATCATACTCATATTGGGATGAATAAATGTTTCGATCATAATCAGGAAGAGAATTATATTTTTCATTCACTCAATATAAATCTGATCGTTATTTATTATTTTTTATTTCTCAAATATTATAATTATTCTACTAATCTTGTGATGAATGATTTATGAATGAAATAGGGAGAAAAGGCGATGCCAATCATATTGAGGTTCTGATTGGAAATATAATATGTTATAGAAAATGATAGGAAGTTATCATACATTCCATTAAAAGTCATAAGAAACTAATGAAACTCTAAAATATTTTCAAAGTCAAAAATATGTTTTTCTAACAAGTAGTAATTCGATGAAGAAGAAGAAACATTATGTAAACAATCTATTCTGTTCATAGTTTATTGGTATGGGATTATGAGAAAAAAATTTGTTTAAAGTATAAAATGGTTTACTAGAATGAGAATTTATGAGATTATAATTTTCAATCATATGAAAACCAGTCATATTTATTATTTTGAGGAATAATTTTATGATAATAATATTTATAAAAGAAATATGAATATGAAGTAAAAGTTGTTAATACCGGTCCATCAGATTAGGTATGTCATCGTACTCAACATTGGAAAATTTGATTTCATTGGTAGTTATTGGGACCAGTGAAAAGGAAAATATGTAATGTTTTTGGGGACTTATATTAAATTTATGATTGAGGCCTATCAACCATGTAGTCAAAAAATTTTATCAACATAAATTTTCGGTTGAATTATTTTGTTTCTCAAAAAAAATTCAAGATTTATGGTATCATGTGGGTGAAGAGAAATGAAATAGAAGTAGTTAGTGATTCATTACTAAATTAAAATTTTAGAAAAAAGACATCATATTGACATTGACACTTATTCATCAGTGTGAAGTTGAGACTAATAATTTTTCTAGAGAAAAGAAGAAGAAAAACAAACGAGTTTTAAAATGTCTATGGAAGTATTATCGACGGAGGTCAGGAAGATTTCATTATGAATTTTATGGGATATAAAAATGTGTTGTTGGTGGGAACATTAAGTTCTATGAATATTTTTTCTTTTAATTTCTCTAATTGGTATATAGAATCTTAATGGGGAGACATATATTTACATTTTTCACTTTTGGTACAAATAAATGAATAGAATAATATGTTGTGATCATAGAATTTAATAAATACGAATGGGAAGAATAGTTTTTTATTTTGTTACAAGAAACATAATGATATGTTTTTAGTACTAATTTATTTCCTAGTGATTCAAGAAAATCATAGTGACATTATGTCTCTATCATAATGGAAAAAATGTATGTGAAAATCAGAATCAAATCGAAGTTTGTATAATGTTTGAGGAAAACTGAATATTCTATAAGAGTTAAGAGACACTGAAGAAATACAATATATATCCATGAATTTTGAATATTTGAAAATTAATAAAATTTTGTTCAGTGGGAGTTATTTTTAGAATTCTACCCATACTATTTTTAGGTCACATATAAATAGTAGTGGAACTTTTCATTTTTTTTGGGATGAGAAAATTTCATAAATGAAGATAGTGATGCTAGAAAATTTTAGGTAGAATAAGTTTTTGTATTATTCTTACCTAATGATTTTTTATAGAAAATGAAGGAAAGGAGAATAGAGAAGTTGGTATTCATTTTTTAATCATATTGGGCTTGATAATCATATTGTGAAAATCATATTGAGATTTCCGAGATGAGGAAGAAGAAGTTCAGAATTGTTTTAGTGGTATTGTGATTGGGTTATATTTTCTATATTGAGTAAATAGACTAGGGTATAAGGATGGTAAATCATACTGAGTATCATTATAAAGGCTAGAATATATTGTTTTCTGCTGCTCGGTAAGTAAGTAAAGAATTTTTTTGAAGATCTAATTCGTGAAAGTAGATCATGAAGCACCATGACATGTTTGTTAAACAAATTATACTACATATTTTCAATGATACATTAATAATATGAAATCTTTTATTGAACATGGTTCTAAAAAGTGTATGGTCATATCCTACTCATTTTATTCCACAAAAATTAAACTTTTCTAAATTATTTTTTGGATTTTTATTGTATCTAAACCCTACAAAGGACTGGATAATCTTGTTGATTAGTGAACCTTGTAAATTCTTATGTTCCGGTGAATGTGTGCTGGTCTTGTCTTTTAGAAAGGTTACAACTATTTAACAGTATAAAATGTTTTTTTTCTACATTATGAATTCATAAATGAAAATGATATCACTGATTCACCCCTTATCTTTTAAGTGATACATACATCCTAGCTAGACAGTATCAAGTGGTATCAAATCTAGGTTCCTATCATCTATTCATTGTTGAATTTTTTAAGATAATTTAATGGAAACTCTGGACTATCTCGATAGTTAGGTATTGTAGTATTTAATGGAAAAAATTATAATATCATGATATATAGAATATTTCCTTACAATATGTCTCTTGGGTTTGTTTTTAATGATGATGTAATAGTTATATTTCCTTATATGAATGGTAAGGATACTCTTACATCTATTGAAAAGAAAAATCATGATAATTTTGGACAAGATAACAATTATTTACTATCATCACATTCTAAAATTGTGTTTTTAAGAGTGATGAGTTTCCCCCCCAAAAAAATGTAACATGGATAAGTTGAAAACCATTTGTTATGGAAATAAAAAATTAAAAAAGGGCAGTCTAAAAATCTGGAGGATGAAGTATGAATATTTAAATTTTGGTGACTATGAATCTATTGGGGACTTCTCTACTAGGGTAAATTGAAATGTCAAAACGATCGGATATATTATTGAAAAGTTAGAGGATTATATAGCTGTTGAAAAGATATTATGAATTATTAAAAACAAGTTTGATTCCAAAGTCTCCTTATTAGAATGTAGTGATCCTGAAACACTATCTATGGATGATCTTTATGGTACAACCATTATATATGAAATTATAAGGGATAAATTTATTAATTTCAAAATAAAATATTATAGAAAAATTTAATTGAAAGCCTCTAGGAAAGAAAACGTTAAGAATATTATTGAAGAAGATGAGAATGCTGAATCATACTCTAAAAATGATGACTCCAAAAATGTAGATGAAATTTGTTCATTATTTTCTAAAAATAAGAGAATGTGTATAATTAAATATAAAGTAAAATATCCCATGAAGTGTTTTAATGTTAATCAGTTGGGAACATTATAGATACTTTTTCATGAAGAAAACAAATAATATAATAATGATTAAGAATAATGAAGGACGATAAGGCCTCAGGAGAAATTGGATGAAAAGGATAACTATTTTTTTGGAAGGACAGATAATAAATTCGGAAAATCCGAACCGAGAAGATTCTTATCTGATGATGAAGAAGAAGAAGACAGTGAATATGAATTTGAAAAATATACTGAGAATGTTGGTGGGAATATATTCATTACCATAGTTAACAATAAATATTTCAGAATGAATTCTCCTAAAAAAGAATAATAAGTATAAAAAATATAATTTCATCATAAAAAATAATTTAAAGAGTGTCTATGGATGATTTGGAGTATTGAAAATAACTCATGATATTTAAAATTTAAAAAAAATCATGAATTTGTTCCTAATGAGAAATTTTATATCTTATAAGTGATTTAAGATTTAATGAAACATATTGATAAAGAAAATAATTATAATGAACATCTAGATGTTAAATTGAAGGAAAAATAAGAAGAGTTGGATCTTTTCAAAAAAAATATTGTAATGATGAACTCAGAAATAAATAATTTAAAAACTCTATCTATGAAGTTGGGGAATTTTACCATAATGGTGAACATGTGAAGGATCAATAAAATTTAACTTCAATGGTTGAAAGTAAATCTAAAATTGTTTCTGAGAAGATGAGTGTAGGTAAGGTTATGTACATGGAAATATTATAAAATTTGATAATTCATAAAATTCTAAAAATTTTATTTCTGAAATAATTTATACCACTCTAGTTTTGATAGAGACATAAATAAAATAATGCGGAAGAAGAATATTATTGGTGAGTTCTGGAAATCTAGTGATCAATAATGTTTTGATAAGAAATATATGAATGTTGCAGAGAATAATATTCCCAATTCCAATCAATATGGAATCTATATAGGAATATAATTTTTATATTGATATTGATGGTATTGTGTTGGATTCATACATATGAAAAATATATGTTGGTTCAATCCACACTATTACAACTATTCCACAAATTAGTAAATGTAATGTTTGAGGGGGAGTCCATTTCCTCAATTGAATAAGTCTAAGAAGTATGTTTGGAAGAAATGTTAACAGGTTTCTATGAAAGTTAAAAAAAGGAACCACCCATTATAATATATTTTGGAAAGGTGTTAACAACCTTGAAAACATGAAAAATTATTTCTTGTTTTTTTACTATAATAAAAAAATATTCATAACACTCAGAAGCTGGATGTGATGAAGGACGAAAGAGAAGGATATTCTCCTTATTTGAAACCTCTATTAATGATTCAATAAGCGAATGAACTCTGATTGTGGGTAGTGGGTGTTCATATCAATTGAAAGGATATTTAAAATTTCTATAAAACAAGAAATACTTAAATGAAGTAATATTAACATTTAGGAATGTTTAATCACTAAGAATCAACGGTGTTGGATTGACCATCATTGGTAATGAAAATTTAAAATCAAAGAAATATTTTTGTGTTGATGGGATGAAACCCAACATGTTATGTATTTTACAACTATGTTATAAAGGAATCTAATTTATTTTCACAAAATGTTGGTTTTTTGTGAAAAGTGATGAATATGAGAAGAAAGTCACAAGAGGTCGATGTACAAATGGAAACATCTTTTAATTTGGTGAAATAAAAAATCTTGTTAAATAGAAATTAGGGAAGAGACTCGATTATGCTATAAAAGGTTAGGAAACATGTGTTATAGAAAGATGATAATATTATCAATGAGAAGTAGTGTGCATTGTATTCCTGATATTTATTGAATAAGATAGTATAATTGAACTATTTATCAGAAGGGAATGATTACAAATTTTTTTCATAAGAAATTTCAGATCATATCAAAAATACCATTGCAACTCATTCATTCCGATATCTATGGTCCAATTGGAAGACAATAAAGTAATGGAGATAAGTAATTCATCGTCTTTATTAATTATTTAACTCATATTGATTTTTTCATATATGTAAAACATAATTTAGATATATTGAAAATGATTAAAAGTTTCAAAAGGATAGTTGATAAGAAATTGGAGTATTTAGTGAATAAGTTGAGAATGGAAAATGGTGGTGAGTAAAATAATTAGGAATTTTATGTTTTCTTTGAGAATCATGGAACTCTGTATGAATTTAGTTCACGATACACAACTCGACAAAATTGGGTTGTTGAGAGGAAGAAAAATAGTTCACTAGAAATGGGAAGAACATTCTTACTTGAACATGATATTTCACATTACCTTGGGGGGAAATCTATTAGTACTACTATGTATATCCAAAACTGTTGTTTCTAAAATCCATGTTCATATATGAATCTATATGGAATTTCTTGTGATCAAATCCATTTTTTAAAAACAAAATAGTTTTTTGGAGTCCATGAATCATAAATAAGAAATGTGGAATCCTATGAAAGTTTGAGTAGAGAGGCGAATAAGGAATGTTTCATGGCTATGATCTAGAATGAATAGGATATAAGTTTCTAAATAATGAATATGGAGTAATAAAGGAATTTTTTAATTTCATGGTTATTTAAAAGGCTCAGGAAGGTAAACATAATCGAGATGATAAGGAAGAAGAGCAGGATAAAAAATATTTCTTAACAAACCTGATAAGGATAGTGACAATAGTAATCATACCCAAGGGGAAGAATCAGAATCAGGAATTTCAAGGTATATAGAAGATTCTATAAAATATCATCCCTAGATGATGAAGCAAGTGTAAGCTAAAAAAATTATTGGTCATCAACATTAGAAGCTTCAAACAAGAATAAAAAAACAGTTTTTACACACACTTTGTTGTGTTAGAAATTCTATCTGAATGATGTTAATGATGCTTTTGAGAATCCAGAGTGGGTTCATGCCAGGAATAAAGAAATTGTTCAGAATGAAAATAATTATACATGAGAACTCAGATATAACAATGATATCAAAAATTTAATTGACACAAAATTGGTTGTTGGGAAAAAGAAGAAAGAATAAGGTGAAGTGGTAAGGAAAAATGAATTATTTTGGTGAAAAGAAAACTCACATATTTTAGGCATTGATTATGATGATAATTTTTCACTATTAAAATTATTATAAATTATTATTTTATTTCATAATATTACTGCATAATGAAGTTAATTTTTTTCAAATGGATGTGATTTTTAGTTTTCTATAAAGGGAAATTTATGAGGATGTTTTCATTGAAAAAACATGTAGATTTTTTCATAGGAAAGATGAAAGTGATTTATTTAAGCTGGAGAAATCCTTTTATGGTAAAAACCAGTCATTGATATCATGTTATTCAAAATTGGATACTTTTGTTAGGAAGATATATTTTATGTATGGAAGTGTTTATAGAAATATTTACATTAAGGAAAGTAAGTATTTTTTTATTATTGAAATCATTTTTTTATTAAATAATCTTATTTATGAATGATGAAAGAACATTTAAAATATTTGTAGAAGAAATGAAAATGTATTTTGATATTTCCTTTCTGGTGGAAATGAAATACATTCTGTGGTTTTAAATTATACAAAAGAAGAAAATAAATATTACTTTCTCAAGAAATGTACGGTAAGGAAATTTTTAATAAGATCATCATGGAAAATTATAAACCAATTATATAACCAATATGTTTGGAAACCAAGTATACTAAAGATAGATATGTCAAAGAAGTTGATCCTAAATCATTTAAAAATATGATTGGAAGATTTTTGTATTTGACTAACTCAATACTCGACATTGTTTATTCTGTAACATTATGTGAATGATTTCAGAGTGCTTCAAAATATTCACATCTCGTAGCTAGATAAATAATTAATAGATATATCAAAGGCACAATTTTTTTTGGAATAAACTATGATAGCTGGGACATGTTTTATTTGTTCATGTATTTATATACTTTTTGGATAGGAAATGTTGATAAAAGAGGATTCTCTTATGATGGATTTTACTTTTTTAGGAAAATTTATATTTTTTGAATAATATTAATAAAAATTCATTAAACCTCACTATATCTGGTTCTAAGTATATTTTTCCTACTCAAGATGATACACAACTTATGTGGATGAAGACTCTATTGGATGATTTACTTGTTGAAGTGATGTTACCAATTCTCTTGGGATGGGATAATCAAAGAGAGATCAACCTTGTGGGGAATCTTGGGTAACATTATTATTCAAAACATATTGATGTCAAATGTCAATTCATCAAAAAGAATGTGGAGAATAATGAATTAATGATAGAATATATTCCTATATTAGACCAAGTTTCTGATAATTTCAAAAAACCTTTACCAAATTAATAATTTTATAAATTTTGTTTGAAAATGGTCATCTAACCTTTTTCCCATCAAGGGTGAGATATGTGTTTATATCCTCTCTCTTATATTATATTTGGATTGTATTGTCAATATGGTGAATTATTTCATAAATCCATCCCTACAAAATCATGGTTAAAGTGGGGGTTTTGGGTAATATGTGAAGTCGTCATGTATTTGTGTGAACTATTATAATAGTTTGGTGGATTTTTTGAATGAAATATATATTTATTGAAAAGATTATGAATAAAATATGAATAAATTTCATGAGTCGCTACTTTTGGATAACATAGTTTTTCTGTTAATAATTCATATTTACTATAATGAGTTAGCTTACATAGGATTAGAATTTTTTATATTTAATCCATATATTGTGGTTACAAATTTTAGTTATTTTTTAATCTTGGATGAAAAGAAAATTTAAATCTGTAGATAATCGGGAACAATATTGACGGAAGATGTTGTTATAAGCTCAAAGTAGTTTTTAATGAATTTTTTTTCTTTTTTGTTAATGAATAACTATAATCTATTAACAATGTAAAATCTAAAAATTAGACTAACCATTGTATTTAGGATTCCACACTAATTTTTTTTAAGAATATCCTTAAGATTCTGTGGAAATTTACTGAATGAATAGACTCAACGAAACCTCCTAGGGTCCTGATTAATGTTCTAATCAAAATGAGGAAGTGAATCAGATTCAGCATGGATCCAATATAAATCTAACAATTCTTTATTGTTTTGTATTTTAAAATTTTCATAATTATTATATGAGATATTTTACGAAAAATTGATAAATGAAAGGGGAAAAAAAGAGATGTTGATTGTATTCAGGTTTTGATTAGAAAGAAATTAGTTGGAGATGAGGATGAGATGTTATAATAATTTCCATCATAATATATATGATTTTGATGATAATATTAAATGATCTAAAATTATGATGAAGGAATTATTAAAATCAATAACATGATGAACAAGAATGTTTGTGTAAACAAATTGTTACAGTATCAATCCATTGGTATCATATTATCTAACAAAGAATTGATTATGTCTAAATGGTTGATCTGAATGTGAAGTTATGATTATTATGGTTTTTATTTGTACCCAAAACGAAAATATTTAAATACATAGTGTAAAATGTCAATTAATATCATATTTATATGTGAAAGAAGTTGCTAAATTTGTTGCTACAAATACCAGTCCATCATACTTTTCTTGATATCATAATCACTGGTGAAAAAAATCATTTGGAGTTTTTGGAACTAATAAAAATGAAAAGATGTAAATTTTTTAGTGGATGATATAATAGGAAATTCAATGACTGATCAGTAATGTAGTCAACAATTTTCATCAATATAAATTTATATTTGATTTATTATTTGTTTTTTGTTTCTCTTTCAAGAGATTTGGTATCATGTGAGAAATGAAAAATAATTATTATTTGTTTCTGTGATACACTGACATTTGGGTCAATTCCCATCATATTTAAATTTACACTTATTCATCATAGTGAATCCAATAATGATAATTAGTCTAGAGAAAATATGTAGAAAAATAATCAGGTTTTAGAAAGTGTGTGGTTGTGTTGCTAATGTATGTGCAAAATCATTCTTATATATTTTTAAAAGAGATAAAAAGTTGCTTTAAAGGGGATATTGATGTTTGTTTTTATGATTTCATTCATTTTAGAAATTTTTATAGATCATCATAATGGGAATACAAATGTTTTACATTTTCATCTTTTTGAACAAAACACTATATTGAATAACCTTTTGACTTCATCATAATGATTAAATAAAAATTGGATGATTATTTTTTTCATTTGTTATGGATAAAACTTATAAGATATATTTAGTTTTGATTTATTTACAAGTGGGTTAAGAAAATCATGGAAAATTTATGTCTCTATCATAATGGAATAATCAAAATTGAAAAACAGAATTTGACTAATGTTTGTAAAATCACATATGCGAGATGAATTTAAATATTCGAGAAGAGTTAAGAGGAGTTAAAGAAGTCAAATATTGATCTGATAGTTAAGGATATTGGAGGATTCATCAAATTTTGATGAGCTATAAATATTTTAAGAATCCATCCCAAACTATTTGTGGGTCACCTATAAATAGTGGAGTCAATTTTCATTTTTTGGTGATGAGTACTATTTAGAAAGGAATAGAGAGAAGATTATAAATTATAGGGAGAAGATATTTCTGGATTGTTCTTACCTAATAATGTATTCTATAAAGAATATGGAAATTAGAAGTGACATGATTGTATTCTGCTAGTTATCATATAGTTTTAAATAATCAGATTGGAAAAATTGTTTTGAGACTTCTGGATTGTTGAAAAATAATTTCATAATTTTTTTAGAAGTATTCTGAAAGATTTATATCTTTTGTATTGAGAAATCGAACATGGGAATAATATTTTGAAATTGAAATTAGAATCACTACGATGTTTAAAAGAAGTTCATGCCTGGTACTGGGTAGGTGAGTAAATAATTATTTTGAAGATCAAATTTGTGAATGTTGATCAAGAAGCACTGTAACATGTTTCCTACAGAAATTATATTGTATCTTTTTGTGATACTTAAAGAACATGTACTGTTGTATTTAACATAGTGAAACACATGTCTAAGGCCATATCCTACTTTTTTATTCCAAAAAATGTATTTTTTTCTAGTGGATGGTGTGTTCTTGGATTTTTTCCAAACCATATTACGGATGCAGCTACTCTGGTTGTGCAGTGAACCATGTTATTTCTCACATTCCAATGGATTTACATTTGTTTTATTTTTAATAACAGTTGAAATTTATTTAGACAACCAAAATGTTTTTTAAAATTTAAATAAACATAAACGAAAAATATATCACTAATTCACCCCTCCCCCTCTTAAAGATACTAAGATCCTAACATGAAAATAATAGTTAAAAAACAAAAATTCACTTTTATGTAGTGTGCCAACATACCCTTGGATTTATAAAATATGAATACCTATTTATTCATGATGATTAATTATTTTTTTCAAGTTTATTCTTCAAATGTTTACAATTTAAAAGGTATCATAGAGGTAAAAATTATTTTACAATCTCACATTCTTTAATGATTTCTTACATTCTCATGATGAAATATCTTTCTTCTTATCATAATTCTTTTGAAATTAAAAATATCTTCAATATAAATATTCCTTAATGGTGGAAATGGTTATTCCATAAACCATATACCATTTTTACAAATAGTTTTTACATTGTAAATTATTTTAGAAATTATGAAAATATTGATAAATATGTATCCTTTATAAATTAAATATATTTTATGGTAGGGAATAGTTTTCATGAATTAAATAGATTATTCAATTTTTGAATAAATATTTGTACATGAAGTTATGGGTGGGTCCATGTTATGGATATTTCCATGAGACATCAACTGGTATCATGAGAAAATAACATCTCACTAAATTAAATGGTTTTATACCCAATAGCTTTAAATACTCTTGTGAATGGACTTGGCTATAGATTTATTGTGTTTCCTGAGACCATAATGGCCAATAATTACAAATTTCATTCATTGAGAATAAAATTATTGTTATTATCAATGAGATTATTATTATAATATAATTTATGGATTGATTTTATTATCAGATTATTATTTAAATGACATGGGTTTTTAGTTATTTACCATTCCATATTGATTATGCCTAATAAAATTGTGATAGTAATGTTATTGATTAAACAGATTTTATGGTAAGTAATTTAGCATTCCATAATTATTATGTTTTCTTTGTTCATGCTTTATTCCACTATATTTAACCCTTAATGTTCATTTTATGTGACCATTGTTTTGATTCCTTTCATTAGGATATTTAAAAGAATTCATGGAATGATTTCAAGGATGTGAAATTTTTTCCATTACTATTCATCGTATTTTAATTCCTTAGGTAAAATGGTTATCATCTATATATCTAGTTCTCTAAAAATGATTAATTAATCATTACATCATGTCTTTACACAATATATATATTATAATTTAAAACATAGGCCCTAAAATCATGTTACTAGAGTTAGGTTCGCTATAGTTAATATTATTCATACATGCAAATTTAAAAGATATGTTATAATAATAAAAATTAAATATTTATATTTCATTATTAGTTTGATGTCTTTTTATTTGTTTTAAAAAATAGTGCCCTTCTAAAACACATGGATATCAAATTCTCCCACTTTAATAGAATATATCCTTGAAATTTGAATATAATATTTATATTCATTAGTTTGAAATTGGAAAATTGCATTGTTTAAATCCCATATCTTAAAAAGTTCTAAGAAAATTTCCTTCTGAAAAGTGGAAAAAGAAAATATGATGGTCATATTCAATAACACATACTAGGATTTGAAACAGTAGAACAGTTTTGGGATGTATGAATATGGAAATGGTGAAAAATTTAATGTCTCTATAATGATTGATATTAATAGATAACATTATTGACAAGAAATTGAATGATATTGTTAATTATAATGAACATAAAACCAGAAATCAATGAGGTGTCAAAGAGACCATATATTCATCATAAATGAATTTAATTGGATAAATTTTGAATTTCATCATATTTCTCCTATATATGAGTAATTCCATAAAAATATTAACTAATATGATAAGTAAATTTACTTACATGATAATTATAGTTTCATTATTTAATCAATTTCCACCAAAATATCAAATTTTTCCTAAAATACATGGTATGTTAGACTAATTTTTCAACATTATTCACTAAAATAAACGTCCATTACATAACATAATACAAAAAATTATTAAACTCTATTATTATAGTTTCATTATATTTTCCTAAACTAAAACAATTAAAATAAAGTATGATAATTTAAAAATAAATTAATCCATTATATGAATAAATAATATCATAATATCCAGAATTATAAAGTAATAACAAAAGATAAAACATAATAATTTTATTAATAAGTCTCCTTAAAAATAGATGCATTAATAATAACTATTAATGAGACTCAATGATTGGAATGATTTGATAACTAGCTTGAGAGTATACTTGGTTTCCTAGGTAACTCGATTCTTAGACATTCATTCCAATTGGTTTCCTCTTACCCTTCCTTCACCCAACGAGTTATGAACCCTCCTTGTCCAGATTTATTTCAGAGTATCCATATTAGTAATGAACTGGATTGACCGGTTCTCATAGTCTCTAAATCTGGATACTTATATACTATTGATTATCATTAATATTTACCATCTAATGATGGTGACAATACAAGGGGATGGACTCTTTTGTGTGGCGACAGTCTAAAAAAACTAAACATTATTGTTTGGTGGATTCTAAATAGTTCTCTCCCAATAGAGGAAGTGGTACATAAGATTGGTGTTTCTATTGTATCCAAATTATATTGTTGTTATGGTTCTAAAGACGAATTATTATCTCATATTTTATTCAATAGTTACTGGGCTAGCTATATGTCAAATATCTTGAGTGATGCATTGAGGAATGTGAATCATGTCCCTTCTGGGGATAAATTTCTTCATTCTTAGTTCCTTAGGTCAGCAAACTATTTGTATGAGAATAGGTCGTGGGATTTGAAGATTGTAATGGGTTGCTGAATTTTATGGAATGCTAGAAATAAATCCAAACATGAGGGTCTCTATAGCTCCTAAGTGACCTTAATTACTAGGGAAATGGTTCATGCAATGGATCTCATGAAACTGCTCAAGTATTGTGATCATTCACCTTCTCTACTAGGACATACAACTACTAGTAACCTCTCCCTGGAGTCCCTAAGGGTGACGTTTCCCGGTAATTGGGTTCAGTGGAATCCTTGTAAGGTCTAGGTTAAACATAATGACGATGGTTCATCTTTCAATGTTTTTATGATGGGTTTTTCTTTTGTCAGTTACTAGTATAGTTCAGTGGTCTTTCATTCATCTTCTGGTTAGGGTCCATTGATTCCCTTATAACTGAGCTTTCTACGATCCTCACGGTATTGGAATTTTGTCACTCCCATGACTTCATCCTCTATTAGGTAGAAAAAGAATCCATGGTTCTTATCCATTCAATTAAAGGAACCTTTAGTTCTCCCATGGCTATTTAATTGGAAATTTTCAACCACATATTTTATTTTACTAGTTTTATTATAAATAAGAATACATAGGGTGAAGGAAACAATGTCACAGACATCCTAGGATCATGGGCTATTACTACCAATACTTTTATTGTATTTAGTTATACTGGCTCCTTTCCCCCAAGTGCATCATTTTGGTTAATGATGATGCCTTGGGGTTACACTACATTATGCCTCCATTAATTGTTTACAACTTCATCCCACATTTTCCCTTAATGAAAACTTCTTAGAATTGGGTGGATATAGGGTTCTCAAAATAGCGACCATCATAAAAAATGTGAATCACTTACTAAAAAAAAATTTAATCCCATATATAGAAATATAATAAAATATATGATCTTTTATAATAGCACATAATTACCTAAATATGAAAAATAATTTTAACACTAATTATTACCCAAACAGATAAACATATATTAAAAAAAATTAATTTAATTTCTTTTAAAATAAATTTTTTACATGTTATATTTAATGGTTATACCAAAAAGGTCTAATCATGATCAGGTTACCTGATTCATAACCCAATCATTTATTAAATGAAAAAGTGGAAACATTTGTTGACATGATAGTAAATGAATTTTCCCCAACATAGAATGTGGTTCATAGAATATTATTGAAGAAATAAAATCTAAGTCATAATCCAAGAGAGTGATAGTTTCTCCTCAAATCCAAGAGTCGGAATCACAGTGGAAATACAATGGGATAGAATCTTTTTCCTCCCACTATTGGAGTTGTGTACAATATTTTTCAGCATTATATCAATGGGAAACCATTCTACATGTTTCTGATGTCTATTCCCTAAATATTTATGGAGCATGAGAAACACATAGAATGACATAGTTATTAGTATCCTCAGGATAATGTGAAACTAATTTCATGGAAGGGTAATAGAAGAACTGGTGACAATTTTTCATAACATCCAAAAACATACCTTCTCTCCACAAATAAAATGTTTGATCCTTCTGATTCAATAAACCCCATATTTATGATTGATTATATCTTTATAATTCATGGAGTCATTAGAATCCCATATTATACTTTATGTGAGAGTGTAAAACACAACCATCATTGAAAAAATAACTGAAGGTATTTCATTTCAAACAGTGAAAAACTCTCTAGAAATATCATAATAAATTGAATAATATAAACATTTCATATCACACTATTCTTTCTATTCATCTAGTGAATATTCATTCGGACCCCAAAATTGGAATCATCAAGTCTAAAACCATTATAAACATCCATTACTAACTTCAATAAACAACATTCAAATAGTATTAATAACACACAACCATCAATTTTGGTTTTATTTCAGCATCTTCTAAGATTATCTCCAAAGAAAGAGATTTCTACATTAATCATTAATATTCACAGGGATCAGTTTGTTGAAAATATAAATAAATATATATAATAATAACAAAAATAATGAAATAAGAAGTAATAAAAGTGTATGATAAGGAACATAATTAATAGGCCATCTTGTTCACCCCAAGCCTTAGGCATATGAAATATTCTATAAACTACATGAATAAAAACTCAAAAGAAGCAAAAAAGATCTAAAAATCTAGTCATGTGAACATTGTAAACCATCACATCACTTTTAATCATCATTTTTAATTCATAAATATCTATAAAAATCAATATAAACTCACAAAAAATAGTCGACAACAAAATCACTCATCATGTAAGAGGAGGATTGAAATATAAGGGAATTTAAAATGTTGTTTTTTAATTAATGTGTCCAATACCTAATATATGAATCATCATGTACATTTTTTGTATTCCTGAATAATAAAATTTATTTATTTATTTAATTTACATAGAACCATTATCATATATATTATACCTATTATTTTATTTATTATCATGTGATCATTAATGACACAATCAATTAAATTCATGTCGGATGTTTTGATGATATTCAACAGATATGAAAAATAATATTTTTAGGTTGGAAATGGTAAAAAAGGTAATTATTTAATAATATATAGAATAATAATAATGAAATAAATAAAAATTTTATAAATCAACAATAATTTTAAAACCACAAATTAAAGATGGTTATAAAAAATTAATTAAGATAAAATCTTGGAGGGAACAGATCTGTTGTCTGTTGTATTAATGTTTCCATTTTTCAATTAAGATGATGTAAATAAGGTAATTATTTTATAATATTTTTAATAATATTGATTATATAATAAATATCATTTAATTTCATTAAGAACACACATATATATATATATCATCCAAGTGATTTGGTTATGAAAAAGTATCACATCGCTTCGTGGAGGTGATAATACAAAAATAATGCAGGAATGGATTTGTCATTTATCAATGGATGGAATTGAAAAAACATATATGATATGTTGTTATTTAATAATTATAGCACATTAATATTTATCATATATATACATTAAATACATCATTATAAGTTGATGTGAGATGTGGTCATTATAAACGAGTTACAATAGCTTTTGTAGTTGTAGTCCGCCATACCCATGAATTGATTATTTGTTTCCCATTTGAAAGATGATGATATGAATATAGATTATTAACTTAATTTGACAATATATAAATAAATAGAATATAGTAATTTCAATATTCTATTTTTTTAATGAATATTTTAAGGAGGTTCAGGACGAAATAAAATAAAATATTTTGACTAAAATTTAAACATATTCTTTAAGAAAACCTATTTTTATAACACCTTATTCCCTCTAAGCTTGGAATTCACCCCAAATATAGAATGATAAAATACAGGGGAGGTATTTTGGTAAGTTATTATTGTACGTCTTGGGTTAAAATATTTAATTTGATGTTTGTAGAGGATAAGAGAAGGGTGTACTTTTATAAATGAGGCTAAGGGAGTTGTTGGAATTTCATAATGTATTAAATTAATATAAATTAAATCTCATAAAAAATGGCTCCATATTGATATAACTTAATAATTGCGTTAGTATGATTCAAAAGAATCCCATATAATAATATTGTTATATGTTTCGATGATTTCTTCTCCTAATCTATCCGTTAAACCCCTTAGTCCTTCTAACTATTACAGTGATATAAATTTTTTCATCTCTTTAGGGATCATGAAATATACAACCAAATGACATTTTACCAATAAAAAGACTACAGTTGAAAATATAAAGCATATGGAATTTAATTTCCATAATATATTATTTTTATGTATTTTAAATCATTTAATAATATATTTATTACTATATCATATCATTTGTGTCATTTTTGGAAATACATGAAATAATATAGTATATTATGTGTCAAATCATGTGAAATAGTCCCAAAACTAAATATAAATTAAAAATGGATTATATTGTATTAATGTAATAGGATATTAAAATTTATGTCGATTAATATATCATTTTTAACTTAATATTTTGGATTAATCCATTGGTTAACCAATATTAACATTAGACATTATAACGGTGTAATAAATATTAATGGGTTGTAAATATTCTAATATGATAATAATCAGCTTGTTAAGGGAAAATGGATTACAATTTAGATGATTTATAATTTTATTTTTTATTTTTTTGAATTTTATATAATATAATAACATATTATTTTACATAAAATAAAATAATTTTTTTGACATTATTCATTTAGTTTGACATTAAATACAAGATAAAAAGGTATATAAAATGTAAATGGTTAAAAATCTATATTATATTAAATTTCTCATTAAAATTCATTTGATAGTATAACTCAAGCAAAAAATAGTAATTTTAGAGTTTATAAATTCTTTTTCTTGATATTTTTACTCCTTGCACTAGCATTGGTTAGGGGTCTTGTAAGAATTTAAGATAATTTGATTGTTAGTAAAAATTAAAAATAAATTAACTTCATAAAAATAAAAAATCAATGTTCAATATAATCCATAACATATTTTCAATACGTATATTACTCATATCTATATCATCAAAAAATATTTAATATGTTATTATGACTTTTCTATCCTTAGACGAGAATTTAGAATATTACCATCTTATATAACTCCAAAATAAAAATATATCCCTCAAAATTATTAGTAATAAAATTTATTTCTTTTAAATTTGAATAAGAGGAATATTAAATCTCAAATATAATCTTTATGACATCAAATTTTACTTTTCTAGTGTTGTGATCGCACTTCGTCGGTACTAAAAATGGTTTTCATATTTAGCATGAAACAAATTAAAATTTTTATATATTGTGTTATTATTTATGATTTTGATATAAAATTATCATTAATTATTTTCAAATAAGTTTAATGATGTATTATATCTTATTTAGAAAAATTTGATATCATTAAAGACATCGTATTTAAACAAAATAATAATTTATTATTATTTATAAATATATAGATTCTTTAGAAATATCTGAAAAATTATTCCTAGGATAATTTTGATGTTATGAATAAAAAAATTATTTCCATATTACCAAATTAATCTAAAAATAAGTGTCAAAATTTACTTTTAATATAAATTCATAAAAAACAAGAAAACCCATTTTTTTGATACATATTTTTGAAACAAATTAACATATACCAATCTTTAGTATAATTTTAATTCAAATGTAACTATTTATATTATAAAATATTAAATATATGTTCATTCTCAATAATATAAAATTAAAATCATAATGGGTCATTTCAATAAAACGAAATTTTAGTTTTATAAACATCATTATTTTTATATATTCAATGAAATTAATTTTTTTTATCCTATAATTTAAACCTAAAATATCTTTATTATTATTATTATAAAAAATATATATTTTTATAAAATAAAAATAATAAAAATAATAAAAAATAATTATAATATTTACTTTTAAAAAATTTAAACCATTTTTTAATATGATATATTTTTTATGAAGAGAATTACAATACTAAAAATTGTATTGTTATTTCTTATTCATTAATTAATTATTTTTTATTGTATAAAAATTCTTTATATATTCTATTTTATTTTTATTCATATTCAGACCGACCAATTTAGTATCTTTTTTATAACTATAAAATTGAAATATTATTATCTCATTTTAAAGTTAATTTTGATGTTGTGTATTATATACATTATCAAACTTATTTTTCCATTAAAATATTATTATATTACATTATATACAATGATGGTTGATCTTGATATATCTCTTGATGATTGATTCTATATATATATATCACGGTGATGGATGTTCTTAATATATCTCACCAACAAATTGTCTAAAGGTATGCATTTATCTGATTATGTTTCTCCTCAATGTTTCTTATATTTCACTAGGTAGGTTATTCTATTTGTTAGAGAATTTATAAGAGTTATATAAAGATGATGTTTCATGTTACCTATATTATATTTCTATTCATTATATGGTATTTCATGGATACCTCTTGTTTTCAAAGCTAATCTAATTATTTTATATATTTATAAATTTATATTTTTCATCTTATGGGTGAAACATAAAACTTTTTAAATAATATTTCTTTAGATTTTCAAAATTATGAAAAAGAATTTTGGAATTTTACATTTAAATTATTATTTATTTAGATATTTTATGAAATTATTTTCAATGAAAATTTTATTTATTTGTTAAATAAATATTTATTTTGATTTGAATGTTTATTTTGAAAAAAGTAAAATTTATATGAGTAATAAAATAATAAAATGTTTCTTTATTACTTTTCATAGAATCACTAATGTGAATATATTTATAATCCAAAATTTTTAAAATTTTATTGGATTTTATGGATGGTTATATACATGAATGTGGTCTATATGAAAATATTTATGATATATCATGTGAATAATACATGTTCTTTCTTAAATTCTATGTTTGTATTGTGGGATAAATTAATAATGAGTGACGGTTTCCAGTGTACACTTTAATATTTATTTATCTATGGTTTATGACCCTATTATATGAAAACATTATACTAAAGGTTCTACTAAAATTCATGAAAATTAATTATTTAATGAAAATGATTTTTATTGATTATCTATGGTCTGTTCTTATGCATATGTGTATGTCAAAATTTGGTTTTTTATGGGTATGTGGTAGTTCAAGTTGGTTTTATTTTGTATGAATTGTGATGGTTTTATTTGATGATCACATGGGGATACTATTTCACTCATTCAATTTCATTATTACATGGAATAAATAGGTAATAATTTTATAGATCAATGTTTATACCTCACTAACATATATTTCAGTTGTTAATAGTGTCTATAATTATAGTTTACTCCCTAACAAGGGATGTTGACTTAGTGTGACTCATGAGATTTATTTGAGTGGTAATTTCTCTAGTAATATAACCTAGGGAAGAAGATGATTCCACAGGAGTGTGTTTAAGGGAATTTTTTCTTATGATCATGTGAGTATCCATTGATCAGTTCTTGTTTAGTGATAATAAATTCATGTATATTCACATTGTACTCATTATCTATGTCCCCTTTTATTCATAATTTTTTTGTGATGCCATGTGTTAGTTGTTGGGAACATATATTATTTTATAGTGACATGATGGTTCACATTTTCATTATTCCCCCTTCCTCTTAATGTTGAATATACGTTTAAACAGTTTTTGATCATGGATTTTTGAAAACTATTGATATAAGGAATCTAATTTGTTTTTTCATAACCATTAATGTAATAATTTTGAAGGAATAAATTTGTTTTACCTTTAAAATGTTGTATTCCATTACATCATTCAATAAAACGGGTAAATAAAAATTATTTCAATGGAATTATGTTTTCAATTTCATGATTATAAAAAATATTGTTTTCAAGAATGATATTGTGTTGTGTTAAAACATAGTTTTACTAGTTGGATTTTGAAAAAGATATATGCATGATATTGGTTCCCTTAAGATTTTTATATATAAAACCAAAATTCTAATTGATACTTAGACTATATCTATAAAAACATTTACCAAGGGAATTTATCAGTATCTTTAATGATATCCTCTTAGAACTCTTTGTCTAATCGCTATATATAAATATATATATATATATATATATATATATCTTATGATTCATTTAGGTTCAAATTTTGTGATCGTAGACTGGTAGTTTTTAATATAGTATATGATGGACACTGTAGATGTGGTTGGTGACTGTGTGTTATAATGATGTCTTGATGATGTGGTATAAGATATTTATTTATTTTTGGTATGTTTATCTATTAACCAATTTGGATAGATATTTAATTTAAATTTTATACCTGTGCTATGTGGACATCATTATGTGTTACTTCGATGTTATATGTTTTTAATAATTCTAGTTTGGATGTTTGTATTAGTTTTTCCATATTTCAGGGAATTTATTAAAATTAGTTGTATATTTAATATTTCATTAAGTATAATATATATATTCAAAATTCATGATTATATGTTAGTATCCTTTGCATTTTTTTATGGAATAGTGTTTCCCATTATTTTACAATGTTAATACATTATAATTTTTTTATCCCATGGTATTCACAATCATGAATCAATACTTATAGAATATTGGTTTATTAAAAATTAATTGTTTAACCTGGTTTTGGTTCTTTAAAAATTGTTACTACATAAAACATTTAGTTTATTCGGTGCAACATTATAGAATGTAGAAATGACAATTAAAACTCATGAGGCAAGCCCTGAGTAGGATCTTAATCACCATCTTTCAGGATGAAACATAGGTTTTCATCAGTATTCAAATCTGTTTTATGTATTTGAATTATGTTTTTATTATTTTTATTTATTACCTTATATGATTTTATTTTGAAACACATTAGATTATATCAAATACATTAAGTAATTTATTTAGTTTTAGGGTAAAAATGAAAGCTATCAAGTTGTGAAATGTTATATGTAACAGTTTAAAAAAATACGATATATATGTATATGGTTCTAGAATTATTTCATAGGTTTCCAAACATTTGGATAACTATTGGCTTCACCATTTTTCTCTGTCATGAATAATTATTCATCCTAGTTTAGTTTTGTTGATCCCATTTTATTCTTAATTATTCCTAATGTAGTTTTCACTAATTAAAGATATATAAATTTGGGTTTAATAATGTATTTATGTTTTTTTTGTGTTTACAAAGTCATTTTTTGTCTTACAAGAGATCTAAATGGATTTATTTGATTTTAAAAATGGTTTGATTAGTTTATTCGGAATATATTTTGGCTCAAATTAAGATATTTTATTAAAATTGGTGATTTAATTATAGTTAAAGTACTATTGTCTAAAATAAATGTTATTTTAATAAAATGAATTTAATTCATATAGAGGGAGTTTTTTATTTTGATTAAATTTTAAATATTTTAAATGATATTTCCTATAATTTGAATAATGAGGTGGAGTTTATTTGAAGTGTTTTTTATTTTATAAAATTATTTATCATACTCTATTACAATTTTTTGATTTGAATTAAATGAATTATTTTAATGTGTCCTACATTGGTGAATTTTTTCTATCAAGTTTAATCCTTTATTTTATATCAGTATTGTTTTATTTGATTATGAAACTCAACTTGATTATTTCCTTATTTATTATTATTTAGATATTCCTTCCAAAAATGTCTACATAAAACATGGGAAGACTTTTTATGGGAATAATCTTCATTATAGATCTTCTCACCATCTGAATATGATTATCCCAATGTTTGACTCTACCCATACTCTAAATAAATTATTAGAAATTGAAAAGTTCCTTCTATTTAACCCAATATAGGAAGTTATGAATGGGTAATTTTATGAATCCCATGATTATAATATTCCACTAGAGGCAATTGAGTAGATGTAGAGGATTTTTTCATTATTCAATCATCATGAATATCTGGATAACATTATAGTTATTTTTGAGTCTCTATTTAATGTGGGGATAATATCTGTTTAGGGGGAAAACATTCCTAGTTTCAATAATATATGTTTTAGGAATTCATGTTTAAATTTTTTTTCAATTGAATTACTCAGAGTGTATTATGGTGGATAAATTCATTGAAATTATAGTCATTCATGATGGTTTTTGAATGGTGAAGGAATCATTATATGGATTTATAGAGATTGTATTTGTTTCTAAAATTCAAGAAAATAATTACAAATTGAAATCATCAGTTTTTGAAAGAGGATTTAAATAACCCCACATATTAATTTTATTGAATTCTAGTCACCCTTATTAATATGAATTGGATGATATGTTTGTATCTTTACATATTTTTGATTCCCTAGATATGGACTCATGGTTCTAGTTCAATAATATCATAAATTATATACATTGATATGTTCGGTAAAATCAAGGGTATAAAATCAAAAATTAAAAAATAAATAAATATTATTATATCTCCTATATCTGAATGATAATTTCAGTTTTAAAAAATTATAGAATTATGACATATCATAACAAAATAATTCCCATGTTATATGTATCAAACATAAATATTTCTCATCACATACAAAATTACATAATCCATTATGAGACTTAAATATATCTTTTAATATTTATCACACATTCTATCCTTCTAAACATTTCATGTGTAGTAAATTTATTGTAATTTCAGGGAAATTTCAACATAATAATATGTAGGGTAAAACTCCCGGTAATAAAAAAATATAACTAAAACAATCATGGAATAAATATGAATCAAATATTATGGTTGTAATTGGTTTAAAACATGTAGGTATAATAATATTGAATCTGGGAGCATTACATGTCAATTAAAATTAATAAAGAACATGGATAACACTAATAATTTCTTATAATGATGAAATTCATAATGTTTGATATAAAAAACAAATTTTCAAGGCCGAACTTCATAAAAATTTACATTTAATCCATGCATAGTTAAATATATCTTGAAAAATTGGGAAGGAATGCACCAAATAATGAAATCTATTTTTTTATCACGAGTCATTTTAGTGTATAGTGGAAATTATAATTAATGGGGACACCCATAAGATAATGATTCCCAATTAATCAATTATAAGATTCATGAAAAAAATTTATACCAATCCTTATGAAACCTACTAATAAATAAAACATGGATGTCCATATAATGGTAAATTTTTTAATATATATACATGATCAAATTACATTTCTAATAAATAATCATAATGAAATATAATATATTTCCCCACTTCAAAAATTATAACAAAGTCAATCCCCTTCGAGAGAATAAATGTAGATTGTAAAACAAAACATATTAAATTTTTCAATAATCATTCATTTTAGAAATAAATAATGAATTAAAATATTTTCTCCCTTCTCACTAAAATAACATTCTTTAAATGTGAATAACAACCAATATGAATAATCTAAAATGTGATGTTGAATCCATATAGATAAATGTCTTAATGAATTATTGAACACTTTAATAAATTGATCATAAACCATCTATAACTATATGGTCGATGGATTCAAATGAAAATATCACTAGTGTAATAATGGAATCCTAGAAGGACATTGACATGTATGAAAAACATCATCTTATAACAATTATCCAACTAAAGAACTCTAGAAGTTATCATGATTTGTGTTATTTTCTATGATGATTTGATTTTCCAAAAATTATAACACAAGTTTATTATAGGATAAATCACTGAACATAAACTATGTTGTGGTAAAAAAGTTTAAAAATGGAATTTTAAATTTTATATAAAACATAAATGATATTTTAAAAATCATTTTTAACATTGATGTAAAATCAGATGTTATGGGTCACATAAAAAATTCGTTTTTAAAAGGTAATTTGAGAACTCATTGAAAATATAATCTTTTAGAAGAATATATATTAATATTTCCTTGGAAAAAAATTTCCTATATGGAATTCGGATCAAACACATTTTATTATGAATGTGTCCTTTTAATAATATCAATTGTAATTTTTTAAAACTAACATTGTAAAAATATTAATAAAAATTTATTGATAATAAAAAAATCACATATGGGATTACTAAATAACATTTAATAAAATATTATTGATGGATAACACAATTCATAATGAAAAATTTGTTGGATAATATATTATAACTCTCGAAAGTGGACTTTAGTTTTAAAAAATCCATAATATAGTGAAAATAACTGTATCAATAACCACATTGTTAAGGGAAATAAATTTTGAATTTAAATAACATTAAATAAAATGAGTATTATAAAAATATATCCATTGGATGTGAATATACAAAAAAATGAAAACATGTTTGATAACATGTTTCATGTCCCAAAAAACATTAATTGAGACTAAGAATACACCTCCAGTATTTGTAAAACATTAACAAAGACCTGTTAAATGCATTTTCATAAAATTTAACTAAAATATCATGATAAATTGATAAATTATGATAATATAGGTCCCATAGTTTTTATTATAACCAAAAAAATAAATTTATGTGTATAGAATCAAATGTGTCTCTAATTGAGGTATTTTATATAGAAACCCTAACATCATTAAATATATTCAACCAAAAAAATGAAACAGAGGAATTAAAATGGAACATAATATACCATTATAAAAAAAATTCACGAGGTATTGTATTAAATAGGTATTATATAAAACATAAAAATATAATTTCTTCTATAACTCAAAATTTATCACAAAGAAATTATTTTGAAAAAAACCTCACCTTTTACCAGATTCATTTTACACACACACCTAAAATCCTAAGTAATAAGAAGGTGTTTATTTGATTCTATATTTAAAATTATTTTCATATCTATTGAATTTAATTATAATCATTTTTTTTGTATTATTCCATTAAATTATTAAGTTTTTTCCTTTGTTATGTCTCTTACATGAGATTGTTTAATCAGTTTTTCTTATCTTGTTATGTTTATTGGCCGTGGTTAATAGTTTTTTTTAAAATTAATTCATAATTTCCATAATATTCATATTCTTATAAAAATAAATCTTCTATATTAAATATATTTAAAATTATAACCATGGCTTTTATTGATGAAATGTGACACCCATTTCTCTAGGAGATGATAGTTCACATGTACACATGATTTATGCATCTATTTTAATTAACTAGAGGGAACGAAGTTAAATAATTGTAACACCGTGAGATTTTAAAAGATGAAAATAAAATTTCATAGAAAATATGAAATGAAACACCAATAATATTAGAGAACCTAACACCAATCTTTTTTTATATGATAATTTTTAATTAAATTCAATCACTTCAGCATATTTCGATGTATGCGACATGGAGTTTAAATGAAACATGAGACTCTATTAAAATATTATACTTGATACTTGACCATTATAACATAGCCACTAAGTTAGAGTTTATAAATAAAACTAACTAAATTAGGATAAAATTATCCTTTACACATCTATATAATAAATTTTGTCTTTTTATATTCAGTACAAATAAAATAATAATCATTTCAATGTAAAAAACATTTTCTGGAATACATTATTTTTATAAAAGGTTGTTTGGTCAACAATTACACACGTAATATTTAATTAATTTGTAAAACTTTTAGAAAATTTATTTTATAGAATAAAAAATTAAAATCATCATAGCGTACATTTTTTAGGGTGAGTTTTTGGGATATTTTTGAAAAGATTCATTTTTCAATAAATAGTGTAAAATAATAATTCATAATAAAGAATAAAATTTTTGTTTAAATTATTTACATTTATATGTTTTTTTAAAGAAAACAAAATTTAAATTATTTAAAATATAACTATTTTTTATTTTAATAAATTTTATATTGAAATTTTAGATTATTTAACCTATACCTATGAGAATTTTATCTTTGAGAACCCCCATTTACATCAAAATTATAGGTATAAAATTATGTTGAGTTATAAAGAATCTATAAAATTATCTTGTAAAAATGGATTTAATATTTGTAATAATAATTATTTTATTAGGTTATAGGATAAAATTAATTTTTGAGCATAACTAAATGTAAATATTGTAAAAATTTAATTGTCACGTTAAAGGTAAAAATGGGGATATCATGAGGATAAACTAATATTATAATGAATAAAGTCACCTAAATGTTTTTCAAAATAATAATTTATAGACACATTTCCACCTTATAATATATCAAATTCACACCTAATGTTATTTTGAATCATTTGTATTTTTAATGACTTTATTATTTTGGAATATTTTGGGAAATTTTTAATTAATTCCCATGATGGTTCCATTTCCCGGCATATAAATCTGAACTCACTCCCCTCACTTATATGCCCCCTTTATACACAATATCTCAAAAAATACCTTTAAAATTATCTCTCCATTACATAGAGCCATATTTTAGATCCTTTTACATCCAAAAATTCAACCCCTAGGTTTATTAATGGGTTTTCCAAATGGGATTTATCTTATGGAATTTAGTTGTCTTAACAACGCTCATTCATTTTATGTATTATTTTTATACCTAAAATTATTTAAAAAAACATAAAATATAATAAAGGAAAAATATAATATATACTAAGATTTTATAATGTTTGATCAAAAACATTTATATATCTTCTCCTCCATCTAATGGGTTTCCAAATCATCATCTGTTTGTACGGGGGACTTTCGCCTTGTGAATCGATGTGATTCATTTTCCATAAACAACTATCAAGGATGGAATTAATGATAGAATAAAAACATTATATGTAATTTATGAAATTATTATACATATTTACTTATCATATCATATATAACTTCTACCTTTCCATTCTATTGGAAAATAATAATTTCACTCAGGCGTAAGTATGGACTAATACCCACACGTAGTGATGTTAAGTGTTTATCATTTCTTTTTTATATGTATATTAATAATAATTTAATTTATTAATTTAAATCAGATATATTAAATATTAATTATTATGAAAATCCTAACTAATATTTTATCCCTTCACTCAATACATCAAGAAAATAGAAACAATGTTCTATTATATCTGCGACATATAGTATCCATAAATAATTTATTAAATTTTATATTATCATAAATTTATATATTATGGTAAATAAAAATTTAATAAATATATATTATATTTACGTGATGTTTAAAATTCTAGATTTTATTCTACCATGATAAATTTTGAATAAACAAAATTACTAACTATATCCTAAATAAAATATAACGCATTTATCACTCGAAATAGTGATTTTACAATTAATTCATATAAAAAGTCGATAAAATAATATATTTAAATAATATATAGTGTTATATATATATAAGTATGGTTATATAAAATATTTATAATAAAACCAAATATTTGTTATTGCAGGTTTAGTAACATACGATGGAAGTCAAAACAGAGGTAAGGGTTTTCTGTCTCACTTTTTCTTCCATATACACCACTTATTTCCTTTTTTTGTATATATGTCCCATACGGTATGTTATAAAATTAATATATTTATCTTCATGGTATTTAATGTATCATTTTATTTTATTTTTTTATGTCGCTTATTATTTAGATGTGGAAAAAATTATGGGGGTTTATTTCATAATCTCATCAATATTTTTTGATTTTTTTTGTTTATGCTTACCTTGAAGAGTTATTTTATATTTATATGTTAAAATAAATCTATTTCATTCAAAACTCTATTTTCATTAACTTTTTATACTAATACAACAATTTTTCCACTCTTTGGTACTTTAATTGACAGAAAATATATTTTTATGAAAATCAGACATTATTTCTCTCTTTGGTTGGAAATCCTTTTTTTGCCAAAACCCATGTTTTCTAAATAATCCTTTACAAAATTATTTCTATAAATTTAAAAATATTTAATTAATTAAAATTTTACCCATTTTTAATTTTTAATATATCAATGTAATCATCTTATTGTTTTTAAAACTATTTCAATTTGGCTTTTGAAAACAAAAAATGAAAATAGAATATTTGTTTTAACATGTAAAACCTGAATATAATTTTCTATCATCATGAATCTTAAATGTTTTAATCATTATATTACTACATTATAACGGTTATTTTCAATGAAATGAAATTTTTTAAAAAAAATTATTTTTTTCTTAAAATTATGGCTTTCAAATCGAGAGGGTTACATTCTTCAAAAATTTATTTATGACATTTTTATGATTTTCCAATTAATCAATGACATAATAAATTTTATTATACCAATGATAAAATTTTTATGTGCTTTAATTAAATAAACCTTATTCTTTTTATTTATGGTTTATTATATGTTTTATTCTATGATATAGACTTTTATTATCATTCATTATATTATTCTGGATGTTTTAGGATTATGTTTATTTTTGTACACATTTTATATGAGGAATAAATATTATATAGTGCATAATAGGTGGGGCCAGCAATAGTCACTCTATTGATTTATAGGTATCATGAGAGAAACAAAATTAGGTGTTTATTATAGCCTTACCAATTTATATTTATTTTATTTTTTGAAAAATCCCACGATATAATTTTTTATATATTCGTTATTATGTATTCTATTATATTGAATTAATTTATAGATATTATATTTGATAATTTTATTAGTTATAATATCCATAGTAAATATATCCAGATCATGTTTCTATTTATATGAAATTATTTTTTCATTATTTATTCCTTCCATATTATGCTCTTATTATTGATTAAATAGAATGTGTTTTAGTAATATACAATCCCATATTTATTATTCATTTTTTTTCATAGATCCCACAGTACACTTACTCTTACAGATTATGTTAGCTCACCCCATTTTTATGATTCTTTCCAAATGAGAGAATGAAATGCTTTGTGATTTATATGGAGGGATATGCTCTAAAGAATAAGGAATTTCTCAAAGAAAATATTTTGTGAATTATATGCTTAAAAATGTAACATTGATTCATGTACGTACATAGTTTAATAAGACTAGTATATAATTTGATCCATATGATGTGATTCCATGTATCTCATTCCAATGTAATAATTTAGTCATCAACTTAGAGTTACTGGGGTATGGGTTTCTCTAGTTGTTATATGAGTAACATTAGTATAAACCTTTGGAATAACATTTAGGTAATAATTTATTAGGTAAAATAACTCTATGATAAAATTTGATTACATGTATGGAATAAGATCTAAAATGATTTGGAAAATAATATCTTAGGTGGGTTTTCCATGAAAATACATACCTATCTGTATACGATCTCTTAACATGGTTCTAGAGAGGATGTACCTTGGTGTATTTATTTCAAAAAAGAACACCAATCATGGCCATATCATCAGCTGAAGCATAAAAAAGAACCTTATGTCACACGATATATGAAAATAGTTTTTTATAATCCTAGGATAAATCACATTTTAAAATGAATCCATTATTAATTAGTTGAAAATAATGATATCCCCAAAGTAACCAAGTTTTCAATTTTGATATTTGTTGTGAAAAAAATCATTTTATATTCATTATTTCAATAGATATTTGATATTAAATTTTGTATCATAATGTAACATTGTAATATAGTGTATAACATCATTTATAAATGGCTCTTAATTGGAAGAATGTGAACCATATCAATGAAAATAATCCAATGAGTAAGAGTGATCATTTAATTGATCAGCTTAAGCTCATATTTCCAAATATGATATTCTGTAAAACATTCTCATAAAATGATATTTTAGAATAATGTGCTACCATGATAGAGAAATTAGAATATAAATATCTTATGAAATAAAAATGAATTAAAGGTATAAGATGAAGGAAAAGATAAAGGATGGTAAAGGGGATAATGGAGAGATGATTTTCCAACAAGTGATGCTTATGGAAGGAAAAACCTTGGTACATGCTTAAGAGGAAAAGGATTTTGCTTCATGTGTGTAGAGAAATTCCTCTATGAACTTGATTTTAAGGGATATAAATAATCTAAACATGCGAAATACTTCCACTATAAAAAGATGGGATACTACTCAAATGAATTCCCTAATAATCTGGGGAATATACCTCCAAATAAGCTAAGGGGTCATAGTCAAGATTGTTTAATTATTGTATATGATGTATATAGGATAATTTGACTATATTTGGAATCAAGAATTATGTTATTGGATTATTTTAATCGATTATATTATTTTCAGAAGAATACTAAAAATTATAAGTAATATATTACAGTACTTTTCCATAAAGGATCTATGAAAACATGTCTAATTTTATTGATGGCCATGAAAATTGATTTACTGGGAAGTTGGACGTCTTTTAAAAAATATTATAAATAAAATATATCCATTAATAAGTTTTAAATTTAGATAATAATGATATATATATATATATATGGGATTGTTTTTGTGACAATGAAATTGGTTTTTGGTTTGATGGTTTATGATATATTTATAGTTGTTTATTAAATGTATTGATTTAAAAAATCTATCAAAAAACTGATATTCTATATTTATAAGAATAAAAGTTTTAATTAAGGTTTAATAGTTAATAAATTATTCACATATTTTTAATGTTTCATCATGATCTACTTTGTATTTTCTATGGAATATGATATTGATTTTCCGACCTACCTTCAAAATTTTTGGATTATGAATTTGGATAGAAATATTTCTTATGATTTACAAGTTTTAATTTTTATTGAATTATTTAAATGTGCTTCATGAATAAAAATTAATTTTTGATATTCACTTCAGGGATGAAAAAATTATGTTGGATTTTATCAAATTACAAAACATTGATGAAATTGTGTCTCTAAAATTGAATTAAATAGATAATGTATATTCTCTATATTCTTAAACAGTAAAATAATTCCTTCAATTTGGGGAAGTATCATGAAACAAGATTATTATCTTATTAACTCTATTTACGATGATTGAAATAGTCCCTTATCTCTTAGTAGATTTATTTTTTGATGATATAAACCTTCACTAGATAACATAATTTCTTCTGGCCAATTTTATTTATCATTGATTATTAATCCTTTTCATTTATAATTATCTTCTATCTCTACATTTTCATTTTCCACCAATGTTCTCCTTTATAGAATACTAATAATTTCTTATTCTGGACGATTTTGTACTTCCCTTTATCTATTATCCAGATTATATTTTATGAACCAGTTTATGATGTGGTTTCACAAAAAATATTTTTTAAAAGGTCTAACCCTTGAATTTGGATATCCATATTATATATCAAGTACACGATTAATTAAATGGTGTAGAATATAATACATTGATATTTGAGAAGATGAACATCATATTTGATATCTTATATGACATAAATCATCATGAATATAAGATAATTTAATAGTGAAATACTTTATTATATATTTCCTTCTAAATTAATCCCGTAACGTAAATGTATTGTGATGCACACAACAATGGGTTTAAAAGAAACATGATACTCTATTAAATTATATTTTTTTGAAACATAACCAATATAACCTAGATATTATGTTTTAAGGTTTTAATTGTTGTAACTAAATTATGAAACTTTTTGTTTTACCAGTTAATATAATAAAATCAATGGTTATAAATTTATTATTAATAAATTAAGAATCATATGAATTTCAAAAAAAAATAAATTTTTTTTTAAAATGTCGTTTAGTATCACTATTCATAAAAGATTTAAAATTAATATTTACCACTTTTATAAAAATGATTTTAATAAATAAATATAATAGTTAAAATCATCACATAAAATATTATCTTTAGGTTATATTTTTTGGAATTATTTTTTGATGAATAATGGAAATACTTATTTTCAATAATACCCAATAATTAGTTAAAAATATTTTAAAAGATAAATTATTTTTTAAATTTTTTTAATGCAAAATTAAATAAATTATATTTAATATTAACTATATTTTCTCAATGTAAAAAATAAAAATTTGAATTTTGATATTAAAACCTTCCATACTTATGAGAATTTTCTTTTTGAAACCCCGATTTTCAATCACATCTGTGGGTATAATTATAAGTTGACTTATTTTACTTATTTGAATTGAAGTTTTAAGAATGGATTAAATATTTGGAATAATATTAATTTATATTATCTAAAATTTTCAACATAATTTTTTACCAAAAAGAAAATTGAAAAAATATAAAATTTATTTCGAGGTTAATATAAGAGTGTGTTTACCAAGGAGTTAAAAAATAATATACTTGTTAAAATATTGTAAAATATTTAAAAATATTAACTTATATCCATATTTAATCATCATTTTATCCCAAAATTGAACCTATTGGTATTTGAATTTTTTTATGTTAATTAGTTTATCATTTTGGATTCTTTGGGAAAGTTTTCATGTAATTTCCAAGATGGTTCCATTTCCCCTCATATAAAAGGGAACACTATCCCCTCAACTATTCACACCAATAAATACATTATATATGAAAAAACCCTAGAAATATAAATCCTTAATATACATAAATGTATTCTATATCTTATGGTCCTCGGCAAATAACAACCTTATGGTCTTTAAGTGGAGACCCAGAGTTGGTTTCTCTAAAGAAAGATAATTGGATTAAAAATATTATTAATTTTGTTTCTTCTTTTTCTGTATATAAATATTTATAAATAGATAAAATATAATAAGACAGAGATTATAATTTAATATTTCACAAAACATGTCTATAATAAGTCAGTGGAAATGGAAAAGGGTGAAACCCTTTAATCAATTGATCTCTATGCTTGCAAGAATTCAAACCCTGTAGGAAATTCAATGATTTTATCTTTTTAGAATATTATCAATAATAGATAATTGTTTAAATTTTCATTAGTAAGGTATAATGTGGCCCCTGATTCTATCACTAGCACTGAGATGATTTTTTCAAATATTGAAAAATTAAAGGCGAACAAATCCTTTTCTGATTTTAATTTTCCTCCTCCTAGATGAATCATTAAAAAATGATGGATAGAAGATGTTTTGGTGAATAATAAAGCTGTGTAGGAGAGGTTTAATCAATATAGGAAATCCATCATCATAAGGGTAATTATTCAGAAGATATATACATTTTTTAAATTTAATGAACTCAAAAGACATACTGCCCGGATCAAGGAATTTGTTGACAAGAATATGACAACCATATGGAGAAGGTATTACTATGTGGTGTTTCCCTCAGAAGACTGAAAATGAAGGGCTTTGAGCTTTATATCAATGTCAAAGTGTCCTGATTTTCTATAAATTTAGACGTGGGATAGGAATTTTTACCTGAACGTAGTATGAAATAATCATACTCAAATTTGGATTCTTATTTTATGAATGAATTATCTATATTGGAATCCAATTATTCTTTAGGATATTGCCACTATAATGGGGATCCCAATTATCATGGAACGTCAAACTGATAACTCAATATATGGACATTTTGAAATAATTATAGTGGAGGTTGATATTTCAAACGAACTTATGAATGAAGTGATTCTAACAACAGTGGATGATAACATCAATTTACAGATTTATTATTAAAGGAAATAAATTTTTTTTTTGAGAAACATGTTTATTGTATATCTCCTATCACAATCAAATAAATAAAAAGAGTTAATTTTTTTCATAAATGTATGGTATGACATATTAAAATGATGACAAGGGAATAGGAAGGAAAATATCATACCATCTGAAATGAATGGGACTATTACCTATATCTCCACTAAATTGCACATGATTTCAAATGGAACTCTAATGGTTGACTCTATAACAGAAAATATTGAATAGTATAGTAGGCCTCATGCACCCTATAATTGTTTTCATATTGAGATCATTAATAATGGGAAAGATATTATTCCCAACCGGATGATAGATACGATTGAGACTACCCTTGTGGACCATGACCACTCTCGAGCTATTGTTGTGATGATTGTGAAACCCTAGGTGAACCAATATAATGAAATTTTACACAACATGATAATTGGAAATCCATCTTGAAATATATATCAATTCAACTAAATTTTTGATAAAATTGTGCATGTAAATAGTGCAAGTAACTTATAGGGTACTTCTCAAATTGTGTAACATTTCATTGTAGTCATTATTTTTGATGGATCTATGGGGATCATTCTTAAGGGATGACCTAAAAATCTAGTGATAGGGGATGCCTATACACTAGTATCCTAAAATGATCTCTAGAGTAGTCTACCTGAAAATCAATTATATTAGTCCATGATAGTAGTGTTACCTCTGACACACATAGAGACAGTTGTAGTTGTATCGCCAACCTAGAAACCTGAAGTTCCAATGCATACTGCTACAACAAACTCATTAGAAAATAATCTGTGGATGGGTAAGTAGTAGGCGAAACCAATAATTGCCATTAGACATTCATTGGGTTCTCCAACTGATGCACATCTACCCCCATAAGAAAATATGACATTAGAGGTGATCATGAATCCACTACAAGAAATAAATCATTTTCAATCTGTATTTGAAAAAAACAAGTACAATGATAGAATTAATGACTTGGAGGTAGAATTCTCACAGTTTTAGACCTCTAAGGATTATTTGAAGGAAATATCTGTTCAAAAATATAATTAATATAGGGAACTTGTGATGAAATTCACCTGGTTGAATGGGGTCCCATGGTCTGATGAGGATAATGATACAAAGCTCCTTGAGAATACTAAGACTACTCCAATTGAGGTGTATGATAAATATATCTCAATGGATGTAATAATGGTAGAAAATTTAAAAAGAAACACAAAATTATAAAAGATGAACTGAAAAGGATTTAAAGGGAATGTATATAGAATGATTTTACAATATGTAGGACCTCAAACAATGGGAAAGACCCTCATGAAATTAATATATATTATTATAATTTCTAAGGGATAGGGAATTCTTTAACGTGTAGATCCACTAAGAACTTCATCATGACCCACAAACCTATTCTTATTGGTATAGATGAACCAAATATTTAATTAAAACATGGAAATATTTCAAATGGGACTCTTTTAGGTAAGAATTTGTTTCAGATAATTTTAATATTTATAGCATGGATCACCTCTTAGTTCTCAAACAAGAAATCATCAATGTCACAACATGTTCTAAGAATCCTCAGTGTTTTACAATAATATGTAATATATCTTGTTATGATCTTTAAATTTCATTTATATATTCCCATACATCCTAAATGTAATGGTTAGAGCTATGAAATTAACATGAGACATTATCTGAATTCATTTATCACATATGTGTGATTCTTGGGCACAACAAAATTATCCTAAAGCATGAGGATAGAACTAGGAATAACATTAATCATATTGACTCTATGTAATTATTTTATTTCACTAATGAATGAAACATTGTTGAGGTCCTAATTCCAGGAGCTGATTTCACATTGAATAGGTACAAATTAAATGGAAGGAATGAAAACAAACATGATAGATGCTTTTTTCAAATAGATGAAAGATGTCCTAAAAGCGGGGTCTCAGGCTTTACTATGACCAATCACCACATAGATAAAAATACAAACATTGTGTAAGTATAAAATCATGGTAAATTATCAAATCCCATTCCATGGAAATTTAACAATGGATGGATGGTGAATCCTGAGTGTAGATAATCATAGTTAGAGGCTTAGAAAATTGATTCTATTAGTAGATAAATTTATTTGATGGCTATGAAATTATAACATAATAAGGATTTACTTCGATATTGGAGTATAAAATCATTATCCAAGATTGATATAGGAATTAAATATGTTGGGGATCATCTAAATTGCTATCAAACTAGTAATAAACACAATGGAACCCCATCTAGATAATAAATATAAACTCACCAAAGGTTTGATGAAATCCTTGGGCTAAATAAAAGGCTTGAAAAAATAAATTGAATATAAAATGGATAATGTATGGTGACTAGAACTAAAATATATTTCATAGAAATTACATTATAAGGAGATAAAAATATAGAAACAAATACCATATCATTATTATGTTTCTTCACACTACTAAAAATTAGATTTATCAAGATTTGGAGGATTATTTTAGTGATTTGTACTCTAAAAATTGGAATATCAACACACATAAAATGGTTGATAGTATTGATTCCCTATAATGAGGATCACCAAACTAAATGTTTATAGTGATTAAATCCAATGATAAAATTAAATAAATGTGCTTCTCCCTTAACATGGAAAGTTCCCCTAGACATGAGGTCTTTACTAAAAAATAATTTTTGATTAATGTGGATATCTGACATGATGATATTACTTATTCAATAAAAGAATTTTTCACCCATTCATAAATTAATTATGTGGTTAACTTAAGTTTCACTTCATTAATTAATGAGAAGGAAAATTATGTAGATATTAATAACATTAGGCCAGTTTCCCTAAAAACCACTATGTCTAATCTCATCAGAAAAATCATCATGAAAAACATCATAGAAATTATTAAAAACGTTATTACACTAAATGGATTACGTTTTTTCCAGGTATAAATATTCAAAACTATCTTTTTACCTCCTCATAAAGTGTGAATATTATGAAGAAGAAGGCTAAAGAAGGTAACATTTCTATTAGAATTAATATCGCTAATGATTTTGACATATTAAAATATGGATTCCTATTTTTTTGTCATAAGAAGATATGGATTCTCAAATGAATTCATCAAAATTATTAATTCCATCCCCAGCTCCAATAAGTTTTCCATCTGCATTTATGGAACTCATATAGGATTTTTCCCAATGCACAAGAGGAGTAATACAAGGTGATCCCTTATAAGTGATTCTTTTTTACATTGATGAATACTATTTGATTTGATGTATCAATAGTCGCACTCAAATTGTACTTTATAAAACAATAAAGGCTAGAACAGATTGATATTCTCCCTCAAGTCTTCTATATGCTAATGATATTCACTTATTATTGAAAGTGTAAGGGAGAACTACATCCTCCATTAAATATTTTTTAACTCATTGTGAAGTGGTGTCAAGACAAACCATATGTTTGGATAATACTTTTATCACCTTTATTGATGGAACTATATTTTTTAATAAAAATATAAATTTGTTCCAGAATTGGAGTCAATAAGGCATCCCTTCTGATCAATTATCATGGTGTTCCCCTATTTATTTTTATGTTCAATATACAATATATGAATAGAATATTCCCTATCGTTGTGAATCATATGGATAGAGGAAAACGGAAATCCATGTCGATGGATTTATGGGTTTGTCTTATCAACTCTACGATCACATTAATGTTTTTATTCTTCCTATATATTTATTGAGGGACTTGAGGTCTTATCATGGAAATTCAGGGCATGATCAGAAACTTTATATGGACTGGGTCAACCTATGAATATTAATTAATCATTGTTTTATAGATAGAGTGTATTAACCCTATTGATATGGGAGGCCTCAGGATAAAATATCTCATGATTTTTTATGATGGTCTCATTAGAAAATTTACATAGAACATGAACTATAATTATTTTCCAAATGTTTTCCTATCCAGTAGATTAAATGGGATACTTATAAAAAGATATAAATTATACATGTATTCCTCTGTTCGGTAAACTCTTAAAAAATATTATCATAGCATCATTCCTGATACACTTTGGGGGGGTAGGTAGAGACTCTAATCTATACTGATTGGCCACTGACTTGCTGGGTAACCCACTACAGGGAATAGTTAACAAACATCCATACTAATTATATATGACTATTTATGATCGAACTAAACAACATCAATGTCTTGGGAATCTGGTTTCTACACAGACTTGTCTGGAAATTATAAACTATTCATTTATAGACTATGATACTCTCATATGGACACACAACCAAAATGGACAATAAAATACCAAGGAATGAAATATGGTGGAATTCATCGGCTCCAATAGAATGAAAATATGGCTTATGAATTTCATGTCATATTTTATACAGCCCTCCAGATTTATTATGCTATGGAGCATCTAGAAAACATGGCTACCCACACATAATGAAATTAAAAAACAGGACAGCACATTATGTCAGTATGCTACCATTTTTTGAAAAATGAGGTGGATTCCCATCATTTTTTGACATGTTATTTTTTCCCGAAATTATGAACATACGATGGATAGCTTTTTAGGATGGATTTTTATGTTCACTTATAGGGACCCGAACTCTTGGATAAGATTACCACTATTGGACGTTGTGAACAGGAGCAGAGCATTCTATTTAAAGTAGTGGAATCGATCTTATATGATGTTTGGAACACAAGGAATACAAATTTGTTCGATAATCAAGATCCATCAACTATTATTATAATTCTGGCACTGCAAAATGAATCATATACTAACTCGATGGTGTAACATCAGGTAATAAAGTGTTATGATGATCTAAAAATCTTTTTGACTCTTGGGTGTGACTTATAGGCTAGGGTAACCCAGAGTTCTTAAATATATATGATCGATCCTTCTTATAAATTCGTGTATTATGTTCCATTTTGGTGGTGTAGCATCGGGCATTCTTATACCCTGTGGATGTGGAGGTTTGTTCCAAATACATCGTGGGTTTTTCAATGTGTGCCCACCATTAAACATGAGTTAGAGTGTCCTACGAATCATAGTTATGGTCTATTGTGTATGAAATATTGTACACCATTCAATATAAATATAATTTTTTATGGATTGAGTTTGAATCTTATATTGATGTGAATACTTTGAAATCAAACACTAGAAATGTTCCTTGAATGTCCTTCCTCGTTGGGTTGAATTCCTTAGGTATATCACTTGACTAAACCTTATTATTTCACATGAATATAGGGAGTCAAATCATGTGTCAGATTCCCTAACAATGAAGGTGGTCATGGAGATGAACATGATGTGGTCATTCAGGAATCCATATTATTGAATTCGAAAGGAGAATAGAGACATGTACAGTGTAACACATACCCATCATTGTAACAATCCCTTATAACTCTTGTGTTTACATGCTCATTTTCAATAATGTTTTTTAGGACCGACTTCAATTGATTCATAATATTTTGGTGATAATAAAAAAAGTATATTTTGTATACTTATATATTATTATGTTTATTTTATATGTTTTATCCATCTCCTCCTCCATCAAATGTGTTATGAAATCATCATTATTGAATATGGACGACTACCACTTCATTAGCTGATGTCATCACGTTTTTCATCACCATCATTAATGGCTAGATTTAATAATTTATTTAACATATATCAACGATATTTGTGATATATTTTTACTTATTTAATTATAATTTCACTTTTACCATCAATTTTTACATTTTCTTAGATAATAATAATGTCTGACAGGAGTACATGTGGAATACCGCCTCCACATAGCGATGTGAAATGTATTTCATTTTTTATGTGGATGGTAATAATAATAGATTTTTTAAATATAAAGGATATTTATAAAAAAAATTAATGATTTTCTAATGGTGAATAAATATTTATTTTCCTTTCATTCCATCAATGGAGAAAATTTAAACAACATTCATTTGTATGTACGTCTTACCGTTTCCATAATCAGTCTAATCCATTTTCCATCTCTGACATTTATATATTATGAAAGTTAAAAATATAATGATCATTTATGATATTTATATATTTTTACCATTAGGGTGATGATTTATCCATTATAAAATTAATATAAAAAATTACCAAGCTAAATCATAATGTAAAAACAAAGCAATTATAACCCAAAAAAGATATTTTAACAAATATTTATTACAAAATGGGTGATAAAATAATATAATTTGGTCGTATATAGAGTGAAAAATATTATTACGGCTCTTAAATAGATTTATAAATGAAACATGGAGTTCAACGGAAAATCTCAAAACAATGGTGAAAAGAATATAAATGTTTCCTTATGCTCAATGTGTGGAAAGAAGCATGGTGGATATTGTCTTAAAGGGGAAAGAAAATGTTTCATGATTGGAAAAGAATGTAATCGAGTATTTGACTACCAAAGTAATGGTAAAATGGTTTCTAATTATGTGAATAGAGAAAAAATTACAAACAATGCACCATCAACACTACAGTTCTAGAAGTGTAAGGAAATGAGGCATAATGCTAACTAATGCCCTAATCCAATGATTGATGATGATCGATGTCAGCAAAATATTATGTCAGTAGAAAATAGGAAGTAACATGAAATCACTATTGTGGATGTTGAGTCAGAAATAGAAGTTGTGGTATGATTACGTGGTTATGTAATGGGATTCAAAAATAGTTTTTTAGAATCTCATTTATAGTATTATAGAATATTGTAATATCTATGTATTGGTCCATTTTTTTAAATAATTATATAGTACTAGTAACCATGAAAAGTGATTGAAATATTTTTGGAAAGCACATGATATGCTCATAATGATGTGACTTGGAGATAATGATATGGTTGATAGTATTAATGACCGCATGGATAATATAAGTACAAAGTGATATCATGGTTTTATTATATATGATTCTTGGGATTTTGGTATATGGGAAGAGTTAAATTTTTTAAACATTCATTTTTTCATAATGTAATATGGTAATTCATGTTTCAAGAGAATCCATGATTATGATACTCACATGTTGGAATGTGACAACTATGAACTACCTTATGAGATATGGGAGACAAATTTTAATTAGATTTAGTTCAACTCCATCTACAGTTTTATATTTTTAGATTTTGGAAGGATTTTAATGTTATCTATTTGTGGATAGTATGTGATATTTTACATTTTATGTTTTTCAAATTAATTTATTATCTCGCTAAAGGTGGTCTTATACTTATTTGATAACCTATTATAACATTTTTTGAGACAAAAGGAATCACCTATAATTCTATCACAAGATATGCTAACACATCATGAATGACAAATTCAACTTCATTTCATTAAGATATGAAGTGGAAATTATTCAAGGCATGACCAATGGTGAGACAGTACCCAAAATCAAGTATATATTTATTGTCATGAAAAATTCTTAAAATTTTGAAAACGTAAAAAGAAAACAAAAAAAATTTATCCTAGTACCTTTTTATCTGAAGAATCATATGGACTCTTAAATCATCAGAGATTTATGGATTTCTAGAAGATAACTTTCTCCAAAGTTAAAACATTCGAAATGATTGAAATGTTTTTACCTATGAATTAAATGTAAATCTTAAATCAGTAGGTCCAAATTATTTTAGTTGGATAATTTTTTTTTAAACATTATGAGTAGTAACCTCATTTATTATTTTATTTACGATGGTTAAAGGGTAAATTCAGTAAATAAAGGTAAAAATAATAATATAATAATATTAAACTGTCCTAACACATGTACAAATCATATTTTATGTGATATTTCTGACCTGGGACTTCTTTGTGAAAATTATGGGACCCCATGGATTAACATGAATGTGAAAATGTCATTTTAGAAGAATTAATTTAATGTAGATATAATTATAAACTAAAGATATATATTTTACTGAATAAATTTTAATATAGGGTTATAAATCTGATATCTATGTATATAAATATTCATTATAAATATAAAAATATTTTATATATCATGGTATTTTATTAATATTTTTTATAAATTATATAAATATATTTATTTTTGACACAAATATTATGTAGTGATAAACTTATTAATAAAAGATTCAAATAAATGAATATATAAATATTAAAAAGAATTATTATTTTGTTATTTTGATATAGTTCAAGAATTTTTTGGATTATATTGACGTATTATATTTGGTTTAATGCCTTATTTTAGCTGTAATCTGGTTTTTATGAAATTTTAAAAATGTCAAGTATGGATACTGTCCAAAATTTACACAATTCATAACATAAAACATAAAATAGTTTATTAAATGATATTAAATTCTTAAAAATTTAAGATTTATTAAAACTATTAATTTAAGTCGAAATATGTCAGAAATAATTTTTTTGTGGTTCGTTTGACATTATATCGTTTTTAAAGTAACCCCCATTGTGTAAATAACATGATATCATGGTACGATTAAAAGGGGTAAAATAATAGTAAAACCAAAAAAGATAAGGATAAAGAAATATTCAAAACATGTCAAAAAAAATTTGGACTATGGGTATTCGAACAAAAATCATCTTATCTTCAAATTAAATAATTTTTGGACCAATTTTAATCGAACTTTAATTTATAATAAATTAATATTTTGAGAGTTCCTTAAGGTGCCCCTCTCCACTTAATAAAAGGGCACCTCCTCCCTATCCCCTTCACCCTATTTTGACCCTTAATTCTCGACCAAAACCTACCCATTTTTCATATAAACTTCCCTAGTAATATTATTTAGGTACGGGTCTTCTCAAAAGACCAACTCTAGTTCCCAATGGAGAAATTAAACTGAGGCACGTCGAGGAAGAGATAATCTCTTCTACCGATTCTTTCTAATTTATTTCTTCTCCTAAATCTATTATTTATTTATTTTAATATAAATATAATAAAATCATTATCACTCATTTAATTATATGTTATTATAAATATTAAAGAATCCTATTTCAACTTCTATCCATTGTCTGAAAAACGAAATCATTGCACATGTGTACGTATGGCTTACCGTCTCTATGGCGTGGTGTAATATGTTTTTCATCCCTGACTTAATTGGATGTGTACAATGGTAGAAATAATAACTATTTATGATTATTATGATTTGATAATAATTTTTAGATAACATCCACTTCAATACCATTCAACAATTATGGGAACGATATCATCGCTCGTGCGTACGTATGGATTTCCGCCTCTACGACGCGACGAGATTGATTTTACACATTAACCATTAAAAATGATTATAATGTATATATAATAAATAATAATAAAATATATGGAATAATGATTCTACTGCATATATATATATATATATATATTTCATTTACTTAATTCAATTCAATTTAATACGGAAATGAAAACAGCGTTCATGCGTAAATACGACCTATCGTCTCTATGATTGGGGTATTCCATTCAATTTATCTATCTATTATATATTTATATACTGAATATATATGATATATAAATCATGATTTACATTTTGGTAGTAATTAAATCATGATATATGTAATATTATCATGTATAACATGTCCAAACACGAACGATATATTAAATGATTATTTACCAAAATTTTTCATTAACATGGAATTGAAAAATGAACTGGTAATATAAAATCACAAGTGAATCATATATGATATCATAAATATTAATATGGTTATTTTAAAATTGAATAATATTTTTAAACCAACTATACAGGTGTTTCAAAAATATACGGAATAAATCTGACTGAAGGTTCGAGGTAACTTTTCAAATCTTGTTTTTATTCGAGATTGTTTATTCATAAGTGTTTACTGGGGTAATATTTAATATCTATGTCCATGTTTTCTAAAAAAATACTCTTATAAAATGTGTACTATTATTCTATTTAATCCAATTAAATATGTAAATATATAAAACATTAATTTTAAATTAAATAATATATATATATATATATATATATGTTTTTGTAGAAAAATGGCATCTAACGAATATGTGTTGTTTACCATTATTTAGGATTGATAATAAATTGATTGAGTATAAATATAATTATATATGGGTTTAAAAATAATTAATGATTAAATAATATAAATTTGGATGTCCAACAAAAAAAATAAGTGATATTAATAAAAAACCTTTTTCAAAAACACCTATTTGACCATTATAAGGGTAATTAATAGCAATAATACTAATATTATCTTTATGACTGAAAATAAAATTGATCTTGTTATCTAATATTGACATTATTATGTCAAATATAAAATAAGTTTTATAATATGTAATTTCATATATGATATTTTCTACAAAAATTAGTATTTTTTTTATTTAATTGAAAATTGATTATTTTAGAAAGACTCTCGAAAAATAATATTGATATAATATTTTTGTGAAAAAGAAAAAAACGTTTTCCTATTTTTTAAATTCAAATTCTAAAACTATAAATTTCAATTTTTCAACAAAATCATACATTAAAATGAAAAATTATATTAATTATAAAAATAGAACTTTCAATTACATACAAATAATATTCTTATTTCATATAATTTACAAACTGACTTTTTATAACAATTTATTAATATCGAACATAATTTATTATAATTAATTTTTTTTAAGATCAAATATATTATATATTATAATAAAATATTCTTAAGAATAATCATTTAAATTATAATTTATCTTACTAGTCATTTTAGAAAAAATATTTAATTTCATTCATTTTAAGGGAATGTGTTATCAAATATATATATATACTTGTTTGTCCTATTTATTTGGGAAATTTCAATGGATTGGTTTTTAGGATAATACATAAATATGTATTTTTATTTTATATATATATCATACTTTCATTTATAGTATCTATTTCATGTAGATAATTTTATCATAAACATTAATTTATTTAATTTTTATTATATATTAATACATATGGGTATTACAAAAATATACCTGAAAATGAAACATGCGTTGTTTGATTCCTCAAATACAAATTGATGGGTTTATGTTTTTAAGACTTCTATAAACCATGTTTCATCTTATGATAATAATATTTCTGTTGTGTTCTTCCATTATGGTAAACTAGTGTTATCAAACCCCTCTATCTCAAAATTTAAAATCACATATCTTTTATATAGAAATATCATCCATATTCAAAAAATACTTTATGATTAATTATGTATGAAATAGAAGATTATTATAATATAACAAGAATCTCAATGAGTATTTATATTTTTATTTATATTCATTGATTTTAGAGTCAGTTCATGATTTAGAGGTGATTCTTGCTAGTATATTTCCTTAAAGTTATCTAGTTTTACCATTTTTCTAGAAATTCATGATTATATAATTATTTTTTACTAATGTTTATTATTTTTGTTTATTATCGTGAATCATTAATTTATATTACTTCCTGATTTTTTATATAATTATACCCAGTTCCTAATCTTAGGCTATTAATGAGTTGTTGATTGGAGTCCTTAGTTGAATTCACAAGATACTGGGATGAGTACATTACTTACTGTGATTACACACTTTCTATTCCATAGTTTTTTATTCTGATAGATTTTATGTGAATTAATTTTTAATGACCATGGACCAAAATTATATTCCCAACATCTTATAAACTCTAGGTATATCCAATGTTGTTAATGTTTATACATTTCTTGGATTTCTACATCTCTTTCATCCATATTTTATGAGATCATTTTGAATTGTGTGAATCTTATTACAGTGTTTTGGAAATCCAACTAGTTTTTCATAAATTTTGGAATACTTAGTAAATATCATGAATGAATTATTTTTATTCATATAGAATTATCATATCGCTCGGAAATTATAGTATAAGGATGTATTTTATTGATATCCTTATATATGGAATATATATTCACTTAACCCTTCAATTAAGATGAATTCATAATAGTGGAGTGAACTATTCAAGGATTTTATGATATTTTTATGTTATTTTCTAAAAACAATATATTATTCTTGAGCTTTTAATGTGTACTCTGAGGATTAGTTACATGGATTTTATGGAATCATGTGTTTGAATGGTGTAGTTTTTCACTGGACCTCCCTAAATTTTCTTATCTCTCCCTCGACACAAATCTAGATATAATGGGACTAGTGGCGATCATTTTTTATGTCAACTAGAATCTGAGAAATGGTTTTGATGTTTTTTCATGAGATTTATCATTTTTATCTGACTAGTTAGTTCATTTTACACATGTATTACATCCCAATGACTAGGGAAAGTGGGTTTCTTAACCCATTTTTTCACACTCACTATAACGGATTTAATGTTCAAGAATGTGTCGCGGTGGGAAATATTGTTACACAATAATGTCATTACTAATTTTAATATAATATAATTTTTATTTATGATCAATGTTTTCTACTTTAAAATTTAAAAAACATTAATTTTTAACAATAATTTTTCTTCAAATGGTTGAAACAAGACCAGTATCTATCATTCAAGAAACTATATATTTTATGGGAAATTCGAAATGTATACCTTACATTTTATTCATGTTTATTTTGAGGTGCATAATTAGTTCATTATTATTGGAAATTTTCAAATTTCCTTCCCATTTGGGAATTAATATTATGCGAGGTTTTAAATATATGAAATTTTTTCTATTTTTTAAATCGGTTGATAATGTCTATGGTGAAAATGTGAGTTATTATCATGTATGGGTATCTATAAAGTTTTTTGTTATTGAATTACCATGAGAATATTAGTAGCAATTTTGCGATGATCCATATGTATAGGGTTTTTATTTCAGTTTCTATGGAACGGTCTTCTATATGGTGTGTATAATCATCAGAGATAACCATGGGAGTGGTACAGTTTTGTTCTAGTTGAAGATAAAAACATATAATATATGTTAAAATATCATGACCTAATTGGGTTAGTTTCCCATAAAATTTGGTTTTGACTATATTTTCACTCCCTATATGATTAAATATCATTTAGACCTCATTTTCCTCATTAAGAATTCTATTTTAGAAAGAGATCAGGGGAGGTTCTATACTTCTTACTCATTTCATCGAATCCCACTATCCATGTATCTCAAATATATTTTAATGTTATATTCAATATTTTCTACTAATTTATATTTTCTTACCCATTTATAATTTGTTCATTCTTCTCTATTGAATAGTACTAACAATAATTGGTGGACATAGTAGATAATGTATATTTGTATGTCTTTTTTTAGGTAATATTGATGACATCTACCTCTATGGTTTATATTTCTCCATTAGGTTCTAGTTAACTCTAAGGATTATGGTTTTTATTGTAAACAATTAAATTATTTCCCAAGGTATAAAAATAAATTATTTTTATGAATTCATTTTCAATCCATGTAGTTATATATGACATCCCTAATAGGTTAGTAAAACATTTATTGATTTATATTTTGGTAATATGTGATTTTTTATATCTTATTACCTACTTATAGGTATTCCTCTTCTCTTAATAACATTTTCATATTTCATAGGTGCATCATGAGACTTCTGATGATGTTTTGAATTTTCTACAAAAAATGATCTAATGTTCTAAGATATATGTTCGTATGAATAAATGGATTCTGGGTATAAATGTGTGATTAATTTTTGGGTTCTCCCTATGTTCATCGAATATCGAATGTGGTTTTGAATTCTTATGTTGGGAATTGGAAATTTTATAGGATTTAGGAGAAATTCTTTCCATGAAATGGTATTACACACCATTTAATTCCTTTTAGGGAGATTGTATGATTCTGGTACAATGCATGATATGATTTCATTACATTTATCTGGTTCAGGTCATCTATTGGTAAAATTAGTGTTTTTTTAATATGTGATGGGTATATTGGCATACTTGAGAATTTTATATAACATGAAATATAATGGAATTAAATGTTATTTAAGTCTCATGGGTTGTACATTTTCAGGTGCTTTGTAGATTTTTTCTTATTCATTCTGCCTTAATATTTTAAACTCAACCTATAAGCACTTATGGGTGATTTTGGGGACATAAAATATATTTTAATCTCTCTATTTAGTTGTTGATCTCTATTGTGTTTCGAGTTTATGTCTTTATATAAAAATTCATGTTTCTTCTTCATTTATTTTGATCATGTTATCCCAATTTCAATATAGTTTTTGTTAGTATGGTCCCTAATTATGATTCTCTTGATTCTTTTCTGGATCCATCATATGATCATGTTCTTTGGTCCAACCCTTTGGTGGTTCTGGTGTAGTGGTTGTGTATTTTTCAATATTACGGTTTTATTTGTCTTCTCTTCTGACCATATTTTTTATGAATCATTTGTGAGATATGTGGTCTGATTCTATATTCTTCTCCATCATTGATTTTTTTTTTCAAAGAGGCGACATTGATTGGTGACCCAATCCATGCCAAAATAAATTTATTAAATAAAGAAGTTACAAGAAAATCCCGAGGTGTAAAATGCATTCAGCATCTTAAATATAGAAAATTCCAAAAAAGATACAACTTTTAAAACCAGGTAAGAATCATCAAAAGATTCTAGAAGAATATCTGCATGATCAGCCCCACCATATCTTCATTATTCTGGAACTTCAAAATCCAGTGCAGGATCAACACTTGTCAAAGCATATATGAATCAATCAGCACATCATCTCAGTAAGTCCGCAATAATACAGGTGCAAGGAAGGACCAGTAGAAAAAAACCAATACAGAACATGAGCATTCTGGCAGAATCAAGATTAAGACAGCACAGATTAAGCAAGTTTTCAACTGGGAAAAAAATGCTGACATGAAGAATAATCAGGCTTTACATCAAACAAAAATAGATAGAGGAATCCAAAAAGATGAAACAACGAGACTCCAACAAGTAGTAATCTCCATGTGCAAGTTTCCCAAGAAATCCAACGGTCGGACTTCAAAAATCTCTAGAAGAAGATCTGCACAAACTGCCAATAGAGAGAGATCAGACCCGACATGTCTTCAGAATTCTGCTACATCAAAATCCAGAACAAATTAGCTCATCATCAAGGCTAGGTTGCAACCAAACAGATGTATGTAAAGTCAAGAAATAATGCGAACCCGACCAATCCAGCTAACTCAAACCTTTAACATCATAACCAGAAGCAGAAAACATCATAATAGGGCTTCAAAAAAATGTCAAAGCATGATGCTCATCAATTAGCATCCTAATCTTCAGCTCATCCCGGAATCTTCTCCATCATTGATGATTTATTCCATATATGTGGATCTTGTTGTGGGTGATTATGACCCATGATTGGGGTTGGTGATTTCATTTCTAGTTTATATTGGACGAGGTATATTTCTATGGTATCGATAAAAAATTTAACCAATGACGTGTAATGATTGGATGATTAGTTTTTCTATGTTTGGAAAAGGTTTTCTAATAAAATTATAATTTCCATTGGTTTTGGTAAATTAAATGGTTTTTCTATAAAATTTAATGGTTATTTGAGAAATGTTTTTCAAATCATGGTTGAATGAAATAGTTATGATGAATTGGTTTTGGAAAATCGAGAACATTGGAATCCATTGGTACTTAGTTGTAAGTAGTAGTAATAGGGATCATCCATTGATACTATTGTGGGGGTTCAATCATGAGTTATTCTCTGAATATCTAGGCTTATTATTATAGTTACTTGATATACACTAATGGAAAAGCTCACTTACTAAGTTTTTCTTAGGATACTATGATTTAATGCATATAACTAGGATATTGATGTGCATAAATGTACATGTTAGAGGTACGGGTGTCCTAGCTATCCTAATTGAATTTGATCGATGACATAATGTGACCTATTATTTTTTATTTTACTATTTTAAGTTGTACATCCATGGATATGATATGATATATGATAGATTTTTTTCTTTGATTAGATTCGACTACTTTGATATATGAAATGATCTGAAAATAATTTACTATAATTATTTTGGAAATGTGTAAATAGGAAAAACCAATTGTTTTTTCAAGAATTTGATATAAAAATTAAAAGAATATATATTGGCCTATTTTTCATTACTGTTGACTATGTTAATATCGGTGTACAAATACATGTTAGGTAACACCTAGTTGGGATCCTACAAAGAATGTAAGATCAAACCTTGCTGAATACTATGATAGGGATTTTACCATTATATGTGTTACGATGTAGGGATGATAAGTGCATCATAGTGAAGAGTTGATGTTTTCTATCCACTGAGTTAAGGTGACTAGTGCTGAGATTGTGGGATGTTTCCCAAGCTATCACATAGATTTTTCAATTTTTGTTTTATTTTATCCTTTTTATGATTGGAAATGTATATTAAGTCATTGTTAGTTATTTTTTTATCATTTCTCTATATTCATTCGGTTATGGAATATATTTATCTCTTATAATGTTTTTATCTATTGTAAATATATATTTATATATAACATTGTGTGTGTGTGTGTGTGTATTCTATGGCTTTTCTTCAAGTTGGGTGAAATCATTCTCTCTGGCCCTGGTTTGGTTCCCGGGAACTAGTCACCAACCCATGGGGATTAGGAATACACTTTGGGTATGTTGAAATTTATATTGGGTAACAGTTTGAGAGGTTATCCACGATAGGTTTGTCACATTTTAGTATTAGAGGAGGACTATCTTCAACAGACCTTTTCATGGTACCTTTGTAAGACTATAGATAGGATTCTCAAAACATGATATATAGGTTTCAGTGAGTTCCTAGTCAACTATTGTCATGATGAGAGTCATGTTTCAATAGGATGTTTGGGATGAATATCTCTTATATTGATTTCATGGTCATAATCATAGTATTTTTCATTGTTTTTTGGTTTCACATTAGATTATTTTATTGTCTTATATATTATTTGACTTCGGTGTGAAGTGGTATGCCTCCGAGATGTGATCTGTTGGTTCCTCAAGAAGTTGCATTAGATTATCCTAAAAGGAATCATATTATGGATCAAAATAGTATCATGGATATTAGGTGATCTATTTTTTCTATTGAACATGATGTACCATAGATCTCAGGAAATGTTTTTTATATACCACCATGTGTCATATCATAAAGGGATCTATCATGGGAGTCCATCGTAAGAAGCTATTATTCATTAATTGTATCAATGAAATTCTATATGTCAAGGATTGGATTAAAAATACCGATCATATATTTTAATTCCAAGATACAAATGGGAGTATTAATTTAAATTTTGAAGCATTCATTCTTGAGGTTCTCAATAAATGATCATGGGATTCCATTTTACAAGCAGATAGGCACATGGTCTTGGACTGTAATGGTTTCAATACACTCTTCTACTAGAATATTAATACAGAGTCACTAATGATCATGATGTTTTTATACTACCTCCTTTTGTAGAAGGGAGAGAATATGGTGTTGTTTTATACCGATCAGTTTGTGGATATTGTTCATTTTTTACTTGAGGTGATAAAGAATGATCAGCTTAAATCGTAGAAGTATGGGTAGTGTTCGCAATCAGATACAAAATTATAGGTATTTATGATAAAGAGATCAACCCATGTAGAGACAGTGGAAAATGATATGATGGAAGAGATAAATATGTTAGAAATGTTTTTTTATTGGAATCATTCTCTTCCATCAAGTGGAAGCATTCATGGTGTGAAAGGTATAAATACATAGTTGTAAGATCATTACAAGGGTGATGGAGCTTGTTCTTACTTGAACGCCTCCAATAAAACTTATGTTACAGCTGGTAGTGGTCCCCAAAATTTTTATCGTTATGGAATTGTCGGACACCCCATAAATTTTTATCATATGCCTACGAATATTTTCAATAGTGGTGGAAATTACATTCATCTAAATCATGTATTTTCAGGGTAAGTCTAATCCTCAATATATTTATTAATAGTTAGATCCAAATGATATTACTGTGACGTTAGATTATTCGTATAATATAGGAATCTAATAACTTTTATTAGTATAAAATAACATTAATGTTGTATATGAGTTTCCAGTGGAGGAAGATGTGGTCCTGTGATAGTGAGTGATCCAATATTTATTGTATCTTTAATAGCAGTTTCTTTTTTCGATACTGGTGTTTCCCACTCATTTATAGCTAGTTGTGTTTCTTAATATTATTAAACATCCAATAGAGATAATCTATTATATTATATAGTTGAAAACTTATCTTGGGGAGTGGAAAGAGTATAGGGTTTTAGTATCATTGTGAGCTATTGATATCTATTGCATACAATGTCTTAGATTATAATGTTCTCAATCGTGACCTATTTGACAACATCAACTTGATGGATTGTATTTTTCCACATCATGATAATTTTTATTATTATCATCTTATTTTTTATTTTCCTGTATTCTATAGGATATCATAGGTGTTTCGGGAAGGGTGTGAATAGAGGTTTGGTCATGGATAACCTTCCTCTCTAGAGCTTAGAAGGTTTCTGTCTGCTATAGTAGTTGAGCCTGATGGAATTTCTTCTTCTATTCATCATCCCACTACTTTTTTGGATTTTCATATTGTTTTCGTAGTTTAATTCATTGTAATATTCCAAATATTAATTTATCTTTTTAACATTGACCAATATCCTAGTACACGACCGAATTCTATACCTAATTATCAAATTCCTTATGAAGATGTAAAATAGAATAAGATTTAGTGAAATAACCTTCTATAGAAAGGTATTTTTTCCCAATGGTTTCAACTTTTCCATCCCTAGTATTCATTTCCATTAAGGTATAAATTTCACTATGATAGTGTCTGGATTATCTTAATTTGAACCAAGTCAATTTTATGAAAATGCATCATTTGACCCATATGGATTATTTATTTTTTTTATTTACTATGGTAAAAGTGGTGTTCAATGTTTTATATTAGGGAGTGTATTCGTCAACTCTTAATTAGGGTGTCTAATATACTAATGATGGATTTTAGAAACACATATAGACATTTCAAATATCATGTCATTCTGTTTGGTCTGACTAATTTTTCCTTGGTTTTTTCCATTAATGATTCAAATATTCCATCAATATCTTATCAATTTTATGGTACATTTCATGGATGATATTATTTTATTCGATATCTAATTAAGATAGAAAACACAATTTGAGTTTGGTTATGAAAATATTGAGATGTCCTTATTTTTATAGAATGATTTCAAAATAAAATTTCTGGATTGAAGAAGTGATGTTCTTGGGGAATGTAATTTTATAGAATGGATTATTAGTTGATCCCAATAAGGTGATGGTTGCATTGTTTTTGGAAGAACCATAAAAAGTATTTATCATTCAATGCTTAATAATTCTATCTATAATCTATTGAAAGGTCATCTAGAATTTATTACTATCGGTGTCACTATTAACTGGTCTTACTATGAAAGGGGTGAAATAATTATTTGATGCAAAGAGTCAATCTCCATACGATCTGCATGAAACTCTTTTGTCCTCATCTCATATTCTAATCATGTCTAAGCCTGGTAGTGGGTTCATGGATTTATGTGACGCTTATTGTTCTGGATTAGGTTTTTTATTTATGCAAGATGATCATCTGGTGGATTATAGCTCTCTTTATAGAGAACCAAGCATTACATTCATGCACATTACATTTCTTTTGTGGAATACTTAATACATGACACAAATAGATTCCCAAAGACCATATTAATTTAGTGCCTTTGGAAACTCGGAACACAATCTTCCAACATGGTGAATGATCTTCAACATCTCCCATAAATATTTTCCCACTAGTTTTCCTACCTAAAACCTTTATTCATATCAAAGTGAAAAGAAAACAGAAAAATAATGAACTCAAATTCTAACTAAGGTTAATCATGGAGAATATAAAACAAACCATATACATTTGAACGTAAAAACATGAACATAATGTATAAACATAAAAATATTTTGTCATGAAACAAATCTTTGTAGTACGTAAGGTATTAATCATAAAGGAAAATTAACCATGATAGAATAACATTGGAATAAATCACATAATTTTGGAAAACTAATGAACACATAATAGGATTTTCAAAGTAGCCAAGTCATTGCTTCCAAGACCATCATAGTGGACAAAAAACATTATTAAACCAGGTTTACATGCCATTACAGCCATGTATTACTGATCCATATTTACTTATCATTCCATCCATGTCTATCTGATGAGATATAAATATTTACACAATGAATTAGAGGTAGATATAGGTCCCACCCATATCATAATGAAATCATTCTTACATGTTCCAGAAAAACATAAAACCATTCATTATAGCATATCCCAATAAATAAAATGGGTTTCTTAAACCTCATTCCATTATAACATAATAAATATATAAGATAAATGGACTTCATAAAATTTAATCCATAAAAAACCTAATTAAATAATAGTAATAATAGGGATAGTAACATAACCCTATATCATCTTAGATGAAAATTAATCTTGATAAATCACTTTAGCTTAATTCCTGAGTAAAATATCCTTTTTTTATGTTTACTCTTCTCAAAATTCCGCATAATTTTAAAAATAAATAATTAATTTTAAAATAAACATGAAAAAATATATATATAAAGCTTCATGTAAATATGGTGTCATGAAATCGTAAAAATACGTTCATGATGTATAAGATAAAAAAATCATTCTTCTCGTACTTTTTTCAAAAAAGCCAAAAAGTACGTCAAATGGTAAACTAAAGAAATATTACTTCCAAAAAATATAGAAAATGTAAAAATGGGTAAAAATGACTTTAAAAATACATAGAATAATAGTACACATTTCATAAGATTTTTTTTTATAAAACATGGACATAGATGATAAATATTACCCTAGTAAATACTTATGAATAAAAATTCTCGAATAAAAACAAATTGGAAAAGTTATCTCATACCTTTGGTCAGATTTATTTCGTACATTTTTGAAACACCTATATAGTTGGTTTAAAAATATTATTAAATTGTAAATAATCATAATAATATTTATGATATCATATAATATTCACTTGTGATTTTATATTACCTGTTTATTTTTCAATTCCATGTTAAATAAACATTTTGTTTAATAATCATTTTATTTATCGTTCGTGTGTGGACATGTTATACATGATATGATTACATAAATCAGGATTTAATTACATCCAAAATGTAAAACATTATTTAAATATAATGTATATTCAGTATGTAAATATATATAATAGATATATAAATAGAATGGAATACCCCATTCATGGAGATGATAGGTCATATGTACGCATGAACGCTATTTTTGTTTCCTTATTAAATTGAATGGAATTAAGTAAATGAAATATATATATATATATTCAGTAGAATCATTATTCTATATATTTTATTATTAGTTATTATATATAATTTTTCATCATTTTTTAATGGTTAATGTGGAAAATCAAACTCATCGCGTCGTGGAGACGGAAAGCCATACGTACGCACGAGCGATGATATCATTCCCATAATTGTTGAATGGTATTGAAGTGGATATTATCTAAAAAATATTATCATATCATAATAATCATATATATTGATTATTTCTACCATTGTACACATCCAATTATGTCAGGGTTGAAAAGCATATTACACCATGACGTAGAGACGGTAAGCCGTACGTACGCCTGGGCAATGATTTCATTTTTCATACAATGGATAGAAGTTGAAATATGCTTCATTAATAATTATAATAACATATAATTATATGAGTGATAATGATTTTATTAATTTATATTTAAATAACTAAATAATAGATTTATGAGAAGAAATAAATTAGAAATAATCGGTAGAAGAGATTATCTCTTCTTCAACGTGCCTCCGTTAAATTTCTCCTTCGAAAACTAGAGTTGGTCTTTTGAGAAGACACCTACATCAAAAATATAACTAGGGATGTTAATAAAAAAATGGGTGGATTTGGCTAAGAATGAAGGCTGAAAATGGAGTGAAGAGGATAGGGAGGAGGTGCCATTTTATAAAGTGGAGAGGGGAACTTTAAGGAACACTCAAAATATTAATTTATTTTAAATTAATGTTTAATTAAAAATAGTCCAAAACTTATTTAATTAGAAGATAAGATGATTTTGGTTTGAATACCCACAGTCCAATATTTTTTTGACACGTTTTGAATATTTCTTTATTCTTATCTTTTTTGTTTTACCCTTATTTTACCCCTTTTAATCTTACCATGATATCATGTTATTTACACATTATGGGTTACATTAAAAACGATATAATTTCAAACATCCCACAAAAAAATTATTTCTGACCTATTTGGACTTATATTAACTATTTTATTGAATCTTATATTTTTAATAATTTAATATCATTTAATAAACTATTGTATGTTTTAAGTTATGAATTGTGTCAATTTTGGACACAATTCATACTTTAATTTTTCAAAATTTCATAAAAACCTGATTTCTTCTAAAATGAGGCATTAAACCAAATATCCTATGTCAATATAATTCAAAAAATTCATGCATTATATCAAAACAACAAATTAATAAAATTTTTAAATATTTAGAAATTCATTTATCTGAATCTTTCATTAATATGTTATTCACTACATAATATTTGCGTCATAAATTAATATATTTATATAATGTATAAAAAATATAAATAAAATACCATGATGTTTGAAATATTTTTATACTTATAATGATTATTTATATACATAGATATCGGATTCATAACCCTATATTAAAATTTTTTTAGTAAAATATATATCATTATGTTATAATTATCTTTACTTTAAATTAATTCTTCTAAAATGCCATTTTTACATTCAAGTAAATCCATGGGGTCCCAAAATTTTCACAAAGAAGACCCTGGTCAGAAATATCACATAAAATATGATTTTTACATGTGTTAGGATTGTTTAATATTATTATATTATTATTTTTACATTTATTTACTGGATTTACCCTTTAACCATCGTAAATAAAATAATTACAAAAGTTACTATTCATAATGTCTAAAAATAAAATTATCCTACTAAAATAATTTGGACCTACTGATTAAAAATACTAAATTAATTTTTCAAAATTCAAAACATAAAAGTTGTAGTAATTAATTTAAAATTAATCCCATTGTTAAGAAAACGAGTTTTAAAAGTTAAAATATTCGAAATGATTGAAATGTTTTTACCTATGAATTCAATTTAAAATTAATGATAATAACATAAATTTTATTAAATGGTATAAATATATTCTATTTGTACTTTATAACCATTAAATATTATAATTTAACCACATAAATTATCTCGATGAAAAAAGTTTTTTTTCAATTAAAATTTAGCGTATTTTAGTATTCATCAAAATATGAATATTATCAGAAACAATATCAAAAATTTATGCAACGTAAATTTTTATATATTAATTCAAAATAATAATTTTATTTTGTCAAATTTATATTATAAAAGTGTCAAAAAATAGATTTTAAATGGGTTCACAATCAATAGGTGACAAAAATGAATTTTTTAAAATAATTATTTTATCTGAAACAAATTGATTTTGTTCTCATAACGTGTTCTATAATATTTTTAAGATGAATATAATTCATAATGTGGTGAATACTATTCTTATTTTCTAGTTTATATCCCATTAAATAATAATATTTTAATAATATATCATTGTTTAGTGAAACTCGGAATTGCATACATCACAATCTAAAGAGCAAGATCACTCTTGCGTGTAAGGAAAGAAAAGTCAGTGTTGCATGTAGTGCAATCTTCCTTGGGTGTTGTGTATAACATAATCAAAGCATAGTTATTTTATACATAGAAAAAAATCTTTACTCATTATTGTGTGAAATTAATTCTATCACAAGAACATGAAATTGTGTTCAACACAAGACAAGAATAGTGCTATGTATACTGCACACAAATACAGTGTTGCGTATAGTGAAAACTAATAATTGTTTAGCGTACAACACAAGAATTCAAAGAAATTAAAAATAATCTATCTCATAAATTCTCAAGGTGTTACATTCTACCCCCTTTAAAATGTATTTCTTCCTCAAAACTCATTGGGGATATAAATGGTTTTCTACATGAATGATTCATTCAAGGAATCCCACATAGTAAAAATGAATACTAAAACATTATCATAAAAAAAAATTTAGAAACATAATGGTTAACCAAAATAAGTCATAAATGGGTATCCAGATAGGATAACAAATGTGGGAAGTGAAAACATCGATATGGAAGAGAAATATAATCATCTTGTTCTGATTGAAAGTGATAGAGAATAAGGTTTGGAGACAGTTAACTACCATAAATCCATAAATCAATGATGATTTAAGGGAACATATGATTCATCAGATAAAAAGGTACTAGGATATTTTTTTTCTATATCATTTTCTCAATGTTTATGAATTTTTCATGAGAATAAATATATAGTTGCTTTTGGGTACTATCTCACCGTTGATCATTCCTTGAATAATTTCCAATTAATATGTTAAAGAAATGAAGTTGAATTTGTCATTAATGAAGTGTTAGTAGATTATGTGATAAAATGATAGGTGATTCCTTTTGTCTCAACAAAAACGTTATAATAGGTTATCAAATAAGCATAAGACCAGCTATAGTGAGATAATACATTAATTTGAAAAAAAAAATGTAAAATATCACATACTATCCATAAATGGATAACATTACAATCCTTCCAAAAACAAAAATTATAAAAATGTAAAAGGAGTTGAACTAAATATAATGATAATTTCTCTCCCATATCTCATAAGGTAGTTCTTAGTTCTCATATTCCAACATGTGAATACCATAATCATTGATTCTCTTGAAACATGAATTACCATATTACCTTATGAAAACATGAATTCTGAAAAAATTTAACTCTTTCCATATTCCAATATCCCAAGAATCCTATATATTAAAACCATAATATCACTTTGTCCTTTTATTAACCATGAGGTTATTAATACTCTCAACCATATAATTATCTCCATGTCCCTTCATTATGAGCATATCTTGTGCTTTCTAAAAATATTTCAATCACTTTTCATGGTTACCAATACCATATAATTATAGAAAAATGGACTAATACATAGATATTACAATATTCTAAAATACGATAAATTAGATTCTACAACACTATTTTTGAATCCCATTATATAAACACTTAATCATACCCCCACATCTTTTTTTGACTCAACATCCCCAATAGTGATCGCATTTGACTTCCCTTTGTCTCCTGACTTAAGAGTTTGCTGACATCGATCAACATCACTCCTTGGATTCGGGAATTGGTTAGCATTATGACTCATTTCCTTACAATTCTAGAATTGAATTGTTGGTGGTTCATTCTTTGTAATTTTTTCTCCGTTAACAACATTAAAAACCATTTTAACATTACTTTGGTAGCCAACTACTCGATGACATTCTTTTCCAAACTTGAAACATTTGTTAGTCCCTTTAAGACTGTATCCACCATGCTTATTTCAACACTTTGCGCATAAGGAAACATTTATATTCTTTTCACCAATTTTTTGATATTTTCCTTTGAACTCCATGTTTCGTTTCTAGTCAAGGAACTCCATTTCCTTATTTTTTTCGAATAATACGAGGCATGTATGTATTGGAAAATAATTTCTTGAACTCATTCCATTCAATGGATTCAATTTCATCTTTATTCATTGTATTCTTAATTAGATTCCACCATTGCTCTACTTCACCTTCTAAATGATTGATAGACAAAATGGATTTTCATGTTATGAATTGTGAAGGATGGAAAATAACTTTTCATTAGTACTGATCCATTGAGCAGAAACAAGTGGATCAAAAGACCCACTGAAAGAAGGTGGGTGTTGCCTCATGAAGGACTCAATTTAATGTTATTATCTTTTATGTCCATTTGTGAGTCCAAAATGATTCATAGCATTTGTATGTATAGCAATAATATTTTTTATTCCATCTCGCATAAAATTTGGTTGTTCAGGAGGACAATTATTACATTGCCCTGTGCATTGAGCATTAACATAGTTCCTTTGGGTTCCAGCCATTGTATAAAACCAAAAAAAATAGTGTGATAGGAAACAATAATACTTGAAAAACAACATTATCGAGGGGGATTAGTTTCAATATATAACATAATATGTTTAAACCTAGTTTTTTCATGATTGATATGATAATTCTTGGATAGTAAACTGTATTTATACTTCATCATAGGGACAACCCTTGATAGACCTCAGAAATATCTCTAGGAATCTCATTAGAGTTTTACCATCCTAGTATCCAAAGGTTATCAAAATGTTCACTCTGGTACCAACTGTAGAGACCCAAGATTGATGTACAGTAATATTGAATTTATTTTTCATAATATTTAATACATGACATAAAAAAACAACCAATGAATGTATTTTTTTAGTGTCTTTGTAAATTCGTAACACAATCTTCTAACATGTTGAAAGATCTGTAGCATCTCCCATAAAGATCTTCCCCTTTTGTTTTCCTACCTAAAAACATTTCTCATATCCCAGGTAAAAGAAAACATAAAAAGGGTGTGCTCAAATAATCAGTAAGTTTAATCATGGAGATCATAAAACAAACCCTATACATTTGAATCTAAAAACATGAACATAAAGTTTAATCATCAAAATAAATAGTCATTATATAAATCATTTTAGTATGTAAGGTATTAATCATAAAGGAACATTAACCATGATAGAATAGTGTTGGCATAAAACCTCTAATTTTGGAAAACTAATGAGAATATAATATATTTTCCATTGTTTCCAAGGCATTGCTTCCAATACCATAGTATTGGATGATGTACATTATTGAACCTTGTTTACATATCGTTGCATCCATGTATTACTAAACCATATTTACTTGTAATTCCATCTATGTATATATCATAAGATATAAATCATTACCCAATTTATTATAGGGAGATATTGGTCCCACCCATCACATATTGAAATCATTCTTACATGTGTCACAAAAACACAAACCATTCAACATAGAATAACCCAATAAATAAAATGGGCTTCTTAAACATCATTCTATCATAACATAATCCATATGAAAAAATTAATTTAATAAAAATAATTCCATCATAAAAATATTTAAATAAATAATATGGATAGAAACATAACCCTTTTTCGGTTTAAATGTAAGGTAATTTTGATAAAACACTTTAACATGATTCCTAAAGAAAAACATCCTTTATATTTCAAAAAATATTTCTCTTCTCAAAATGACACGAAATTTGAAAAAATAATAATTCTGTTGAAATTATACATGAAACCATGTAGAGAAATCATCGAGGAAAATATGTGTCATGAAAGTGTAAAAATCCGTTCATTTCATATAAGTTAAAAAACATTCTTCTCGTACTTTTGCTGGAAAAGTCAAAAAGTACCTCTTATGGAAAATAAATGAAATATTCCTTCTAAAAATATATAAAAAAGTAAATATCTGTAATAATTACTTTAAACATACATATAATAATAGTAAGCATTTTATAAGAATAGTTTTTTTAGAAAACATCGTCATGGGATGACAAATAAAACCCTATTAAATACATACGAATAAACAATCTCAGATAAAAATGAGATTAAAAAATTTATTCCTTACCTTAGGTCCGATTTATTCCATACATGTCTGAAATGTCTATATAGTGAGTTTAAACATATTATTAACTTATAATAGAAAATAATAATATTTATTATATCATATATGATTCAATTACAATTTTATATTACATGTTCATTTGTCAATCTCATGTTAATGCAACATTTTGGGTAATAATAGTTTTATTTATCATACGTGTTTGGACTTATTATTCATGATATTATTACATAGATCATGATTTACTTATTTCCAAAATTTTAAACATTGTTTATATATCATATATATTCAGTATACAAATATATATAATATAGAGATAAATTGAATAGAATACACTGTTCATGGTGATAATAGGTTGTATGTATGCATGAACGTTGTATTCATTTCATTATTATATTCAATAGAAGTAAGTAAAAGAAATATAAATACACATAAATATAACAGAATTGTTATTTCATTTTTTCATGATTATTTGTTATATGTACTTTATAATCATTCTTCAATGGTTAATGTGGAAAACTAATCTCATTGTGTTGTGGAGACGGTAAGTCGTATGTACGTACAAGCGATGATATTGTTCCCATAGTTTTTCAATGGTTTTGAAGTGTATAGTATCTTAGAATTAGTATCATTTAATTATAATAATATATATTTATTATTTCTACCATTTTACACATCCAATAAGGTGGTGGTGAAAAACATATTACACCATAGTGTGGAGATAGTAAGTCGTACGTACACACGCGCATTGGTTTAAAATTTCATTGGATGGATAGAATGTGAAATAGGTTTGTTTAATGTTTATAATAACATATCAGTATATGGTTGAAACTGATTTTATTACTTTATAATGAAATAACTAAATAACATGAATTATAAGAAGAAATAAATTTTATAGAATTGGTAGAAGAGATTACCTCTTCCACGATATGCCTCCTTTAAATTTCATCTAAGGCACTAGAGTTGGTCTTTTGAGAAGACAAACACCTCTAGAATATAACAAGGGTAGTTGAGAGGGGAAATTTTCTACGGTTGTCTTGGATTAAAGGATCAAAATGGAGTGAAGAAGACAGGGAGGATGTTCCCTTTTATAAGAGAGGAGAGGGGAGGTTTACAAAACTCTCAAAATATTAATTAATTATAAATTAAATTTCAATTAAAAATGTTCCAAAACTTATTTATATAATATAAAAGATGATATGGGTTTGAATACCTATCATCCAATAATTTTTTAACAAGCATTGAATATTTTTTTGTCCTTATCGTTTTGGTTTTAACCGTATTTTACCATTTTTAATCTTACTGTGATATCATGTTATTTACACATTGCGGGTTAAATTAATTACCATATCATGTCAAAAGATCCCAAAATTATATTTATGACATATTTGGACTCATATTAACCATTTTTATGAATCATTTATTTTTTAGGAATTTAATATCATTTAATAAACAATTTTTCGTTTTAAGTTATAAATTTTGTCAATTTTAGACACTATTCATACTTGACTTTCAAAATAATTCATAACAACCTTATTACATAAAAAAATGTAAACTAAGTATAATATGTCAATATAATCCTAAAATGTAATTTATGACAAAAAAATAACCAAATTATAATTTTTTAATATTTTTAAATTCATTTATTTGAATCGTTCATTGATGATGTAATCACTACATCGTAATTGTGTCATAAATAAATCTATTTATCTAATGTATATAAATTTTATATAAAATACCGTGATATAAGAGATATTTTTAGCTTTATAATTAATATTTATAGACATAAATATCAGTTTTTTATCCCTATAATAAAATCAATTCATTGAAAGATATATCATTAGGTTATTATTATCTTCACTTTAAATTAATTATTATAAAATATTATTTTCACATCCAAGTGAATCCATGGTGTTCTAAAAATGACCAAACGATTCCCATGGACTGAAATATCTAATCCAATGGGATTTTAACATGTGTTATGGTTTTTAAGGTTATTATAATCTTATTTTTAGCCTTATTTACGAGATTCACTATTTAACAATTGTAAATTAAACAATTACTGATGTTACTATTCATAATTTCCAATGATAAAAGTATAATGTTAACATAATTTGGACCTAATTATTCCAAATATGGAACCCATTTTTTAAAATTAAAAACACACAAGTTTCATTAATTAATTTAAAATTAATATTTTTTTAAGAAAAAGGGTTTTAAGAGTTCAAACATTCAAAAGAATGAAATATTTTTACATGTGATTTAAATGTAAAATTAATGCTATTGACATAAGTTTTATTTAATGGTAAAAATATAATCTATTTATTCTTTAAATCCATTTAATATTATAATTTATCCATATAAATTTTCTCGATGAAAAATTTGTTTTAAATTAAAATTTTACGCATTTTTACTATTCATCGAAATATAAATGTTATCAGAAAAATATGAAATATTTATCCAAATTATATGTTTATATCCTAATTAAAAATATTTCTTTTTAATTTATCTTATAAAAGTGTCAAAACTATATTTTAAATTGTTTCACCATCAAAAGGAGGCAACACTACATTATTTTTAAAAATACTTATTTTATCTGAAACAAATTGATTTTGTTCCCATACCATGTTCTAGAAAATGTTTAAGATGAATAAAATTAAAAAATTTGAAATTACAATTCATAACCTATAGTTTTTATCCCATTAAATAATAATATTTTAATAATATATAATTGTTTAGTGAAACTCAGTGTCACGTAGCGCCCGAGATTTTGAGGAAGGTCACTCTTGCGTGTAATGCAAGCCATGTTAGTGTTGTGTATAGTGCATGCTTCTTTGGTGTTTCATATAACAAAATCAAAACATAGATCATTTATACATTGAACAAAAACTATAATCAGAGTTTTGTGAAATGAGTTTTATCATATGAACATGAAATTTTTTTCAACAAAAGCCAAGAATAGTGTTCAACACATGCCACGAATAGTGTTGTGTATTTTACAACTAATACATTGTTTCATATAATGCAATATACTCTTGGTGTAGCCTACTACACAAGATATCAATGAAATTAAAAGGAATATATCATATAAAATTTTATTGTGTTACACTCTTCATCTTCAACTTCATTAGAAAAACCACCCCTATCATGATTTATATATTTTTATAGTTATGCATGTGCTTATGTGTTAAAGGCACTTTCATTCTTGGAAGATATTCATTTTCTTTTCTGATCATGAGAGTCTAAGATATAATTTTTCATATAAATAATTGAATTTCACATTGTGGAGTTGGTTGTAATACCTCCATGATCTTGAATTACACATCAACTACACCACATGGAAGGGGAATATCATTAAATACAGATTTAGAAGGAATATACCATTATAGGCAATTCTACAATCAAAGGAGGAGTGGAACCTTTTGGGAATCATCACTCACTTTCACCTAGATGCTCATGATAATGTTTTTTATATCGTTCTAAAAAGTGTTCTATTATCCTTATATATCTATGATTGTACTTTATGGATTTGACAACATTATTATGAATTTTGAAGAATATGGGAAACTCGTTATCATGGGAAGACCGTTTATGGTTGGTCTCTCATTTAGATGGTATTCTAAATTTTTGTGATTATGATGTTGTCCAAACATCAGTGAGGAATATAGTGTTGTTTGGTTTTTATACATCATCATTGTCCAATCTTCTGATCACTATAATGTTTTATTATTCCATGAAGTTGTGATTTTGGTGGCTATGTATGAAGCATAAAATTTATAATTATGTGTCTACTATGACCTATTTTAACAGATAAAGGTAGAGCATATAATACCTTCTGTTACCCTTCAGATTCAACTGCTACTATATTGTAAATTTTATGAGGTGTCCGGGGATTTTTTAATTACTATATTCTACCCAAGAAAGGATTTATAACTAGGTGGTGATTGATCGGTGAACAAAGTTATATCATTTTATTCTGATCGGTTACATTAATAAGGTTGAATATCATGGTAATAATTATGTGTAAAATATTGTGAGGTTACATGGGGTTCTTTTTCTTATTGTTTTTTGATATATAACATTGTATTACATCAAGGTTAAATTTGATACTCAAATTGGATATGGGGACTCAGGTCATGTGGAGTAAAATGTAATATTCACCAAAAGATGGTAAGAAAGAGGATGGTATTCACATTCATGTTGAATATTATTCATGCCTATGTGTTGGATTTTTATAGATCATGGTGTATCCATTTGGGACAAGTTAATATTTCTTATAAAAAAATTTATCATTCATCGATCGTAATGGATCATTTCAAAGATCTGTATTGTCTCCCATGATACCCATATATTTATAGGGAAGAGGTTAAGGAAGCTTTTATGGGGGATCAAGTCTTGTTCTGGAGACATCAACAAGTATTCTAGATATTCATTAGCTTATTTTATTGGGATGAGTATATAGAAATCATATTAAAATTCAATTATTTATTTTTTGGAGTTTTCTATAGGTGGGTGACGTTTCCGGAAAGTGTCTCCTCAATTGGGTCACCATCGGTATGGGAAATAGGGAAATTCAGTTCATAGATATATTGGACTGTTTGAGGTCACATAGACGCTTGGGATGTTTTCCTATTCATTTTCATTTATGTTTTACTTTACACGAATTAATGATGTTTTCTATATATCACATCATATGATTTATCATCATGACCCATCTAACATTATTAGATGAGATGATATCGAGTTATCAGTATACCCTTCTTTTGTAGAGCAACAAATAGAGATCATTGTCTATCTATTGAAAGTATTGTGTGGAATGTCGATTCTATTTGATTGAGTTTTATAGAGGCATAGATCTAATTCTAGTAAGAAATTAGAGAATAATGTCTTGATAACAAATTAGTGGCCTCACCTTTTTAATGGATTTCAATATTCATCGTGACTTCTTTGGGATGGAATGAGATATGTTGAGTGTTTGTAACATCTTGTTACCTACTTTATGTTATTTAACTTATCTTAAATCTATTTTCATCATTTTTGGGCACCTCTTAAGAATCATAACTATGGAGTGTATTTACTAAGGAAAATTACCTAATATTTTTTATGTAGGTTTATTTAATTAATGGATTCCATGTATAAACATGTAATATATTTTAATGTTCTCCCCATGTTTGGTGAGTTACAAAGGTGGTTTTATAATTTTCTACTAGAAACTACATTTTTTCACAATCTAAAATTGATATACATGTCGTTTAATGGGAATAAATGTTTTGTAATGTCATCTATGAAGAGTTTGTAAGTCTGAAATATTGTGTGAGTGTATTACACAATGTGTATCTATTTCACATCGTGTATTCATAAATGATATCTTTTTGAATAATGTTGATGAGTTTATCATCATATATGATATTTTAGGATTACAAAATGTTTAATTGTATTACATTAAATTTAAGTCATTTGGTATTTGATTTTAAAGAGTTGTACAGCTAATTTATAGTTTAATTTGGTTGTATGATTGTTTTTTCTATTGTCCTAGAGGATCTTCTGAGTGATTTTTGAGACATCTTCTCTATCTGAATCAGACGGTTTTGTGATTGATCTCCTTTGTAGTAGTTTTGGATCTCTGTGTTTAATAATTCCTTGGGATTATTAATTGATATTGATCAATGTGTCTTTATTTATTTATGATTTTATATTAATTTATCTATTATAATGATTCTCTTGATTACTTTCTAGATCTATCCTGTGATATTTTTCCGGAGTCCAATACATTGTTGGTTGTAGTGTGGCGTGTGTGCATTCTTAAAGGTATATTTTGGTTTGTATTCCCAACCATCCTTTTTTGAATTTATTCCATTATGTGCATATTGATTCAAGGGACTTTTTTATTTTTTTAGTTATTCCTTATTAGTGGATCCCATTGCGGGTGTGTATAACCTCAGTTTGAGGTAATTAGTTTAATATCTATAAAATATTTATTGAATTGTCTTTCTCTGGTTTTAAAAAAATTATTCTATAAATGTAATGACATGATTGAATGATATGTTTTGTTTTTATGCAAATGGTTCTTTCCTAAAAAAATTTGGCCCGATATTTGATTATTTAATGGGTTTTATAAACCATTGTGAATTTGATTTGTGAAATGGTTTTCAAATCATGGATCAATGAAATGATTTAAATGAATTTATTTTGTAAAATAGTGCCCATGGTAAACCATGGGTACATAGGTGGGTGGTGTAGTAAGAGGCCTAAACTCTTGATTCTATTATGGATTTCACTCATGATTGTTCACATGATTCCTAAGACTGTTATTCTTGGGACTTGATAGATGTTCTTGGGAGAGATATCTTTTCATGGAATTCTTATGCTACCTAGAACTGATGTACATATCCTGGACCACGATTCATTTCATTTATTTGTAGGAGGTATGAGTGTCCTAAATATAATGAACAGGTGTAATATTAGGAATTATATGACCTGTTATATTATCTTCTACTGTAATAGCTTGTATTTCAATGAAATTTATAACATATGTTATACATGATATTATTTGAGTGGATTCGACTACTTTGATATATGAAATTATATGAAACATGTTTACCTTCATTATTTAAGAAAGGTCCCATGGTGAGAAATTAAATGTTTTCCATTTATTTTAATATAAAAAACTGCTAGATAGTATATCATGCCTTGTTTTCATTAATGTTGGTCATGTTCAATTTATTCTACATAGCTATGTTATAGAAAACCTAGGTGGGATCCTACACAGCCTATTATATCACAACTTGTGCATCCATATGGTAGTGCATAGAACATTTTATTTTCTTCAATGAAGGGAAAGGAATAGTGTTGTAATGAGGTGGTGACTTTTTCTATCATATGAGCTAGGGTAGTTGGTGGTGATATGGTGGGAGGTTTTACATGTTATTTTATGGAGTAGTATGTTTCTTAATTATATATTGATGATTGGACAAGTAATTTGAGATGTACTGAAATCATTTTATTTTATATAATTTCATTGTCTTATTTCAATTATGACATATACCTATCTATTCTTCTATTTAACTTGGTTATATGTATATATATATATATATCATGTTGTTTCTTTAGGTTTGGAGAAATCATTCCCTCTGACTGTCGTTCGATGACCAGGTTCTAGTCACTAACCCTAGGGGATTTGGAATTCCCTATGGGTATGTGTAAATTTGGGGTAGGTACTAGCTTGAGATGGTTTCCATGCCTATTTTGACACTATATTTTCTTATTAATTCCATTTAAAATTTTAATCTTCATTTTATGTATAATATGTTTTTTTGAAAATTCACGAGTTGATTTTTCCATATTAAATTTTATTTATAATAAGGTTTCAAAGAAAATTTATATTCCAAAGGATGATAGAAATAATATAAATGATTCATTCAGTTAAGGAAGTGTATATATTTACAATTGTATCAAAAGGGAAGTAATTTATGTTTTTAAAAGTGGTGATCATTGTTGTTCTCAAGGTATATTTATTACACCATTCTAACTGTTGATTTTAGATTCATAGTTAGAGCAATGTGAATTTATTTTTCAATATTGTTGTAATTTACCAGATATGAGACACTTTAAGTTATGTCATATGTTATATTTTCCAAAATTATGGGATATTAAATGAATTTTTTTAGGATTATATATTTTTTCAAAAGTGTTGTTTCTTGAGAGAATGTAGGATATTCTATTGGGCATAATTGTGTTGTTTTGTTTTTTTATTTATTTCAATGATATTAATATTGAATTTGTTTTTTTAATAACTAAATTTTTTTATAGTATAAGAATCGAATATAAAAATGTGGGATATCAATGTTTATGTTATACATGTAAAAATTACTTCACTAGGTAATATCCCCTTCTGTATATTGTTCCTTCTCTTTGAGAGTACCCCTAATGAGTCTTGTGAGAGTGGTTCAGGTAGTTATTTATTTAGGAATGAAACTAATGTTGATTTTTTTCCAACTTAATCATGATCAAGATATCCTCATGTTATAATTTATTTATATTTTCCAATGCTTGTATCACCCCATTGATTTTATATGTGTTATTCTTTAATAGAAAATCTAATGTCTTATACAGCTTTCTCCACTTGCACCACCAATCTAAAATGACTCAAAAACTGTTTGATGAATGATATAACGAAAATTTATGAATAATAAAACCTATTGTAAATTAAAAAATTTAGTCAACTATTAATTCATACAAAATAGGATTAAAACCCCATAAAACACTTAAAGGAAATAATATAGTAAATTTATTTTATCTTTAGAAATTGTATTATCATTAAAATTAAAAATATAAGTATATTATAAATTTAATATTTTTAACATGAAATTATTTTCTAAATTTAGCATGTCTAAATTATATTATAGTAAAATTTTGTAATTTTTATAAATTAATTAATTTTAATGTGGAAGGTAATATATATCATTTTACTAATACTATAATGTTTATAATATTCTCATGAATTGTGTATTACATAAAATAATATGAAATTTTTTATTAAAAACATTTAAGGAGTAAAATTATTAATTTCATTATACATTGTTGAATTTATGAAACCCAAGTTCAACATTTTCGAATCCTAGAGAATATATTACTATAAAATATATTTTTATTAGATTATTTTTTATATTAATATATATCAATTATATAAAAGAAGTATAAAATAATTTATATCATATTTTATATATCTATGATCATATTATGTATTTCTTGATATTTAATTTCCAGGGATAGAAGTTTGATTACTAAGATTAATTTTAATGACCATGATAATGGTGGATTTGTTATCTTGAATGAATAATTTTCATGATGTTGATTAAATATTTTTATTATAAATTTAAATTAATAATTTCATAAAAATAGACTATTATAATGATTAAGTATATTTAAATATATTTTATATTGTAATCAATTTTAAATTAATTATATATAATAATATGAATTATTAATGGTGATGGAAGCATTTTTCAACATAACATGTTTTCTATATATTATATTTATTAATTTCATAAATTATATTATATTAAATTTAAAATGAATTAGATTCAAATTTTCATTTATAACATATAAATTTAATAAAAAAAATTACATTCTATTTGTAATTTAAAATAAATTAATAGGAAATCATTGTTACCAAGGAAAAAAGTGAAAATAGAAAAATATACATGTAAAAGACTATATGCAAGCTTAAAACATTTGTTCAAATGAATGATGGAATACTAATCAACCATAGATCACCCTATAATTAATTATTTCCCTCACTTGTAGAAATTTTAATATTTCATCACATTTAAATGGAGAATACTTCCAAATAATTTCTGTACCCATTAAAATAAAAAAGTTTAATGACTATTATTTTTTTGTAAAAAATTTCATTATTTTAAATTATATTTTCAAGGTTATGTCATTATTTATAATGAGATTACATGGCTCAGGGAGTCTTGGTTATAATATTAGAAAAATATTATCTACATTATAACACACTTGAAATATTTTCCAAAAAAATGTAACAAATCCCAAAAGGCGTCTCATATGCTAAAACTATGATGAATATTAAATATAGCATGAGGGTTTTAACTTAGAAATGATATAATCTTGTGTGGCATCGGGTTATAATTTTAAATGCTATCATGGGTGAAAATAATATTATTATTTTATTTATTATTTAATTATCATATCCTAATTTTCTTCTATAAAATCTTATTTATAGCCAAACCCTATGGTTATTAGTATAATCCTAGAATTTTTGGGAGGCATGTGGATGGGATTATTGTGGATGATAATGAGATCATAATTTGGTGATTGATTTACATAGCAGTCTCTTATGCCAAAGGAGTTCGTAGATATCTCCAACAACAATAATGTAGATTTATTATTCAAAATGTATTAATATAAACATAATGTAGTACTTTCATTAAATTTTTTTATCCATGGTTTTTTATCCTTTATTAAATATCCATAAATCATACTACTAAATTTATTCATGGGTTAATCATTGATTTACATGTATTGGATTATCTTCCTACAACTAGGAATTGGTGTTGATTTATAATTATTTATTATTGATTATTCATTTTATTTTATAATTTAATTTTATTAATTCTAACATGAAAGATGTCTAATTATTATTCTTTACAACTCTATTTTATAAATTTTTTCCATATTTCTTCACGTGATCATCGTTGGTGATCCCTATGGTCTGTTGTTTGAAAAATACATTTTTGATGATCATTGCACAATCATTATTTGACGTTAAGAATCATTACTACATGTTTAGTTTTTTAATTGATGGGAAAAATATATTGAGTGGTTATGAAAGATAATTTTGGATCTCATCGAGAGTCACGAATTTTTACTAATGGGAATTTAGAGGTTTTGGTCCTTGAAAATTCATGTGTCAGAATATTTTTTCATGCAATCTAGCCATTGGACACTATCTGAGTTCCAGAAACATAGATTCATTTTTCATATATGATATTTGCTGTTAAAATAAATGAGGAGGAAGCATGAGAGGAACCATATTAAAATAAATTTATTTTTTTAAATACCTACATACATGGTGTATAGTGTAAAGAGAACACACAGTGTAGTACAATTACATTAGAGGAATGATTTTCACAAAAGTGTAAAATCATATATAGTGAATACACTATAAAAAATATGTGACATTTGGATAGTGGATCACTTAGTTACCCTAAGGTATACGAGCATTAATATCACCATATACCGTGGAAATTACACAATAAACATGGACAACCATGGTATATGAGCATGGTCAGGTACCCAGACAGGACCATTGTACCCAGACATGGCCAGTGTACACAAGCGTGACTAGTGTTCTTTGGAATGAGTTAATGTACATTGGAATGGGATGATTTACATGGGAATAGGCTGTGATAAATCATTAGAATCACTCAAATGAACATAAACTATTTATACCGAATACACACCTTTTAATACTAATAGAGGAGGTTAATTCCCTCATTCTCTTTAGTATATACCATTATCTATACAGATAATTCCCTTCATCCAGCCCTAGGAGGGTATAGTAAGGCACAATGTCCTGAGAAAAATGTGTGATCCCCACTATGGGATTAGTCTAGGATAATGTTCTAAAATCTCTCCATGTGTCTTAGTGTATGATCTTATATCAATGCTTCATCCCTAGGTAGGGTCAGAAATCAGATGACCTGTATACTATGATTTCTGCTCCCCCGGTGAGCAGGGTATCCAATTAGTGAATGGAAACCCCCATATACACTAGGTGAGATCCCATATCTTCATATTTGTATCTTTAGAGTTATATAGTGTACTCCTTCATGGATATTCTATAAAATTATGACCGCTCATATTAGAACCATTAATGTTATCAAACTCATAGATTGAGTACTCTAGAATGAGACTTGCCTTGTATCATCAAGAAAATTCCAAGACTAACAGCATGGTTCATATCATACCTTGATACTTAGTGTCTATCTTGAGAATATATAGCTTATTGTTTTAATGTCTATTATTCTAATTTGAATTCATAGAGATTACTATTCTATTGATTCTTTACTTTTAATGATTTCATGGTTCCCAATAGTGCATGTATATTCCCATCCCTATAAAGGCTCTTCCTGGATATTTCTTGCCATATGTAGATGAAAGGCCTTCCAATATACCCCATGGTGGTCCAAGATCATTTTAGAAATAAATGAGAAAAATATATATTGGTTCATACTAGGTGATTCATTTGAAATTAGTCCCCTTCTTCCTAGAAGGTTGATTTTTTTCAGCTTTGGTGGGATTATATTTGGCTCTTTAAGATTTATAGTACATGTGTTGTACTATAATGTGGGATATATATGTTTGAATGAATTTTTTTTATTAGATTTATTTCCCCATTAGTAATTTTATGGGTATTTTTATATGTGTATTTGTGTCTAGGTACATTAGTCAATAGACTCCCATGTTTGTGATATGCCTAATGTGTAATGGTTATAAGCCCATTGCATATTGGATGTGGGCTTTGCGTGTAACAATCAGATTACAACCTTTTAAGAGGACCATGTTTTTTTGTTCATGACATGTAAATCATCAAAAAAAATTAACTTAGTCTCTTCAAAGCTCTCTCAAATCATCCTAGAAACCATTCTCTTTCCTAGAGACAAATCATTTGATCCTTTTGGTGTTATCAAAGGGACAACTTGAAATGGGTTGGTAATGTTCTCAACAAATCTATCTATATTAATTTCATATTCAGTCCCATAAATACTAATATATCAATAGGCTTATGATAACATAATTCTTATTAATATACACAAATATTAATATACTAATGGAATATCAATTTTTTACCTTCTTTAGAAACCATTATAAAAATGATTACACCTACATGCGTTCATGTGGACTACCATCACCAAAAACCACATGCTCGATTATTCAACACAAAATAAAATTCATTTTTCACGGTTTATTTTAAAATAATTAATAATATGTTTAAAAAATTATTAATATTATTAACATTTACACCATTTCCTATCTTCATCCCGATATATGTAAAACAAATGTGGCACTCGTCCATACGAGTTTGTTACATTCTCTCAATTGATATTTATTTTGTTTCTAATATCATATTTTATACCATATAAAAAAAGATTTAAATCATATTAAAATCCATATTAATATATATATAATATCTTTATTCTTATATAATAATTATATTATGCCTAAAAATCACTTTCTCAGTCATACACATCCATATATTGTATTAAATTATTTTCAAGTCAATTTTACAACATCCATGAACAATGAAATAAATTTCAATCATGTATTTATATATAATTAGAAATAAAAGTTTTATTTGAAAATAAGGATAAAATTATTTTTTATATAGGTTCATTGAAATATTATATTGATATATAAAATATTATTAATAATATTCATCACTCAAAAATAATTATGTTTGCAACTGTGTTTTCCCTTAATTTCCTTTCTTTTATACATGTCATTTATTATAAATTTAATTCATTTAGAAATTATATCTATAAATTCGATTGGATATATATTTTCCTGAAATATATTTTATTCATTGTATTTGATGTTCAATTTCATAATTTATTTTTAATGGGGTTTCAATTAAAATATTTCGTAATACATAAGGGGTTTTTTCATATCTATTTTCGATCATTTTGATATGGTGTATATTCACACCATGTTTCACATTTTGTGATCTCTATAAAAGAAATGGATTCCATTTATTATAGTGTCTCATGAAATATATGGTAAATAAAAATACAATTCGTTTTAAACGATTCATAGGATTCGAATTTTAATGGTAAACATAATGTAAAAAAGTCCCATCACAATTTACAATCATTGAGACATTGTTTTATGAATCTCATTTCATTTAAATACTATGTATACAACCTGTTATATCATATAATGAGTAATATATTATTAACAGTACATTATGATCATTTTTAATCCCTTTATTTCAAGATATTTTTATTAAATTGTTTTCAAAGCTATAAAATATATTTATGACTAAAAACTAAATTTTCTGAATTTTTAATATTTCATCTCAAAATGAATTCATCAATGATTGTGGTTCTTACACTATAAAATTAAATTAAATTTTATTTTTCTCTTCCCCTCATAGTAAAATTAAATTTTAATTCAAAATAACTTTTATGATGAATCTAACTCTCATAAAATTATTATATTTTTAAAAATTAGGACCTCATTTCTATTTATGTTATTTATATTATATTCTAACTATCTCTATATTATCTAATTTTATACTATATATTTATAAAAATATTAATCTGTTATCACATGTGATGTTTATATTTTACATCACTATTTTTAAAAATATTTTTTGGTACTCTTTATTTTATGTTTATTCTTTAGAAAATGTATTCAGAATTTAACAAATGATATTTTATTTATTCAATATCAAATGTTTAATCTTTCGATCTAAATTTATTTTTGATAATTATTAGGTATTGTCAAAGAATAAATTTTAAGAACTATTTTTAATTTTAAATGTTTTTAAAATGTTATAAATTTACCTTTGATAATATTATTTATACTAAAAGTGTTTTTATTGATATTTTATTAAAAATAATGATCTTGAACTTTCCTTTTATAAATATCAAAAAGTGAACTTTTTGAAATTGACACATAAAATCTTCTTTTTAAACCCTATTAAGAAATTTATTATAAAGGAAATTTTATTATTTTCTTACATTTTCCACTTTATCTATAAATTATTTACCCCCCATGTAGATATGTTTTATTGAATCATATCTAAAAAGCGTTATGAAATATTACTTTTTAATATTTTATTTATTAAATTGACATATCTAATTCATGATTCCATATAATGTGACATCACATAAAGGTATTAAAATTATATTTTTTCCATGGATTAATTTTGAAGACATGAATGATTATTTTCAATTATCACCCATATGAATTGATGATAGATTGGTGGGGTCCAACATCAGCCTCCAGTGAAATGTTTATGTTTTGATATCTTAAGAGATAATAAGCATACAAAAACCTATGTTTTATTCCAATATAATGGTAGGAACTTCATTGATAATTCTAAAAGAATAAAGGGTGATCCTTATTGGATCACTCTCTCAAAATATAGGATGAAAATTAGTATATTTTTATCAGGATATTAAGGGTGGGACTTCTTGGACATGCTCACAGTATTATAATTCCATGTTTTTTTATTCAATATTTTGTAATTATGATATATTTACATGATATATAATATTTTTATATACCTCTAATTATTCAATATTGATCATGTTATTATACGATGCTCTTATGAAATAGTATATTTTTGTTAATTTTATATAAAATATTCATTTATCATGAAATGTAGAGAAATAATATTGTTTCGTGTTCATTTAAATAATATAATTATCTCATTTTCATTATTCCCATGTGCATATGCTAAAACTCCTCATTTCATTCGGATATTTTACACCATACTAAAAAATTTGTCTCAATCCTTACTTATGTTTCCATTCCTGAGATATTGACATGAGTATAACCTTGATGGAGTTTAGTTTGTGTTGATTATATAGAAATGATCCTAGGTATTATAAAATATATTTTTTTATATATCTAGTCTTAAAAGATACTAAACATTCTATTCTTGGGATTGTGTGATAATTGTGAGATGTAATGTGTGACATAAGAATATTATTTAAAAATATGATATTTTTAGATTATATCATATCAATTGGTATAATATATAATTTTTAATGAAATTATTTTTAACTTCTGTCTAATATAAGTTTGTTTTGGCTTGTATTAGTGCATTATTTATTTATTTTGGATGATTAGATTATTGATTTATGGGATCAAGATAATATCAAATTATTTACACCCTTGGATAATTATATGAATAAGATATCATCCTGAAATAATGGTAAAGATTATATTATCACCTTTCTAAGGAATAAAATCCATGACTATATATAGAATGTGAATGTGTTTTTTGAGCCAATGAAAAGAGGGGTAATCACCCTAAAAATGGTTGTTTGAATATTGACATGATCATAACTTAGTGCATGATGAGTAGTCCTAAGAAAACATACCAGACAAGACAGTCATATGGTATGTGATTAGGTTAATCATATTCTATATACAAACCATTCTGAAGTATTTCATCACATATTTATGGTAGTATATATAACCTAATATAAATATAAACATGGAAGACATGTGATAATATAATTTAGATAAATTTTGATCCAAATATATCATAGTTGATCCAAATGTGTTATTGTATGAAATGAAGGTTCCATGATAAAACACATTGTAAGATTAAATTTTCATTTATTTTAATGTTATTATATATTATATTAATTAATATTATTATTTAACATAAAATGGAATCATGAAAATGAAAATATGAGAGGCATTTCACTATAAGCACTAATAGAAGACTAAGGATGAATATATTTATTAAATAATCTTTAAATAATGGAAAATATAAATACATAACGATTATGTGGAAAAAGATGAGTCTTGTGTCCTATGATTTTAAGGTCTATAACTCATTAAGAAATATATAAATGATTTATTTATTGATATCCTAGTTTCACTCAATAGTAAACTAGAATAAAAATTTATAGGACACCATTAATTTAATTAGAAAGAATGTAATTCAAATTCATTTTATAAAAAACAATTTCATTAAATAACTCTAATTTTTTATACATATCAATCAACTTTCAATGCCAAACAAATATGATCAATCAAATATTAAATTTAAATTGTTGATATCATTTTTGAATAATTAAATATCTAGAAAATAAAATCTATATTCATCATAACAAATTATTAGAAGATAAGATTAATAAAATATAGAGCTGTAGAAGTAAATTTCAATAAATGATCTTTTTATGAATATATTTTATTTAATTTTAAATTAAAAATATATAAATTTAGAATTTAGAATTTTTTTAAATATGGTTTTTTAATTTAAAATTGATAAAGTATTATAGGAAAGGTTTATTGATATTTTTTAAAATTTATCATTACTATATTTATATTATAATATACCATTTTTATTCATACAATATTTCTTTATAACATTATCATGAAGACAGTAAATCATATAAAAATATAATTATTTTTTTAGAATGATGACCTAGTTTTAGAGTTAAATTATTAATTTAAACATAGTTAGATGATTTTATAAAAACAATGTTTAATGTTCTAGAAACATAATTAATAGTTTGGTAGATAAATTATTTTTCTTCACATATTTTAAACTATAGTTTCTCCATGTGGACAAATTAAATATAACCAATTTATTTAATATGTTAAATTATTATATTTATTTTATTTAATTTTGATAATGTAATTTTTACAGTATAACATATGATTACAAAAATTTAACTTAATGAATGTGGTAATGGTTAAAGGGTTTTTTGGAAAAATATTTTATTAATGTTTTGAATATTATTATCTATTAATTTTTAATTTTTTATATTTTAGGACTGAATTTATTTTATATTTATAAATATATAAAAATATATGATCATTAATTTAACTGGAAATTAATTTTATAATATATTAAAAACACTAAATATTAAAAACAAAATTTTTATACAACATGATATTTCAATATAGTAAATTTTTTAGTTATAAAGATAAAATTCTATTATATATAAATTTTTATGATTATATTTAGATTAGATATAGATCAATAAAACCATAATTTGGGGAAAAATATTTCCCTTATATTTTATATAAAACATGAATTGCTTGGATAAATCCTAGTAAAGAATGTAAAAATACAAAATGGTAAATTTAAAATAAAAACTAGTAGTAAACGAATTGAAACATGTTTATAAGTTTCCTAAAAATGAATGGTGGAATATTTTTTGATGTTATATCAACCAAAAATGAATTATTTCCCATTTTTGATACATTGAACATTGAATACTTGTATTCCATCATTAAGAAAGTAACATGGTTTTCAAAAATGGTATTTTTATCCCCTTTGAAAGTATTACACTTACACCAATTTTATCAACCCAATAACAATTAATAATTTGATCTAGATTCATTGTTCTTCCCAAAATTCAATGTTAAGTATCCTTATAGTTTTATCTATGTGATATCATCTAATGGTTGGAGTATTGTTTTAATAATTACTTCCAAATTAATTTTTTTTCTACCCCATCAAGATAATTATAACCATGTAACTATGATAACTCCATTATTAATTATATTCATATATTTTATTAATCTAATTAAATTTTCTTTTTTTAATCTTACTCTGAAACCATTCAATAAATATTGGTGTCATTATCTATACGTGTAGACTAACTCCTCTATAAAAAACATGATGGATTTTAAATCACCAGCATAAAAAATAGTGGAAAATTAATTCTTAATGGATTAATATGATATTAATAACAAAATTATGATTCTGAAATTTTATTGAATTCCCCACAATATTACTGATCTATAGAAAGAAAACACATCCCTATTTCATACCTAAAAATTACCCCTTTAATTAATGTTATTATATAATTTAATCATTTATTCCTTTCATAAATCAATTATAATATAATTCTATAAATAAAATATATATAAATTAATAATAATTCTTCATTATTTATGATATTATTTAAATATAATAACCTTTTTAACGCTAATCACATATATGTTATAAGTTGTTCTTGTTTAGATGGTTTAAACAATGATATAAACAACTTAAAAAATTGTTATCATAGAAGAATATAGAAAGAAAAAAATTTGAAAAAATAAAAATTTCTGAGGGAATAAGTTTTTTAATTATTTATTAAATTAATATTTTACATATCAGTAATATCACTCTTTATTCATTAAAAAATTAACTAAACATTATTTCCACCAGATTTTTCATTGCTAATCAATATAAAAATTATTATGAAATGATATTATAAAATTTTAAATCATTTTATAAATATAATAAAATTAAAATGATTATCTGAGAATGATGAACTTTGAATCAATGAAAAATAATCATCTATGGAATCAAAAGATTCTTTAAAACAAACTATATTTATTGGTAACATTCAATGATGAAAATAAATTATAACATATGAATTAATTTTTAATTAATTATTATAAATGATTCATATAAAAGATTATAGGTTTGAATAATATTAATTAATATTTAAATATTATAGTAATTTTTTTATACAGTAGGATAGAAAATGCACGGCTAAATTAAATTTAAGGTAATTATCTTTGCATCTATATTTTTCATCGTTGAGAGATAATGTGTAATCACTTTTTATTTATTTTGTTATTATATATACGTTAAAATTATTTATTAAATACTTATTTTTCATGAAATATAAGGGATTTAAAGACCCATATCATGTTATAACATTAACAAGTTATCCGTTCAGATGATAATGATGATGTAAGGGTTTTCCTAACTAAATTTTCATTCTTTGAGTTTTGGTTGATTATATGTTGGGGATATTATTACCCATGATTAAATTATAATGAATTTAATATTTAATTTATATGGAATCATATTTATATCTCACAAAATCAATTTTAAATGTTACATTATTCATGTATATTGATGTTCATAGTGGTGTTTCTTATTGATTTCCTTTCATTTAAATTTTTTTCGTATACACATAATTTTACATATAATGTTTAATTACTATATATTAAATATTTAATATAATAAATTATATCTTATTTATGTTATTTTAATATCAATTTCAATATATCCCTTCCAAGTGGTTTATATTGAAATGTTTGTTTTTGTGAAAATGATTTTGCATCTAAGTTTTACTTTATTGAGAAATTATGTGTATCCAATACTAGTTTCTTTTTGGTGAGGTTATATATTGTGTGTGTATTTATTTAATCATAATATTTCATGTAATATAATTGATATAAAATTATGATTAATGTATTACACTTTATAGGTTTTCAATTTGAATGGAAAAAATTATGTAAGGGTGTTTTATCTAAATTTTTTTTAATTGAGATATTTTCTATTTATGAACAAATAATATTTTAATTTCTCCATAAACTATATAGAGGAAATATACTAATATGAATTATATTTTAATAATTTTGTTTCATGTTTTATTATAATAATCTATTTTATTTGTTGTTTATTTTAATGTTACTTAATCAATAAATGATATTGATAACTAAATAAATCATTCACTATGACAAGATATTTTTTAAAAAAATTAATTCATCCATTCATGGTGTTTCCACCTCAAAAATTTTAATATATTTTATTTTACTTTCAACTTTTTAGAAAGATAAATGTTTCACTGAAATCGTTTACCTTGAATAATTTTTTTCTCAAAAATGTATAATGTTTTTATGAATAATACCCATAATTCCCAAGTTAGTTGTTTGTATTCCATAACCACGATTTTTATTACCACCAATGTTATCGATTATATTTGTGATCCGAATAATTTTTTTTTAATTTTACCTTTTTATTTTCCCTCAGCATTCATTTTTAACAACCATTACGTATTTCTAATAATGTATCTTTGAAGTAATTTTTAGGAATAATGTTTTTCACATCATGTTTTTAAGATCATTATGTATTTTTCTAGTCATTATTATTTATAGTTTATATAAATTATATATTTATAAAATTCCTTCTATTAAAAATCTTAAAAACCATCCTTTTAAAAGTGATTTATTGAATATGATTTTTATAAACATGTTATGAAACTATTTATAAATGCTTTTATATGTTTAAAATCTATTTTCCACCATAACACTAAATGAATTATTCCCTATATAGTTCTATTTTTTGAATTTATTTATAAATGGAAATGTTAAATACTCCTTTTGAGTGAAATAATTTTTGTATAAACCGATCTAATATATTATTGCATGTTTATAATATGCCACATGGAAATGTTACGAAACCCATTTTTCAGTCACTAGGTCTCAATGTTTGGGAGAATTATTATTTTAAATTGAAACACATATCTATAAATTATTGATGTGTGGGGATCCATATCACCCTAAAATTCATTTAATAAGGTTTTATATCTCACAAGATAATTAATTTTGTACAAACTAAATTTGTTTCACAACAGAAAATGTGAGCTCTGTCTGATTATGCTAAAAACATAAACATTTATAATTGAGGGATTACCCCAAAAACATTAAGGGTGGGCCTTTTTGTATATTAACACACTAAGAAAAAATCTTTTTCCTTCTATTTTGTGATATATTTTAATATTTTGTTATGTTTTTATGTCTTTTAATAATTTAATATACTTATGATTATGCTCTATGGATCATATTATTTTCTCACACATGTATCCATTGGTACATGTTTTTTCAATTGATATTACATTTACCTATATCATTAATTATGAAAAACTATTATTATTAAACATCTTTCTAATAAGTTATTTTCCTCTATTATGTATTCTAATATAATTATGATTTAACCGTTAATAAAATATTATTTTATTTTTCCTATACCATGTAATGAATCATAGTCCATTATTATGATTACATTCCCTATAGTATGATGTTGATTATAACCATATAGGATTGTTTAAGAGAGTATACAATGGTTCTATTATAGAAAATGTTCATAATTATTTTCAAATATGATTCTTATATAGCTATTGAGAAATGATGATAATCATTAGATACATGAGATTATGTGATTATTATGAGATGTAATGTTAAAATTTTATAAATGAAGTTATAAAATATTATTATTCATATATACTATCAAAGGGTATCAATTTATTTCTTTAAAAAACAATTTATAGCACCATATCCATGGGTACATGTCTAATGTTCGTTAATGGTTTATTGTTTAATGATGAAATATTTAATGAGATTATATTTCTATATGTTGTTAGTATCACATTATAATCATCATGGAATTTTAGTATAATTATGATTTATTATTGATTACATTATTTATGATTCACTAATTTTTTGGTTTAATTTTATCTGTTTAAATTCATAATCATATCGTTCAGAATCACTTGCAACATGTTTCGAGAATGGATTTGTTAAATGTTTTGAAAGAATGAAATTGATTAAGATTGAAATTTATAATCCTAGAATATAAAATTTTTAATTCATAAAGATGTTTAAATTTTTTAATTTTATTATTACAACCCCTTGGATGAACAAAAATATTATTTTAATTTTAGGATACATAGGTATTTTGGTTTTATTTTCATGAGTTTAATGGTATTTTGATAAATCCTTAAAGTGTTGTATTTTCTAAAAAATTGTTTACCATATTCATTTGTGAAGGGATAAATGTGGGATATATGTATTCCATTAAAAATTTAATTTGAAAAACCCTAAATTAAAATGGTGTTCATACATTCATTGATGAAATATTTTGTAAAAAAACAAATTACCTCTTTGGTCATATTCGACAACTCCAATTTAGTTTACACCATGTATATATTATTATATGATTAAATATAGATATTATGTTTTATTCACGTAACTAGGTTGTTATTTGATATTTTTTATATGTTTTTTATTATATAGTGGATATTTTAGATATATTTTGGATACAATAGGTCACATATGGATTTTTTAGAAGTTGATTCCATGGCTGGTTTATTTTTGGGAAATTTATATACTAGTGTAGCATCCTAGATTTTGGTGACACCAAAGGGTTCCCCATACCTAGTTGGTCACAAGACCTCATGATCATTTCCCAATATTCTAGAGGCTTATGACTTGTATTGAGGGACAAGGTCTCGTAATGGGGAAATTATTCCCTCATTGGAAGAGTGTACACATCAGAATTAATAATAAAATAATATAGGATGCAGAAATACCATACAATAGAAGTAAATAATGAAATAGTGATAGAAATAAAACAACTGAAGAATATATATATATATATATATGAAAATTATGACCGTCATGTGTTTCTTGGAAAGCATCTAAAACAGGTCACAAAGCTATAAAAACAATGCAATTCAATATAAGGAAAGAGAAAGTAAACTACAACAGAATCAAAAACCCCATCTATGTCCCATGCTCTCCAACTCCCATAGTAATCATGCACCTGATTAAGAATGGTTCTTTACCTTTTCTATACGTGCATCGTAAAATATTCTTCAGTGTAAAATCATGATCCAGGCATGTTGTGAGATGAATCCCAGTAGTAATCCACCCAACGATACGCGCCTATCTGTCATTAAATATGTATAGTAGGTAATATGAAAAAATGAAGCAATAAACTAGGATGTAATCACAAGTAAAAAATCATACAGTTTTCAATTGAAATACTTATCATTTATTATTCACCCCTTCAATCATTTAACCCTGGTATGTAACCTAAGTTTTGTACCCCCATATAATGAAACAAAATAGACATCTCAAGTGACCATCAAAACAATCCAGAAAGATTGAATCCAAGATTGTGCTTTATCTAGGGAGGCTCATAATAATCATTCAAATATTCACACAAAAAACCCTTTGAGAAATATCTCATGGTATAACCCCTTTGGTAAAACATATCATCAATTCATTAAATAATGATGCTCTAGGAAAGCCCTCACATTCTAATCAACTTTAGTAAAACATCTACACCAAGGCTCTCACAGTCATGTATAAATAATCGACAAGTCCCCTCAGGCTTCCGGGTCCAAGGATCTCATGGTCCATTAGAAAGAAAATATCCCATATGTCATATCAAATAATCCCATCTAATCTACAACTACTACATTTCTAAACAGTCACAATGAATTTCACATTAATTTCATATAATCAAACTTTGTTCTATCCAATCAAGGCATGGTAAACAAGGTACACTATATAGGAAACCTATACCAAACGGCCATAAAAAATCAAACCAGGTAAATTCACCAAGGGTGTCCCTTTGACTGGGTATATATCCTTACACATAATCAAAAACCCATCATCAATCAATAAAACCATAGTTGGTAATAACAGGGTTAATTTCCAAATCAAGCAATACCCAAAACATGGGCATGTAGAACTTTTATCATATATAATCCAAAGACAAAAATTTAAAGTAACAAACCACATACCTAAAAGTTGTATGATTGATATAGTTGAATGTCGGCCCTTGAATCATCCTAGATTGGAATAGATCTACAAAAAGGTGAAAAACAACCAACCTCGAATAAATAACAAGATAGGTTGAATTAGGAGGAAATGATCAATAGGGTTTGAGAACTCATCGGTGGGATTCCAACACACCTTCAGTGTCTCCATTGGAGTTCGAATGGAGAATCAGGGGTTCAGACTTCATTAGTTGTTATGGAGGGATCATATATGAAACATGGAGAGAATAAGATGGTTACAGATATGAGACGCGAACCCCTTCTGATATATAAAATAAAAAGAAAAGTACATTGCATCATTAATAACACTACACATCTTGTAGTAGCCTCAATCATCACACTACTTAAGCAGGTCTACAATGTCACCACACTGCCTTGTATTTAGTTGTTACTCGGTAAAAACATGGTTTTAAACTATATTCTAAGTACATGTAATGTACACAGAGGTTCATGAATTGTACATAGAATGTCCCTACCTATTCCTTTTCATCAAAATGACCAGAATATAACATCCATACCAGAAAAATAAGATCATGGATCTTACAAACATCACCCCATAAATAAATTATTCCCCGAAATACCCTTCCAAGGGTTGTTGATAAGAATATGCAAACAAATCTAGCCATTGTGATTGCACATCTGCCTCTCACTACGAAGTCTCGTCCTGCAATCACTTGTGATTCCATAACACATGCACTAGAGGAACAGACCTATCATGGAGAACCTTGATGATCCAATTCACTCTTCGAATAGGGTGCTCCTCAAAGGATGCATCCACCTCCTACTCTACCTCCTTGGGATGAAAATCATGATAAAGGTCTAAAAATAACTTCGTATGTGATAAAACATGAAATACGCCATGCATATCCTAGTACCATTGAGGTAAATACTACTAATAGGAAACTGTCAAAACTCTCTCCAAAACCCCTAATCGCCCGAAAGATCTCTATAAATGCTTCTCTTATCTCCTAATCCTCCTATGTCCCAACCTTAGTGTGACATAGTGGAAAACTTGATCTCTGACCTCAAACTCAAGAGGTCATCTCTGTTGATCAGCATAATATCTCTATTGAGACTGTGTAGTATCCATCCTATTTCAAATAAACTCCACCATCATAGTGGTCTATTGGATAGGATTAAGTCACAACATAGTTTCCTCCCCTGCCTCCATCCAACATAGGAGTGATTGGAATGACCTATCATACAAAGCCTCATAAGGTTCCATATGAATCATTGCTTGAAAACTATTATTGTAGGAAAACTATACCATGGGTATGTGTCTCTCCCATGATCCCTAAAAATATAGGACGCATAATTGATGCATGTCCTCCTAAACCTAAATTATGTGCTCAAACTAGCCATCTATCTATTGATTGTATGATTTACTCAGAAGTACATGAATACCCAAAGCCCTCTATAGTCCCTTCCAGACAAGAAAAGAAAACTGGGCATCCCTATCTGAAACAATAGAGTGTGAAACCCCATGAAAATTTACTATCTATAAGATTTAAATCTTTCAATGATCATCAACATTTAATTTTTCCATTGATCAGTAGGAAATGTGAATCCTTCATGATTCTGTCAACAATAACCCATACAACATCATTTCCTCAAGGCGACCATGGTAAACCCATCGGGAAATCCATCGTGACTTCATTACACTTCCACTAAAGAATGGTTAACTATTGTAATATCAATGATTGTCATTGATGTTATGCCATCACCTTCTGATATGTGGAACATCTCATAACCAAACCCGCGACAACCCACTTTATGTATGGGCACCAATACTGATGATGTAGATCATGATACATCTTCGTGACACCCTAATGAACTGCCCCTACTGAGGCATGGAAGTATCAAAATAGATCCTCACGTGTGTCTACTAACACCCATACATTCCCATGAAAACTCAAAACGTCATCCTCTCATATGTTCCACCTAAGAGTAGGGTCCTTTCTTGGTACACTCTTCTATAGAACTAGGCCTACATAATTTAATAGCTACCTCATTCACACTTGATCGAGTAGAGTAGAGGTAAGATCTATGGAATAAAGAAATGTTGGCCTTGTTTTTTGTGCTCCTCCAAATGAATCTAAGAGAATATATCCATAAACTACCACTCACCACTGGCCTCCTAAAGTATATATAGCTGAGTCCTCTTTCTCAATGCATCACCAACTACATTTCCTTTCCTATGTATGTAGGAAAGCACAAAGTCAAAATAAATAATGTACTCAACCCACCTTCACTATCACGAATTCATATCACAATGAGTGAAGATATACATGAGTTTTTTTTGGTCTGTTTATACCAAAAAATGATCTCCCATAAGATAACATCTTCAACAGCAAAAGGCCTGAAAAACTGCGGCTAACTTGAGATCGTGTATAGGGTAGTTCCTCTTATGTGGTCTCAACTATCGTGACCCATATGAAAGGATTAATTCCCCCTACATATGAACTGCTCCCAGCCCGATACCTGATGCATCGTAGTAAATATTGTACCTCCTAAAACTTTATGGAAAAATTAGTATCGGTGATAAGGTCAGTCTCCCTTTTAGCTCCTAAAGGGATGAATCAAAGGAATCAGTCTACAAGTACTTTGAGCCCTTCTTAGTCATGCCTGTCAGTGGTTCTTCTAACCGTGAAAATTTCTGAATAAAGCATATTTATTAACCATCATACCCTAGAATACATCAGATCTCAATGAAAATGTATATCTACACATAGGAAACTACTCCTCACACCTTCTCTAGGTCTACTAATACACCTATCTATGAGAATTCATAAACAAGATATAAATTTGGCCCATCTTAAAATGACACTGTGAGAGCTTATCATTTAAATGATGCTCTACTAGTGTACTCAATACGATCTCAAGATGGATGTCATGGTCATGTAGATTGTGCGAATAATCCAAGATATCATAGAAAAATAATACCATAAAATATTCCAAGTAAGGATGGTACACTGGGTTCATCAGTGCCATGAATAATTTCAGCTCATTCGGGAGACTGAACGGTATAACCAAAAACTTGTATAGACCATTCCTGTTATGAAAGTTGTAAGAGTTATATATGACATTCTAATGTGAAAATGTTGATAATAGGATGGTATGTCAATAATTGATAACACAAGGGATCCTCAAAGATGATCAAATAGATCATAAATCCTAGGAAAGGGATATTTATTCATAACCATCTACTAGTTCATATTCTAATAATCCGTACAATGTCTGAGGTTATTGTCCATAATAACCGCAGAAAGGATATGGGAACCCCAAGGATATGTATAGGGTCATTTGAAACCCTTTGACTGCAACTCCTCAAACTACTTATTGAGCTCATGTAATTCTATTGTATCCATATAATAAGGAGGAATGAACACAGGTGCCACTCTGGGTACATGATCAATAGACAAATCCACATATTTCATAGGAGGTAACCCTGAAATAAAATCGATAAAGACATCTCTTAAAATGATCCACCACTAGAAGAATGTTTATTTGTGATGTCCCCTAGTCATCCAAATATAAACAAGAAATCGATAATATGAATCCTCCCATCCCAATATGCTCGGGTCTAGCTTTGTTCGCATGGCCATCCCATTCTCCCTTAGGTAGAAAAGATCCACCATCTGGGGACGGGAAACTCACCATATTATGAGAGAATTAAAAAAGTCCTAAAATGAGACCAACCATTCCATTATGATATTGACAATTAATCCAATCATCTCTAATACATATAGGTTCTATAAGAAGGGACACTCACCAACCACAAGAGGGAACCACTGGCACTGATGTACACTAGATATCATCATCCCCAACAGATTGTATAGAACCATTACATCATCATATGTAAATATACAGATACCAAGGCACTCCACAACAACTACATATATATAAATCTATATGAATCCCCTATATCAAAAATAGAAGAAGCTAAAACCAAGGAAACTGGAATTGATCCTCTAATTTTAGATGGGTTGGGATCTTGTTCATATTGGGTCTACTCTAATACAAAAGTTTGACCTATACCTAGGTCCTATGACCTTACCTTGATACTTGGAGCTAGACCACCTTGTTGCTGCTAAAAACCTAATCTATAGTTTAAACATCCACGACCCCCTACTTGGCCTGAATGGCGTGAAAAACTCTTGTTCCCTGACTAACAAAGAACTATTGGCCCCACTCCTGTACATGGAGTCATAAAATATCTTCTCTCACTAGATTCTGGTGAGAACATCCTCTAAAAATGATGAAGATAAACCATCTCTCCGTAATATCAGATCTCAAATTGGTCTCTCAAGAAATATGGTCTCATGTGCCCACTCTTCCCACACTGGTAGCACCTCACCTAGATACCTGAATATGAATCCCTTCTTTTGGAATGACTATGAAAAGGCTCTCTATGGCGATTCCTTCTATTAGTCAAAGGAGTAGAAGCCCTAAATGTTGAACCTTCATGGCTTATAGCTTCAAACTCTCTCAGATTTCACTCGATAATTAGTCCCTAGTTTACTATAGTAGCCATTGATGTCAACCTGAAAACATTCACCTATGATATGATTTTGTGTCTGAGACCATCCTCAAACTACCATTCCAGTGATAACACATCACCCCCCCCCCCCAAAATAGGTGTGAATATCTAAAGGTCTGTAAAGTTATAAGAGTAATCAATAACTAAAAGAGTCTCATGCTCCAAATTCAGGAACTTCTGTGCTCATTCGGCCCTCAATATCTCAGGGTAGAAGTAATCATAGAAGCTCCTACGAAACTCTTCCCAATACATATCCTGATGACATCCCACCAGTGAAACAACATTCCATCATGTCATGGAGGAATAATATAGAATTTATGTCATGAGAATCACCCTCCTATCAAGAGGCATCTCTAGATGCTCGATGATAGAAATCATGGCTTCAAACAATGACTCTATAGCCTTTGGTCCTCCATCCCAAAAATAATTGGGAGGATGTTGCTTCTATAACACCTGTGTCAAGTCTACCATAGTTGGGGTAGGATTTGGTTCTCCATGAATGGTTTTCATAATCCTCCTAAATCCTTTCTAAAATTGTGAATTAGAAACTACATCCGATATAAAATGTGGTTCCAATATGATAATGATGGGAGGATCTATCGGTATTCCTTGATCTACCATTTCTGGTGTCTGATCATGTACCTTTACTTGGTGTAAAATCGGATGACCTTTTGGGGGAATGACTCTGTAAGGTCAATTACACACCTCAGTACAATATTAATTAAAATAGAAACTCAAAAGATAAGGAATGGAACATGTGAAGGAAAGAATTAAATTTTTCCAAACGAAGTTTACTTGGTGTGTAGAAAAAATACACAGTTTGTCCCCATAAGCCTTAACATGGGCATGTACATCTAGAAACATGGACATGCAACACACCATACACATGACATGTTCCTCCTAAGAGATGACATCTACATGAATATTCCCTCCATCCTAGGTACTTCTACATGGCTAAATCTACATGGGTTATATTGGTGTGAAACTACATGGTGTGAACAATGTAGACACAACATGTAAAAAAAATGTTCATCCACCCATGTCATTAGTCACATGGTAGGATACATGGGTGGTTATATCATTCCATGTACTCCTAGTATGCGTTGTGTTCTACCAAAAGATTACCAACCCCATGTCTCTACTCACAAAGTTAATCACATGGTCATCCACTACACTAAATGTACATACTGTACAAAATGTTTACTAAATAAAATCCATTTCTTCTAGAATAGATGAACACATGTCATGGGTTCATAACATTGAATGTTGTGCTTTTTCTGATTTCAGGATAGTAAGCGCTTGAACATCTCTGGAACCCCTAAAATCATAAAATATGGAAATTTCATGCCAATTTCTAATCTGTTAGAGCCCATACTCCATACATATAAAAGTTTGGAATCTTTATTCATTTCGTATTTTAATAGAATTCAATTACTGTTCAAACATGATCCACCTAATTCTGATCCAAGAGGGCCCATATTAGCTTAGGGACTAAATCATGGCATCCATATAACAGAAACAATACATATACCAATACCATATAAAAATAGTCTATCTTCCTTTAGAGGAATCTATTACAACAGCATGCATATCTAGCACGACATATATCAAAATAGCATGAAATTAGTATTGCTATCTAAATGACATGACAAGAATGCATGGCATGTGATTTATGATAAGTTCCTATATGATAAATGAGATGGAATACCCTCATCTCATTGGGTTACAACAAAATAGAACCACAATGATATTAATACTAATTGAAAAATACAATTGAGTCACCCAATGGTGAATTCAAATCAACTACAACAGATCAAAATCCAAAAATAATACAATTCAATTCGTGGTAATTTGGCTTTTCCCTATACACAAAGTAGCTACTCCAGAACACAAATGATTAAAAACTCCATTTCCTTCCTATCACATCCAAATGTCATCATAAAATAATACAAACTACAAAAATAACATCCTCTAATACCACTTTGTAATGTCTCAGATACGAGTCACCCCCAGGGGTGCGCCGTACATGGTTGGTCACATAACCACAAGTGAATTTCCTCAAATGGCATAGGCTACCAACTAACAATGAGGGCCAAGGTATGATAATGTGGAAACTATTCCCACATTTGTATAGTATACATGACTGAATTAACAATGAAACAATAGTGGTAACAGTAATACCATACAACAAAATTAAATAGATGAAGACTGATAGTATTAAAACAATTGGATAATATATATATATATATTATGCATGTCATATAATTCTAAGAAAGCATATGAAACATGTCATTAATCATGAAATATAATAAAATCCAATATAAGGAAATAGAAATTAAACTCCAACACCATCGCAAACCTCACCTTGTCTCATGCTCTAAAACTCCAACAGCAATCAAGTAACTGATGAAGAATTGTGATTACCCTTATATATAACTATAATCATAAAATATTCTATGGTCTAAATGTATGACCCAAATATGATGTGATATGAGTCCCAATACCCACCAAAAGATCTGTGCCAATCTATCATTGAATATGTATGTCAGGTAATATGAAAAAATGAAGCAATAAACTAAAAAGTACTCAAAATTAAACAATCCTACAGTTTTCAATTACATTAATTTAACATTTATTATTCACACATTTAATCATGTAATCCCGAGATCTAGCATATGATTTTTATCTCCCATGTAATGTAACAAAAAATACATCTCTGGAGACCATCTATAAATTCTAATATTACTGAATCCAAACATGTTCTTTAGATTGGAAGACTTCTCACAACAAATCAATTATTCACAAAATACCCTCTAGGAAATCTCTCATGGTCTAACCAATTTGGTCCAACATATCATCAATTCATTATATAAATACCATCTGGGAAATCTATCACATTCTAATCCCATCAGGTCAAACATCTACGCCAAGTCTCTCACTATCCTATGTAAATATTCTGGAAGTACCCTCATTCTTTTTGGTCCATGTCTATCATGGTCCATTGTAAAAAATAGTGTTCATATAATATCAAAGAACCTCATGTAATCTATAACAAATTCATGGATAAACATTCTCAAATCATAAAATAGGAATTTTGTATAATCAATCTTCATCCTAATCAAACTAGGCATGGTAAACAAGGTACGCCTCAAGGGAAACATAGGCCAAATGACCATACGAAATAAAACAAGGAAAACTCACCCATGAAGTGTCCCTTATAAAAGGTATATATCCTTATTCAAAATAAAAAAACTTTATCAAATAATAAAACCATAATTTTTAAAAACAGGGTTGGCTTCCAAATCAAGAATTACCCAAAACATGGGAATGAAGCACATTTTTCATATATAATCCAAAGACAAACTGTGAAAGGCACAAATCACCTACCTTAATGTTATACAATTGATATACTTGAAATAGTCCCTTGAATCAGCCTAGATTAGCATAGATGTACTAAATGTTGAAATGTGCCCCACCTTGAATAACTCATAGGATAGAATGGATCAGAAAGAAGGGATCAAGAGGGTTTGAGAACTCGCTGGTGGGATTCCAACGCACCCTACGGTGTCTCGATCAGAGCGCGGATGGAGAATCATGTGTCCAGACTTCATTGGTTGTTCCAGATCGCTCCTATGTAAAACATAGAGAGAAGAATATGGTTTCAGATATGAGACATCACCCCCTCTTATATATCAAGTTAAAAATAAAACCACACAACATGTTCATTAACACAACACACCAAATAGTATCCTCAACTGGCCCCCAGCTTATCTGGTTCTTCCAGGTCACCACACCACCATGTATTCATCCATTACATGATAAAAACATGGTTGTATGCAGCATTTTAGGTACACGACATGCTCACAGAAGTACATGATGTGTACTTAGAAAATTCTCACTTCTTCCTTTTTCCTCAAAAGAACCTAAAAACAAGATCTATACATAAAAACAAAGATCCTGGTTCTTACAACCAGCTAATTTAGCTGGAATAATATTTTTATTATTGGTTACCATTATTTCAGGACCTTGTTATGTCTCAACTAAATTTTATATGACTATTTCAATAACTATGTTTGTAAGTGTATGATGATAATTTATTTGTTTTTCAGCATTATTATATGATTTTTTATTTTTATATGCATGTAAGTTAAATATATGGATCTACAATACCATATCCAGGGTTAGTATATATTACTTATTCATTTTTATTTCATGAAGAAACCATTCCCACAATGTTTTAGTGAGATACGTTTCTATTATACACTATCCCATGGTGAATTAGAAATATATTTAGACATTTTTGAAGCCTTATACTATTTACGTTGTGGTTTCACCAAGGCTAACGAGATTTAGTATACTTTTCATTTGTTTTCATACACATTTTCACTCAACATATGAATTCATATATATACTTATATATTTAGGTTAAAAATTGGTGGGTTTCTAATGAGTTGTGTGCCCAATCCCTCCACGTGGAACTTTGGGGAGGTATAATCCTTATGAATAGAATATTGGTTATGGTATGGATCATAGAACATCTGTATTAGAAATTGTTGATTGGTGGAGATATTGATAATATTATGAGATGATGTTGAGGACTATCAGTAAGGATATATTTTTTCTTTTTCTTTTTTCTTTTCTTGTATATGATTGGAAAACTATGTGATATTTCATTAGTGTGATTGTGTATGCTTACATAGATTACGTTTTATATTTCATGGTGAAAATCATTTTTAATGTATTTTTTAAACTATTTTTCAATGTGTTTTAATCTAATTATTATCCATTTTAGTTTTTTCAATTCTTTATTTCTAACAATATGCTATGGGACTGAGTGGATAGTCCCCATATGTCTTATTATCATAAAGTCACCATGTGTTGGAAGGCTCTGGAATATATGGAGTCATGGATGAGGACATGTGTTGTTCTAGATTTGATTGGAGGTTGGATTCCCTCTTGGGGATGTTACACAGGATTTGGATGTACTATTATATATTTAGGATGAAATTGGGTTTGTAGTGAAAATATATTTTGTTGAAACATTGATAGGGGTCCATTTTACATTTTGAGTTTTTTTATATTCTGTTATACTTATTAAACTATGAACTACTATTTTTTACCATATTAATGATATATTGAATTATGTTTTTATATACTATAATTTGACTATTGAACAGTACATGTTGATATATTTCTCTTAAATATTGTATTATGATTTATATAAATCATAAATATATCATTTCATGTTTTCAAAAGCTTTTGTTCTTGATGATTTGGTTTTTTATTAATGTATTGTTTTCTCAACATTTGGTTTTTTATCTCACTACCAGTTAGAAGAATCTATATAAGAGGGATGTGTACATGAGGATATGTGATGGATAACTATAAAAATAGCATCTTGTTTTATGGTTGAGTAATAAAAAATAATAATTTTATTTATTTTGTTATTAAATTTCAAAAAATAATAATTTATCATGTGACACCCAATGTACTATTTTAGGTAAATTTACATTTATTTATTGGACTTAATTTTTTGTTATATATTTACTGGGTTTTTTTCATTAAAAATAATGATTTTTGGATAGACAGTTTCTGACACATGATTAGCACATGTTGATGATAAATAGTGCACTAGTCTATCCAAAATCATACAACATAAATTGTGCAACTATCATATTAACACATTTAGGCACAGAGCTGTGCATCCCTTCAAGGAAACCAGGTGGTTTACCCCTCCTATTGGAATGAAGTGCCTCATAGATAGAACATGGTCATATATACGATGTGACCTTATTGATTCGTACATTTTTTTAAATCTGATTATATCCATCATGAATTTAACCATAAAACCCTTCATTTCACCCAATTTGAGCCTCTCCATCCATAGTTAAATTACCCGTAATCTTATACACCCTCATGGCTTGAATTTTTTGTGACGTTATCTTGAATCTTCAAGAAATCATTATATGGGACCATCCTCTATTATCCTCATATATTCTTCTCCCATGTATCTTGGGTTTTATTTTCTCTATGTTTTTTGGGGACCTAGAACGTGTTCTATATCATTTCATTTTTTTTATATTCTTGGTTTTAGTATTTTATTAAGTTAGTAGGTTCCTCTAAATGATTTTCTTGTGGTTTCCAACCAGATTTTGGAGACTTCAAGTGAATGGAATTTGTATCTATGATATTACATTACATTATGACTATAATTTGAATGATTTTGTTTCAAAATTTTATTTCAAATTTTGTGTGTTGGTGTGAATGTTATTTCCAAGGGTTTGGTGTGAGATAAATGCATTAAATTGATTTTACCCATTTTTAAATAGTTTTTTCTCTAATTTAAAGGTTTTGGATATTTAATTTTCAGTGCATAAATATATTTTCATTAATGGGGGGAATGATTTATGGATAATTAGAACCCTAATTAACTTGTTGGAATTATATGGACTAGTATTCTAACTGAGTCAATAGTGAATTAACCATGTTTCCCCTACAAGAATATATTAAAACGCTGATTAAACAAATGATGATGCTTTATTGATTTATAGAACATTGTATTACGCCTCTCTAATGGCTTGTACATGAGAATATACTACATGGTGGGACCATCGAGAGGAATAAGATCATTGGACTTTTTTACCTTACTTCATAGGGATTTCCAATTAATCATGAAATTCAAATTTACCTATTTTTCTTATCCATATACTATTCATCTTCTTTATGAATTTAAAACATTTTTTCAATTTAAATTTCATAATTTCATTCATGTAAAATAGTAATGATAAATAATCTTTTAATGTCATCGCGTGGAACCTTTGGCTGTTATCGTATATAGAATGTGATCTGACACCCTACAAACACCATTATGTGTGTAGAGCATATTGTGTCTCAATTGAGTAAAGGAAAAAAATTCCATGGATGTGATGGTGGTTTCTCATGTTATGAATTTACCTATAGGAAATTTTTTGTGGTGTTGGAATGGTTTTGTTGAGACACATGTCACATGGATTTTATTCATCTAGTTGATTCTCTTCCCTTTTTGGATGTTTTCTATCTATTTTTAAATGATAAATTCATAAATCATGCTTGTAGTTTTCTTCTTCTACATTGAATTTTAAGTATACTAGTCTTTATGAATGTGAATAATGTATTAATTCCTTATATTATTCTCCTATAAAAAACTATTCCCAAAGGTGTTTCTTGATTCCCAAACACTAGTTTCCAGCTAATGGGGATTGGGAATTCCCTTTAGTACATGCCACAGGCTGGTCGAGTTTCATGAATATGGAAGCCTCGGATTTTTCATGAAAAAATCAAATAATAGATAGTTGATTACCATATTTAGTTCATGTTATATTGGAATTATATATTTCCAAGATCATGGAAAATTGGGAAATGAGGATATGGTTGAAAGTGGGATGTCTTTCCAACACACCATGTTAAAGTACATAGATCACCATGGGATTTGGGATATATCATAACTATTAACATATGTGTAATTCATTAGTAACATACTAGGAATAAACTCTATGTATGGGTGGTGTGGTTCAATTTTTTCCATATTATTTTCAGATTTTTTCATTTTATTATTTAGTTGTTTAATTTATAGTATTAGTTGTATTCCTATGAAATGATGTATTGACTATTTTTATTTGCATTGTTGATAATTGTAGTATCATTTCACCATGTAACGAACCTATAAATCCATGGGAAGAGGTGAGAGAGAGTTATTCCTCGCCAGATGGTTAGAGATTAGTTGAGGTAGTAGTTTGGTATGTTTGATATTTTCATCTGGTACTGAGATCTGGCTATTCGAAAGCTATGGAAACTAAACTATGTTCAAAAAAATATAGATAACAACAGATCCTAATGAATAAACACACAAATATTACATGTAATCATATAGACTCTAGAATTAGATTATTGTGTTTAGAATATTGATAGGATTATTAGGTTCTTCAGGACTCCAAATAACATCAATGTTAAGGGTGCAATGCTTATGTTTGAAGGGCCTAGTCATAGGTTGGGGTAGTCAAATTTTCAAGAATAGAAGCATGGTAAGATAGGATATGATTAATTAAAATATTCTTTCAATGAGATGTACATACCTAAGACTCTCTATCTTATTAAGAACTAGGTGTTTTATACCCTCCGCCTTGGGGAACAATATTTTCTAGAGTACGCTAATTATTTTTCAAATCTATTCTCTTTAGCTCCTAGGTTTGTTTCCTGTTAATATATAAAGGCCCAAAAATTTGAAATGGTTTTGTGGATGGATATTCAATTATAGATCATTCAATCAAATTGAACACATATACATATATTGTTGATCGAGATCTGGTGGTGGAGGTTAGTTGGGAATGGAAATGTTTTTTTGGAGCTATTTAACATATGGTTTTGGGGGTCATTGAATTATATAGAAGAATAGAATCTATGATGAGTGAGGTAATAAGGGTGGTAATAACTATCCATATACATCCTAACCACATTTTTTCAACATCCACTAGTAGTAGTTTAGTCATGTTTCCACCAGTGTGAAGCCCATAGACATATATAGACCCCATATTTATCTTTACCCAGACAAATTCTTTAGTTTGTATACATGGGCCACTCGCAATGGTTTTTTATAAATTATCCAACCTTATCCATGATTTTCATGCTCTTTATTTTCTATGGGAAAGGAAGATAAATCAGAACCATCCAATGCTATGGGTTCTCAGTTTGATCATCCCTATTGTAGGTCTTCATATTCCATTGGGAATAGTTATCTTGATTAAAATCCCTAATGTCATTGTCTCTCCATGCTCAATTTGAAATGATACACCATCATGATATGGATCATACTCTAGTGTAATAAAATATTAGTCCTACAACATTTAGAGGTTATGTTCTTATTGCATCACACATAAATATCCATTTATTTGATATAGGTTCTTATAATTCTATTATATATGTTTGTCTTATAGTCTCACTAAAACATTATATATAACATATTTCATATATTAAAGTGTTTATAAATCCTCTTTGTTAAAATACGAGGTAAGGATTCAAATGTATGCCTTCTATTATGACCATTTAATTGGCCAAGAAAAAATCAGACTTCCTTGATTTGTGAATTGACTTATTTAGTATGATCCTAGGAATGGGTTTGATAATTATTTTTATATTTCAAATTAATTATAATAATCTTTGAATGAAATTTATATCCCTTTATGGGAATACTTGGGTATGGTGAATGGGATCCACATTCAAAATGACATGAACATAGACTTCTAATGTTAGGAATACTAGTAAGACAATGTTTTTCTATAATACTGAAATTTGATGAGTTAGGTTCTTTGATCACGTTTTCTCCATTATTTGATGAATTTATAGATTTATTTACTTGGTATTTTATATGTTTTTCACTATAAAGAGAGTGGAGTTCACTATTGACTTTGTTTTTAGAACATAGTGAATATATATTCCCTTATATCATATATCCCCCATAGTGTTAAGGAAATTAAAGATATTTTTGGATGATATTGAATCCAAAGGGTTCAATCTCCTGAGTGTCTCACCATGTTCCACTCTAAATATTTTTATTAAGAAGTTCTTTGGATCACTAGGATTATTCATTAATTACCATAAGTATGAAAAGGTGACTTTCCTGAATTAATACCCATTTCCTGATATTGATGACTAAATCAATTAGCTTAAGTTGGAATGGTTGATTTCCAATATCATTATACGATTTAGGTATCATCAAGTTAGATCAAGAGATGAAAACATTCCCAAGATTATATTCCAATGTCAATATATCCATTTCAGAAATTTTTTCATGCCATCTGGGTATACCATTTCTCCTATGGTATTTATTTCCACTATAAAAAATTTTTATTGTAAAACCCTTTACTCCATAGTTGTGGTATTAATGGATGAAATAATAGTTTACTTTGTAATATAAGATGAGTATGCATAGAATATGAGGATTATGATAGGAATTATTTGGTATCACCTTATTTGATCCAATATTTCAATGTGTTGCTTCTGGATATGTGACGTAATTTTTCATTTCCATGTGATATGTGAACAAGTTGTTTTAGTAGATCCAATTAAAATTACAGAAAGGATTTCGTGAGATCATTTGAAGAGTGGATTTGAGATTAGGATCTCCTTAAGCCTATAAGGATATTACTAGTGGGTTTTAGGAATTTATCTCAACATTCATTTCCATTAATGCATCAACTCAAGAAGGGGTAAAGATAGACTAGATTTTGATATTCTAGAAATCCATCAAAGAGGTAAAGCATTTGTTAACCAATTCCCCATATCATGATTTTTTTCTAGGGCATTAAAGATGTACATAGTTTATCGTGATGATGTATGTGTGGGTCTAGGATGTGTGATGATGAAGGGTTACCATGTGGTGATGTATGGATCTCTTAAAATATGGTCACATGAAAACACTTTCCCAATAAATGACCTAGATAATGAATCATTGATTTGTGATTTGAATTCGTTTAATCACTATTTTCGGAGAGAAATTTATAGTATGCATAGTTGAAAAAATAATGGCCTAAATTTTCTCCAACAATTATCTGAATATGATATAGCACAGATCAGTTGAATACATTAAAGGGGTCGACATTGATATTGTTTATACCAATTGTATAGGGAATGTTTAAGATGATTATATATGTAGAAATATTCTAACCTAGACATTAGTGAATTCCACTGATGAGTGGACTCTGACTAGACGTTTCTCTTTGATTCATCTTGAAGATAAGGATTATAGTGGAGGCATATTCATGGATTGTATTTAGTTTATACCCCCCATATCTAACTAATTCAGGAATAAAAACATAATGATGTGCTATGAAAATGATTTACTCGTCATTTAATTATTGGGGAGGATTATAAGTTATAGAAAAAGACCTCCGATAAAATTATTTTCTTCATGGTCCATTCTGTTGTTTCATTGTCCTTGTAGAAGATGAAATGCAGGATGGCCACTAGTCCCAGTTGAACATTATAATATAGCTACAAAAACATTTATGATATGTGTGATCATTTTGGGGGTCTATTTATGTGGTGTGGAATAACTGACATTTTATTGAGAAGTTATACATCTCAACAAATAAAATAAAATCATTAGAGACCCTCATGTACATTCAAAAGATTGTAAGGATTCATGGTGTTTCATTGCATATTATTTTGAATAGGGACACTAGTATACATCTCAATTATAGTAGGGACTTGAAATGATATTGGGGTCATATGTCAAGGTCATAATAGAAGAACATCCTCAGATGTATGGTCAGTTATTATTGGAAAATTCGATTATATAAGACAATATCCATGTGTGTGTGTTTGACTTCGAAGTCTCTTAGGATACCCATCTTCAGTTTTTGGATGTTTTTCAAAAAATTATATATCAATGTTCAATAAAGATGTTTCACATGTATTCCATTATGGTCATTTATGTCATCACCTCAATTTTGGATATAACTATGTGAGACTTATTTTTTAGGACCAAGAATATTTTTAGGATACATCTTTTAAAGTTTAGATGATTATATAATGTATGTTGACAGTACCGAGCATTCATAAGTCCTGTGTCGATCAACGATGTAGTTTGTTGGAGATATAAGTGGGAGAACAAGTGTATCTTATTGTGAAATATCGCCTAGGTCATTGTCATCTTGGTATGAAGGGGGAGGGTCATACAAAGAGTTATATTATACTATTATAGATTATCAACTAAATCGGTAAGCATATATTTATATTGGATTTTCCATCCCTATTGATGAAAATTCAGGAATCACATCATATCACATAATTCAATAAGTGTAATCCACATCCATCCCATTTTTCTAATTGGAATGATTTATTACTAGAACATGAAATTTCTAGAGAGAGTAACCGATGAATATTGTAGACACCTAGGTAAATATTCATATGATAAAATCTATTCCTCTAGTTTGGGTCATCTAGTACAATTACAATGGTGAGAATGATACATAGGAATAGTGGAAATGGGTGGATAAGTAGTATTGTAGAATCTCATGTTTTAGAACTGGAAAAAATTATGAATGTTTTTGAACTTTTTCGTATACCGGAGCAGTTGTTTTTGAAACTGAGTTATGGAACATAATTTTGAGTGTTGGAACACTTTTACGTGTTGTTTTTGGACATGGGTGAAGGCCCGAGATTTCTCTTGAGTGTCTTGAGAAATTTTAGGACAGTCGGACATGAAAAAAAATCCTGATTTTAAAGACAGTAGTGGGTGCATGGTTTGTGGCCTGTCTGCTAAATTGGCTTGCCCACTGTAGGTACCCGTGAGACCCCATTTATGATGGGCATTGTCTTTGCGCACGGGTTGTGCATGGTTTTTTATACATTCCACCTAGACCGTGTGGGGTGTGTCTTTGAGGAAAAAGACTCTTCACAGTTTGAGTATTGTTTGGAAAACTGTGCAGGTCAAACAGTGTTGTTGGGTTCTTTTAAAAAACATTGAATTAAATTAAAATAGAATAAAATAAAATTAAAAAGAAAATAAATCACTCTCCCTGACCCATTATTTTCCTTGACCCGTAGCACACAACACGACCCCCTATCATACAGACTCTCTTCCTTTGATGTTTCTCGTCAAATTTCCATGGGTTCAATGTCTGGATCTCCGAGGTAGGATTCTCTCATCTTTCCCCCTTAATCTGGCCATTTTTTGACCTCATCATTGCCTGGTGTAGTTCGGTCGAACCCTAGGGCTATGGGGGTGATTCTATTTTCAGTTGTTTCTTATTCTAGGTTTGTGTGCATGACCTCTCGGGCTGTTTTGGAGTGTGTTCTGACAACCCCTACCTAAGGTGAGGTGGTTCGGGTGGTTTCGGTCTATCAGCTTGGTTTCCTAGAAAGTTTTTCACCTCCTTCATTTTTTTTCAACTATTAATTTTGTATCTTTTTGTATTTATGAGTCCCCAACATGTTTTTTGAAGTGTGTTGAGCTTCATTATGCAATTTTTTTTGTTCATCTCTGAAACCTAAGGTATGGTTTCGGGCCCATTGTTGGTTTTTTCCCCATCTGTGTTGGCCTCTCTATGTGTTATAAGGTGCCTCAAATTTTTGTGCGTAGTGCATTGGGATGTTTCATGTGGTTTCAAGTCTCCAATAAAAAAGGCAACTCGCTTATGTATTCATAGGTAAGTAAATATTTTTTTGTTTGTTCGCGTGTTACCTGTGTAAATATATATGGTAGTGATTACACATGTATGGGGCATGGTATTCCCATATATATATAAAGTGCAAGTGTATGTGATTGGAGACCGGTATATACATATGAGTATATATGTAAGGATCCACTTGCGCATTCCCATTGCTATACGAGTCTGTACATTGGAAGTATGTTTCTATGCATGTATGTGAATGTTCATATACACAGTGGGGGATCAGCTACTTTTTGTTAGAATGCTCTATGAACTAAAGTGGAAGGCTTAGTTCCACTTGAGGTAGGGTCCCATTCTAAGTCCCCTATTTCACAAATGAAATAATAAAATGGTTATTGAAATTTTATTGGTAATTAAATCCATGAAGTGAAGTATTTATAATGAATTCCAATTAAATGTTAATTTATTATGTTTCATTTTAAATGATAAATGTAATAAATTATTTGTGTGATAAGAAATATCATGTTTTTGTAATAAAACCCTCAATCGAGGTGTGCTTCCTTCAATATAAAAATTAATGGTTAGACCTTTATTGGTTTAATTTTCATATTTATAATTCTTATACCCTAATTTTTTGTGGAAACATATCATGTTTAGGACATGAACCTAATGTAATTAGAAATAATGAGTTTCCCTTTTTAAAATATTAATAATCCAAAGCACCGCTTAATTGTTCGGTCCAGTTTTAGATTGGAATTACCCATGTAGGTAATTTCCAATTTTTTTGATACATGGAGTCCTATAAATGAAGTCGACATGTTTTTGTAAATGGAATGGGTTGAGTAAAATGAATGGTTATTTATTAATGATTAATGTAACGTCCTGGTTCTGGAAGCCGCCCAGAGGCTCTACATACCCGGTTGGTCACATGTCCTCAAACGCATTTCCCCAAACATGAGAGGCTGTCGACTAGAAGTGAGGGCTTTGGGTGTGATAGTGAGGAAACTATTACCTCATTAGGTGAGTAACACAATGGAAGTGAAACCGATATCAATAGTTAAATCAATAGAATTATCGTACAAAAGTAAACAGCAGAAGACTGAAAGAATTAAACAATTGGAGCTAATATATAAATTGATGCATGAAATATATGTCTAAGAAAACAGCCAAACAAGTCACAGTGATGGAATACAGTAAGAAACCTAGTACAAAGAAAAACAAGTAAACAACTCATCAGCATCGCAATCCTCATATTGGTCTCATGCTCAATAGCTCTAATGTAGTAAAGTACCTAAAGTAGAATGGTGCTTTCCATTATCTATACCTACAACAATACAATCTGCTTTGGGCCAAAATCATGACCCAAATAGGGTGTGATACTAATACTAGTAGGAAACCACCCAATGATCTATGCCTAACAGTCATTGAATATATACGGCAGGCAATAAAAAAAGTAGTAAACAAGGAAGTACTCAAAATTATACAATCCTACAGTTTCAATTCATTCTGTTTCATATATAAAGCAAGAAGCTAAACATAAATAGGTAACCCTATGGGAGGTTCTAAGAGCCTACCCTATTTTTTTCAAGTCACAAGAGTATAACAAAGACACTCTGAGGAGGATCTCACTGTCAATTCTCCCCTACAGTTTACTATAAAAAAGACTCTCTAAGAAAGCAGTCACCGTCAATTCCCCCTATAGTCTTTCAATGGTAAACTATAGACACTCTGATGAAGCACTCAACATCAATTCCTCTTGTGGTCTTGTAATGTATCTATAGACCCTCTGAGGGATCACTCAATGTCAATCCCCCCATATAGTCCCACAACGTGATAAAATATAACACACACTCTAGGAAAGCCCTCAATGTCAATTTCCTCTATTTTATCACTACACCAGGTTCCTACGGGCTCATGTAAAGAAAATGTGCACAACGATAAACAACATCCAATGTAAACCTCAAGAACTACTTGGATAAACAAACTACATCATATGAAAACATGTTAGTTAATAAACACCCCACCCTAAAAATAATAGGATTGGAAAAGAACAAGGATGCTGCCAAATAGGCAAGGCTAGACCAAACGGTCAAAATAACTAAACATTGTAAAAACATCCATAGCACAGAAAAAATAACCCTATTCTCATCGATGAACCTTCATCCAATCAAACTAGGAATGGAAGGAAAATAAAAGGCTTAAAACCATAAACACATAATACCCCGAACAAGGGTATTGGGAACTTTTTCACATATAACTCAATGGTTTTCTACGGAAAGGCACAAACCACATACCTCAGCATTGGGAGATCAGTATACATAAACCTTGGGCCTTGAATATCCTTATAATTTTGTAGATATAAAAAACAATTAAGACACTCTACAAAGGATTACTCCTAAAGAGGTGAAATCAGGAAACTGTGATCTTGAATAAGGAAGAGCTCACCGTGGCGAGTCTAATGCAATTGAAAGTGTTCGAATCAGAGGATAGATGGCGAGAATAGGGATTATATAATATCTATAGCCATAAGGATGATCTCAGTTGAGATGGGAGAAGATGATGAATGTTCTGCCCATTAGATGTGACCCTGGTCCATTTAATGAAAAAAAATAATGTACAATACATGTCCTTCAAAGGTACACGGCATATATATGCCTTATTCGGCCCCTGAATTAGGAAGTCTCTAGGTCACTACACAAGACCGTGTACTCGGCCATTATACTGCTTATACACAGTCACCCACAATAACCGATTACATGACGTGTACTTATAAGTACATGGAGTGTACTCTAGAAATTTCTAGAAACTCTTCAATTTCTCAAAAACTACCATAAATGAAAAACATACTAGAAGAGAAGATCTGGGTTCTTAAAAATTCCCCCTTTAAAGGTTGTTTTTCCCAAATTTTCCTAGTAAGTAAGTGTAGAAGAAGATTCCTCAAACAGCTCCAACCACTGTGATCGTACATCGGCATCCCTCTACCATGTCTCATCCTATACTCGTCTGTGCCACCTTAGCACTCGTACCAGAGGAACATACTGGCCACAGATAACCTCCTCACTTCGATCAAAAATCTCGATAGGATGCTCCTCAAACGTGGCATCCACCTCTAACTCAACCTCTTCGGGTTGAATAAAGTGAGATAGTTCTCAAAATTAACGTTGTAGCTGAGAAATGTGGAAGACTTTGTGCATAGCCCGGTACCTCTGAGGTAACTATAACAGATAGGCAACCGGATTGACTTTTTCCAAAATCTAAAATGGCCTGACATATCTTGTTGAAAGCTTACCCAATATCCTAATCATCGAATGTTTCAACCTTACTGTGACACGTAGAAATACCTGATCTCCGACCAAGAACTCAAGAGGTCATCACCATCAATCAGCATTGGAATTCTTTTGAGACTATGAAGTAGCCATCCTCTTCAAAATCAACTCTATCTGCTTTTCGGTCTCCGAGAAAAGACAAAGTCCCATAATAGATGCCTCTCATACCTCCATCCAGCATAAGGGTGATCAGCATGGCCTACCATACAAAGCCTCAAAATGTGTCATCTAAATAGTTTCTTGAAAACTATTATTGTAGGAAAACACCACTAGAGGAAACTGCTTCCCCCAAGAACCTACAAAATCAAATGTGCATGCTCGTAGTATTTCCTCTAGGACATGAATCATTCGCTCAGATTGGCCATCTATCTAGGGGTGGTAAGATGTACTCAAATGTACATTTCTACCCAAATCCTTATATAGCCCCTACCTGACCCGAGAAGTAAAATGTGTGTCCCTATATGAAATATTGGAGTGTGGAACCTCATGTAGACTGAAATTCTTGGCCGATTGTTGTCTATCGACCAGTCAAGGATCCGGTGCCCTGCTAATGTGTATAGCTGCACTTGGGTCGAATCCTCGGCGATGGTACTTCGTAATAGTCGATTGTTTTTAGTTAATTGTATTTTGATTGGGGGGGTTTGTTTGCAGAGCTTAATGGAAATGTTTAATGGAAGATTTTTTATTTAACATGTTGATAAATATTTGGGTGAGTTCATCATTAGAGTGTTAAGCATGTGATATCCTTGAGTTTTTCTTTATATTGCATTAAATTAACACCCACATCAAAAGTTGATGTTGATTGGAATTCCCAAGTGTTAAGCCTTTAATCCAAGACTTAACGTTACTTAGGGTTCCAATCTCAATTAGTGCATGATTGTGGAAGTGTATTTATGGTTCCAATAATTCATGGAAACCACACGTTGAACATAATATATCAACAATCTATGACATGTTATGTCCAACATACACAATGTTAAATTAAAGAATACTCATCGAGAAAAACCTCTCAATCACTTAGCATCGCAAGATTATTACTCACCCCAATAAGATATTTACTCATCCATTTAAATTATTAGTAATCTATTCTATTATGTTTATGTTGATGAATTACAAAGGGAAGAAAAATAAAGGGATAAGAAAAGAGTTGTGCACCGAACACACACACGAACGATGATGAGCGTAAAAAACCGGACTTTTTATTGAATAATAAAGTAAAAGAAGATGATGGATTTTATATTGATTTAAACTAAAATAATAAAAATAATATTGAATTATAGAAGGTGGATGATAATAAGAAATTAAGAAGAATAAAATTTCATTAAAAAAGAATTACAAAGACAAACACTTCCAAAATTACAGCAATGAAAAATGAAAAAGTAAATGAAGAAATAGAGAGGAGGAAGGGATTATCAAGTAAAAACATGAGTTTGGAAAATCCTCCAATGCCTTTTTCAGGGCCTTGGTACTTCCAATCAATCCTCCTTTTCTCTGAAATTCCAACCCTTTTGAAAGGAGATGAGGGGATGTATTTATAGCCCAAGGTGGTGGACTGTTTACATTACAAAAATACCCCTCCACTTGGCTCGTATAAATGGACATCAAGACAGCCTAATATCGAGAAATCTTCTTCTTAAATGTTGTAGATAATAAAGTTGGATGACTACTCTCAAATGTTTGAGTAATTTGGACTTAATGATCAAATGTTATGACCGGTGGATTAAACAAAGTAAAACAGTCCATTTCAATCCAGTTTTTTTTGATATCCAGAATGTTAAAGGGTTTTTCAATATGAGTATGCCTTCAAAACTGAATGGGTTCTTCAAAAAAGTGGACTTTTTATATATCCTATTTCACACCGCAAAATCTCAGCTAGATTTGATTCTTAAATCATGAGATATGTCATGTATACTATACTGATTTTAATTCTCGGCCAGAATGGTGGGATGGACTTCAAAGCTTCATTTGGGCCCCTTTTACTAAGATTTGGGCCTTGAATGTTTTATCCAAGATCACATGTATTGTCCCCAGAATTATGGTGGAGAGGTAATGTTTTTGGACTTCTGGATTTAGCCCAGTAAATCAATCTTCAAGGATGGTCCAGTTTGTTCATAGATTCTTTTGTCTTGTTTGTGAGGACCATATTACCCTTAAAATAGAAGAATTGGCTCTTGGTACCTTCTAATAATATGTTTTATATTGAAATTAGAATCCTAAAAAACAGGAACCACATAATTTGGATCATTATTGTGATTGTTATTATTAAAAAATTAAACTGACTCAATTGGACTACTTCAACAAATGTTCAAAAATTATACTTAATATTAAAACATTAATATTTCACACAAATTATGCACATTTCATATAAAATAAGTAAATTTAGTATATAATAAGTCATGAAAATATTAATAACATCATAGACATACAATATCATGGATGTAAAACCATCTTAGATCATGAACATTGAAGTACTCCTTGATTGGCGAGAATTGATTAACCATCATGAGTCTATCATTGATGATCCATACATCATCATTTCCTCAAGGAAATCTCAGAAAACCTATCACAAAGTCCATTGCAACATCATTCCACTTCCACTTGGGAATGGGTAACTGTTGAAAAATCCTTGCTGGTTGTCGATGATCCGCCTTCACTATAGATAGGTGGAACACCTGATTAGGAAATCAGAAACATCCCTCTTCATTCCTAGACACCAATACTGACGGTGTAGATCACGATACATCATTGTGAGACCTGTATGGACTGCCCAAACTGAGGAATGAAAGTATCACATTATCTTCTCGTGTTTCCCTTTTGAAACCCATATGCATCCATGAAAATGATAGATCTCATCCTTGCCTACCGTCCGTTCAGGAATATGGTCCTCTCAAGACATACAATCCTACAAGACAATGCCTTTAGAATCTGATATCTATCTCATTCACACTCAATCAAGAAGAGTAGAGGTAATAGCTTTTGAAGATTGAAACGTCTTCCCCTATCTATCGTGCACCTCAAAATGCATCTCAAAGAACATATCCATAAGTTACCACTCATTAATGGTATCCTGAACTGCATGTATCTAAGTCCTCTTTCTCAGCGCATTAGCCACTGCGTTTCCTTACCCAGGCATGTAGGCAAGATCAATATAAAAATACTGAAGGTACTCAACCCACCTTCGCTATCTCAAATTCAGGTCACTCTGAGTGAATATGTACTTGGGAATTTTTTGGTGGGTCAAAACCACAAAATACTCCCCTAGAAGATATTTCCTTCAATAGTGTAAATCATAAACAACTGTAGCCAACTTGAGATCATGCATCGGGTAATTCCACTCATGCGTCCTCAACTGTTGAGACTTGTACGCAATGACTCATTCCACCTAAATAAGCACACCTTCCAACACAATACTAGAAGCATAAGAGTAAACATTATATCTCATACCTAGCTCTAGAAAAACATGTATCGGTTATTAAGTCAACCTCCCTTTCAGCTCATGAAAGTCTGACTCACAAGATTCTGACTACAAGTACTTCTCACCCGTCTAAGTCAGGCATGTTAGTGGTACTTCTAAGTATGAGAATTCATGTATGAAATATAAGTAGTATCTATCCAGCCCTAGAAATCTTTGTACCTCAAATAAGTTCATTGGATGACCCCATGAAACTACTAGTCCCACTTTATCTTGGTATACTGATACTCATGTCCCTTATAAAACATTACCCAAGAAGTGAATCTGGTCCATCCAAAAGTACCATTTTTAGAGCTTAGAATATAACTAATGCTCTATCAGTGTAGTCAAAATTATCTCAAGATGTGTGTCATGGTCGTTCTGGGTGTGAGAGTACACCAAGATACTATACAAGAAGACCACTACGAATGAATCCAAGTATGGGTAGAACACTCAGTTCATCAGTTCCATGAAAACTATAGGAACATTCATGGGACCAAACGACATAACAACATACTCGTAAAGACCATACCTGCTCTAGAATCCTATAAGTGGTATATCAGATGGTCTAATGTGCAACTACTGATAACCAGATCTCAAGTCAATCTACGAGAACACCCGGGCTCCTCGAAGTTGAACAAATAGATCATTAATCAATGGAAGGGACATTGGATCTTGACCGTCAATTGGTTCATCTTCTGATAATACATGAAAAGACTGATCATACCGTCCGCCTTCTTCACAAACAGGATAGGAGAACCCCATGGAGAAGTACTGGGTAGGATGAAACACGTAGCCTTAAACTCCTCCAACTGATTCGTATGGCCCTGAAACTCTGGTGTAACCATCCTATAAATAAGAATGAACACCGGTTCCACTCCTAGAAAAGGATCAATAGAAAAGTTCACCTACCGCTTCGGAGGAAAACCTGAAAATTCCTATATAAAGACGTCCCTAAAACAATCCACCACTAGAGGAAGTTTAATCTATGATTTCCCTGGTCATCCATATATAGACTAGAAAACTGGGTTCGAACTCCTCCGAACCCCTGATGATCGGGTCCCACTCTGCTCGTCCGAACATCCCATTTACCTTTGTGAAGAAACGAACAACATTCTTGTGATGTGAAACTCACTCTATGGTGATATAAATCGAAAATATCCTAGAAAAGAACATACCAGTCCACTATGAGAATGAAATCATATCCTGTCATCTCAAAGACATAGATGTCCCATAAGAAGTGACACCAACCAACCTCAAGAGGGAACTCCTTGCACTGTCACACACTAACTGTTCTTTTCCCCAACAGAGTTTATAACTTCAATACATTAGTAGAAGAAAAGATACACAACCCAAATCTATCCACAACATAAAAAAATATAATGATATGGGAAGACTCTATATCAAAAATAGAAGAAGCTAAAAATGAGGCAACTAGGATCGTACATCGAACTATATAGGGTCCAAGATCCTACTCCGGCTGGCTCTGGTCCACTATAAAATTCTGGCTCGTACCATGACCTTGTGACCCTGCCTCACTACCCTGAGCTGATCCAACCTATTTTCAATAAAAACCTAGTGACTGGATACCACGACCATGACCTCCACCTCAGCATAAACAGCTAGAAGAACTCCAATTCCCAGAATGATGAGAACCCAGTGTTGCTGCTCTTGAATGAGGAGTGATAGAAGAACCCCGATCCCCTGCTTCTAGTTAGAAGAACTTACAAAAACGCAGAAGATGACCCATCTTTCTGCAAGATCAGTACTACACCGGGTCTCTCAGTTAATGTGTCCTCATATGGCCGACCTTTCTTCACAGGTAGCATACCATCAGGCTACCTGAAGGTACATCCCACATACTTTAATCTCCACGTGTATAATCCCTACGACGCTTCCTGCTATCAGGCGAATAGGAACTAACTCTGGATACACAACCACCCTGACCCACAACTCTAGATTCACTCAAGTTATACTCTGTGATCAGTACATATTTTACTATAAATGTGATGGAAGTCAATGTGAAGATGTTCACCTAAGCTCGTACGTCGTGCTTAATACCATCCTCAAACTTCCTTGCCAAGAACAACCCATCTCTCCCTAGAAAGGGTGTAAAGTGTTGCAGCACTGTGAAGCAAGCAGAATACTCCATAACATAAAGAGTACCCCTTCTTCATACTCATGGACTCTTGGGCTTGATTGGACATCAAAGTCATTGAATATATGTAATTATAGAAGGTACACTACAACTCTTCCCAAGCCATAACCTACTGGTGTCCCGCCTATTAGATCACATCCCACCATCTCTTGGAGGAATCCCGAAGAATATACGTAGATCGTTTGACCCTCATCTTTGGAGGAGTCTCGAGAAGCATGAAGATATATATCATTGATTCCAACCAGGACACTGCAGCCTGAGGACCTCCATCCCCTGAGAAAGTAGGAGGATGCTGCTGCTGGAAAACCAATGTCAAATCTTCTATAGACTGGGGAGGAGGAGGTGCTCCCTAAAAGATCTGAATCTTTCGCATAAATCCCTCTCTAATCGTTGAATCATAACCTGTATAAAGTATAACAGTTGGTGCCAAGACTAACATGACTGGAGGATCTACTGAAATTCCCTGATCATCCATGTCCGATGTCTGATCACTACCTTTCAACTGGCATACAACCGGAGGGGAGGGCGTCTTGATAACATGACACTGCAAGGTCAAGCACAAACCTTAGATCGTGAATACCAAATATTGAAAACTAGAAGTATAATAAGGGAACATGAGAATGAAAAAAATCATGTTTTTCAAAACATGGATACACGATGTGTATATTTAACTACACGTCGTGTTCCCTTAAGTCTTACACATGGACGTGTACTTCTACCAGACTGGTCGTGTAACACAACATACACACTGCGTGTTTTCCTAACACATAGTCTATACTTGGATCCTCTTCCCCTGCTTGAGATCCCTTACATAGCTAAGATACTCAGTGCTCCTAGAAAAGGATTACACGACATTTTATTTCTAGACATGGTGTGTACTAGATGAAATTCACCAACCCGTGTTGTTAGTTACATGGCTAGTTACACGGCTCACCCTACATGGCCTATTCGAGATAGACATGGTGTGTACCTAAATGATTTCACCGACCTGTGTTGTTCGTTTCACGGACAAATTCAAGGTTTACAATACATGACGTCTTCATTCTTAACACGAAGTGTATAAACTAAGATTCATCCATCAGTTTCATTAGTCATATGGGCGGACACATGATCTAAAAACACAGTGTGTATGTCCAGTACATGGCGTGTCCCACCAGTTTTTCCCCAACATCGTGTCTCTGCCATCATAGCTAGTGAAATATTTGGAGACTACATGGCATGTACAAACAGTACACAATGTGTACATAAGAAAAATAGTTTTATCCCGAATAGTAGAACACATGGCATGTATTCATCATTACACAGCATGTATTCTGGGTTTTTATATACAGTAAGCCTCAAAAACTACTCCGAAGCCTCGAAAAACACTGAAATGAACATTAATGTGCCGAATTCCAATCCCTGAGGGACCATACACCCCTCAAATCAAACATTAGCATATTTTATATGTCAAATACAAGGAATAAAAAAACATTGATCCACCAAATTCTGATCCATGAGGGCCCATAACACCTCAAGAACCAAAATTTGGCGTTTATTTAAACAAGACTTATACAATCCAATACCCTATCAAAAAACATGTATTTTATCAGGGAATCTATCACAACAAGATGAAATCTCTAATGCCCCCTATATGGAATGGAAATCATGCATGAAATGTGATTCCGAGGAAGTGCCTATATGATGAATGATATGGAATATCCTTATCTCACTGGGTTGCTATAGAAATTGAACCTCGATAACATTAACAATAACAACACAATACATGTGAATCACCCAACTGTGAAATCAAATCAACAGTAATAATTGAAAAACTAGAAAAATTTCAATATACAAGGTAAATTGGATTTTCCCTATACACTTGATTGTTACTCCTATGAAATCTTATTACCAAGTACATATTCCATACTATCCCTAGATATAATCTCCAAACAGTAAGTCAAGAAAAAATGATCCCTCTTATACCAATTTGTAACATCCCAGTCCGGATGCCGCCCAGAGGCACCCCATACCTGGTTGGTCACATGGCCTCTGTAAGAACCCAGTTCTTATTCTTGAGGTATGGTTTTCTTTTTTTCGCTTTTCCTTAACTGTTTTTGAGAAAATAAGGAAAATTGGGGAAATCCTAAATTTTGATACTACACGCTGTGTACTTTTCCACACGTTGTGTACTTTGGTTGTGTGGGATGAGTACATAGGGTGTGTAGCCTTTTGGTGACTAAGGGTGTAAAAACCGACTACACGCCGTGTAGTGGTCCATTACACGCAGTGTAGTCAGTCGGCAGGCGAAACAGTAAGGTGGTGGAATCAGCTGCCTGTTGGATGATAGTACACTACATGTAGTCAAGAATACATGTTGTTTACTCATGTTGGTGGATGAACAGTTGGGCGGTGCCGCCAAAGGAACAATTAAATGAGGGAAGCACATGCTGTGTAGTCAAAAGTACACACCATGTACTTTGTTTTTTTGCTTAAAATGGGATGTAGCCCACCCTGTTCATGGGATGGGCTTAGAACCGGATGGGAGCTCAGGAGAGGACGGTCGAACCTTCGTGGACCTCCAGATCGAGAATTGAGAATCCATTTCTGCTTCTGTCGATCACATTGGAACCCAACGGGTAATCCCTCCCATATCCTATTGTAGTTGATTCTAGTTCTTCCTCTAATGGAAGTTATTTACATTTGATCGGGTTTTCTTCTAACCAATATCTATTTCGTCTTTGGGCTTTTCTGGGATCAACGTTCTCATATACATTTCTTGGGTGTTTAAGGTAGGTGGCTTGGTGTTTAAATTCCAACTATTGTGAGTTTTTATGTACCATTGTGATATGCTCCCATGAATGGGGTGTTTTATGGCTGAGTCCTTGTTTAATTAGACACATAGAATTGCATAGGTAGTTTAATGAACATGTATAAATGTTGTTTGGGATCGCTGCTTGGGTCCAGGACAACCCCCGGGGTTTGTTTCTCTGTTTAGCCGTTTGGCTAGGTTACCCGAGGGTATACCGTAAAATTGTAGCATGCTTTAAATTTCATGGAGAAGAATTTTATATAATTTCATGCTTATCTGTTAGGTTGGCCCGGTTACTTTAGCCTGAGGGAAGTGTTCTATTTAGCCTGAGGGTGGTGTTATATTCCGCCTGAGGGAAACATCTTCCGTGCCTAAGGGCAGTAGATTCTATGCTTGAGGGCGACACTTCGTATGCCTGAGGGAAATACTCTATAGCCTAAGGGCAAGCTTGAGGGCATGGTTTTACTATATTACCCTGAGGGAAAGATTTTGATTGGCCTGAGGGCTTGGTTCTGTTGAGCATAGAATTTTATTAAATTAAATGGTTAAAAGTAATAATAAAATTGCAATATAACTGGTAAAGTTAGTTACTTTTGGGTACAACTTAGTTTATTGCAATTTACTACTGCACACTTTTGTTGCATACTTTTCACATAGTTGGGAACAGGCCTTTGGTGGGGGCCTACTAGGATTTATTTCACACACCCTATTTGGGTCATTTCATCGACCCAAAAAGATTACATTTCTGCAGTTATGGATTAGGGAATGTGTCCCTATACAGGTACATAATTGATGCTAAGAAGTAAGGGAGCATGGGACCAGGCATAGGCTCGCGATGCTACCTGCAGTTCTGTTTTGTTTTGTTTTGTTTTATTCTGTATTGTACTATACTGGACTATTGTGTAACATGTTATGGAAATTTTCTTAGAACATGAGACATGTTTCATCATTATCTACCTAACTGAAGGTTATCTTTTACTGCAGTTGTTCATTTAAAATTGTGTATGTTTATTTTCTTCCGCTGTTGTTGTTGAATGTTTTTATTATTCCACTACCCCACACATTGAAAAATGAGGGCATAGTTTCCCTAATATCAGACCTGGGCCCTTGCTGCTAGTCGGCAGCCTCAAGCATTTGGGGAAATGCGCTTGAGGTCACGTGGCGAACCGAGTTCGGGGCACCCTTTGAGTGGCTCCCGGAACCGGGACATTACAAAGTGGTATCAGAGGAGTTATTTTCTTTGAGTTACTATTTGGAGCCTTAGTCAGGGATAGGATGAGAACGGTATTTGGTAATAAGCTATTCTCGGGCGTAGCTAACCTGTGTACAGGGAATAGCCAATTTTCGTGGTGTTGCAATTTTTCGGATTTTGCAATTTTACAGTTGAATTTATTTTCACCGAAGGGTGACACACATGTGATTGTGTTGTTTATATTTTACTAATGGGTTCTACTTAGTTGCAACCCGATGAGATGAGGGTATGCCATCTCATTCATTATTTAAGCAGATGCTAGAAATCTCATGCCATACATAGTTTCCATGCCATGTATTTGTATTAGACATTCCATGTTGTTGTGATAGATGTTGTGCCAGAAAAAGCATGTTGTTGTGTTAGCTTCCTTGATAAATAACTGCTATGTGATAGGGTATTTTCGTGTGAGCCTAGTTATAGAATAGATCCCAAACATTGTTTTTTGGGGAGTATGGGCCCACATTGACCGGAATTTGGTGGATCATTGGATTTTATCCAGTTATAACACATATAAGATGTCAAACTTTGATTCGAGGGGAGTATGGGCCGTCACAGATCAAAATTTGTCTCATAGGAGTTGTTTTTTCAGTATATTCTGGGTTCCAGAGATGTTAATGAGAAATACTATCCAGAATCCTAGTATACACACCGTGTAGTACCTTAAAGACACCATGTATGTTCTGCTGTTCCGGAAGTAAAGAAAACTTTTTGAGTACATGTCGTGTAGTTTCTTTCCGTGTCATATACTGTGTTGGCGGGGAAACAGGGATGGGAAATGCTTGGGGAGAGCATGCCGTGTTGTGTTGACCTGTAGTCTGCCCTTGTAACTAACAAACACGGATGGAGGAGACCTTAGGACATACACGCCGTGTCCATTATAGAATATGCTATGTAGTCTGACCTAGGATCCTACCGTGTAACTAACAACATGGGTCGGTGTAATCCTTTCATGTACACCTCGTGCCCATCTGGAACACGCCATGTAGTGTGATCCGTGTATCCGGTCGTGTAACTAACAACATGGGTCAGCGAAGCTCTTCTAGAACACATTGTGTACCTGTGAGACACGTCGTGTAGTTTTGTCCAAGGACTGACCGTGTGGTCTTAGCCATGTGGCTGGGAAACGGGGTACTATACACGCCGTGTGCGGGTGTAACACACCGTGTAGTTTAATCTGAGTGGTCGGCCATGTCAAAAACGACAGGAGAAGTTGGAAAATTACACCATACAAGACCGGTAGATTATATACACGCCGTGTAGTTTTGTTCAATGGGAGCCATGTTGCTCGGCAGTGTAGAAAGACCCGAGCCGTGGAAGAGAAGTCAGGTACATGCCGTGTAGTTAGTATACATGACGTGTAGTGTTGTTTTTCATATCTTGAATGCCTTCTTCCTCCTATTCCCCTTTTGGTTCCATCGTTTTCAGACTGGGATAATCTTGATCTAAGGTGTGTGTTTGACCTTGTATTGTCATGCCTCTGAGACGTTCACGCGTTGTTCTCTAGGAGATCAGAAACGAGTTTACTCCAGAAATGGTGGTCCATGGGCTACCAGTGGATCCTCAATCAGAGCCAGATGCGACGCCAGCCGTTATACCAGACACAGGCACGGAGGCACAGTTCTGTGAAGGCTTCATGCGGTTCATGTAGACCTTTCAGGGTGCACCGCCGGCTGCCACATCTATGGATGATCTGACTCATCTATTCCTGCAGTAGCATCCACCTACATTCTTAGAGGACGGTAGACCACATGATGCGGAGTCTTGGTTGGGGTCGATGTAGACTATTTTAAATCACCTGAGTACTCCTCCAAGGCAGTGTGCCAAGTTCGGGACTTATATGCTATGTGATTCCTCCAACAGGTGGTGCGATGTCACCACCCAATCAGAGCATCACAGAGACATGGTGTGGGAAGATTTACAGAAATCCTTCTATGAATTCTTCTTCCCAGAGACACTGAGGGCAGATCAAGCTCTAGAGTTCATGAAACTGCAGCAGGGTGCAATGTCAGTGATGGATTATTCTACTCGTTTCAGTGAGCTTCAGCGTTTTTCACTCGTTCTGGTGGGCGATGAGACGCTGAGATCCAGAAGATTTGAGGATAGACTTTATTATGATATCTAAGCACTGGTGAATGTTTTCAAGATTCCTTCAGTACATTCTATTATGAACCATGAGCTTATTAACGAGTGGAACCTTCGAGATGCTAGTGGTGTGTTCCAGGGCAGTTCAGCTCCAGTTTCTGGTACTATTTATGCCTTTAAGAGGAAGTGACAGATAAGTTTCTCTCACGGTGGAAGTACTAGCTAGACGATTTGTTCAGGTGGAATGCTCAGGTGCTGCTAGTGTGGTTAGGAGGCAAACAAGAGACCTCAATGTCCACGAGACCCAGTGGAGTTCCAAGCTTTTGGCAAGATGGGGCATCTGTAGTACTTTTGCAGGGCGTTTCCACCAATGGTTTTTGGGAGGGGTTCTGTGCAGACTACATGTGTGGGGGAAGGACCAGTAGCTTCTTACCAGTCGGGGAACTGGAATACATCAGGTCATGTAGGCAGGGATGGTGGTCGTGGTCATAGTAGCCAGACACCAGGATCTCAAAGCTAGTAGGGCGGGACAACTTAGGGTAAACAGGCTATGTCGGAGGGTCATGGCATTGGGCAGGCATATGCAGTGCAGCAGACCCAACAAGAGCAGGATCCCGAACCTTCTACAGTTAGAGGTACTATTCTAGTAGTTTCTATCTTATCTTCAGTACTTATCGATATGAGTACTACACATATATTCATATATGTGTCCATTGTAGAGATCCTTGGGCTATGTGTTTCTTCTTCTTCTGCAGTTTTGATGCTAGACACTCCGTTGGGAACTAGAACGTCTAGGGTGCATCAGTTCAAGGTGTTCCCCCTTGATGTTTGTGGGTGTCACTTCCTTTAGGACCTCTATGTCATAGAGATGACGAGTTGTGATGTCATTCTCAGGATGGACTGGTTATTTCCCTTTCAAGATTTTTTGTATTGCTACCATTGCAGGGTGAGTTTCACGTCACCATAGGGCAGAGAGTTTCTATACAAGGGTGTGTGGGATGTTCAAGCGATTCGAGATGGACCAGAGCATCATGGGTGAGGTGGTATAATATCCCAGATTGTGAGATTATATTTGGACGACCAGGGGACTTTTCAGAAGGTTTTCCCTCCATTGGATGATTGTTTTAGGGATGCCTTCCTGAATGACTTTTCAAGTCTTCCTCTAGATCATGAGGTGGATTTCTCTATTGACCTTGTGCCAGGAGAAACACTAGTGTCTATTCCTCCTTATAGGATGGCTACACCAGAGTTTTTGGAGCTTAAGAGACATTTAGATGAGTTATAGGTGTAGAGACCCAAAGCATGACGTACATGGACATTACATTACTTTTGCAGAATACTTAATACATAATAAAAACAAACACACTAGGACCGTAATAGTTTAGTATCTTTGGAAACTCGGAACATAATCTTTTAATCGTGGTGAAAGATCTTCCCCTTTTGTTTTCTTACCTAAAACCTTTATTTATTTCTTGGGGAAAAGAAAACATATAAAGGGTGAGCTCAAATTCTCATTAAGGGTAATCATGGAGAAAATAAAACAAACCATATACATTTGAACTTCAAAACATTAACATAAAGTTTACACATCAAAATCCTGAGCTGTGAAATAAATCTTCGCAGTACATAAGGCATAGGTCATAAACGATCATTAATCATGATAAAATAGCATGGGAATAAAACATTTAATTGTGGAAAACATTTAATCACATGATATGATTTCTATAGAAGCCAAGGAATTGCTTCCAAGACCATCTTATTGGACAATGTACTTTTCTGAATCGAGTTCACTCCTCGTTTTAGTCCTGTAACACTAAATCAGAATAACTTACCATTCTAGCTGTGTCTATCTCATGAGATATAAATCATTCCCCAATGCATTGGAGGGATATATAGGTCCCACCCATCTCATAATGAAATAATTCTTACTGGTGCCACAACATAAACATAAATAATTCATCATAACCCAAAGAATAAAATGGGTTTCAGAAATATCATCCCATCATAACATAATCCATATAAAAAAATGGATATCATTACATCATAAGAAAAGTGAATCCATGTAAATCATAGATACATAATACTTGAAACATACACATATGAAATAATGTCATCTTAGATGGAAAATGGTTTTGATAAGTCAAATGAAATAAATTCATGAGAAAAATATCCTTTCTTCTTTAAAAACATTTTCTTTTCACAAAACGCCATTCAATTTTAAAAGAAAAGTATTTTTTTTGAAAATATTCATTAAATCATGTAGAGTATGATTCATGAAAATAAGGCGTTATGAAACTATAAAAATCCATTCACACCGTATAAGTTAAAAAAACATTCTCCTCGTACTTTTAATGGAAAAGTCAAAAAGTACCACATATTGTAAACAAAAGAATGATTCCATACATAACACAATTTAAATTTAAAATAAGGGTAAACATGACTTTAAACATACATGGACGAATATTAACGACTTTATGAAAAACATTTTATGGACATGGATGAAAAATATAACCCCAGTAAATAATTATGTATAAGCAATCTCGGATAAAAATGAGATTGCAAAATTATCCCTTACCTTATGTCCAATTTCATCTGTATGAGTCCGAGCCTCCTATATATTCGGTATAAACATATTATTAACTTCTAACAGAACCATAATAATATTTATGATATCATATATGATTCACTAACGACTTTATATTATCCGTTCATTTGTCAATTCGATGTTAATGCAGCGTTTGGGTAAAGTTGTTTCATTTATTGTCTGTGTTTTGACTTGTAATTGTTAATATGATTACATATATCATGATTAAATAATTCCAGAATATAGAACATGATTTACATATAATATATATTATGAATATACATATATATAATATATCGATAAATTGAAAGAAATACACTGTTCATGGAGACGGTAGTTCGTACGTACGCATGAACACTATTTTTCGTTTCCTTATTGAATTGAATGGAATTAAGTAGATGACATACATATATATATATACATAAATCCAGTAGAATTATTATGTCATATATTTCATGATTACATATTATATTTAATTTATAATCATTCTTGAGTTGTTAATATGGAAAATGAATCTCATCGCATCATGGAGATCGTAATCTGTACGTACGCACGAGCGATGATATCGTTCCCATATTTATTGAATGGAATTGGAGTGGATGATATAATATCATATAATTAGTATGATTTTATAATATTCATATATAGTTATTCATTACACCATTATACCCATCCAAGAATGGTGGTGGTGGAAAAACTTATTACACCACGGCGTGGAGACGGTATTCTGTTCGTACGCACGCACGGGGATTTCATTTTCCGTTGGATGCATAGAAAGTGAAATAGGGTTGCTTCATATTTATAATAAAAAATCAGTATACAATTAATAATGATGTTATTAATTTATAATGAATCAACTAAGGAAGATTAAGTAGAAGAAAAATAAACATGAACGAGTCGGTAGAGGAGATTACCTCTTCCTCGACGCACCTCCTTTAAACATCTTCTTAGGGCAATAGAGAAGGTCTTTTGAGAATACCAGAACCTATATGATATAACTAGAGAGGTTGATAAGAGGAATTGGTAGGGTTTGTCCGAGCTTCAAGGCTGAAAAGGGTGTGAAGAGAAGAGGGAAGGGGTGCCCTTTTATAAGGGAGGAGAGGGGCACCTTTGGCAAAACATAAAATATTATTTTATAATAAAGTCATATTCGGTTTATAATAGCTCCAAATTGATATATTTCGAATCTAAAGTGTGGATGGGTCTAAATATTCTCAACCAATAGGTTTTAGACATGTTTAGGTTACTGTTTTAACCTAATCATTTATATTTAACTCTAAGTTAAATAATTTAACATTTACTATGTCTTCCTGTTTTCTTACACTATATAGTCAATTAACATACTATAAAAATCCAAACGAACCCCAAGTGGATCTATATTATTATATATAACCTTATCTAAGTCATTTTGACAATCCATATATTTTTAGGAATATAATAACAATTAATAATATAATATGTTTTTTGAAAACTATTTTATGTCAATTTTGACACTATTGGGTAATTGATTTTTTGAAAAAATAATAACAACATTATTATTTCGTAAAAAATTAATTAAATCAATTATAACATGTCATATTAAACTATAAAATTATTTCAATTTATAAAAAGTCTCAAATTACATTTATTTGGGGATTTATAACATCGATTATGTTAATATATCATTAATAAGGTAATTATTGCATCATCATTGTGTCATAAATAAATAAAAGAATTTAATGTATAAAAATTATAAATAAAATACCATTATGTAGGAAATATTTTTATATTTCTAATTAATATTTATAGACGAATTTATCTTATGTATAACCCTATATTAAAATTATTTTTGTTATTAAACCTTGATTTTAACTATTTTAACTCTTCTTTAATTAAAATAATAATAACTGTCCTAATAAAATCCAAGTGGACCTAAAGGGTAATCTTTTATTCCTAAGGTTGTTTTTGGTCGAATTACACTTATCCAATAGAATTATGACACGTTTTAAGATAATAATATGATTTTTACCAGTAATTACCCTATTTACTTTTAACCGTGGTAAATAAAAGTGAAAAGTTATTATTCACAAAAAAATCATCTTATTGAACCAAATTTTACTCCTTGATATTAACCGTGCCTCTCAGATTTTCAAAATTACACTCCCAAAAATGGTAAAATTATGTTTTATGTAAATTTTCAAATTCTCCAAGGAGGTGGGTAAAAGACTGTGAAAAGTTCAATAGAATTTTAATATATCTAAAATTATTAAGAAATGACTCAAATGAATTAAATTGAACTTATACAGGTATTATTTATCAATTTTGACCTAAAATAAATTTAAATAAAATAAATAATTATTTAAATAAAAAATCGGTTTTTAAATAGCAACCAAGTGTTTTCAGTATTCATCAAAAATTGAATGTTTTCAGGAAAATACGAAAAATTTACCCTAGGATAATTTTGATATTCTGAATCCCAAAATGAATTCCATATTGAAAGATAAAATTTATAAAATTTCAAAAAGTGGGTATTACTATTCATAACGGCTAGTTCATAATAATATTATAATAATATCTCGTTTAGTGAAACTTGGTATTGCGTACTACAAACGCTATCGAATAAGGTCTTGATTGTGTGTAATAAAAGACTAGTCAGGGATGCGTGTAGCGAAATCTCTATTTGGTGCTGTGTATAACATAATCAAAACTTATTCCATATATACATTAAACAAAATATATACTTAATGTTGCGTAGAATAATTTCCACAAAACAAACATGAATTTGTGTGTAACATGAGCCAAGAATAGTGTTGTGTATGCTGGAAGCTAATACGATGTTGCGTATAGTACAGGCTAATCATGGTTTGGTTTATAATAGAAGACATAAAAGAAATTAAAAATAATATATCTCATAAAATCCCAGGTGTTACATTCAACCCCCTTAAAATTAATTTCACCCTTGAAATGTAACACCCCGAGATTTTATGAAAAATATTATTTTTAATTTCATTAATATCTTTTGTTATATGCTACACCAAAAGGAGCTTTCACAACACACATCTCTGACCTGTCTTGAATTACACGCAATCGCGACCTTCCACGATAGCGTGTGTTGTACGCAACACCAAGTTTCGCAAAACAACGATATGCTATTAAAATATTATTAAAACTAGCCGTTATAAATAGTAATAACCACTTTTTGAAATTTTGTAAATTTTATTTTTCAAAATGGACTTCATTTTTGGATTCGGAATATCGAAATTAGCTTAGGGTGAAATTATGGTGATTTTCAGATAACTTTCATATTTTTATGAATAGTGAAAATTACTAAATTTTAATTAAAAACAACTTTTTCAATCGAAAGAATTAATAGTGATAAATTATAAATTTGAGTGGTTTTAAAGTATATTTAGAATATATTTTTACAATTTAATACAATGTTGGTCATTGGATATAATTTCACATTTAAACCAATTATAAACAAGTGTCAATCTTTTGATAGTTATTATCTCTTAAAAACACGCCTTTTGTTTTGACGACGGGAATTAATTTTTAAATTAATTAATGCAAATGATAGGTTTTGAATTTGGTAAAATAGAAATCATTTTTCAGTTAATAATATCAAATATAGCTTAGGCCTAATTTTTTGTATTTTTCTGAAAACTTTCAATTTTTGATGAATAGTGAAACCACTAAGTGGTAGTTAAAAAAACTGAATTTTTCATAAAACGTAATTTTACTACTTCTGTGAGTGGAATTTCAAAAATCCGAGAGACACGGTTGATTTCAGTAAGTAAAATGTGGTTCAATGAGATGAAAATAATTTTTGGTGAATATTAACTTTTTACTTTTATTTACCACGGTTAAAAGTATATAGGGTAATTAAGGATAAAAATGATATTATTATTACCCTAACACATGTCCAAATTCTATTGGATATGTGTAATTCGACCAAAAACAAGCTTAAGAATAAAATATGAACATTTAGGCCCACTTGGATTAGATTAGGACATTTATTATTATTTAATTCAAAGAAGAGTTAATAGAGTTAAAATCAACGTTTATTTACTAAAACATTTTTAATATAGGGTTATACATAAGATAAATTCTATTTTAAATATTAATTAGAAATATAAAAATATTTCCTACATAATGGTATTTTATTTGTAATTTTTAGACTTCAAAGAATTTAATTTATTTATGACACAAAGATGATACAGTAATTATCTTATTAATGAAATATTGACATAATTGATGTTATAAATACCAAAATAAATGTAATTTAAGACTTTTTATGAATTCCACTAATTTTCAAGGTTAATATGACATGTTATTATGGATTTAATTAACCTTTTTCGAACTTATAATTCTGTTATGATTCTCACAAAAATCAATTACTAAATAGTGTCAAAATTGACATAAAATAGTTTTTAAAACAAATATTATATTATTAATTGTTATTTTATTCCTAAAAATCTAAGGCTCAGCCAAATGACTTAGATAAGGTTATGTATATTAATAATAAACAACTTGGGGTTCTTTTGGCTTCTTTTAGTATGTTTATTAACCTTATAGTATAAGAACACAAGAAGACACGGTAAAAGTAAAATTATTTAACTTTATGTTAAATCTAAATGATAAGGTTAAAATAGGAACCTAAACTTGTCTAAATTATATTGGATGAAAGGATTTAGACCCATCCCCACCTTAGCTTCGAAATAAATCAATTTGGAGCTATTTAAAACCGAACTTGACTTTATAATAAAATAATATTTTTAGTTATTCCAAAGGTGCCCATCTCCTCCCTTATTAAAGGGCACCTCCTCCCTCTCTTCATCACACAACATTGAGCCTTCATGCTCGGCCAACCCCTGACAAATTCTATTATACACTTCCCTAGAAACATCCTAGAGGTTCTGGTCTTCCTCAAAGACCAATTTTAGTGCCCTAAGAGGAGGTCTCAAAGAGGCGCTTCAAAGAAGAGTTAATTTCCGTTACCGATTCCTTCATCTTTATTTCTTCTTCCACTTCTTCTTCATAGGTTGTTTCATTATGAATTAATAACATCGTTATCACTCATATACTTATATGTTATTATAAGTATGAAACAACCCTATTTCACCATCTATCCATCATACGGAAAAATAAATCACCGTGCGTGCGTACGTACGGAATACCGTCTCCACACCGTGGTGTAATCTATTTTCCACCACCACCTTACATGGGTGGGTATAATGGTGTAAAGAATAACATTACATAGTTATTATAACATCATATTTATTCTGATATATTGTATCATCCACTCCAATTCAATTCAATAATTATGGAAACGATATCATCACTCGTGCGTACGTACAGACTACCGTCTCCACGACGCGATGAGATTCATTATCCATTCTAACCATTTAAGAGTGATTATAAAGTATATATAAGAAATAATAATGAAATATATGACATAATAATGCTACTGTATTTATGTATATATGTATTCCATCTACTTAATTCCATTCAACTCAATAAGGAAACGAAAACAGCGTTCATGCGTACGTACGGCCTACCGTCTCCATGAATGGTGTATTTCTTTCCATTTACTGATTTATTATATATATGTATATTATGAATATATATATATAAATCATGTTTTATATTCTGGATTTATGTAATCATGATCTAAGTAATCATATGAATAATTACAAGTCAAAACACAGACGACAAATGAAACAATTTTACCCAAAACGCTCTTTAACATGGAATTTACAAAAGAACGGGTAATATAAAGTCATAAGTGAACCATATATGATATCATAACAATGAATATGATTCTGTAATAAGTCAATGAAATTATTTAAATAATTATACAGGAGGTTTGGACACATACGAAGCAAATCGGACCTAAGGTAAGGGAAATATCACAATGTCATTTTTATCCAAGATTGTTTATACTTTGTTATTTACTGGGGTGTATTTTATCATCCACATCCATGTTTCCTCAATATGTAATATTATTTCCATCCACCTAAAATTTTTTAAATCCAATTTTACCCTTCGGTGAGTTTTTAGTAAAGGATATGAAAGGAATCTTTTATCGTTTTTCGTACGAGGTACTTTTTGACTTTTCCGACAAAAGTATGAAGAATGTTTTTTTAACTGATACAGCTTGAATGGATTTTTAAAACATCATTTCCAGGAAGCTTCCTTTAAAAGTTTTCATATTTATTTTTAATCAAATTCTTTTAGTTTATAATTTTACTACATGTTAAGAAAGGAAAAGTGTTTTTGAAGCAGAAAGGATATTTTCCTCAAGAATGGAGTTCAAGTGTTTTATCAAAAATTATTTTCCATCTAAGATAATAAAGGGTTTTGTTTCTATCCCTATTATTACATTGATTTGATTATGTTGTGATGGAATTATATTTATGAATTCCTTTTTCTTATATGATTTGTTTTATGATGTCACGATGTTTAAGATTTCCATTTTTATTACATGGGTTATGCTATGATGTATGGTTTATGATTTTGTGTCACACATAAGAATGGTATCATTAATAGATGGGTGGGACCTATATCTCACTCCAATGCATTGGGTAAAGATTTTATATCACATGATATAGACATGGCTGGAATGGTAGGTTATACCGGTTCAGTGAAACAGGACTGAAACGAGGGTGACTCGGTTCAGAAAGGGACTTTGTCCACTAAGATAATCTTGGCAATGAGTCTCGACTAATAAGAAATGATTCTCTATGATTATGTGTGTATTCCACAAAGTTTCATATTTTAAGTTATGATTATTGGGATTTCATTTCACTACTATTATTTATCCCATGTTATGAAATTATGCTCTATTTTGCAGGTTAAGATTTCCAAAATGTTATGTTCTTATGAAAATGATGTGATTGATATTTCATTTGTTTACCCTTACTGAGCATTTGAGATCACCCTTTTATGTTTTCTTTTCCCCAGTATATAAAGAATGGTTTTAGAAAAAAAAGGAATATCTTTATGGGAGATTTTGAAGAGATTTCACCACGATTAGAAGATTATATTCCGAGTTTCCAAAGACACTAAACTATTACGATCCTTGTGTGTGTGTTTTTGTTATGTACTAAGTATTCCGCAAAAGTAATGTAATGTCCATGTACGTCAAGCTTCGGGTCTCTACAGTTGGTATCAGAGGAAAGGTTTAGTCAACCTTTGAAAACTAGGATGTGAAAACGTTAGTGAGATCTCTAGAGATATTACTAAGGTATGTATAAGATGTCCCTAAGGATAAGTATACGTATAGGATATAGTCCTAGAACTTTGGTAACGATATTAGATTAAACCTAAGATGTTAGATATTGATGTTACTCCCCCTTTATTATTATTTTTGCCTCTCACACTATTCTTGTTGGGTTTTAGAAAATGGCTGGAAACAAGATGATTCATGATAATGGAGGAAATGACGGGTAATAGAATGATGAGCAACCAAATGAAATGGGATTTGGAAGTCCAAACATCATTATTATGCCGAATCAAAAATCTAATAATATGATCAATAAAGTAAAATTTGGTAAGATTCCTGACTCGGCTAATAAGAGAAAGATGGAGTTTCATGATGATCACAGGGGAAAGAAAGTTCAATTTCCCCTATGTAAATCATGTGGGAAGAGGCATCAAGGAGAATGTTTCAAAGGAACTGGAAGATGCTTTTGGAGTGGAAAAGAAGTACACAAAGCCAGTAAGTTCGAAGGAAAAGGTTCAGTAAACACCAGGGATGAGGATAATGGTATTGCTACGACATCAACAATGGTTAAATTTTTTAAATGTGGAATGTACGGGCATTATGCAAACCAATGCCCTAAGGGAAAGTCTCATGAAGAGAATTAGTATGGTCATATCGGTAGTATTTATGTGGATGATGATGAAAAGACTACAAATGATATGTGAGATGAAAGAATTGTTGATGCTCGGTTAATGGTTTAAGAATGTAGTGGAATGAATACATGTTTATCATGTGTAATGTTGTATAAGTAATCTCATGGTACTATGGAATAAAGAGACATCTAAGGATTGTTACACTGTTGTCTTTCGTTGAGTTTTGAAAGTGTATGATTAATGGTACCAGTATCCATGAAAGGTTATTCAGATATTTTTGGAATGTAGATGATATGCGCATAATGAAGGGATAAGGAGAAAATTAAATGTATTCATGAGCTCATGACTGATATAAGGAAAAGGTTATATCATGGTTTGAGTATATAGAATTTTTGGATTTTGATATGTGGAAAGAGTTAACTTTTGAAATCTTTCATGTTTTCACTAAGGTTTAATGTGTATTTATTTTTCAAGAGAATACATCATTAAGGTATTCACATGATTGGAATGTGACCAACAAGATATATGGGGGATAAAAGATGGTATTCACATGCTTGGTTAACGATATTTCAAGTAATCATTTTCTTTATATTATGAGCTTGGACTGATGTATTTTAGATAAGCCTAAAGATTAGAATGGATTATCTTGGACATAAGTTAGGATAAAACGCTTTTCGATATTATTGATGGGATGTTATAGTAATATAGCTTTAGAAAAAGGACAACATGCAGGACGGGCGACAACCCATCGCGTCGGACATGGCTGTGGGAATTGAACCCACAACCGAAGTTCGACTGGCCTTTATCGCCTACCACTGGCTTACAGGAATTCCCTGTTTAGTAGAAACTAGTTTTATTATATTAATCAGTATAAGTCCATTTTAGGAACTATATATGATTAATCTCACTATAGAATGACTTATATGTCTTTAATAACTTTTGCTAACCTTTTGTTTGAGACAGATGGAATGACCCGTCATTCTATCACAAGATCTACTAACACTTCACGAATAACAAATTCAACTTCATTTATTTAAGTGATTAAGTGGAAATTGTTCAAGGCATGAACAACAGTGAGATTGTACCAACATAAAGTAAGTATTTATTCTAATTCAAATTCTTCAACTTTAAGGAAACGATCTTGAAAACCAAAAATGTTGTCCTAGTGCTCTTATATCTGATTAATCAGATGGTACCTTAGATCGTCACAAATTTATGGATTTGTGATTGTTGGCTTTTCCGTAGCCATGTTCTCTACCACTCTCCATCAGAACATGATGGTTAGATTTTTCTTCCATACCCATATTTTCACCTATGTGGAAACCCAGTGATTAGTTTATTTGGGTAACTGTTACGTTTCATAATTTTGTTTTTAAATATTGGTTTTGGTATTCCTTTTTACGATGTGGTTTTCTATTAATGAAACTTTCGAGTAGTAAATAATTTATAACCCCGACGAATTTCGAGGGCATAATTCATTTTAAGGGGGGTAGAATGTAACACCCCGAGATTTTATGAAAAATATTCTTTTTAATTTCATTAATGTCTTGTGTTATACGCTACACCAAAAGGAGATTTCACAACACACATCTTTGACCTGTCTTGAATTACACGCAATCGCGACCTTCCACGATAGTGTGTGTTGTACGCAACACCAAGTTTCCCTAAACAACGATATGCTATTAAAATATTATTACAACTAGCTGTTATGAATAGTAATAACCACTTTTTGAAATTTTGTAAATTTTATTTTTCAAAATGGACATCATTTTTGGATTTGGAATATCGAAATTATCTTAGGGTGAAATTTTGGTGATTTTCAGATAACTTTCAAATTTTGATGAATAGTGAAAATTACTAAATTTTAATTAAAAACAACTTTTTCAATCGAAATAATTAATAGTGATAAGTTATTAATTTGAGTGTTTTTAAAGTATATTTAGAATATATTTTTACAATTTAATACAATGTTTGTCATTGGATGTAATTTCACATTTAAACCAATTATAAACATGTGTCAATCCTTTGAAAGTTATTATCTCTTAAAAACACGCCTTTTGTTTTGACGACAAGAATTAATTTTTAAATTAATTAATGCAACTGATATGTTTTGAAATTGGTAAAATAGAAATCATTTTTGAGTTCATAATATCAAATATAGCTTAGTCCTAATTTTTGGTATTTTTCTAAAAACTTTAAATTTTTAATGAATAGTGAAACCACTATGTGGTAGTTAAAAAACAAAATTTTTCATAAAAATTAATTTTACCGCTTCTGTGAGTGGAATTTCAAAACTCCGAGAGACACGGCTGATGTCAGTAAGTAAAATGTGGTTCAATGAGATGGAAATAATTTTTTGTGAATAGTAACTGTTTACTTTTATTTACCACGGTTAAAAGTAAATAGGGTAATTAAGGGTAAAAATGATATTATTATTACCCTAACACATGTCCAAATTCTATTGGATAAGTGTAATTCGACCAAAAACAAGCTTAGGAATAAAGTATGACCATTTAGTCCCACTTGGATTAGATTAGGACATTTATTATTATTTAATTCAAAGAAGAGTTAAAAGAGTTAAAATCAACATTTATTTACTAAAAAAATTTTAATATAGGGTTATACATAATATAAATTCGATTGTAAATATTAATTAGAAAGCTAAAAATATTTCCTACATAATGGTATTTTATTTGTAATTTTTAGACTTCAAATAATTTAATTTATTTATGACACAAAGATGATGCAGTAATTATCTTATTAATAAAATATTGACATAATTGATGTTATAAATACCAAAATAAATGTAATTTAAGACTTTTTATGAATTAAACTAATTTTCAAGGTTAATATGACATGCTAGTATGTATTTAATTAAATTTTTGCGAACTTATAATTCTTTTTTGATTTTCAAAAAAATCAATTACTAAATAGTGTCAAAATTGACATAAAATAGTTTTTAAAACAAATATTATATTATTCATTGATATTTTATTCCTGAAAATCTAAGGCTCGGCCAAATGACTTAGATAAGGTTATATATATTAATAATAAACAACTTGGGGTTCTTTTGGCTTCTTGTAGAATGTTTATTAACCTTATAGTATAAGAACATAAGAAGACACGGTAAAAGTAAAATTATTTAACGTAATGTTAAATCTAAATGATAAGGTTAAAATAGGAACCTAAACTTTTCTAAATTATATTAGATGAATGGATTTCGACCCATCCCTACCTTAGCCTCGAAATAAATCAATTTGGAGATATTTAAAACCAAACTTGACATTATAATAAAATAATATTTTTAGTTATTCCAAAGGTGCCCCTCTCCTCCCTTATAAAAGGGCACCTCCTCACTCTCTTCCTCACACAACTTTGAGCCTTCATGCTCGGCCAACCCCTTCCAAATTCTCTTATACACTTCCCTAGAAACATCCTAGATGTTATGGTCTTCCTCAAAGACCAATTTTAGTGCCCTAAGAGGAGGTCTCAAAAAGGCGCGTCAAAGAAGAGGTAATTTCCATTACCGATTCTTTCATCTTTATTTCTTCTTCCACTTCTTCTCCGTAGGTTGTTTCATTATGAAGTAATAAAATAAGTATCACTCATATACTGATATGTTATTATCAGTATGAAACAACCCTATTTCACCATCTATCCATCCTACGGAAAAAGAAATCATCGTGCGTGCGTATGTACGAAATACCGTCTCCACGCCGTGGTGTAATCTATTTTCCACCACCACCTTAAACGGGTGGGTATAATGGTGTAAAGAATAACTATACATAGTTATTATAACATCATATTGATTCTGATATATTTTATCATCCACTCCAATTCAATTCAACAATAATGGAAACGATATCATCGCTCGTGCGTACGTACGGACTACCGTCTCCACGACATGATGAGATTCATTCTCCATGTTAACCATTTAAGAGTGATTATAAAGTATATATAAGAACTAATAATGAAATATATGACATTATAATGCTACTGGATTTATGTATATATGTATGTCATCTACTTAATTCCATTCAACTCAATAAGGAAACGAAAACAGCGTTCATGCGTACGTACGTCCTACAATCTCCATGAACGGTGTATTTCTTTCCAGTTACTGATTTATTATATATATGTATATTCTGAATATATATATATATAAATCATGTTTTATATTCTGGAATTAAGTAATCATGATCTAAGTAATCATATTAATAATTACAAGTCAAAACACGGACGACAAATGAAACAATTTTACCCAAAATGCTCTTTAACATGGAATTTACAAAAGAACGGGTAATATAAAGTCATAATTGAACCATATATGATATCATAACAAGGAATATGATTCTTTAATAAGTCAATGACATTATTTAAATCATTATACAGGAGGTTCGGACACTTACGAAGCAAATCGGACCTAAGGTAAGGGAAATATCACATCTCATTTTTATCCGAGATTGTTTATACTTTGGTATTTACTGGGTTGTATTTTATCATCCACATCCATGTTTCCTCAATATGTAATATTATTTCCATACACCTAAAATTGTTTAAATCCAATTTTACCCATCGGTGTTTTTTTAGTAAAGGATATGAAAGGAATCTTTTGTTGTTTTTCGTACGAGGTACTTTTTGACTTTTCCGACAAAAGTACGAAGAATGTTTTTTTAACTGATACACTTGAATGGATTTTTAAAAAATTATTTCCAAGAAGCTCCCTTTACAAGATTTAATTTTTATTTTTAATCAACTTCTTTTAGTTTATAATTGTACGAAATGTTTAGAAAGGAAAAGTTTTTTTGAAGCAGAAAGGATATTTTCCTCAAGAATGGAGTTCAAGTGTTTTATCAAAATTATTTTCCATCTAAGATAATAAAGGGTTTTGTTTCTATCCCTATTATTAAATTGATTTGATTATGTTGTGATTTAATTATATTTATGAATTAATTTATCTTATATGAATTGTTTTCTGATGTCACGATGTTTAAGATTCCCATTTTTATTACATGGGATATGCTATAATGTATGGTTTATGATTTTGTGTCACACATAAGAATGGTATCATTAAGAGATGGGTGGGACCTATATCTCTCTCCAACGCATTGGGTAAAGATTTTATATCTCATGAGATAGACATGGCTGGAATGGTAGGTTATACCGGTTCAGTGAAACAGGACTGAAACGAGGGTGACTCGGTTCAGAAAGGGACTTTGTCCACTAAGATAATCGTGGCAATGAGTCTTGACTAATAAGAAATGATTCTCTATGATTATGTGTGTATTACAAAAAGATTAATGTTTTATGTTATGATTATTGGGATTTCATTTCCCTACTATTATTTATCCAATGTTATGAAATTATGCTCTATTTTGCAGGTTATGATTTCCAAAATGTTATGTTTTTATGAAAATGATGTGATTGATATTTCTTTTGTTTACCCTTACTGAGCATTTGATCTCACCCTTTTATGTTTTCTTTTCCCCAGGATATAAAGAATGGTTTTAGGTAAAAAAAGGAATATCTTTATGTGAGATGTTGAAGATATTTCACCACGATTAGAAGATTATATTCACAGTTTCCAAAGATACTAAACTATTACGATCCTTGTGTGTTTGTTTTTTTTATGTACTAAGTATTCCGCAAAAGTAATGTAATGTCCATATACGTCAAGCTCCGGGTCTCTACATGAAATTTTTCAGGGTTATAAATGGTTTACTACTTGAAAGTTTCTTTCATAGAAACCCAAATCATAAAAAGGAATACAAGAACATAATTTTAGAAAGGGAAGTTAGAATCATAATAGTCACCCAAAGTAACTCAACAGTAGGTTTCCACATAGGACAACCTAGGTGAAAATTTGGATATGGAAGAGAAATATATCCATCATCTTCTGATGAAGAGTGGTAGAGGACATGGCTATGAAAAATCCAACAATCACAATGCCATAAATTTGTGATGATATTAGGTATCATCTAATTCATCAGATATAAGGGAACTATGACAACATTTATGGTTTTCAAGATCATTTCCCTAAAGTTGATGAAATTGGAATTAGAAGAAATACATTCTTGATTTTGATACAGTCTCACTGTTGGTCGTTCCATGGACAATTTCTACTTCATCTCTTAAATAAATGAAGTTGAATTTTTCATTCGTGAAGTGTTAGAAGATCATGTGATAAAATGATGGTTCATTCCATCTGTCTCAAACAAAAGGTAAGAAAAAGTTATAAAAAATACATAAGTCCCTCTATAGTGAGATTAATCATATATGGTTCAAAAAATGTACTTATACTTCATATATCATACTGCTCAGTGTAATAAAACTAGTTTCTAGTAACCAGGGACTTACGGTAGGCCAGTGGTAGGCGATAGAGTCCTATCGCACTTCAGTTGTGGCTTCGATTCCCATAGCCTTGTCCAAAGCGATGGGTTGTCGCCCGTTCGGCATGTTGTCCTTTTTCTAAAACTATACTATTATAACATTCCAGAAATAATATCAAAATACAAGTTATATCCTTAAATAATACTATCTGATGTCCAACATAATCCATTCCAATATTTAGGCTTATCCAAAATACATTTGTCTAGTCTCATAGTATAACAAAATCAATTACTGGAATGGTCACATAACAAGCACGTGAATACCATCATTTATCCCCCATATATCATAAGATATATCTTGTTGGACACATTCCAAACATGTGAATACCTTAATCAATTATTACCACAGAACCTTAGTGAAAACATGAGTGCTGTCAAAAGTTAACTCTTTCCACATACCAAAATCCCAAAATTTCCATATACTCAAACCATGATATCTCTTTGTCCTTATATTAGTCATGAGCTCATGAATACTGTCAAGAATTTCATTTTATCCTTATAACTTCATTATGAGCATATCATCCACTTTCCAAAATTATTTCAATCACTTTTCATGGTTACCGGTACCATATAATTATTGAAAACCAATACATAAATATTCCAAAATTCCATAATACTATAAATGAGATTCCATGATACTATTTTGAAATCCCATTACATAAAAACATATTCATTCTACAACATCATTGTCATATTCAACATAACAAATAGTGATTGCATGTGACTTCCCTTTGTCCTTTGCCTTAATAGGTGGCTCACGTCGATCATCATTAACCCTTAGATTAGGGCATTGATTAGCATAATTCCCCATTTCATTGCACTAGAAGCATTGAAGTGTGGTGGTGCGCTCTATACAGTCTTTTCTTTATTCACATCATTAGAAATCATTTTTCTATTACATAGAAACTTAGCTGCTCGATGACCTTCTTTTCCACACTTAAAACATTTTCTATTCCCATTAAGACAATCTCCACTATGCTTCTTTACACACTTTGATCATAAAGAAACATTCATCTTCTTTTCACCATTATTCTGAGATTTCTCCTTGAACTCCATCTTTCGTTCCTTGTCAAAACCATGAGATGGATATGTAACAACAACTTCCATTTCTACCTTGATAGCACAACGCACAATTTCTACATAGCTATTGAAGTCTCTTATAGCTAATTCCCTCTGAAGACTTGGTTTTAATCCACTGAAGAATAGATCAACTTTACTTTCAGGTTGGATGATAAAGCCAGATGCATACCTTCCAAGCCTTGTAAAACTCGCTTCGTATATACCAATAGATTCATCATCCTTTTTCTTAAGCTCAATGAAATCCTTTTCCATCTTTGTTCAAAGAATACGAGGGATGTACATATTGAAAAATAAGTTTTTGAACTGATCCCATTCCATGGATTCAATTTCATCTCGGGGCCTCATATTCTTAATTAGAGTCCACCATTGATCTGCTTCACCTTCTAAACGGTAAATAGACAGAATGAACTTTTCATGTTATGAACCACGAAGTATAGAAAATATCTTTTCAATGGTACTGATCTATTGTTCAGCAACAAGTGGATCTGAAGACCCACTAAAAGAAGGTGGAAGTTGCCTCATGAAGGACTCAATAGAATATTGTTCACTTCTCTGCTCATTTCATTGTCCAAAATGACTCATAGCTTGTGTAAATATAGCAATAATATTTTTCACTCCATCTCTCATTACATTGGTTTGTTCAGGAGGACAATCATTGTATTGTCCATTACATTGATCAACATGGTTCCTTTGGGTTCCATCCATCGTCTAATACCCAAAAAGAATAGTGTGAGAGACAAAAATCATGCTAGGGAAAACAACATAATAAAGGGGGAGTACCTTTAATATATAGTATCTTAGTGTTAATTCTATGATTGTTACCATAATTCTAGGACTATAACTTATACATATACTTATCCTTAGGTACATCCGTAGAAATACCTTAGAAATATCTCTAGGGATTTCACAAAGGATTTCGCATCCTAGTTTCCAAAGGTTAACTAATCCTTTCCTCTGATACCAACTTTAGAGACCCAAATCATGACGTACATGGACATTACATTACTTTTGCAGAATACTTAATAAATAACAAAAAACAGACACACAAGGACCGTAATAGTTTAGTATCTTTGGAAACTCAGAACATAATCTTCTATTCGTGGTAAAATATCTTCAACATCTCTATAAAGATATTTACCCTTTTTTTCTTACCTAAAGCCTTTCTTTATATCCTATGGAAATGAAAACATATAAAGGGTCAGATCAAATGCTCAGTAAGGGTAAGCATGGTGAAAATAAAACAATTCATATACATTTGAACATTAAAACATGAACATAATGTTTACACATCAAAAGCTTGAGTTGTGAAATAAATCTTGGCAGTACGTAAGTCATAGGTCATAAGGGAACATAAATCATGATAAATAGAATGGGAATAAAACATTTAATTGTGGAAAACCATTAAGAACATGATGTGATTTCCATAGTATCCAATTCATTGCTACCATGACCATCTTAGTGGACAAAGCCCCTTTCTGAATCGAGTTCACTCCTCGTTTCATTCCTGTAACACTGAACCGGATTAACTTTCCGTTCCAGCCATGTCTATCTCATGAGATAAAAATCTTTACCCAATGCATTGGAGGGAGATATAGGTCCCACTTATCTCATAATCAAATAATTCTTACTGGTGCCACAACATAAACATAAATCATTCATCATAACCTAAAGAATAAAATGGGGTCCATAAACATCATCCCATCATAACATAATCCATAAAAAACAAATGGATATCATTTCATCATTAGAAAAGTGAAACCATGTAAATCATAGAGACATTGTACTTGAAACATACACATATGAAATAATTTCATCTTATATGGAAAATGGTTTTGATAAAACAATTGAAATATATTCTTTAGGAAAATATCCTTTCTTCTTCAAAATCATTTTCTTTTCACAAAATGCCATTCAATTTTAAAAGAAAATTATTTTGTTGAAAATTTTCATTAAATATTGTAGATTAAGATTCATGAAAATAAGGCATTATGAAACTATAAAAATATGTTCAGGCTGTATAACTTAAAAAAACATTCTCCTCGTACTTTTAAAGGAAAAGTCAGAAAATACCACGTATGGTAAACAAAAGAATGATTTCATCCATAACACAATTTAAAATTCAATGAAGGGTAAAAATGACTTTGAAAATACATGGAATAATATTAAAAACATTATGAAAAACATTTTATGTACATGGATGAAAAATATAACCCCAGTATATACTTACGTATAAGCAATCTCAGATAAAAATGAGATTGCAAAATTATCGCTCACCTTATGTCCAATTTCTTTTGTAAGTGCCCGAGACTCCTATATAGTGGGTTTAAACATATTAATAACTTGTAACATTACCGTAATAATATTTATGACATCACATATGATTCACTTATGACTTTATATTATCCATTCATTTCTCAATTCCATGTTAAAGCAGCATTTTGGGTAAAATCGTTTCATTTATCATCCGTGTTTTGACTTGTAATTATTAATATGATTACATAAATCATGATTACTTAATTCCAAAATATAAAACAAGATTTATATATAATATATATTCAGAATATACATATATATAAAAGCTCGATAAATGGAAAGAAATACACCGTTCAGGGAGATGGTAGGTCGTACGTACGCATGAACGTTGTTTTTCATTTCCTTATTGAATTGAATGGAATTAAGTAGATCAAATACATATATATATAGATATAAATAAATCCAGTAGAATTATAATTTCATATATTTAATGATTACTTATTATATATACTTTATAATCATTCTTGAATTGTTAACATGGAAAATGAATCTCTTCGCATCGTGGAGACGGTAATCTGTACATACGCACGAGCAATGATATCGTTCCAATATTTATTGAATTGAATTAGAGTGGATGATATAATATCTTATAATTATTATGATTTTATAATAATCATATATAGTTATTCCTTACACCATTATACCCATCCAAGAATGGGGGTGGTGGAAAAACTGATTACACCACGGCGTGGAGACGGTATTTCATACGTTCACACACGCGGAGATTTCATTTTCTGTAGGATGGATAGAAGGTGAAATAGGGTTGTTTCATATTTATAATAACATTTCAGTATATAATTAATACTTATGTTATTACTTTATAATGAAACAACTAAGGAAGATGAAGTAGAAGAAGAAATAAACTTGAAAGAGTCGGTAGAAGAGATTACCTCTTCCTCGACGCACCTCCTTTAAACTTCTTCTTAGGTCACTAGAGTTGGTGTTTTGAGAATATCAGAACCTATATGATATAACTATAGAGGTTTATAAGAGGCGTTGGTAGGGATTGGCCGAGCATCAAGGCTCAAAAGGGTGTGAAGAGAAGAGGGAAGGGGTTCCCTTTTTATAAGGGAGGAGAGGGGCACCTTTCGAAAAACGTAAAATATTATTTTATAATAAAGTCCTATTCGTTTTATAATTGCTCCAAATTTATTTATTTAGAAGCTAAAGTTGGAATGGGTCTAAATACTCTCAACCAATAGGTTTGAGAGATGTTTAGGTTACTATATTAATCTTATCGTTTATATTTAACTCTAAGTTAAATAATTTAACATTTACCGTGTCTTATTGTTTTCTTACAATATAAGGTTGATAAACTTACAATAACAAGACAAAAGAACCCCAATTGGTTCATTATTAATATATATGACCTTATCAATGACATTTTTCCAAAACATATAATTTTAGGAATATAACAACAATTCATAATATAATATTTGTTTTAAAAACTATTTTATGTCAATTTTGACACTTTTTGGTAATAGATTTTTTTAAAAATCATAAAAGCATTATTAGTTCGAAAAAAATTACTTAAATCAATACTAACATGTCATATTAAACTATAAAATTATTTTAATTCAAAAAAAGCCTCAAATTACATTTATTTGGGTATTTATAACATCAATTAAGTTAATATTTCATTAATAGGGTAATTATTACATCATCATTGTGTCATAAATAAATTAAAGTATTTTTATAAAACAAATAACCTTATGTAGGAAATCTTTTTATCTTTATAATTAATATTTATAGTCTAATTTATCTTATGTATAACCCTATATTAAAAATGTTTTAGTTATTAAACATTGATTTTAACTATTTTAACTCCTCATTAAATTAAATAATAATTATTGTCCTAATCTAATCCAAGTGGACCTAAAGGGTAATATTTTATTCATACGGATGTTTTTGGTCTATTTACACTTATCCAATATAATTAGGACATGTGTTAGGATAATAATATTATTTTTACCCTTAATTACCCTATTTACTTTTAACCGTGGTAAATTAAAGTAAAAAGTTACTATTCACTAAAAAAAATTATATTAATGAACCAAATTTTACTCCTTGATATTAACCATGTCTCTTGGATTTTTGAAATTCCACTCACAGAAGTGGTAAAATTATGTTTTATGTAAATTTTCAAATTCTTCTAGGAGGTGGGAAAAAGACGGTGAAAAGTTAAATAAAATTTTTACATATCTAAAATTATTAAGAAATGACTCAAATGAATTAAATTTAACTTATATAGGTTTTATGTATCAATTATGACTTAAAATAAATTTAAACAAAATAAATAATTATTTAAATTAAAAGTCGGATTTTAAATAGTAACCTTGTCTTTTGACTATTCATCAAAAATTGAATGTTTTCATAAAAATACAAAAAATTCACCCTAGGCTAATTTCGATATTCCGAATCCAAAAATGAAGTCCATTTTGAATGATAAAATTTATAAAATTTCAAAAAGTTTGTATTACTATTCATAATGGCTAATTCATAATAATACTATAATAATATCTTGTTCAGTGAAACGTGGTGTTGCGTTCTACACATGCTATCGAAGAAGGCCTTGATTGCGTGTAATACAAGCCTATTCAGAGCTGCGTGTGTTGAAAGCTCCATTTGGTGTTGTGTATAACATAATCAAAACTTATTTCATTTATACATTAAAAAAATATATAATTAATGTTGTGTAGAATAATTTCCACAAAACGAACTTGAATTTGTGTGTAACACGAGCCAAGAATAGAGTTGCGTATGATTCAAGCTAATACGGTTTTGCGTATAGTACAAGGTAATCTTGGTGTAGTGAATAATAGAAGACATCAAGGAAATTAGAAATAATATATCTCATAAAATCTCTGGGTGTTACAACAGGCAAGGGTTTCATCTGACCCTGTGCTTCTCTATAGGGTTCTCTTATCCTTTTTGTGAAGAAGGCGGATGGTACTCTCAGACATTGGGTAGATTATCAAAAGTTGAACCAGTTGACGGTTAAAAACTGATAACCATTTCCAAGGATTGATGATCTTTTTTATCAACTTTTTAGAGAACGAGTGTTCTTGAAGATTGATTTGATATCAGGATATCATCAGCTACACGTTAGGCCATCTGATATACCTCTCAACACATTCAGGAGATGGTATGGTCTATACAACTATACGGTTATGCCATTCGGACTCATGAATGCACCAGCATTATTCATGGCTCTGATGAATCGTGTGTTCCATCCCTATCTAGGTTCTTTTGTTGTAGTATTCGTGAACAATATCTTGGTGTACTCTCACACTTGACACGACCATGCCACCCATCATGAGATCGTATTGAGTACACCGAGAGAGCATCGGCTGTATACTATGCTCTCAAAGTGCCACTTTTGGATGGACCAGATTCACTTCCTGGGTCATATCATCTCAGAGGCAGGAGTTGCAGTAGACCTAGAGAATTTGAGAGTAGTAGTTTCCTGGTAGCAGCCTAAGAACATGTTCAAAATAAGGAGTATCTTGAGGCGGGAAGGTTACTACAGACGCTTCATACAAGACTTCTCCTTCTTAGTAGCACCGTTTCCGGGTTTCACTAAGAAGGGTGTGAAGTTGGTTTGGTCAGAAGCCTGCGAGACAGACTTCCAGGAGCTGAAGGGAAAGTTGACATCAGCACCGACCCTGATACTCCCAGAGCAGGGGAAGCGGTATACAGTTTACTGTGATGTATCATGTATTGGGAAATGAGTTGTGTTGATGTAGGGAAATCGATTAGTTGCATATGGGTCTCGGCAGTTGAGGCCACATGAGAGGAATTACCCGACGCATGATCTTGATTTTGCTGCAGTTGTTCATGTGTTGCAATGTTGGAGACATTATCTCTTGGGAGAACATTTTGTGGTGTTCACGGACCACAAAAGTCTCAAGTATATCTTTACCCAATGTGACTTGAACCTGAGATAGTGAAGGTGGTTTGAATACCTTCAGTCCTTCGATTTTGAGCTTGCCTATACAGCTGGTAAGGGTAATGTAGTGGCTGATTCACTGAGCATGAAGACTCAGATATAGGTAGTGTAGGAGGTCCGTGGTGAATGGCACAACTGATGGACTTGTTCTTTGAGACGCATTTCGAGGTGCACGAACGTCAGGGGTATAACTATCATTCATCTTTAGTTGTGACCTCTACCCTCCTGGATAGAGTGAGAATGAGACAGGTATCTGATTCAGAAGGCCTAGTTCTACGGGAGTCGGTGGCATGTGAGGAACCTCCTCTTGGGTGGACGATAGGCGATGATGATGTTTTGCATTTCCATGGAAGAGTGTTGGTTCTAGGGGATATACGCAAGGAGATGATGCAAGAGTTTCACACTTCAGTCTGGGCAGTTAATCTCGGAGTTACCATGATGTACCATGACTTGATGCGTCAGTACTGGTGACTGGGTATGAAGAGAGAAATAGTTGGTTTTGTTACGAGATGTTCCATCTGCAGCAGGTGAAGGCGGAGCATTAGAGGCCAGCCAGACTGTTACATTTGTTACCCATCCCGAAGTGGAAATGGGATGATGTCGCGATGTACTTCGTGACTAGGTTTCCGAGGTCACCTCGAGGAAATAATGTCATGTGGGTTGTTGTGGACCGACTCACGAAGGTAGCTCACTTTTTTCCAATCAAGGAGACTGTCTGGGTTGAAGATCTCGGGAAGTTGTATATCTGAGAGGTCGTAATTCTTCATGGGGTCCCTCATTCTATCTTTTAAGATATGGATTCCCATTTTACGTATCGTTTTTTCCAGAGTTTTCAGAGGGCACTGGGTACACAGGTGCTTCTGAGCACAGCTTACCACCCTCCGACCGATGGTCAGTCAGAGCGTATGTTACAAGTGCTTGAGGAAATGTAGCGTGCATGAATCCTAGACATTGGGGGATCTTGGGAGAAGCATATACCCCTAGTCGATTTTTTCCTATAATAATAGTTTTTAGGAAACTATCGAGATGGCACCTTACGAGGATTTATATTGTAGGCCATGCTGATCACCATTATGCTGGTTAGTGGCAGGTGAGGAAGCTTTATTAGTACCACGTCTCGTGCAGAAGACTTCTGAGCTGGTCCAGTTGATTCAGTAATAGATGGCTACCGCACAGTATCGTCATAAATCTTATGTTGATCGCTACATACGACCATTGGAATTCAAGGATGGGGATCAGGTTTTCTTATGTGCTTCACCGAGGTTGGGGAACAGGCGGATCAGGAGAGAAGATATACTTTCAAAGAGGTATGTGAGGCCATTTGAGATTCTGGAGAGAGACGAGTTGGTTGCCTATTGATTGCAGTTAACACAGAGGTGTCGATCCATGCATGACGTCTTCCATGTATCTCAGTTGCGCCATTATCATTCAGACTCGTCTCACGTTTTCAGCCCGAGGAGGTTGAGATTGAGTTATATGTGTCCTTTGAGAGGCATTAGATTTGTATCTTTGATAGGAGCATGAAGGTTCTCTGGGGCCGGTCAGTTCCTCTCGTATGGGTGCGATGGAAGCATGGCCAAATGCAGGACGATACCGGGGAGCGGGACACCAACGTACCTGGTCAGTGGTTGGATTTGTTCACAGCTATATCTTCACAACCCTTGGAAGGGAAATTCGGGGATGAATTGATTTAAGGGGGGAAGTTTGTATGAACCTGGTTCTTATTCTTGAGGTACGAGTTTCTTCTTTTCACTTTTCCTTATGTGTTTTTGAGAAAATAAGGAAAATGGGGGAAAATCCAAAATTTTCGGACTACAGGCCGTGTACTTTTCCACACGTCGTGTACTTTGGCCATGTGGGATGAGTACGTAGTGTGTGTATCCTTGTTAGAGACTAAGGGTGTAAAAACCAACTACACATTGTGTAGTAGTCCTTTACATGTCGTGTAGTCAGTCGTCAGGTGAAACAGTATGGCGGTGGAAGCAGCCACCAGCTGGGCGACAGTACATGCCGTGTAGTCATGAATACACGCCATGTACTCTTGTCGACAGATGAACAGTTGGGTGGTGCCGCCAGAGGAACATTTAAATGAGCGAAGTACACGCCGTGTACATTGTTTTTTCGATTAAAATGGGAAGTAGCCAACATGTTCACATGATTGATTTAGAACTCGATGGGAGCTTGAGAGAGGATGGCCTAACCATCGTGGAACTCCATATCGAGCGTCGAGAATCTGTTTCCTCTTCTATCGATCACGTTGGAACCCCAAGGGTAATCCCTCCCATCTCCTTGTGTAGTTCATGCTAGTTATTCTTCTAATGGAAGTTAATTATGTTTGAACATATTTTCTTCTATCCTAGACCTACATCTTTTATGGTCGTTTTTAGGATCTATGTTCGCATATACCGTTCGTGGGTGTTTAAGGTAGGTGGATTGGTGTTTAAATTCAAACTGTTGTGTGTTTTTGTGTACCGTTGTGATACGCGCCCATTAATGGGGTGTCGTATGGCTGAGGCCTTGTTGAATTAAATACCTATAATTGCATAGGTAGTTTAATGAACAAGTATAAATGTTTTTTTGGATCACTACTTGGATATAGGACCACCCCCGGGGTGCGTTCCACTGTATAGCCATTTGGCCAGGTTACCTGAGGGTATACCATAAAATTTAAGCATGGTTAAAATTTTCTTGAGAGGAATTTTATATAATTGCCTACATATCTGTTGGGCTCGGCCTGGTTACATTAGCTTGAGGGTGGTGTTCTATTTAGCCTGAGGGCGGTGTTCTATTTTGCCCGAGGGCGGTGTTATATTCCACCTGAGGGAAACTTCTTCCGTGTCTGAGGGCAGTAGATTCTATGCCTGAGGGTGACACTTTGTACGCCATAGGGAAATACTCGATAGCCTGAGGGAAAGCTTGAGGGCGTGGTTTTACTAAATTATCCTCAGGGAAAAATTCTGATTGTCCTGAGGGCTTGGTTCTATTGATCATAGAATGTTATTAAATTAAATGGTTAAAATGAATAATAAAATGCCAATATAACTGGTAAAGTTTGTTACTTTTGGGTACTACATAGTTTATTTAATTTTACTACTGCACACTTTTGTTGCATATTTTTTACACCATTGGGCACAGGCCTTTGGTGGGTGCCTACTGGGATTTATTTCTCACACCCTTTTTGGGTAATGTCTTCGACCCAAACAGATTACATTTCTGCAGGTATGGATAAGGGAAATGGTCCCTATATAGGTAGTTGATTGTTACTGTGAAGTAGGGGAGCATGGGACTGGGCCTAGGCTCATGATGTTACCGGCTGTTCTATTTTGTTTTGTTTTGATGTACTCTATATTGTATTGTATTGTATTGTTGTGTAACATGTTCTTACTGTTTTCTTAGAACTTGACACATTTTGCATCATTATCTACATAACTGTTGGTTATCTATTAATGCAGTTGTTTATTTAAAATTGTGTATATTTATTTTCTTCCACTGTTGTTGTTGAATGTTTTTATTCTTCTGATTTTCTACACTTTGAAAAATGAGGGAATAGTTTCCCCACAATCAGACCTGGGCCCTTGCTACTAGTTGGCAGCCTCTGGCATTTGGGGAAATGTGCTTGAGGTCACTTGGTGAACTGGGTTCGGGGCACCCGTTGAGTGGCACCCGGATCTGGGACATTACAGCTTCAAACACATTTCCTCGGACACCACAGGTTGCCAACTAGTAAGGAGGACCATGGGTGTGATAGTGGGGAAACAATGCCCTCATTTGTAGTGTAACACAACAGAAGTGAAGCATATAGCAATAGATAAATCAATAGTATTATAACACAAAAGAAAAAAGTGGAACAGGGAAAGAAATAAACAACTGGAGAACATATATAATGTGGTTCATGATACAAATGTAGAGGAAAAAAATCCAAACCAGTCAAAATGCTGGAATACAGTAAGAAACTAAGTACAAAGAAAAATAGGTAAACAACTCCTCTGCATTGCAACCCTCATCTCGGTCCCATTCTCTCCAGATGCAAAGTAGTTATGTACCTAAAGAATAAGGGTTCTTGCCATTATCTATACCTGCAGCAATTTAATATATTTAGGCCCGAAATCATGACTCAAATCGGGTGTTAGACTAATCACAGTAGGCAACCACCCAAAGATCATTTCCTAATAGTCAGTGAATTTATATGGAAGGAAATATGAAAAAGAAGTAGTAAAAAATGAAGTACTGAAATGTAATAAATCCTACAGTTTCAATGAATTCAGTTTCATATACCAAGAAAGCAGCTAAACACAAACATGTAACCCTCTAGGAGGTTCTCATAGCCTATCCCATATGGTTCAAAACACAATGATATAACAATGTCTCTATGAGGATGGTGTCACTGTAAAATTCCCCATGTATTATAGTATAAACAAACACACTTTGAGGAATCACTCACCATCAATTCCCTCTATAGTATTTCAACAGTAAACTACAGACACTCTTAGGAAGCACTCAATGTCAATTCCTCACGTGTTCTCATAACGTATCTATATACCCTATGAGTTATCAATCAACACCAATCCCCCCTATGGTTTCGCTACATAATCTTATATAATAGACTCTCTGGGAAATCCCTCTATGTCAATTTCCCCTACGGTCCAACTACACCAGGTTCCCTCATGCCCGTGAAATGAAATCATGCACAATGATAAACAACAGTCAAAGTAAACCTCAAGAACTACATGGCTAATAAAACTGCAGCAGATCACTGCATGTTAGTTAATAATCACTCCACCCTAATTATACAAGGAATGGAAAATAACAAGGCAGCGTAATAGGAAAGGCTAGACCAAATGGTCAAAACAAGAAAACATGGGAAAAATCCATATGTTTGAAAATATAGCCATATTCTCATCAAGTAACCATCATATAATAAAACTAGGCATATCAGGAAAACAAAATGGATAAAACCATAAACAAACAACACACAATACCCCGAACAAGGGTATTGGGTAATGTTTCACATATAACTCAATGACTATCATCAAAAAGTCACAAACCACCTACCTCAGTGTTGGGAGATAGTTATATGTCAACCTCATGCCTTGAATCACCCTAGAATTCCATATATATACAAAAATGATTTAAACGGAAAACCAAATATAACTCTTGAAAGATGAGAAATTAGGAAACAATGCTCTAGAAGAAAGAGGAGATCACTGTGACAATTACAACTCAATTGACGAGGGTCAAATTGGAGGACGGATGGAAAGTCTAGGGTTCAGAAAAGATACGAATATGTAAAGATGCTCTCAATTGAGATGGGGGAAGAAGAAGAACGTTTTGTCCAAAGGATGTGACCCTGTTCCATTTATTGAAAAAAACACAAAGTACAAGGCGGGTACATCAAATGTACATGGCGTGTACTTGCCTTATTCGGCCCCCATATTAGGTGGTCTCCAGGTTACCACACACGGGTGTGTACTAGGCCATTACATTGCCCATACATGGTCACCAATGGAAACCAAATACATGGCGTGTACTTATAAGTACATGGTGTTTACTCTGGAAATTTCTAGAAATTCCTCTTTTTCTCAAAAACATCTAGAAAAGAAAAACATTGCTGAAAAGAGGATCTGAGTTCTTACAATTTACCCTTAAAACAAATTAACAAATTGTTTTCAAATGTTTGGAATTATAATAACACCCTGGGTGAGACGTGGGTTCCAATGTTGGAATTCCATGATCGAATCAATGGGTTTTCATAGTCATACGGTGGAAGAGACATGGATTCCTGTAACACCCCGATATTTTATGAAAAATATTCTTTTTAATTTCACTAATGTCTTGTGTTGTACGCTACACCAAAAGGAGCTTGCACAACACGCCTCTTTGACTTTCCTTGCATTACACGCAATCTCAACCTTCCTCGACAGCGTGTGTAGTACGCAATACTGAGTTTCAGGAAACAACGATATGATATTAAAATATTATTAAAACTAGCCGTTATGAATAGTAATAACCACTTTTTGAAATTTTGTAATTTTATTTTTCACAATGGAATTAATTTTTGGATTCGTAATATCGAAATTATCTTAGGGTGAAACTTTGGTGATTTTCGGATAACTTTCATATTTTGATGAATAGTGGAAATTACTAAATTTTAATTAAAAACAACTTTTTCAATCGAAATAATTAATAGTGATAAATTATTAATATGAGTGGTTTTAAAGTATATTTAGAATATATTTTTACAATTTAATACAATGATGGTCGTTGGATGTAATTTCACATTTAAACCAGACATAAACAAGTGTCAATCTTTTGATAGTTATTATCTCTTAAGAACACGCTATTTGTTTTGACGACAGGAATTAATTTTTAAATTAATTAATGCAACTGATATGTTTTTAATTTGGTAAAATAGAAATCATTTTTGAGTTCATAATATCAAATATAGCTTAGGCCTAATTTTTGGTATTGTTCTGAAAAACATCAATTTTTGATGAATAGTGAAACTACTAAGTGGTAGTTAAAATTTGAATTTTTCATAAAACTTAATTTTACCGCTTCTGTAAGTGGAATTTCGAAAATCCGAGAGACACGGTTAATATCAATGACTAAAATGTGGTTCAATGAGATGAAAATAATTTTTTGGTGAATAGTAACTTTTTACTTTTTTTTACCACGGTTAAAAGTAAATAGGGTAATTATGGGTAGAAATGATATTATTATTACCCTAACACATGTCCTAATTCTATTGAACAAGTCTAATTCGACCAAAAACAAACTTAGGAATAATATATGACCATTTATGCCCACTTGGATTAGATTAGGACATTTATTATTAATTTATTTAAAGAAGGGTTAAAAGAGTTAAAATCAAAGTTTATTTACTAATACATTTTTAATATGGGGTTATACATAAGATAAATTCGACTATAAATATTCATTAGAAATATAAAAGGATTTCCTACATAATGATATTTTATTTATAATTTTTAGACATTAAATAAATTAATTTATTTATGACACAATGATGATGCATTAATTATTTTATTAATGAAATATTGACATAATTAATGTTATAAACACCAAAATAAATGTAATTTGAGACTTTTTATGAATTACACTAATTTTATAGGTTAATATGATATATTAGTGTTTATTTAATCAACATGGTTCGAACATATAATTCTGTTATGACTTTCACAAAAATCATATATCAAATAGTGTCAAAATTGACACAAAATAGTTTTTAAATCAAATATTATATTATTAATTGTTATTTTATTCCTAAAAATATAAGGTTCGGCCAAATGACTTATATAAGGATATATATATTAATAATAAACAATTTTGGGTTCGTTTGGCATGTTATAGTAAGTTTATTAACCATATAGTGAAAGAAAACAAAAAGACACGGTAAAAGTTAAATTATTTAACTTAGAGTTAAATCTAATTGATAAGGTTAAAATAATACCCTAAACTTGTTTAAATGCTATTGGTTGATAGGATTTCGACCCATCCCCACTTTAGCTTCGAAATAAGACCCTTTGGAACCATTATAAACCAATTTTGACATTAATATAAACTAATATTTTGAGATATTCCTAAGGTGCCCCTCTCCTCCCTTAAAAAAGGGCACCTCCTCCCCCTTCTCCTCACACCAATTTGAGCACTCAATCTCGTCCAACCCCTGCCAAAATCTCTTCTCCACTTCCCTAGAATAATCCTAGAGGTCCTGGTATTCTTCAAAGACCAATCTTAGTTCCCTAAGTGGAGGATTCAAAGAGGCGTTTCGAAGAAGAGGTAATATCCATTACCGATCTTTTCAATTTATTTCGTCTTAAACTTCTTCTTCTTTAGTTGTTTCATGATAAAGTAATAACATAAGCATTACTTACATACTGATATGTTATTATAAATATTAAACAACTCTAATTAACATTCTATCCATCCTACGGAAAAAGGAAATCACCGCGCGTGCGTTTGTACGGAATACCGTCTCCACGCCGTGGTGTAATCTATTTTCTGCCACCACCATAATTGGATGGGTATAATGGTGTAATGAGTAACTATATATGATTATTATAAAGTGATATTTATACTGAAATAGTATACATACACTTCAACACATGTTCACGATCATGAGAACGATATCATCACTCGTGCGTACGTACGGACTACCGTCTCCACGACGCGATGAGATTCATTCTCCATGTTAACCATTTTAAAATGATTATAAAGTCTATATAAGTAATAATAATGACATATATGACATTATAAAGCTACTGGATTTATGTATATATGTATGTCATCTACTTACTTCCATTCAAGACAATAAGGAAAGGAAAACAACGTTCATGCGTTCGTACGGACTACCGTCTCCATGAACGGTGTGTTTCATTTTATTTATCTATCTATTATATATATATATACTGAATATATATGATATATAAATCATGATTTATATTCTGGAAGTAAGTAAATCCTGATATAAGTAATAATAATGTCAATAATAACAAGTCCAAACACCTACGATAAATGAAACGATTTTACCCAAAACGCTTCTTTAACATGTAATTTACAAAAGAACGGGTAATATAAAGTCATAAGTGAACCATATATGATATCATAACAATTAATATGATTCTGTAATAAGTTAATGTCATTATTTAAATCATTATACAGGAGGTTTGGACACTTACGAAGCAAATCGGACTTAAGGTAAGGGAAATATCACAATCTCATTTTTATCCGAGATTGCTTATACTTTGGTATTTACTGGGGAGTATTTTATCATTCACATCCATGTTTCCTCAATATGTAATATTATTTCCATCCACGTACAATTGTTTAAATCCAATTTTACCCTTCGGTGGGTTTTTAGTAAAAGATATGAAAGGAATCTTTTGTCATTTTTCGTACGAGGTATTTTTTTGACTTTTCCGACAACAGTACAAAGAATGTTTTTTTAACTTATACGGCATGAATGGATTTGTAAAACATTATTTCCAAGAAGATTCCTTTACAAGTATTCAAGTTTATTTTTAATCAACTTATTTTAGTTTAAAATTGTATGACATTTTAAGAAAGGAAAAGTGTTTTTGATGTAGAAAGGATATTTTCCTCAAGAATAGAGTTCATGTATTTTATCAAAATTATTTTCCATCTAAGATAATAAAAGGGTTCTGTTTTTATCCCTATTATTACATGGATTTGATTATGTTGTGATGGAAATATTTTTATGAATTCCTTTATCTTATATGATTTGTTTTATGATGTCATGTTATTTAAGAATCCCATTTTTATTACGTGGGTTACGCTATGATGTATGGTTTATGATTATGTGACACACATAAGAAAAGAAATGATTCATTATAAGATGGGTGGGACCTATATCTCCCTCCAATGCATTGGGTAAAGATTTTATATCTCATCCGATAGACATGGCTGAAATGGTAGGTTATACCGGTTCAGTGAAACAGGACTAAAACGAGGGTTACTCGATTCAGAAAGGGACTTTGTCCACTAAGATAGTCTTGGCAATGAGTCTTGACTAACAAGAAATGATTCTCTATGATTATGTTTGTATGCCACAAAGTTTCATGTTTTATGTTATGATTATTGGGATTTCATTTCACTACTATGATTTATCCCATGTTATGAAATTATGCTCTCTTTTGCAGGTTAAGATTTCCAAAAGTTATGTTCTTATGAATACGATGTGATTGATTTTTCGTTTGTTTACCCTTACTGAGCATTTGAGCTCACCCTTTTATGTTTTCTTTTCCCCATGATATAAAGAAAGGTTTTAGGTAAAAATAGGGAATATCTTTATGGGAGATATTGAAGATCTTTCACCATGATTAGAAGATTACGTTCCGAGTTTCCAAAGACTCTAAACTATTACGATCCTTGTGTGTGTGTTTTTGTTATGTACTAAGTATTCCGCAAATGTAATGTAATGTCCATGTACGATAAGCTTCGGGTCTCTACAGTTGGTATCAGAGGAAATGTTTAGTCAACCTTTGGAAACTAGGATGCAAAAACGTTAGTGAGATCCCTAGAGATATTTCTAAGGTATGTCTAGGGATGTCCCTAAGGTTAAGTATACGTACAGGTTATAGTACTAGAATTACGCTAACGATCATAGAATTAAACCTATGATGTTAGATATTGAAGGTACTCCCACTTTATTATGTTGTTTTCCCTAGCATGATTTTTTCCTCTCACACTATTCTTTTTGGGTTTTAGACGATGGCTGGAACCCGAAGGAACCGTGTTGATCAATGCAATGGAAAATGAAATGATTGCCCTCCTGAACAAACAAATGTTATGGGAGATGGAGTGAAAAATCTTATTTCTATACTTACACAAGCTATGAATCATTCTGGACTTCCAAATGATCAGAGAAGGGAACAATATTCTATTGAGTCCTTCATGAGGCAACGTCCACCTTCATTCAGTGGGACTTATGATCCACTTGTTGCTGAACAATGGATCAGTACTACTGAAAAGATATTTTCAGTTCTTCAATGTTCTGAAAATGATAAAGTCATCTTAGCAGTGTATCGTTTGGAAGGTGATGCTGATCAATGGTGGAATCTTATCAAGAATATGAGGCCAAGTGTTGAAATTGAGTCCATGGAATGGGACGAGTTCAAGAACATGTTTTTCAATAAGTACTTCCCTCGTATTCTTCGAACAAAGATGGAAAAGGAGTTTCTTGAGCTGAAGCAGAAGGATGATGAATCTGTTGGTATATACGAAGCAAATTTTACAAGACTTGCAAGGTATGCATCTGGCATTATCATCCAACCTGAAAGTAAAGTTGATCGATTTTTCAGTGGATTAAAACCACGTCTTCGAAGGTCATTAGCTATAAGAGACTTTAGTAGCTATGAAGAAATTGTGCGTTGTGCTATCAAGGTAGAAATGGAAGTTGGTGTTACATATCCATCTCATGGTTTTGACAATAAACGAAAGATGGAGTTCAAGGAGAAATCTCAGAATAATGGTGAAAAGAAGATGAATGTTTCCTTATGCACAAAGTGTGGAAAGAAGCATGGTGGAGATTGTCTTAAAGGGACTAGAAAATGTTTTAAGTGTGGAAAAGAAGGTCATCGAGCAGCTGAGTGTCAAAGTAATGGAAAAAGGGATTCTAATGATGTGAATAAAGCAAACACTGCAGAGAATGCACCACCAACACTTCAATGCTTCAAGTGCAAGGAAATGGGGCATTATGCTAATAAATTCCCTAATCCAAGGGTTAGTGATGATCGACATGAGCAACCGCTTAAGGCAAAGGACAAAGGGAAGTCACATGCGATCACCATTGGCGATGTTGAATATGATAACGATGTGGTGGAATGATTATGTGTTTATGTGATGGGATTCCAAAATAATGTTGTATCATAAAGTATTGGAATATTTATGTATTGGTCTATTGTGGTTTTCAATAATTTTATGGTACCAGTAACCATGGAAAGTGATTGAGATATTTTTGGAAAAAGAATGATATGCGCATAATGAAGGGAAAATGAGAAAATTAAATATTTGACAGTATTCATGAGCTCATGATTGATATAAGGACTAAGTGATATCATGGTTTGATTATAAAGAATTTTGAGGATTTTGGTATGTGGAAAGTGTTAACGTTTAACTGCATTCATGTTTTCACTAAGGTTCATTGGTATTCAAGAGAATACATGATTAAGGACTTTGAATGTTTAGAATGTGACCACCAAGACATATCTTATGATATATGGGGATCAACGATGGTATTAAATCTATGGTAATTGTTTTCACTATATTATGAGAGTGGACTGCAGTATTATGGGTAAGCCTAAAGATTGGAATAGATTATGTTGGACATAAGTTAGTATTGTTTAAGGATAGAAGTTTTTTTTAGAAAAAGGACAACCTGCAGGACGGGCGACAGCCCATCGCGTCGGACAAGGCTGTGGGAATCGAACCCACAACCGAAGTGCGACTGGCCTTTATCGCCTACCACTGGCCTACAGGAAGTCCCTGTTTAGTAGAAACTAGTTTTATTATATTATGCAGTATTATATATGAAGTATAAGTCCATTTTAGGTACCATATATGATTAATCTCACTATAGAATGACTTATGTATATTTAATAACTTTTGCTAACCTTTTGATGGAATGACCCATCATTCTATCACATGATCTGCTAACACTTCACGAATAACAAATTCAACATCATTTATTTAAGAGATGAAGTGGAAATTGTTCAAGGCATGAACAACAGTGAGATTGTACGAAAATAAAGTAAGTATTTATTCTAATTCAAATTCTTCAACATTAGGGAAATGATCTTGAAAACCAAAAATGTTGTCCTAGTGCTCTTATATCTGATTAATCTGATGGTACCTTAGATCGTCACAAATTTATGGATTTGTGATTATTGTCTTTTCCATAGCCATATTCTCTACCACTCTCCATCAGAACATGATTGTTAGATTTTTCCTTCATATCCATATTTTCACCTATGTGGAAACCCAGTGATTAGTTTATTTGGGTAACCGTTACGTTTCATACTTTTGTTTTTAAAGATTGGTTTTGGTATTCCTTTTTACTATGTGGGTTTCTATTAAATAAACTTTCTAATAGTAAACCATTTATAACCCCAAAGAATTTCGAGGGCGAAATTCATTTTAAGGGGGGTAGAATGTAACACCCTGAGATTTTATGAAAAATATTCTTTTTAATTTCACTAATGTCTTCTGTTGTACGCTACACCAAAAGGAGCTTGCACAACACGCATCCTTGACTTGCCTTGCATTACACGCAATCTCAACCTTACTCGATAGCGTGTGTAGTACGCAATACTGAGTTTCACGAAACAACGATATGCTATTAAAATATTATTAAAACTAGCCGTTATGAATAGTAATAACCACTTTTTGAAATTTTGAAATTTTATTTTTCACAATGGAATTCATTTTTGGATTCGTAATATCGAAATTAGCTTAGGGTGAAACTTTGGTGATTTTCGGATAACTTTCATATTTTGATGAATAGTGGAAATTACTAAATTTTAATTAAAAACATCTTTTTCAATCGAAATAATTAATAGTGATAAATTATTAATTTAAGTGGTTTTAAAGTATATTTAGAATATATTTTTACAATTTAATACAATGATGGTCGTTGGATGTAATTTCACATTTAAACCAGACATAAACAAGTGTCAATCTTTTGATAGTTATTATCTCTTAAGAACACGCTATTTGTTTTGACGACGGGTATTAATTTTTAAATTAATTAATGCAACTTATATGTTTTTAATTTGGTAAAATAGAAATCATTTTTGAGTTCATAATATCAAATATAGCTTAGGCCTAATTTTTGGTATTGTTCTGAAAAACATCAATTTTTGATGAATAGTGAAACTACTAAGTGGTAGTTAAAAATTGAATTTTTCATAAAACTTAATTTTACCGCTTCTGTGAGTGGAATTTAGAAAATCCGAGAGACACGGTTAATATCAACGACTAAAATGTGGTTCAATGAGATGAAAATAATTTTTTGGTGAGTAGTAACTTTTTACTTTTTTTTACCACGGTTAAAAGTAAATAGGGTAATTATGGGTAGAAATGATATTATTATTACCCTAACACATGTCCTAATTCTATTGAACAAGTGTAATTCTACCAAAAACAAACTTACTAATAAAATATGACCATTTAGGCCCACTTGGATTAGATTAGGACATTTATTATTAATTTATTTAAAGAAGGGTTAAAAGAGTTAAAATCAAAGTCTATTTACTAATACATTTTTAATATGAGGATATACATAAGATAAATTCGACTATAAATATTCATTAGAAATATAAAAGTATTTCCTACATAATGATATTTTATTTATAATTTTTAGACATTAAATAAATTAATTTATTTATGACACAATGATGATGCAGTAATTATCTTATTAATGAAATATTGACATAATTGATGTTATAAACACCAAAATAAATGTAATTTGAGACTTTTTATGAATTCCACTAATTTTATAGGTTACTATGATATATTAGTGTTTATGTAATCAACTTTGTTCGAACATATAATTCTGTTATGACTTTCACAAAAATCATATATCAAATAGTGTCAAAATTGACACAAAATAGTTTTTAAATCAAATATTATATTATTAATTGTTTTTTATTCCTAAAAATCTATGGTTCGGCCAAATGACTTATATAAGGATATATATATATTAATAATAAACAATTTTGGGTTCGTTTGGCATGTTATACTAAGTGTATTAACCATATAGTGAAAGAAAACAAAAAGACACAGTAAAAGTAAAATCATTTAACTTAGAGTTAAATCTAATTGATAAGGTTAAAATAATACCCTAAACTTTTCTAAATCCTATTGTTTGATAGGATTTCGACCCATCCCCACATTAGCTTCAAAATAATACCCTTTGGAACCATTATAAACCGATTTTGACTTTAATATAATGTAATATTTTGAGATATTCCTAAGGTGCCCCTCTCCTCCCTTATAAAAGGGCACCTCCTCCCCCTTCTCCTCACACAAATTTGAGCACTCAATCTCGTCCAACCCCTGCCAAAATCTCTTCTCCACTTCCCTAGAATAATCCTAGAGGTCCTGGACTTCTTCAAAGACCAATCTTAGTTCCCTAAGTGGGGGATTCAAAGAGGCGTTTCGAAGAAGAGGTAATATCCATTACCGATCTTTTCAATTTCTTTCTTCTTCAACTTCTTCTTCTTTAGTTGTTTCAAGATAAAGTAATAACATCAGTATTACTTACATACTGATATGTTATTATAAATATGAAATAACTCTAATTAACCTTCTATCCATCCCACGGAAAAAGGAAATCACCGCGCGTGCGTACGTACGGAATACCGTCTCCACGCCGTGGTGTAATCTATTTTCTGCCACCACCTTAATTGGATGGGTATAATGGTGTAATGAGTAACTATATATGATTATTATAAAGTGATATTTATACTGAAATAGTATACATACACTTCAACACATGTTCACGATCATGAGAACGATATCATCGCTCGTGCGTACGTACGGACTACCGTCTCCACGACGCGATGAGATTCATTCTCCATGTTAACCATTTAAGAATGATTATAAAGTATATATAAGAAATAATAATGAAATATATGACATTATAAATCTACTGGATTTATGTATATTTTTATGTCATCTACTTACTTCCATTCAAGACAATAAGGAAAGGAAAACAGCGTTCATGCGTACGTACGGACTACCGTCTCCATGAACGGTGTGTTTCATTTCATTTATCTATCTATTATATATACATATACTGAATATATATGATATATAAATCATGTTTTATATTCTGGAAGTAAGTAAATCATGATATAAGTAATAATAATGTCAATAATAACAAGTCCAAACACCTACGATAAATGAAACGATTTTACCCAAAACGCTTCTTTAACATGTAATTTACAAAATAACGGGTAATATAAAGTCATAAGTGAACCATATATGATATCATAACAATGAATATGATTTTGTAATAAGTTAATGACATTATTTAAATCATTATAGAGGAGGTTCGGACACTTACGAAGCAAATCGGACTTGAGGTAAGGGAAATATCACAATCTCATTTTTATCCGAGATTGCTTATACTTTGGTATCTACTGGGGAGTATTTTATCATCCACATCCATGTTTCCTCAATATGTAATATTATTTCCATCCAAGTACAACTGTTTAAATCCAATTTTACCCTTTGGTGAGTTTTTAGTAAAATATATGAAAGGAATCTTTTGTCATTTTTCGTACGAGGTATTTTTTTGACTTTTCCGACAAAAGTAAAAAAATGTTTTTTTAACTTATACGGCATGAATGGATTTCTAAAACATTATATCCAAGAATATTCCTTTACAAGTATTCACGTTTATTTTTAATCAACTTCTTTTAGTTTAAAATTGTATGACATGTTAAGAAAGGAAAAGTGTTTTTGAAGTAGAAAGGATATTTTCCTCAAGAATAGAGTTCAAGTATTTTATCAAAATTATTTTCCATCTAATATAATAAAAGGGTTCTGTTTTTATCCCTATTATTACATGGATTTGATTATGTTGTGATGGAAATATTTTTATGAATTCCTTTATCTTATATGAATTGTTTTATGATGTCATGTTGTTTAAGAATCCCATTTTTATTACGTGGGTTACGCTATGATGTATGGTTTATGATTATGTGGAACACATAAGAAAGGATTCATTATAAGATGGGTGGGACCAATATATCCCTCCAATGCATTGGGTAATGATTTTATATCTCATGAGATAGACATGGCTGAAATGGTAGGTTATACCAGTTCAGTGAAACAGGACTGAAACGAGGGTTACTCGATTCAGAAAGGGACTTTGTCCACTAAGATAGTCTTGGCAATGAGTCTTGACTAACAAGAAATGATTCTCTATGATTATGTGTGTATGCCACAAAGTTTCATGTTTTACGTTATGATTATTGGGATTTCATTTCACTACTATGATTTATCCCATGTTTTGAAATTATGCTCTCTTTTTCAGGTTAAGATTTCCAAAAGTTATGTTCTTATGAATACGATGTGATTGATTTTTCTTTTGTTTACCCTTACTGAGCATTTGAGCTCACCCTTTTATGTTTTCTTTTCCCCAGGATATAAAGAAAGGTTTTAGGTAAAAAAAGGGAATATCTTTATGGGAGATATTGAAGATCTTTCATCACGATTAGAAGATTACGTTCCGAGTTTCCAAAGACACTAAACTATTATGATCCTTGTGTGTGTGTTTTTGTTATGTACTAAGTATTCCGCAAATGTAATGTAATGCCCATGTACGATAAGATTCGGGTCTCTACAATTCCAATGTAGGAATTCCAAGGATGGACATAGGTTTATGAGACAATGTTGGTTCCACGTCCCTGAAAACCCTTACAATGTTAAAGGAAGTTATCGGTGGGGACCTTGACATTCGAAAATGCCTTAATGGATTTTACTAAATGGTTGTAATTCAACTTGGCCTATACATAATAATGGAAGATAAGGCTTTAACCAATAAATAAATGGCTGCAATGCTACATGGCCTATCTAAGATAACAGAAGACAAGGCTTAAACCAATATATAAATGGTTGCAAATCAACATGACATATCCACACAAATGGATGGAAAGACTTGGACCAAATGAATCAATACATGATTTCCATATCAAAAAGGATGGGTTAACCAGGGGTCACCTTGGATTCTGAGAGGAGAATAACTTGGGTACTCAAGTACCCCATTCCGATTAAAGGATGATGATTTCATGGGTTAATACCCTCATAGGCACTGGTCCATATCTATTTTTACATTATTATAGGAAGACTTGGGTACACTCATTGGTCCCAACATTGACTAGTAGGTGCCGTTATTAAATACTATAGTGCCCTATCATTGCATAGACCCATTTACCTTGCCCAATCACCTTGGACTCTATAGGTGCATTGTTGTTGAATACCTTGGATAACAATCCATGGATTACACTCTTACCCCTTGGATAGACACATATTAATCTAACTAATTATTCCTTGAGTTATACATTACCTTGGTGATTACCCTAGAACATCCTCAATGGACTTCATTTTTAGGTATCTTTTTACAATAGTGAACCTTCACTCTTTATACTATCATTATGTTATTTATGTGTTAGCTAGGCCTCACTTGACCAATTAAAATAAAATGGTTATTACTTCATTAATTATCTAGTACTACGTTCAGACATCAGCTAAGGGATGAATCAGGTACTTGAGTTTGTAGTTACCTAGTACTACTTATATTATTAATCAATGCCAACAAATTTTTTAATTTAATTTACACTATCGGGATTAGGCTACACACCGGTGGTGCCAACCTACTATCATTTATATATCCTACCCTACTTAGGCCACCATTTCAATAGGTTACTCGATTAGTCATTCCAGTACATAGGGTATTGTACCTTTCCTTGTTTTTCTTATACCTAGGGGTTAGGAGAAAAGGACCGAGTTGAAGCTCAGATTTCTATTAGAGATCACCATTGGGATTTTAGTTAATTTCTATAATTGATTCCTACATTGTAATGTATTTAAAATCCTATTTTAATTTTTACTGCTTTCTTCAATGTATCAACAACATGTCATGCATTCATCCATTGGATAAACTGGCATTTTCCACTTTTGTTAATTTATATGAAATCTGTCTTCTGCTACTTTATTATTAATAATTACTAATTAAACTTTTGATTGTTATTTACTCTTTTAAACTATAGTTAAATTATGATAAGAGGATATAATATCCCCATTAAATATCTTTATAGCCTTATTGCTAGTTGGAAACCTCTGGCATATGGGGAGGCATGCTTAAGGTCATGTGGTGACCAGTCCATGCACCATCTTAGTGGTGATATGGGTCGGGACATTATAATGTGCTATCTGAGGTGGTTATTCCATTGGTATTACTATTTTGTGTTAGTATACATGTGACTAGGAATGTGTCGGCACTTGGTTAAAAATCGTGTCTGGGACTGATCACCCCATGTATGGGGAATGACCATGTGGCCCGGGCTAGGATTGTTGTTTATTTATTTCTTCATTACAATTGATATGATTCCACCTAGAGTGATTGGTTTACATTTCACTGCTTATGATATATGGAATTATTACTATTAACCATGGATGTATATATTAAGGAAGTTGCATTACATGCACAATATTAGGAACCTAGAAATTCACATGCCATGAATATGTGTCATTCCATGTAGTTGCATTTTTAGGTTTCCTGCAACGTATGATTCAATTCCTTACTGATATTCCATGATTAGATTTAATCATCTTTATATACTATATTAGCATGCCTTATATGCTTATTGATTGTTATAGTAGGCTCTTGTGATTAAATTTCCTTGCTTCAATGATTAAAATTTGATCCAATATGTTAGTTTCATGTAGTGGCATGATACCTTTATTGATATCTATATATTTTATTGCTTTTGGTATATTAAAAGTTTATGATTATGATTGGATCCATTTTATTGTTTTAATGTGTATGTGTTCCTTATAGAAGGGAAAAGGGAACCCATACAATTTAACCATTGTAAATGGATTCTATATTCAATTATTAAGTGACGTTGGTTTGACTAAAGGGATCCAAATGCAAAACATTAAGGTGTATGGGTTATTTTCAGGTTGGTAGATGGCGACCCATATAATTCTGACCATTATGTTATATCACGTAAAATTTTGAATTGACATTGTTGTAGATTAATTGGATCCAACATTCAATCCATGATGTACATGGGAATTCATGAATTGGGAAATGTAAACCCTTATTAAATGAAATGGAATGATGCTTTGTGAAATTCTTAGAAGTGTTAAAAACATTTAATGTCGATATAAAATAAAATGGGTTTCTTTCAAAATTACAATGGACCCAATTAGGTCACTTAGAGAAATCTTTTATGAGATGACCCATTATAGTGTTTAAAATTTTCATAATCATTTGTTTTCTATTGTGTTTATTTATAGAGAACCTTGGTTGGTTAAAATAGGAACCTCGTAGGTCACCTTATCTTCTAAAAAGGAATTTATTTTGATTGGTTTCTTGAAAATGATTGGATTTAATCTAATGTAAAATGTTTTAAAAAGGGTGTTTTATAAAAAATGCATGTTTTTTCCTTGGCATGTTGGTTTAAATAAAGTACCTTGTTTTTTTAAAAAAATTGGTTCTATGATGTTTAGATTAATTCATTTGATGATTAAAAGAGTAAATTTTTTTAAATTTAAGAGGCTTCTAAATGGAACCTGTTGTGGTGTCCACTGTTTACAACCCTCATGTATAAGGTAGTTCGGCCATCTCTTTGTGTTGACTTGGAATGGAATTGTGAGTACTGTTTGAAGGTGTTCATTTCCTTAGAAATGGATTTGTCTTCAGCTTTTGAGTCTATTTACTATTTTGGGGAAATGTATCATTTATAGGGCTGAAAATTTTTCTTCTTATGGGGATTACTCATGGTAGGTAGAGCCCTTATGAGTTAAATTCCTTTCTAGTGTTGTGACTTTCTCACCTTTGGTGCTATTTGGGTGACGTTGTCCCAAGTAAGAATTTGAGTTCTATAGTGAAACCCTTGTTCGAAGGGGTGGACATATCATCCATGACCTTCATATGAGTTTGATCATTGAGTAATGAACATTTTTAGATGGTTAGACATTCCTCAGGCATGGTCGGATACTTTGTAGGCCATTTGATCCTCTCTCCTTCTTAGGGATGGATGACTTGTTATAGCATCGTCTAGGAAAATAGTCATATGAGGAAATACAATTCTGAAACAAATCTTCTTCCATTATTGATTACAGTCTTCTGTAATCTCCAAGAGGATTTACTTGAGAATTAATGAATCAATTCCAACCAAATACATAGGATGTTTTTTGAAAGACTCGAGTGTTTTGACACACCAGTGTAATTGTTATAGTCCACCATGCTTATGAGTGTTTAGTTCACATTAATTTTGTGTATAGAACACTCCTAACGTGGGTAGTGTTGTGTTGAACCTTTTAATTGTATCCTTCCATATATAAGGGTAAGAACATAAGGGGACCAATGGGGATTGATCGGGTTATCTAGGATGCCTTTGAGGATTGATGGTGTTGTTTTATATTGATACTTTCTCTAGAGAACGACTTTGATCTTGTTTGACTATTTTATTTTCTGGTTTCTGGGTTTTTTTGACTCGAAACATCTTCTTAAAACTTCATATATTCTATTCTTATGAGACAAGATTTCTCCCTATCTTGATGTTTTCCTCGATGCACTAAGAGAATGTTGGTCTTATGCTATGCTAAATCTTTACAAATATGTTGAGCTTATTGGATGATCATTATCCATGTTACACGCTACATCATTTTTATTATAATGACTTGTTATGTACTAAGTGATTCATGGGTTCCCACATAGGAATGGCTTAGTTAGACTCATGGACACTATATTTTCCTATTAAATAGTGTCAGTTTCCTAAACCAGACTTCTTAGAGATAAATCATCAGAAATGATTGACACATTCTCTCTATCTTTTCGGTTTAGTGTTTACGGTTGGTGATGAAACCATTTTAATTAATGTTTCTAGTTGATGGAATTTGTGGTTTTAAGGTCAGTATTATCTTTTGATAAATGATTCTCGACCAGTTCTATTATATCGATCATAATTCGACCATTTTCTTTTTACGAAATTATGTGAGGTCTGTCGAAATTACACTCGGAGTTGTGACTTGTTCAAAAATTCAAATGGTGGAGGTACCATGGATTGGAACTTCCCCCCCTTCCTTGTGTTAAGAACTATGATGGGAAGCAGCATCGATCAAGTGTTTAACAATTTATGTCATGATTTTGTCTCTATTTGAATGGTCTCAAGTACGCCATGATTCCATTTAAGTTGAACATTGAGAGTTGGCTCGTGTTGTAAATGTTGAACATAAGAATGTACATGAAATGCTTAAGGTGCACTGGGCTTTGGGAACACAATGCAACTATTTCAATGAACTTCACAACCCTTGTATGTTGGGTGGTGTTTATGTTTTTCCTGAAAGATTCTTGTGGATGAGAAGTTTTTAAAGTTGGTAGAATGTAGAATGCCTTGTTTTTTAACCAGAAAAAAGTAAAATGGTTTTTTAACTTTTTCATTTACAAGATGGGATGTTTTCAAAACTCAGTTTTAAAACATAATTACGAGTGATGGAACACTTATACGTGTTTTTATTGGACTTGGTTGAATACCTGATATGTATATTGAGTGGCACAAAAAGTTTCAAGAGTGTCAATCATGAAAACATCAATATTTTAAAGATAGGTGAGGGTTCGTGGTTTTCTCACAGTCTGCCAAACCATTCTACCTAATACCAGGGACTGTGCAACCCCATTTTAAGAGGGTCATTCTCTTTGTGCATAGGCTATACACGGTTTCTTATACCATGTGCCAAACCCATGCAGGGGTTGGCTTAGAGGCAGAAGACTCTGCATAGTTTACACACATTTTGGAAAACCGTGTGGGTCAAACGATGTTGTCGGGTTCCATTAAAAAATTGAATTAAATTAAAATAAAATTAAATTAAGTTAAAACAAAAAATAAATCACTCTCCCTCACCCCCAATTTACCTCGACCAATAGCATGCAGCCCCTAAAAGGGGTTCCCCTTCATCACACACAACTCCCTCTCCTACGACCTCTCCTCCATTGCTATTTCTCATCATATTTACACCAGTTCGATGTCTTCATCTCTTTTGTAGGATTCACCCCTTCTCATTCTCCCTGATTTTCATCATTTTTTGACATAATCATCACCCAATGTAGTTTAGGAAAATACTAGGGCTTTGGGGTGAAGCAATTTTCAGTAATTCCTTGTTTGAGGTGGTGTGCATGACCTCTCGAAGTTTTTAAGGGTGCGTTCTGACTATATCCACCAAATTCAAAGTAGTTCGGGTGGTTTCAATCTGTCAGCATGGTTTAGGGGTATGTTTTTCACCTCCTTCTTTGATTCTCAGTTGTTTATTTTGGGGCTTTTCATATTTACGAGTCCTTGGAATGTTTCTTTTATTGTTTTGGGAAATGCACTAGATATTCAATAAATATTTTTAATTATAATGAAATTTAACGAGACTATGAAAATTGATGAAACATGATTCTGGGGCCCGGAGTTCCTGGAATGAACCATCAACAAATATTAAGCATTAAATAGCACACGTGAGCAGTTTTCATAAAAAAGTGGAATAACTCTTAATGGGTGCCAAGATGAAAAATATGAGGTCACCCATGCATTCAAGATATAGTGTTTACCTTAGGCGCGACTTTATTTTTGTCGATGTAGGACTCCAGTGAGAAAACCCAAAATTGAATAACGGTAAATAAAATTATCAAATAAAATTATTTTATTTTTCAAATTCTTATAACTCACAAACGGTGACTTGGATTAAAAATTTGAGACTACCGTTAAGCTCTTGAGTGGATTCTTTCCTTAGGCAGATCCTAACATTGGCCGGTGTGTACCAACAGTGGAAGATAGTTTTTGGTAGTAAATAAAAAAATTAAGTAATAAATATTTCATTGTTAAATATTTTTAACGTATAAATGGTAACATGGATTGAACATATAAGAGTATCATTGAGTTCATGGGGGTGTGTTACCCTTAAGAGGGGCTTAACCTCGGCCGGCATGGGTTGTGGGTGACTGTTAATAATTTTTGAACTTTTTAAGGTACGTTCAGTAAACGTGCGAGCATCAATTTCTATCTTTTGAGACAGTGTTTGGATTAAAAATATGAGGGTGCCCTTGAATTCAAAGTGCTCAGATACTCTTAAGGGAAGCTTAACATCGACCGACAAGAGTTGAATGAAAAAGTTAATTTTTGGACATTATAAAAATAATAATAAAATAACTTCGTGAGTTATTTTATTTTATTCTTTGTAACCAATGAGCGGTGGTGGAGGGACTGATGGGTTATCATATAATTTAATGGATAGTTACACTTGTTTGCGTTACCGCACCATCAAGAGATTTTTGGTTTCATTAATTCAACTCATTAATGAACCACATTAATTGTGTGACATGTTAATCTCCACATTCATTTATTTAAACACGAGGATGGGATGGGTTTTGGGAACCCGCGAGGTAATTATTGACGAAGATTTGGCGGCGTATTCCACCATCGTAGAACAGAGCTTCAATGTCTTTTAGGGTTCAATCTAGAGATCAATGATTGCAGACCCATCTTCGTCATCCACACCGTCTACCAATGTATTAGAGGTAGGGGTTTGTCTTCATTTATTTCTAATACTATTATGTTTCATCTACTATTGATGATTTCAAACCCCTTTCCAGGTTATAACGCTAACACAGATGGTGCGGGCCGAATCGAAAATGGGTCGAACCCTACGCTAACGCTGCTTTGATTGCGTTCTTTGTGGGAAACCAACCAATATGACGACAAGATGAAACTAAGGGTTGTGTGGTGTAGGCAATGTTCCGGGAGGCCCATAGGTGCATACAAGAAGAGGAACAAACCACTAGAGCTTCATCAGAGGCCCACAGAAGCTCTGCCAGTGCAGCAGCGCCGATGATCGAAGGAGGTGGTGGCTGGCTCTCACCGAGCCACGAAGGGACAGTGGCACTCGAAGACACCACAGGGGGCAGGAGGTGGTCAGTCTTTGTATACGCATAGACGATTGCGGCATGTCACAACAACGCACCGTGGATGAGGGTCATGGCCCCAAACCGCGGTGGACGAAGATGGCGGCCAACCATCACTGGCCACATTGACACTGGGTGGCGCGCCATGGTATCGTGCTATGGAGGAATGTCACGTCTTTGTGTCATGTCGTAGGGTGTACCAATACCATGAGGGCTCGGTGGATGACCGGTCCATGCATACTGTAACCTTGCAAGGTTTTGAAAATAAATATTGAATGCATTAAACGCTAATTCCTTTGAATACAACACATTTTATATTCAAGCAGTTAAACACAACTTTTCCTCTACTATGATTTGAATTTCCAAAAACTTTTCATCGAGAGTTAAGATCAGTAAGTCATTTGGAGTCTGATAGTACAAACATCATTTTTGGTGAATAATAACATTCTTTAATGAATAGTAATATGAATATTAATATGAACCTTATTAATATTAAATAAAGATATTATTTTATTTTCATAAGGTATTAAGATAATGAGGTCTTAAATAATTTTTCAATGGGATATAAAACTAATTATACCATTAAAATTTCTAAATTTCAAATTACCTTTGATTTTATTGAAAATATAAATTAATAATATTTAGAAAATTATTTGTGAAAAATGGTGTTCATTTTTGAATTGTATACATTAAAAAATGGTAGGAGTGAATTGTTGGGATTTTTCTAAAATTCATGAATTTTTTATTAATAGTGAAATATGGTAAAATATGGTATATAAAAATTATCAGTTAAATACACTATTTATGAAATAATAATTGATTTAAGACCACTCTGTTAAAACTCAAATGCAATTATTACTATTAGTAGTCACATGAACTAACATTGATGGTTTTATTGAGAGAATTAATAAAATAATAAATAAAATATTCAAACTTCACTCCTCTCCTCCAGTACAAAACCCCCATCACTCCCTCTTCTCTTCACTCCTATAAGCCTTAAATAACCTCAAAGATCTGCCCAAATTTACTTCCCTAGTCACTCCCCACTTCCATGAAGCGTTTGGTCTTTCCAAAACACCAAAACCCCTTCCCTTAAGGTGGTTCTTAAGGAGGTTATTTCAAGAGTTATAGCACCCATCTTTTTCTTGTAGTTTCATTTGAATTTACCTTCATTTGTTATCCCCTCCTCACATCCTCTATCCAAATGACCATGATAATTCCATTATCATATATATAGTGTAATTTTACTATGTTAATGGAAGAACCATCAATAATATTCTTTCTCTCTCCCTTTTATTTTATAATAGAAATAAACGAACATGAGGTTTCAATTTATAACCTTCATGGATGGTGAAGTTCCTCCTTCATTACTGGTCATGAAACCATTTTTATGGTTGATACAAACTATAATATATGTTTTATAACCTAATAAATATTCATGAACACTTATACATCCAAATTATTAAATGTTATGTCCAAATTACTTCCTAATAATCAAAATACTGCTAAAACAGTCTAAGTGAATGTCATTAATATTTCATCTAATGATTTATCCTATTTCCACATAAAAAAATTCTAGAAATGACCATTAACACATCTGGATGGTCATAAATAATATGAAATTTTAATTATGTAGATTTACATCCATTCCACATTAAATCTATTACATAAAAATAAGTGAACCGATTATGAAAATCAAGAGCAAAACACTATGGAATGACGGAATTCAATATAATGACTTATGAAAAAGAAAATAAATGAACTAAAAAGAAATTTTGATAAACTAAATAAATTACTAATAGGTTCTTAAATAAGTTACTAATAAGTCTAATTTCATATTCTATGACCTTATTTTCATGAGCGGAACACATTTGGACTCAAAGTGAGGGTTTTTTCACTCGAACCCCCATTTTCATTCAAGTTAATTTTATTGTCTGCTTACCATAATGGAGTTATTATGTTCAATTTTCTACTCTAAATAAAATCTTTATGAGTTTTCTATATATATTTACCAACAAGAATCCTTCCTTATTTTATGGACAGTTACACATTTTAAATGAATGTTACAAAATTATTTCTGAATTAAAGTCCCAATTCAAGGGAATTTCTCAAATTCTTCCTTATTTTCAAGGGAACACTGTAATATTTTATTTGGAAGCCATTATATTTATAAAATCACTAATTTTATTTTGAAAATCCAATCTTACATCACTTCTGGTTTTATAAAAAAACTATTCCAAAAGAATTATTTTTTTTCAATATAAAACACCATTTATCTCAAGAATTACTCAATGATTTTATTAGAGTATTTACATATATTTCAATCCCTCTTGTTTATTATTATATATTATTGGGATTAATAATTTATGATGTAATATACAATATTTAATTGGATGGTTTATTACTAGTTTGATTTTGTATGTGCTATCCTAAAACCATTCACAAATTTACTCCAAATGGTTAGTGTGTATACTTAATGTTCAGGGAAAGTTATTTACATTTCATATGATAGTTTCAATATGAATGTATATGTTGTTATTTTTATCCCCTATCATAAAAGAAATTCATTGGAATTATTATATGATGGGAGTGGCCCGCTATATCCCCTCAAAGCATCGATAGGTCTCATGAGAATAATAAATGTGGAATTGGATGAGGCATTTCCCGATTTGATATATGGTTTTGGCCCAGACCATAAACATTTTTAGACGTCTTGGTAGAGGCATTAAAAAAAGGTTTCAGAATTCCTGATAAAATCACTTCACTTATTAGGAATCTAGTAATTTAAAGTTCATGATTTTATTCAATTAGTAGAATACTCATGATTATGTAAGAATTATTTACTCAACTCATATTCCCTCCATAATGTGTTCAAGTTTATTATTTGTAAAGGAATTTGTTTTCAATTATTATTCATGACTAATATTTATTATTGTGTTTTCTTCTAATTTATTTCTTACTCTGATAGAGCATTTCAGGTCACCCCTTTCATATGTTTCATTTTCCCATGATATAAAGAGGTAAGTTATGAGTGACTTTAAGGATTAATCTTGGAGGATTGGATGTATCTAGTGGATAATTTATTGTTTTATTTAAATTCAATATTTAATTTTAAATTTATAAATGTATCTTGTTTCCAAAATCTACTAAACTACTTGGTCATTCATGAAACATATTCCTTGTTCATACTCTAATGTTATAAAATAAGGTACCGGATCTAGGAAACTGGGGTCGGGTCCATATAGTTGGTATCAAAGGTAGATTTGTAGAAAACATGGAAACTAGATTTAGAAAATGTAGATTATGGAAGATTCCATAAGATAGTATTTGAGGATAATCATACAAGAACTTCCTGGTTTTTTGGTAAGGAATATATTATGTGGATATTTCTATTAAATACATCCCTTTCTTGATACAAATAGGTAGAAGTGGTTCTGGCACATATGTACCTTGGTGTGAATGCTCCAACAAGGACTTACAGGCTTGACCGAGGGTATCCTAGTACATGTTAATAGACCTTACTGCACTCTTGGTATTCACACTCATGGGATATGATTAATATAATTTAAATTTTATTTATAGACCATTATAAAGGGTTCAAATGTACATTGTATCCTCAAGGAAACCATTTTTTTTTTGATTTTGGGGTAGGCCATGTGTAGGATTTCAATTTATGCTAAGTATTTTTCTAAGTTAATATTATAAATTATGATTCATAACCTACTCTGGTGTATTCCATTATCAAGAAATGGTGCATAGTGGATGAAATGGAAACCGCATGAACAAAACTATCCCATGTGGGGATTTCCCTCTGATGCAAGATAATGATATTGGCTTTAGAGCTGCAACTGACATGGGAAAATAGATAACTATAGTGGTACAACCTACTCATGTTATGAACAATAACCATACCCTTATATAGCATCCTAATCCACTACGTGGAGTAGCTTTGTTAGATCGCTTTATGTGACAACATCCTACATCACTCAATGGGACTGCAATCCCATTTGTAGCTGAGCAGTGGATAAGTTCCCTAGAGAAGATGGTTCTTACATTGGGATGTATGAAAATAGAAAAGGTCAAAATGGAAGTTTATTATCTATTAGGATATGTGGATCAGTGGTGGTCGTTAATCCAAAAGACATAGAAGGAGGAAGAAATTGAAAAGATTAAATGAAGGGAATTTAATAAAATATTCCAATAGAAATACATTCCTTGTGAACAATGAGTAGATATGAAGAGGAAATTCATGAATCTAACGTAGAATGAAGGTGATATTGTTGTAAAGTATGAATCTAACTTCACAAGGTTATCAGGACATGTTATCGGCTATATACGAAATACAAGGAGAAAAATTGAATGATTCTTTGATGAGTTGAAAGAATTCCTCTGAAGGGATCTAGTCTCCTAGAGTTTCTCATAATATGAAGATATATATTCATGTGATATTAATATAGAAAATGAATTCTCAATTTCTTAATACATTAAAGGAAGGTAAGAGAAGAAGAGGGGTGCTGAAATCTCTGGAAAAGGAAATATGAAACCGGGGAAGAAGGGAAGAATTGATTTTCCACTTTGTGATAATTGTGGACAGAGACACCCATGTGCCTACTAAAAAGGAAACGGAGTATGCTATAAATGTGGGTAGAAAGCACATATTATTGGTGATTGTAATGGGATTAAAGAAGCAACCATGTTTTAATTATATAATTTTTGAGATATGGGGCACTATGATAATGATTGCCAGAAGCATCGTGGAAACATGCCATAGAAATGGAAAAGGGAGCAGGGAAAAGATTATGCGATCACAAATACTGATATTGATGTTCCTAATTATGTGGTGGTAGGTACTTTAATCATTTACTCAAACTTATCCAATTTTTTATTTTATTATGGATCATCTCATTCAATTATATCATCCCAGTTTTCCAGGAAAATTAGACTTGACCAATTTGATTTAATAAAGTAGTTATTGTTAAAAATACAAGTGGATGTCTCATTTCTAAAAAGGCATATCGATTAGTCCCCCTAATGACACATAACCATGATTTATTTTGTAACCCTATCCTCATAACAATGATTGAAATTGATATAATTCTCGGTAAGAATTGGATATCAAATTATGATGCGAAGATCTATTTCAATAAGAAGGAAGATATTATTATGATGAATGGTGTAGAATCAATTAGATTTAGAGTAAAAACCTCACCATATGATTATCATCTATATCCAAACCAATAAATCAATTGAAATAAATTATTGGTGAGGAAGGGAATGCAATTACTTTTGGTGAGGAAAATAATGTTCAAATAGAAGATGTACCTATTGTGCAAGAATATATTGATGCGTTTTCATAGGATTTACTTGGACATCCTCCAAAGTAGGAAAATGAGTTTTCCATTGCATTAGTTCATGGTTTGAGGCCCATAAATAAGAATCGTTATAGATTTTCCACTATGTAGTTAGTGTAACTAAGGAAACAACTAAAGTAATTGAGTGATAAAGGATTTATTGACCCTAGTCTTTCTCCATGGGGATCCCCTATTCTTTTCGTTACCAATAAAGATGGGTCTATGAAGTTGTACATTGACTATAGAGAGATCAATGCTATAACAATAATGAAAAGGTATCCCCTACCCCAAATTGATTATTTATTTGATCAACATCATTGATCCCAATATTTTTCGAAGATTGATCTTCGATCTGGATATCATCAGTTTCTTCTAATGATGGAAGACATTCCGAAAACAACATTTCAAACTAGGTATGGGCATTACTAGTTTATAGTGATTCCTTTTGAATTGATTAATGAACCATCTATTTTCATGGATCTAATGAATATAGTTTTCAGGGAATATATTGATGAATTTATCATTGTGTTTATTAATAATATCTTGCTATACTTTAAAATCTATGAATATCATGAAAATCACTTGCAAAATATTCTGAAGACTCTTATAAGAAATGAATTATATGTGATGTTCTTGCAGTGTGAATTTTGGCTCTAATAAGTTTTATTTTCTATGCCAAATTGTCTCTAAAGATGGAATATCTCATGATCCTATAAAGACAATGGATGTGCAATAATGGTCTACTCCATCTAACATAACTGAGGTATGTGGTTTTATTGGTTTAGTAGGTTATTATCAGAATTCCATTCATAACTTCTACCATTTTTCCAAACCAATGACCAAGAATACAAAAAAGGGGTTAAGTTTCCATGGAAAATAATGTGAGGACTATTTTGTAGAATTGAAGTGGATGTTAGTGAATTCTCTGATTCTAACCCTACTAACGTGGAATGATAGGTTTGTTATCTATATTGATGCATCAAATAACAGACATGGTTGTGTGCTTATGCAGAATGATGGAGTGATTCCCTATGCATCTAGGAAGATAAAATATCACGAACAAAACAATCCAACTCATGATCTTGAGTTATAAGTAGTAATCCTTTCTCTGTGGATTTGGAAATATAACTACTATGGTGAAAGATGTGTGATATATATAGATCATTAGAGGTTGAAATACATCTTCTCACAGAAAAAACTCAACATGAGATAATGGATATGGATTGAGATACTAAAATATTATTATTATACAATACACTACCACCTAGGGAAGGAAAATAAGGTGGCAGCCGGTTTGAGTAGAAAGGACCATGGAATTATGAACAATATTAGAGTTTAAAGGAAGGTAACAAATCTCTAATTTTTAAAATGGTTTCCAAAACATATTTACTAGAAAGTAAAAATTTTCTCAGGATGATGATGATGTGTTTTAAAAGAAAATTAATGCTATAAATGATGTGAAGTTGATTGACTTCGTATATGAAGGTAGAATTTTGAAATTCAGAAAGAGGATTTGGGATCCCAATATTCCTTAGATAAAGAGGGAATATTGGATGATCCTAATAGCTATAATTTCTCTATAGTCCTCAGTATCACAACGATGTAAAGAGATCTAAATGAACATTTTTTGTGAGAAAACATGAAGAGGGATATTGCATATTATTTTTCAAGAGGTTTGGTTTGTCAATAGGTGGAGGCTGGAAGAAAACATCTGAGAGGATTAATTAAAACCCCATCATATTCCTATTTGGAAATTGGATGATATTACGATGGGCTTTGTCATGGGGCTACCAAAGACTCCATGAAAGAATGATGTGATATGGGTCATTGTTGATCATCTTACAAAATCAGCACATTTTCTTGCTATAAGAGATGATTTTCCACTTGAACATTTAGAAAGACTATATATTAATAAATTTGAAAGCTTTCATGGTGTACCCTTATCAATTGTTTCTGATTGTGATCCATGTTTTACATAACAATTCTAGAAATTTTTTCAAAAGGCCCTAGATAATGATCTTCATTTTATCACTTCATACCACTGACAAACTGATGGACAATTAGAACAAACTATTTAAACATTGGAATACATGTTGCGGTCTTTTTCACCTGACTTTCAAGGTTTTTGGGATCAGTATTTACCTCTCTTTGAATTTTCCAATTAAAATATAATCCGATAATGTATTCATATGGAAGCATATAAAGGGTTATGAAGAAAGAGTTGATATACACTAACTTATTGGGATGATGTTGGTGAAGGAAATCTCCTACACCCAGAACATGTTGAGAAAACAACAGAAAATGTGATGATTATCCAAACCCATAACAAAACAGATTAGATAATGAAAAAGAGTATACTGGTAATAGAAGGAACGATTTTTAATTTCAAAAATGGTATCTTATTTTCATAATGGTGTCTCCATGGAAGGGTACTATATGATTCAGTAATAAGTAAATATTATGTCCGAGGAACATTAGACCTTTTGAAATTCTGGATCAAATTAGAGTTGTAGGTTATCATTTTGTAGTGCCACCAAGTCTCTCTAATGTTTACAATGTGTTGCATGTTTCAATTTTAAGGAAATATATGCTTGACCCAACACATGTCCACACATATGAAGAAATATAACTTGAGCCCTATCTGTTTTATTGTAAAGAGCCTATCAGGATTAATGATTCCCGAGAACAAGTATTTAGAAATTGAATGACTCTTCTGGTAAATGTTCATTGGAGGAACCATAGTATGGAGGAAGAAACATGGGAGCTTGAGGAGCTTATGTTTAAGACTTACCCAAATCATTTTAGGTAACATTTTGTGAATTTTGAGGATGAAATGTTTATAAGGAGGGGAGAATGTAACACCCCACGGTTTTGAAAATAATTAATGAATTCCTGGAACAAAATGTTCCTTAAAAACAACACTTTTTATAATCTAGCTATTACACACATCTTTGCTTCTTCTATGTTTTGGATTTCAAAAAACAGTCACCTGGTGTTGTGATTAGTAAGTCATTTGGAGTCTCATAGAACAAAATGATTTTTGTAGAATAGTAACATACCATTATGAATAGTAATATTAAAAGTAATATGAACCTTATTAATTTTAAATAATGATATTGTTTTATTTTCTTAAGATAATAATATAATGAGGTATTAATTAATTTTTCAATGTGATATAAGACTAATTATACCATTAATATTATTATTTTTTGAATTAACTATTATTTTATTTAAAAATTAAATAAAAAATATTTATAAAATTATTTTTGAAAAATGGAGTTCATTTTTGATTTATTCACGTGAAAAAATGGTAGGGCTGAATTTATGGGATTTTCCTGAATTTCTTGATTATTTTATGAATAGGGAAATACAGTAAAATATCGTATATACAAATTATCAGTTAAATATAGTATTTATCACTTCATAAGGGATATAAGTCCACTTGCTTCTTACTCAAATGAACTTACTACTATTATGGGTCACATGAACTAACACTATTTGTTGTCTTGAGGGAATTAATAAAATAATGAATAAAATATTTAAAATTCAAGCCTCTCATCCATTATAAAAACCACCCACCAGTGCATATTCTCTTCAATCCACTAATCCTTGATGCTACTAAAATCTCTACCCAAATACCCTTCCCTAGTCACTCCCCACGTCCAAGAAGCTCTTGGTTTTTCCAAAAGACCAAAGCCCCTTCCCTTAATGAGGTTCTCAAGGTGGTTGTTTCAAAAGGTAAAGCACCCTTCTTTTTCTTATAGTTTCATTTCAATTTATCTTATTTTGTTATCATATCCTCACCTCCTCTGTCTAAATGATTTTTATAATTCTAGTGTCATATATATAATGGAATTATATCATGTTAATGGATGAACATTAATCAATATTTTTTCTCTCTCCCTTTTACTTTCTAAACGAAATCAACATCCATGAAGTTCCAATTTATAATCATTGTGGAAGAAAACATTTCTCCTTTATTACTAGTCATGAATCCATTTTGATTGTTGAATCAGATTATAATATATGTTTTATAACCTAATTAATATTCAATAATTGTTATACATACATGTTAGTAAATCTTCTGACCTACTAGTTCATAGTAATGAAAATACCTCTAAAATACTCTAAGTGAATGTCATTTATATTTCATCTAATGATTCATCCTATTTCAATGTAACCAAATGATATAAATGACCAGTAACACTTTTGGGTGTTTATATATAATATTTAAGGTCAATTATTGAGATTTACATCCATTCCACATGATGTCCATTACATAAAAACAAGTGAACCGATTATGAAAATCAAGAAAACAGACACTTGAAAATGACAGAATTAAATATAATGACTTATCAATAAATAAATTAATGAACTAAAGAAAATTATGATAAACTAAATACATATATAATAAGTTATTAATAAGTCTAATTTCATAATCCATTACCTTATGTTCAATATAAGAACACATTCGGACTTAATGTTATGGTTTGTCACCCGAATCTCCATTTTCATTCGTGTTACTTTTATTGTCTACTTACATCAATGATGTTCTTATGTATTATTGTGTACACCTAATATTTTTTTTTATTATTATATGTATTTTTACCAACCATAATCCTTCCTTAATTTAAGAAGAGTTGAACATTTTAAAAGGATGATTCAAATTATTTCCGAAATACAAGCCCAATACAAGGGAAATTCTCAAATTCATACCTATTTTCAAGGTCACTATAAAATATTTTTTTGGAAACCATTATATTTTTAAATTCAATCACATTATTGTGAAAATAATATCTTACATAAATTATGGTTTTCTAAAAATACAATTCCAAAAGAACTCTTCTTTTCAGAATAAAAGAGTATTTATCTGAAGAATTACTCAATGATTTTATAAGTGTATTTTTGTCCATTTCAAAAACTCTTGTTGATTCTTATGAATTATTGTGATTAGTCATTTCTGATGTCATATACCATATTTAATTGTATGTTTTATGACTAGTTTTATTTTGGTTGTTCTATCCTAAAACCATTCACCAATTTACACATAATGGTTATTGTTTAGGCTAAATGTTCAGGGAATGTTAATTACATTTCATATGATAGTTTTAATTTGTGTCTATATGTTTCTATGTTTATCCAAACTCATATTAGGAATGCATCAAACATATTATTTCATGGGTGGGCCCCCCTATATCCCCTTAATGCATCGGTTGGCCTCATGAGAAAAATAGGTGTTGAATTCGCTGAGGCCATTCCAAATTAGATATATGGTTTTGGATGAGGCCTTAATCATTTATAGATGTCTTGGATGAAGAATTGACAAAATTTTTCAGAATGTCCGACATTATGAACATCCCTCATTATGAATCTATTAATTGAATGTTCATGTTGTTATTTAATTAGTATAATACCCATGGTTATATTTACATTATTTAATCATTTCATATTCCTGCCATAATGTGTTCAAGTTTATTATTTGTAACGGCATTTGTTTTTAATTATTCTCCATGAATTTTTTTTTGTGATTGTGTTATCATCCATTATATTACTTACTCTAACTAATCATTTTATCTCACCCCTTTTTATATTTTATTTTCCCAGGATATGAAGAAGTAAGTTATGAGTGACTTGCATGCTTAATCTTGGAGGCTTGGATGTTTCTAATGGAATATTAAGTGTTTTATTTCCATTAAAGATGTAATTCTGATCTTATATATTTAAATGTCTTTCCAAAAGATACTAAACTACGTGGTCCTTTAGGAAACATATTCCTTGTTTAATGCCAATGTAATAAAATAAGGCACCAGATCTGGGCAACTAGGGTTAGTTTCTTACACGGACTGGCCAGGTGGAGCAATGCCAACTGTAACCACTGATTAAATGTCTGGAACGGAAATGTTGTTTGGGAGGGGAGAAGACCCCTATGCCACCAATGAGTCATTCGATTCTGTAGGCCGGACCAGGCCAAACTGAACCAGACCGAGACCAGCCCCTTCAGTCCGGGCCCAGTGGGCTGGTATCGGGTCGGACCGGACGTAGACCCACTTACGGCCTAGTTTCTCTTAAATGGGAATATCTCCTACACCATATGAATTTTTGACAAACCGTTTGTGGTAATGGAACCCTTAGGATGAGACGGTTCACATGGGATTTGGAGAAATTTGGAGTATGATCAGTTTGTATCCGACTCAAATCCAATCGGGCCCCAGCACTAAAATGCCTATGACTTACAGACCATGCATCTGATTGAAGCACTGTCAATTGCATTGGAACCCTTATAACCTGGTAGTTCTTCAAGTTTCTTCTTTATGGGACGTCATGGTGGTTGAAATATGGTTTATGGCTTCTGAAGTGGATCCTACTGAAATCAAGAGTGCTTAGTACGAAAATCCAGTTTTTGAATGTGACATGAAAAGATAATAGTGTGGGTCAGTACCTAGAGATCCTGTGTGGGCTAGCACTCAGAGACCCTATGTGGGTCATTACCTACCGATCATGTGTGGTTTACCACTCAATATTCTTGTATGGGTTAGCGAATATCGATCCTTTGTGGGTAAGTGCTCAGTAAACCCATGTGGGTCTATGGATAGAGATCATATGTGGTTCATCATCTATCGATCCTATGTGGGTCAGGAGTAGAGCCTCTAGAAAGAACATGATGAACTAGCTTATGTCTAATCATATGTACTTCTATACTTATGTTATACATGGATTGAGATGAGTCTTTACTTGTGCTATGTGATTTGGATCATGCTTGTGTTTTTCCATTGTGGAACACTTGGAACCCTTCAGGGGTCTCGGGGTCCCTACAAGGTATTGTCAGACTCACCCCTACATGGGCTTCACCCACACCTTAGATCTTTTGCAGACGAAAGACACCTTTAACCAAGGTTAGGGAGCCTAGAATAGATGATGCAAAGAGGTGACTGGTTGTTGTGCATATCTGTAGTGATCAGCATTACCTACCATTCATGTAGGATCCTTAGAGGGTGATCTCTAGAGCTATTTTCTATTTTTTTGTTCCACCTCTTTCATTTGGACTTTTATACTCTCCCATTTACTTTCAATTCACACTTTTTTACTTCAGTAGTATTACTTTGTTTCATACTGTTGTTGTGTACCTAGTATGTGTGTGTATAGGTTAAAAGGAAATGCATTCCCATATTAGGGATATGCCTTTCCGGTGCTAGTCACAATCCCATGGCCTAAGGAAGACTGTTTTGGGGTAGTCACGACATGGGTCCTGGGGGATGGGTTGTGACAAAGTGGTATCAAAGGGAGGTCGATAAAACCATAATAACTAAGCGTCTGTGTTTTTAATGGGGTAAGATTGTTAAGGGTATTGGGTTTGGTATTATGTTTGGGGCATCCAGTGTTCGTGCATTGGTTGACGTATCCATACACAAGGACCCTAAGTTCTGATTTCTGACATGATACATGAAAACACTTATTGCGTGTGTTTTTTAAAATTTTCTATTCTTTTGATATCTTTTGCGTCAGTAGACATGGTATAACATGTCGAACAAGATCCACCTATACTCTCATTGAAGATGCCTACATGTAGAAATCTGTCCAAGATATCAATATGTGACTATGAGGATGGTCCACAGAGGGACATGGCTTTAGTACTGGGACAGTTTTCCATGATGGTACCTTCATGTGGTGTCCCAACGATATTATTGTCTGTTGGTCAATAGTTACTACCAACACTACTGGCAGAGGAATCATTTGGGCACAGTTCCTTACACAAGTTTCAGTGACATATACCCCTCATGTTTTGAGGTGAGCACAACTCAGAGGCAGCTAAGGAATGTCTTGAGGTGGTGGCCGAGTTTCCATCTAGCCAGGTAATAATTAGTTCGGATGGAGGTCCTGGATGTGAGAATTCTACATGGCTCGGTAGAGCGATGGTAGGGTTCTTATTACCTATATCTTACGATGATGTGGCCTTTTCAGGGATAGAGAATTAGAACCATTTTCAAAGAAGGGTTTTCTTTCCATATAAATCTGAGGGGTATCTGTCCCAAAAATCTTATATAGCTTCAGTAGGAAAACATGTCGGTATCTGAGTATTCGTCAAGGAATACCGACCTTTCCAGGTACTCAATGAATATTATACGACCAGTGATTCCGGTCTCGGACCTTCGATCGAGATGTGTTTAGGAACATCTGAGCTTGGACTATTCCTTTGTGCATTCCTAATTATGTTAGGATATGAGAGCGAACATTAGTGGTTGAATTTTATTTAGCTGAGTAGATACATCCAGATAATGTCAACAGTGGGAAAGTAGGAAATCGATGTCAGTCTTAGATACATGGATGTGAAAAATGTTTCGAGAACAGGAAGTGATAGAGACAGATGAATCTGCAGAGTAGAAGACATGTAAGTGGATCTATGAGAGCATTAAGAGGTGGTATAAATTTCTACATGTTAAAACCATCACCCCAATATGGTCCCCAAAAGGCTGAGGGAGCTGGAGGGAATGGGAAGGGAGTAGCTACATGCGATCAAGGAGTATGGCATGCATGCTCTATGAATGATTTGTGGAATGGTCTGTGTCTACTACTAGCTGATGTATTAACATACATATGTACTAATATTTCCTTTCTATCATGAATATTGTTCATGAAATAGAGATTCAGGTTAAACTATTGACTTGATCATGATAACCAGATATTCCTATGGCAGGAGACTCTATAATCACAGTTATGCTGACGGTGTGATCTGACCATTCAGGAAAGAGTTTTAGATGGAACTTTGTTGTGGCAGTGTTGAGGCCTTACGACAATATTTCGTTATGGACTATTCATCCATAGTTCATTCTCATACATACTATTTTAGGAAAAAAGGATGTTCTATATCTAAAAAAGTGGAATGGATTTTACTTGGTTACCTAAAAATTAATCTTGGGTTGCACGGGATAAACTCATGCATAGGAGGGTGAATTTGATAAATCTTTAGTCGGCCAACTTTACCATCCTAGAAATAGGTGTTTTGAGTTTTCAGTTCCCAATATTAGTGCTAGATTGTGGGAACATCATTTCAAATGATTTTTCTAGGGTTACCTCCCCACAGGGAGAGGGACTTCTACACTGGTTGGTACCAAGGGACAACACAGATATCTATATCAACATATTGGATGGCTATCGTGGAGCTTTGGGAGCTGTGAGTATAGTTGGGTGAATTATAGAGGAAGGTCTTAGTAAGAACCAGTGTTTGAGGTAATGTGTGGATTACAGGAACTTTTTCTAGGTGGTCGTGGAGAATTAGTACCCACTACCAAAAAGATGATGGGAAAATCAATTGGTTAAAAGGGGTAGCCTTTCGCATTTATGAAAAGGGGAATGTAAGCCTTATAGCAGTTGAGACAGTGGTGATGGTTAGAGTTTTTCTAGGACTATGACCTTGAGATAGTCTATACTTCTGGTAAGGGGAATGTGGTGGTAGAAACACTCAACAGGAGGTCTGGTTTACAACTGCTAAGTGAGAAAATGGAGTAGCTTGCCATGATGTTGATATCCATTGTGGACAGTGATGTAGTAGCTTACCTTCAGTCTATGACTATCACTCCCCCACTCCTTTAGCATGTTAGGGAGGAAAACTTGTGGATGTTGACTTCGAGTCCTGACGTGTTTAGATATACTCACGATATAATCCAGAAGAATTTTATGAATGTGTGGATCACGTCATCCTTTTTAGAGGATGCACCATGGTACCAGTGATGCTATGAGAGGAGGTGTTGAGGGAATTCTATACACCCATTTTATTGTATATCCTGATGTGGAAAATATATACCTAGACCTCCGATATCAGTACTGGTTTCCAAGGATGAAGAAAGATGTGGAACTGTTCATTTCACGATGACTCACTTGTTAAAAAGTGAGAGTTTAAAATCAGGTTCATGCACACTTGAGCACCACCTTTATTACTCCGATAGGTGGTAAGATGGAGTGAACCATTTAGATGCTTGAGGACATGCACCATGTATTTTTCCATTATTTTGGCCATAGTTGGGAGGATCACATTCCCTTGGTGGAGTTTTCACAAATTAAGATTCTTCACTCCACCATCGACATGGAACCATTTTAATCCTTGTACGGGAGACGATGCAGTTCACCTCTATACAGGAAAGACCCAGGGGTGTCAGTACTCATGGGTCTAGAGTTGTTATGGGCTACCACTGAGATCATTTAAATCATCGAGGATCGAATGAAGACTATACAGAGCAGGTATAATTCTTATGATGGTAGGATATGGAGACTCTTGGAGTTTTAGGGGAAGGCCATGTCTTCCTATGGGTCTCACCCCGAAGAGGATTATAAATATTTTCATGGGCATCAAGCTATCTTTGAGGTTCATTATACCTTTAAAGATTATCAGCTCAGTTGGCAAGGTGGCATATCGCCTAGCTCTTCCCCCACAGATGCACTAGGTGCATAATTTTTTCCATGTGTCAGAGCTTAGGAGATGCGTGCATGACCCATCACACGTAATCATCTTGGGTGAGATGGAAATTGATGATGAGGAAACTTTTGTAGAGTTCCTAGAAGATATTGATGATTTAAAAGATCATGTCCTTTATAGATGGTTGATTCCTCTGGTGTGAGTTCACTGGCCACAAGGGATCCTACCTAAGAGCACATGGGAGTGAGAGGCTCATGTTCAAGTTCAGTGCCCACTTGTTGGATTTTCCTTTTTTTTGGATTTCATTGATGTAAAACCCAAAGGTGGGGGGAATGAAACCTACCATTAATTACATTAAATTATTTTTTGAATTATATGGAATTAATATGAGACTGCAAAAATTGACGACACATGATTCTGAGGCCTGAATTGTCCGGATTGATCTGTCGAAAAATGTTAAGCTTTAAATAGCATGCTTTAGATGTTTTTATGAAAAATTGGAATAACTGTTAAATGAGTACCCAGATCAGAAATCCTGGGGAACTATTACATTCAGGATGGCAGGTTAACCCTAGGAGCGACTTAAGTTTAGTCAACGTAGGCCTCCAGTGAGAAAACACAAAAACGGGATAACATTAAATAAAATTATTAAATAAAATTATTTTATTTTTCAAATACTAATAACTCATGATGAGTGGCCCATACTAAAAATCTAAGGCAACCGCTGAGCTCTTCAGGGTATGCTTTCCTTTGGTAGATCCTAACATTGGACTACACTGATCGATAGTGGATGTTAGTTTTTGGCTGTAAGTAAAATAATTAAGTAATAATTATTTTATTATTAAATCCTTTAACCTATAAATGGTAACTAGAATGGAAAATATGAGAGTACTATTGTGTTCATGGGGGCGTGTTCCCCTTAGGTAGGGCCTAACCTTGACCAGCGTGGTTTGAGGGTGACTGTTAATAATTTTTTAACATATTTAAGGTACGTTCAGTAAAAGTGTGAGAAAAATTTTTTATCTTTTGAACCAGTTCATGGACTAAAAATATGAGGGCACCGTTGAATTCATAGTTCCAGGATTCGTTTAAGGGAAGCTTGAGTTTGAATAGAAAGGGTCGGATGAAAAAGTATATTTTTTGACTTTATAAAAATAATAATAAAATAACTCCATGAATTATTTTGTTTCTTTCATTGTAACGAATGAGAAAAGGTGGTGGGACCACTTGTTGTGTAACCACACCTTGGGGAGAATAATGGGTTCATTAATAAATCTCATTAATGAACCATAATAATTGTGAGAATGTTTAAAATCCCTTTTCTTTTATTTAAACAAGATGTTATCATGGGTTTTGGGAACTCACAAGGGGAATTCAGGACGAAGTGATGGAGACATCTTCCACCGTTATAGAACGGATCTTCAACGCCATTAAGGATTCAATCTGGAGATCAACGAATGTGAATTCATATTCTTCATCCGCACTGTTTACCAACGTACTCAGGTTAGGGGTTTTCTAGAATTATTTTTAAGTCTTTTAAGTTTTGTATACTCTCGATTATGTCAAACACTTTTTCTTATTATAACGCTAAATCAGATAGCACGAGTTGAACCAAACAAGGTTGGGACCATTTGCCCACATTTCCTTGATTGCGGTCTTCATGGGGGACCAACCAATATGATGGAAAGATGAAACTGAGGGCTACACGATGTTGATGATGTTCTAGAAGGATCGTAGGATCATATGGGAAGTGGAACAGACCCCCCCCCCCCCCTAAGGTGAACAGGAGGCCCGCAGAAGCTGCGCCGGTGCGGCGGTGCTGGAGGCTAGAGGAGGAGGTGGCTGGCTCTCACCAAGTTGCAATGGGATGGTGGTTCCCAAAGGCATTGCATCATAAAGGAGTCAACTATCCTTTTGAGTCCATGTTGATGATGGTGGTGCACCATAGAGGAGGATCGTGGCATCGACCACAACAGATGAAGGGGGAAGTCGGTCATCACCGGCCGCATTGACACCAGGCGGCGTGCTGTGGAGGAAGGATACAGCTTCGAGCCACAACAGAGAGAGGAATCATCACTCATGGGACCCATGGATGACAGGTCCATGTGGATCGTCTTGGTGGAGTGACACCAATTTTCATTGCTTATTGAAGGACCCGAATGGTCAAGCAGTTCTAGAGGGGAGCAGACCCTCACTTCTGCCGGTGGGTCCCACCCAGCCGGGTGTGCCTGGCCGAACCCACGGCCAGTGTGCCAGACCTGGCCCAGCCAAAAAAGAATGATCCCCACCCATTCTTTTTGGGTCCAGTGGGCTGGGTCGTGTCTATTCAACTGGCTCAGACTGGACCATAACCCACTTACGGCTTAGTTTTGGTTAAATGGGCATATCTCAAAAACCAGGTGTCCATTTGACGAACCATCTACGGGACTGGAACCCTTAGGATGATTCAATACTTTTGGATATAATCCAATTTGTGTTTTGAGAAAGTTTATGTGCATCCATGTTGGATCAGAATCAATTCCAACAGGGCACCCGATACTAAAATGCTTATAACATACAGACCGAGCATCATATTGACGCACCGTCTGTTGCATTAGAACCCTTATAACATGGAAGTTGTTTGGGTTACTTATTCGTGGGACTTTGTGGAGGTTGAAATTCTACTGATTGATTGTGTATCGGATCTTACGGAAATCAAGTGTGCTTAGTAATTGAATCCAATGGATGGTTGTGACGTGAAGAATGAATAGTGATACTGTGTGGCTCAGTACCTATCGATCCTGTGTGGGTCAGCACTTAAGGATCATATGTGGGTCAGTACCTATTGATCCTATGTGGATCACCGGTCAATGGTACTATGTGGGTCAGTACGTATCGATCTTGTGTGGGTTAGAACTCAGTGATCCTATGTGGTTCAGTGCCTTTCGATACTGTGTGGGTCAGTGCTCAGTGATCCTGTTTGGGTCAGCGCCTAGTGATATTGTGTGGGTTAGCATCTATCGACCTTGTGTGGGTCAGCAGTAGAGACTCTCAATATAAAAAGTTGATTTAGCTTACGTCTAGTCATATGTACTTCTGTACGTATGTTATACCTAGTTTGAGCTGAGTCTCTACTTGTGATTTGTGATTAGCTTCATGCTTGTGGTTTTTCCTTTTTTGAATTATTGGAGACCTTTAGTGGTCTTGGGGTCCCTAATGGGTATTGTTATAAACACCCATGCTTGGGATTTTCATACACCTTGTAGTGTCTTGTGAAGACAATAGAGATCTTTGACTGAGGTTTGGGAGCCAGGACTAGATGATGCATGGAGGTGAGCAGTTGACATGGAGAGCCGCAGTGACAAGCAGTACCTACCCTTTAGGTAGGATCTTTAGTGGGAAATTTCAGGAGTTGTTTTCTGTTTTTTTGTACCCCCTCTTTCGGTCGTTCTTGTATACTGTCCCCTTTTCATTCAGTTCAAACATTTTACTAAAGCAGTTTTACTTCATGATTTACTTTGTTGTGTACCAAGATTGTGTGTGTACATGTTAAAAGGCAATGCCTTCCAAATTTAGGGATATACCTTTCCGGTGCTAGTCACCAACCCCTGGCCTAAGGAAGGTAGGCTAAGGGTAGCCATAGCACAATCCTCGGGGGATGGGTTATGACTTTTTGAGCTTCGTCATAGGGTGTCATCTCATTTTGGTTCGTCTCTAACACTCGAGGTAAGTGTTTATCCCCATTGTTGGTTTTGGTGCTATATTTATTGGTCCCCTATTTGTTATAAGGTACCTTTAGTTTTCTTGCGTAGTGCATTGGGTTGTTTCAAGCGATTTCAAGTCACAAAGTCAAGGGATAATAGTCTTCATATGCATAGGTAAGTAATTATATTTATTGGGGTTCCCCTATTACGCATGTAAATATCCATGGTAGTGATTCCACATGTATAGGTGAATTCATTGTCAAGTACGTCAAATTCATTTTTAAGTTTTTACTAAAATTTATGGAGTATAGCGTCAACCCCAAGTCGTCTCTCGGCAGATCCTTAGATCATTAACATAAAATGTGGTTTTTTATTATGAAAATAGAAGGGGACTGTGATTTTGAAAAAAACATGGGATTTTTTTATTAAATATGAAAATAGAAAATAAAAGTGATAAAACAATGTTGAAATGAAAAATATTAATTAAACATGATCAAACCAGGGAAGTCTCATGATGCTCATCCTTCATCGATTCAAAATAAAGGGTATAGATCTTTTAATCCCTGGTTTTTAACACCTATTACCAAAATTTTACTGATTTTATTCTAGAATACCTTCTATGTTTCAGTTGAAATCACACAGTGATTCACCAGACACCGCTGATGATTGGGTGATTTGAGTTCGACTTCATAACCAAAACTCACCAAGGCAACACACAATGAACATGATGTGATGTATAGGTTCATATGTTATTTCTTTGTGATACCATGACATAAATCTACATGACCTTAACTGTGCTTTTGTGAGGTCAATTTACCAATATGATCCCCACAAACAACGCAATTGAATAAGGGAAGAAAAAGGGATGAATGGTGTGTGAAACATCACAAGAAAGGGTCCCCCTAATCATGATCAATTGAGTTTGAGTATAACATACCAATATATAACTCAATTAAATTAAAATAAAGGATGAAGAAAAAACATACAATCTTGAACAGAAAAGATCATTCAACATAATACAAACATGAAGCACGGGATTACGTAGCGTTCCTCCCTAGGTGATCACAAGGGGTTTAGAAATCTATGGGAGGGGAGGAAGAAGAAGATGTTGAATTATAACTTCCCATATCCTCTATAACTTCTAGTTATGCAGAGAAAGATCATTTGGTACTCTAAAATGGAAGAAACATTCCTCTTGGTGGAACTACTAAATGAGGTTCCCAAGGTTCTCTTTTTAGCCAAAATGGGAGGCCATTTTGGGAACCCAGATTTTGAGAATCTACTTGTCCCATTGTTTTTCAAACACTATATAGTCTTATCATTATATGGAGAAAACTAAAAAAAATTAGATCCACATATTTAATATCACCCCCCCCCCCAATGTTTGGCACCATTTGGAAATATAATGCTCTAGATATTGAAAAAATATAGAACACCACCCTTTCCTTTGTGCAGATTTGATTTTTTGTACAGATCAGTTCAGATGGGCCTCATATAGGGCGAATAAGGCTTTGGTTACTTCATATTAAATGTATACCATTTAATTTTGGGCGAACCAAAAACATATAATCCTATTTGAATGCACGGTATAGAAGATGTATGTTTTTGAGTCTACTAGTGTGCTTGGATCCTGTTCAGATTGGCATATTTTTCTTGGTCTTCATCATGGGCCCTCCATATCACAACCACCTATAAGAAAAACATAAAAAACATGTAAAATAACCCTTTTTGAATGTTTTAATAATTAAATTATAGAACCAAACAATAATTAAAACTTTTTATAAAACTTTTAATTTTCAATACAAATTCAGTTTAATAAAATAGTATAATGGTGAAATATAACAATGAATCATGATATGAGCACACCCCCACACCTAAAAATTTGCAATCTGAGGAAAATTATAATATCCTAATCATGTATCATTCCTATATCAATGGTTTGAAAACATCCAATATTCTATTAAAATAAAATTCATCATGTTTCATTTATGGAATCAGTTTTCTAATCATTTTTCTTTATCACAATTGAAGTTGATCAAATTCATTTTTTCACAATTTCAGCATGTCATAGCCTACCTCACGTAGAAATTTTCACTCTTCTCTTAAGGAACATATGAAATTATTTTTATTCTCTTTTCCTAGAGATCATGTGATCTTACAATATGTATTCCAAGATTCTGAGTTCTATACCAGCAAAAACTTGTGTGTTACTCAAGAGGACTTCAATCATGTTGTTATGAGGTTCATGTGTTGGTAGGATTTTGTGTATAAAATATACGAGGCAAAAGAGGAGTGTTTAATCTCTTAAATAAAAAACATATCAAAATTCAGCAAATGTTCACAATTAATGTACACATGTATCCCCTCATAAATTGTATTACCTCCAACTCACTATCCTTATTGTCTATTTGTGTATGTCAGAACCAAGCAATGAATAATAATGTGTAATCATCCTCTTTTCTCCATTTTATTATTTTGTTCTGTTTTTTTCAATTTATAGAACTATTTGTTTAATATATAGTTTTTTAGATAAAGAGGTAAAATTATGTAAAACAATAATATAATATGGGTTGTTAACCCATTGCCCAAGGAAAATGCAGGTACCCTTTATATCAACCCAAAACAATGATTCTCTTCCTAGAATTCCCAGGGAAACACCCTATCTCCCATACTTTCTGAAAATAAAACAAGAATATACACAATATATCTGTAGGTAGGGATAAATTAGCTTGTAGTGTGGCTACCTAACAGGTGTTTTATGGTCTTTATGGCATAAATTTGATGAAATGTAAAGGTGCCCAAAAATATAGGATAATTGTACAAAGGGATTCTCAATGAACGATTGCCTCTATAATGAACGTATCATACTTGAATCTTATGGATTTAAACAGAATCAAGGAATGTTATAGATTCTCTACATGGCCCAATGCTCTTAATAAAGTGATTAAAATGTATAATATGCGATAGAGGGCTTAGACTGTCTCTCCTGTAAGGGAATAAAATATTTGTCAGTGCTACTGAGGAATGCGATTCAAAAATATATTAAACACCTAAAACTGATTTGATAATTCAAATTGCAGAAAAAGATTCCATATCAACATTCAGTTGAAAAAAACTTCCAAAAAAATGGAATTTTTCACACAATTGACTCAAGCATGAATAATTATTTTGTGTCATCATTTTAATATAATTTTATATCTAAAAACAAAAAAATAATGTAAAATAAATAAAAGATGAAAACAATTTTTTTTAATTTAATTTAATTTTTTTCTTTTATTTTTTCCTAAGTATGACATGTCACTCTCCCCCATAGCTAGATGTTACATTGTCCTCAATGAAATTATTCTAAATAAAGAGAAAATTAAATAATGGTAGGGACAAGGGACATCCTTTTAAGTGGTTTCATATGTGAAATCTATCAAAAGGAATTCCACCATGAGATGCCTTGGAAAATCTTCTATTAATTTTTTGAGCCTTTTCCCATTGATTGTAATCCTTTTTCCAGTATTCTTGTGAAAATCCCATATAGAACCAAAAGGGTAAAAATTATTAATGGTATAAGGACTGATCCATCAATAACAAAGCTAACATGGGTAGAGGTTTATCCTAGAATTATACATGAGAACCTTCTCACCAATATGAAACCACCGTTAATGAATCATGTTATCAATGATATCCTTTGTATTCTCTTTATAGAACATGGTGTTATCATATTCATCATGTGATATTTCTTCCGACTCTTGAATCTACATCTTCTTATGCTCTCCTACATATGAATGGTTAAAGTTATATTGTTTATCAACCCAATATGCATGGTGTTCTTCCTACACTGGGAGGTGACAATACTTTACAAAACAATTCTATTTTGTGAAATTTCGATTGGGGTTTTAAAAGTTGTATGGTATGCCCAAAGTGCATCATCCTAGCACAAAATCCAATCTTTCCCGTTGGGTTGTACCATTTTTTCGAAAATTCTCTTAACTTCACGATTTGAGATTTCATCTAGTCCATTTGTTTGGGGGTGATATGAAGAAGATATATTATGATCAAACCTGTACTTAAGAAGTAATATTTTCATGTTATGATTGAAAAAATTTGATCCCTGATCCCTAGTGATGAATCTAGGAAAACCAATCCTACTGAAAATTTGGGACCTCACAAAATCAACAAACACTCGAGATTCATCGGTCCTGATGGCCTTTTCTTCCACCCATTTGGATACATAGTCAACAGCTAATAATATATATAAAAAGATAAATGAATTTGAAAAATGCCTCATAAATTCAATTCCCCCTGCATCAAAAATTTCACATAATAACCTGAGATGTTGGGTGATTTCATTCATTTTGGACATATTCCTTATGAATTGACAATGACTACTTGGCCTGAAAAATATATGGGTATCCCTATAAAAGTTTTTCCAATAATGTCCTATGTAAAGTACCTTTCCAGTTTTACGTTGAGAGACAATGTGGCCCCCATAGGCCAAATTGTAGTAGAAGGTCCAAAAATAGGCAAACTCATTGTCATGGACACACCGACAAACTACTTGGTCACCACAAATTCTCCATAAATATGGGTCATACCAAATGTACCACTAAGAATCATGCTCAAGTATCCGAGATTGTGAAGTGTTGAAATTAGTGGGGACCCTAGATGTTCCTATAAAATTCATAATGTCTGAATACTAGGGGTTATGTTCCAAAACATCACGAAGGATCTCATGGGGGAAGAATTCACAATTAAGGAGGGGTGAGTCAACACGATGGTCCAATAGTGGGGGAATCCAACTAATGTGGCAAGCTACCACATTTTCCATGCCTTTAATTTCACAAATCTCAAGGTAAAACTCTTGTAGGAGGAGCATCCACCAAATAAGACAGGCCATGGATTCTGGTTTATTTTGGAGGAAACGAAGGGAAACATGATCAGAGTAGAAGAAGATTTTTGACATGATAAGATCTGAAAGGAATGTATCTAAGGAAAAAACAACAGAATGATGATCTTTTTCTGTGTTTGTGTGTTTTTTCTGGGCAGGGTCAAGGGTACGAGAGGCATACATAATGACATGAGGATCCTTCTCAACATTTAGTGATAAAAATGACCAAACATCAATGTTAGAGGCATCACACATAAGCTCAAAGGGGAGATCCCACCATGGTGGTTGGATGATGGGAGGTGATGTGAGATTAATTTTTAGTTAATTGAATGTATTTTCAAATTTTTTATCAAACCCAAACTCGGAATCTTTTTGTAATAACCAAGACAACTGAAGTGAGATATTACTAAAGTCTTTAATGAATAAGTGGTAAAAACCAGCATAACCCAAGAATGATCGCACCTCATGAACACATTTTGGATATGAAAGGGATGAAATTAATTCTATTTTAAATATATCAACTTCAATTCCCTTATTTATATGATATCCCCCAGAAATATTCTCTGCTCAAACATGAAATGGAATTTCTCATAATATAAAACAATATCATTTTCAATGATGAGGTGGAGGAAAAAAACTAGGTGTTCCAAAAAATCATCAAAAGAGGAACCATATATCATGAAATCATCAAAAACTTCTTCCATTAAAATCTTAATGTACTCAGAAAAAATACTCAACAAACATCTATGAAAAGTCCCAGGAGAATTACATAGACCAAAAGGAATTCTTCTATATGAAAATGTGCAGAATAGAAAGGTAAATGTTGTCTTTTATTAATCCTCAGGAGCTATACGGAATAGGAAATAACCTAAATAGCCATCAGTGGAACAATAATTGGACTTACCATACAATCTTTCTAAAACATGGTCAATGAAATGTAGAGGAAAGTGGTCCTTCTGCATGTCTTGATTTAGTTGGTGGAAGTCAAATATAGACTCACCAAAAGTTTTGCACACATGTTGGAACCAATTAAATCATTTCCTTAGAAAAACTATTATTCTTATTTTTTAGGCTCAATTTTCACTTAGCTATCCCATTTACTATCAGATATCATATAAATTATCCTCTCACCATGTAATATAATAAAATACCATTTTACCACTTCAAGGAGAGTAGGATTCAATCGGAATTTATATTACCTTATGCAATTTTCCTAGTCATCCAAAAGTATATGGTGAATAAAAATAAATGGGATAATTCCGGGAATATCAGCCATTGTCTATCCTATCTCCTTTTTACACTCTCTCAAATGGTTGAGTAGTTTTTATTCTTACTATGGGGAGAGTTTGTTGGAAATAATGACTGGAAATTGGTCAACAATCTCAAGATATGCATATTTTAAATAAGAAAGAAGTGGTTTATGTTCCAACACTGGTGGTTTTTGGATTGAGGGAAGGTGTTTAGGGATAGTGAGGTCCATGAAACTATCTATCTACTCATGTTCATTCAATAAGGATTGAGAATAAATTGGAATGAGATTTTCAGAATCATCAATGGTCATGGGTACCTCATAATGAAAACACTCATAGATTAATGAACAAAATATACATTTTTTAGAACCCACACAACACTCAAAACATGAATCATAACTCAAATGATTCATTGGTGAAGAAGAGGAAAATGAATCAGTGTATGGGTTGACCAGGGAGTTGTGTGTTTGTGCATCGTTTGAGAGCACTTCCATTTAATAGACAAGAAGAGTGGGGTTCTCTTCAATGGGGTGTTTCATAGACTCATGTATGTTAAAACATACCTTTTCTCCATAAAACTCCATGGACAATGTACCATTGTGAATGCTGCTGATCATCTTTTATATTTTGAGGAATGGCCTCCCAACAATGAGAAGGGAATGTCCTTGGGCTCCGATATCTTCCATCTAAATAATATAAAAAGCAGCAGGGAAGAAGATATTCTTTGTAATGGCCCATAAATTTCAAGGAAATTTTTTCTTAAATTCTTTGGCATTTTATGAGTACACAATTTATGACGGCACATGATTCTGAGGATCAGTGTTCCTGGAATAAATTTACCAAGATTATCTCAGGTACGTTTAGTGAACCAATGAGCGTGTTTTTCTATCTTCTGAACTATTGCTCAGAATTGAAATCTGAGGGCACCGAAAGAACCACAGCGCCGATAATTTCTTAAGAGAACATTTACAAAAGGTGCGTTTTCTTGGGTGGAGCTATAAAAAAATTGTGGATTAAATGATAAGTAAAATATAATTGTGTATAATTTTATTTTATCCATGGAAGTTGAACTCTCTGATTGGAAGTTGTTGGTGGGGCCCACGACAACCCAACTTCCCATGTGTGGATATGAGGGAGGTGGGGCCCACACAAGCCCCCACCTTTTCACATTCCTTAACTCCACGACTCCCACTTAATTTTTTAACTCCCCTTTAATGTGAGACCACTCACCTCCTCCTCTCTCACGTTAATATTCCAACACACATCTTTTAATTTGTTAATCATCTTCTTTTAATTAACTAAGCGTTTTGAATTTAAATTTTGAAATGCTTGGAAAAGTAAAATAAAATAAGATGGAGTTTATTTTATTTTGGAGGTTAGTTTTGTTGTGTTGAGAATTGAGAGATGGAGAGATCTTTTCACTTGGAAGAACTTCATCTTATCTGGTGAAGAACATTCCCACTTCAACGAAGAATGATTTTTCTATGAGGAAGAGCAACGACTCAGCGACCCGGTTTCTTCCATTCTCTTCTTCCTCCATGAGAAAAGAGAAGACACCGACGCAGAAACTCACCAATGACATCACACCATTCCATCATTTCTCCGCATCAAAGGAAGGGAGACACCACTTCCTCCTTGGATGTTCATTGTCGACATATACGGAGCCTCACCCCGCGATGTCGTTTCTCGTGATGCTCATTGTTCGACAACTTGTGTTAAGGTAGGGGTTAAATTCATTATTGGTGAATTAAGATTGTGCTTTGAATTAACGTTGACGTATCTCGTTTAATTTTTCCAATTGTTACCAATGTAATGGGAAGAAATCAGACCGCACAAACACGACTGTTTCCCCTCCCCATCTCTTGTTTATTAACAATGGCAGTTGAGGCGAACACAGCATGATGTCGTTGCATCGCACAGGAATGATGAAGTCCGCGGCCTGAGCAGGGCGAGGCGATGAAGTGTGGAGCCATCGTGCCGTGCCGGAGAGGCCAATGGAGGCCACATCCATGAGCGGTCCACGGCGGAGGGGTGCAGCATCATCGCGCCGCAACGAAGCACCAAGGGGCCATGTCTGGAGAGGGTCACGGCGGAGGGGCACCGCGCCGTTGGGCCGTGCCAGATGGACAGAAGCCGCGGCGGTTCGACAGGAGGTGACTGGGCTCGACCGGCCGCTGGCACACTTGGAGGCAGGACCTGCGGTAGCTCACTGGCCGACCATTACTATCGACCATTTTCGGGAAGACTGGGGGTTGTAACCCCCAGCCAACAGGCATGGGTGGGCCCCACCGAGAGGGGGCCGCCATTTCAAAACAATGGGGCCGCTCCCCCCCCCCCCTTCGCGCCCAGGGGGCGCTCGGCCACCCGTGATGGGCCGGGTCGCGTTGGATGGGCCAGATGGCACTGGCCAGGCCTGGTCGCGCCCAGCTGGGTCGGACTCGGACCCGGGTCTGGCCGCCCGGTTCGGGCCTACAAAACGGGTATTGGTCCAGGTCGGACCGGGCCCAAACCCCCTGTTTTCGGACAGATCCATTCAAACACCCATAACATGGGCTACGTACCTACGATTGACGCAACATTAGTTGCATAGGGATCCTTGGATAAAGGCAGTCATTTTGTTATATTACACTCAAGGTTTCGGAGAACTTTGTGTATGGATAGGTTGGTTCGAACACGAAACCAACAGTGCCCACAAAGCGGAAACACTTATAACTTGAGCTCTGGACATCCGATTGACATGCCGTCGACTTCATTAGATTCCTCTTAGTGAGACGGTTCTTCTAGCATACTCTGCTCGCAGTTTGGATGCAGATGGAGTATAGTCGGGATGGTTTCAGCTTAAAAACCAATCGGGACCCTGGGACGAAAAAGCCAATAACTCTCAGACCGGGCGTCCGGTTGACGCGCCATCTGTCGCATTGAGTTCCTATTGAAGAGACATGACTTTGTGATACATTAACCTTGGACTTCGTTGCAGTTAATGTATCGACCCCCTTGGCCCATGGAGCAGACCCTCCCGGAATCGAGCGTGCTATGTGCGGGAACCCTAGAGCTAGCTACAACTATGGCGACGATGATGACTGTACTTCGATCCTACGTGGGTTCGGCAGTGAGGATGACTATACATGGATCCTATGTGGGTTCGGCAGTGAGTTCGACTATACTTGGATCCTACGTGGGTTCGATAGTGATGCAGACTGTACTTGGATCCTACGTGGGTTCGGCAGCGAGGGAAATTGTACCTGGATCGTATGTGGGTTCAGTAGCGATGGTTACTGTACTTGGATCCTACGTGGGTCTGGTAGTGACTCCATCTGTACTTGGATCCTATGTGGGTTCTGAAGAGGAGATGTTTCAGAGGCTACATCAATCATCACCACCTCTCTTCGTGAGTAGTATACCTGTGTGAGATGAGTCTTGATTTTCAATCATTTTCTTTGATATGATTGACTTGCTTTCCTGTGAGGACTAGGTTGTGCTTTTCGGTGTGGATTATGTTTTGTTTTCCTGCGTGGACTAGGTTGTACATGGGATCGTGAGTTGGAGCCGAACTGGGATTGATGACTTAGGTATATGTATGGGCATATACCTAAGTAGATTTGGTTGATACTTCATGATTGAATCTTTCCTTTGTGGATTATCCTTTGTGGATTATCCATTGTGGATTCTAGGAGTCCTTTGGTGGTCTCGGTGTCCCTACTGATTATCGTATACTCACCCCTGTATGGGCTATTCCCACACTACATTGTGATGGATGCAGATGACAGATAATGCTGATCGATGTAGAGACTCGTGGAGCTGGACGGTACCTGGAGGAGGATCACTGCACGAGACATACACGGAGCGGATGGCCGGACACGAGGAGTTGAGGAGACTATCTGTACCCACCCTTCATGTGGGAATTCTAGCGAACGGCTCAGTGTTGCTTCTTTACTTTTTTTTGCTGTAATTTCTTTCAGTTGTACTTTACCTTCAGTTGGGTTTGAATTCTGGCCCATTAACTTTCCAGAACATACTTGTGTATTCAGTTTACTTAGAGTTTACTTCAGTTTTCATACTCTGTTGTGTTTATTTTCTTTTATAAATGCAATGCCTTCCCTTTTATCACGATTTACACCTTTGAGGCTAGTCTCCAGCCATTGGACTATGGATGGGGGGCTTGGGGTAGTCACGACATAGGCCCCGAGGACGAGTCATGACCAATTGGTATCAGAGGCATTGGTTCTACCGCAGAACTCATGACTGTGATAATTTCTTCTATTCGAAGCATTAGTGTTAAGGGTATTTGAGTGTGGTTGTTAGTCCAGTGAGTCTAGGGTTGGTGTGGCGGCTGACGTATCCATACACTAGGACCCTGACTTCTAATTTCTGACTCGGTGCAAGAAAACATTGATTGCATGTGTGTTTCGAAGTTTTCTCTGTGATTACTTTTGTCAGCTCACCAGGTATACTATATTGACCATGGAGCACTTGTTTATTTTTATGATGGCCCCACAATGACAGCCAGCTAGGGTTCCAGGATTTGTGGGAGATGGCAGCCCACCGAGTGATGAGGCCTCTGTATAGGGCCCCAGCGGAGGCACTGGCGGTACCTCTACCCGTCGATCCACCGATGCCACCAGCCCCAGTAGAAGAGATTTCATGCCACCTGAGTGCATTTAATGAGTTTTAGTGATAGAGGCCACCCAGGTTTCATGTAGATAAGGACCCTTAGGTAGAAGAGGATTGGCTGGAGGCTATCGTTAGAGTCTTCAGATTGGTAGGGACACCAACAGTCCTTATGATGATCCTTGTCGTGAGTCTCTAGCACACAGCAGCAGGTAGATGGTCGAGCCTGATGCTCCGGGTGCACGAGGAGGCTTCCCTACATTGGACAGACTTTGAGAGCCTCTTCTACTCAGAGTTTGTTCCATCCACCCTCAGTGTGGTGCATATCCATGAGTTACAATAGTTGCGGCAGGGCAACATGACAATAGCCCCAAATACTCGGTGATATTTACCGACCTCTTGCGCTACTCCATGGACATGGTGTGGGACCCATTCTTCCAGGCCCAGACCTTCGAGCAGGGACTGTGGCATGAGTTAAAGGCTTTGATGATCTCCCTCAGCATTCCGACGCAGGTAGATGTACTGGGCCGAGCCCTTCTCATGGAGAGATTCCTTGCTGAGCCTATGCCATATCAATGTATACTATAGGGAAAGACGTAGAAAAGTCTTCTATAGCAAGCAGTAGACATACGTCACAGAGGTCCAAGCGGACCAGGACATCATATTGAAGACCTCAGGATACTCATTTGGAGGTGTGGGGCACATGCAGCAGAGCCAGTAATACATGTGGCGGACAGTGCTATGAATGCAGCGGGCAGGGCCACATGGCTCATGACTTCCCGACACGCCGTGAAGAGGAGCAGCAGACGGTTGATGGACCACCTATGCAGAGGCAGAGTTTCGACCATGCCGATCCGCATGGGAGTAGGTGGATGATGCAGAGGAGCTAGTCGAGTAGATGGTGGTGGGCGACGCTTTGATGCTCTACCACCACCACAACCAGGAGGTCCACCCCGACCACCGGGAGCTGGGAGAAAGAGGAAGGCTCAGCTTTATGCAGTGGAGGATTACGACCACGGTGCACCTGAGATGATTCAAGGTACTATCTGTGTCTAATCCACCCTTCCTGTAGTTATTATAGACACAGGAGCGAGTCATTCTTTTATTGTTGCTACCCTTGTTCGGAGCTCAGAGGTTCTGACAGATTCGTTGGCTTGATCCTTATTGCTAGATACTCCTACAGGAGCAGACTCGAAAATTACACACTGGTGCCGACAATGTGAGCTTACTCTAGGAGGTGATAGCTTCGGCTGGGATCTTCTTGTAACGGCATTGAGGCATTATGACATCATCTTTGGCATGGATTGGTTATCTACATCCCATTTTCAAATCGACTGTATTAGGCGCAAGGTGCGGTGTGTTCGCACCGATTGGAGCATGTTCACCTTCACCAGTGAGAAGGGAGCCTTTGCAGTACAGGATGGACTCAAATAGAGGAGAGGATATTCGTTCACCCATCAGCTGGATAGTCTCATCCTAGGATTAGTTGATGTGCGAAGTCCGAGTTTTCATGTTGTGGTGGATCAGTATACAGACGTTTTTCCTGACAACATTCCTGGACTATCTCCTCTTAGATAGGTAGACTTCTATATTCACTTGTACCCCGGGATAGCCCCAATATCTACTCCGGCATATCGGATGGCTCTTGCTGAGCTTCGAGAGCTATGGGTACAGCTGGAGGACTTGCAGGGCAAGGGATTAATCCAACCCAGTGTTTCACCCTGGGCTTCCCCCATCTTGTTCGCCAAGAAGGTGGATGGGAGCTTGTGACTGTGTGTCGACTACCGTTGCTGGAACAAGGTGACCATGAAGAACAAGTATCCACTTCCGAGGATTGATGACCTCTTCGATCAGATCAAGGGGAATGATGGTTCTCAAAGATAGACCTCATGTTAGGCTATCATCAGCTCAGAGTTCGAGATGAGGATGTGCAGAAGATGGCCTTCAGGTGTCGATATGTCCACTATGAGTTCTTGGTTATGCCTTTCAGCATAACCAATGCTCTAGCCGTGTTCATGAGTCTCATTAATAGGATCTTTATGCCTTACCTATATGGATTTGTTGTAGTCTTCATCGACGACATATTGATTTACTAAACTACTGAGGAGGAGCATGCCTACCAATTGTGGATTGTACTGGATACACTCCGAGAGCCTAGCTTTATGGTATGCTCTTGAAGTGCCAGTTTTGGATTCGAGAGGACTACTTCTTGGGGCATGTCATCTCGGAGACAGGAGTTACGGTGGATCCTGCAATGATCGAGGCAGTATAAGCTTGGGAGCCACCTAGGAGTTTGATGGAGGTGAGAAGTTTCCTAGGTCTGGCAGGGTACTATCAGAGATTTTTGCTAGACTTCTCCAAAGTTTCAGCTCCACTTTCATCCTTGATGAAGAATGGGAAACCCATTGTGTGGTCGGATAGATGTTATCCGAGCTTCCATGAGCTGAGACAGAGATTGACCATTGCACCCATCTTGAGGCTACGGGAGGAGGGTGTAGGGTGCATAGTTTACTACGATGCATCAGGGACCAGACTCATGTGTGTCTTGATGGAGGAGCAGGCATTGATCTCTTATGGATCATGAAAGTTGAGGTATGATGAGCAGAACTACTCTACCCATGACCTGGATTTAGCATCAGTGGTCTTTGCCTTGAAGATGTGGCGGCACTATTTGATGGGTGAGTGATTTAAAGTCTATTCTAACCACCAGAGTTTCAGGTACAACTTCTTGAAGAATGACTTGAACCTAAGACAGCGCCAATGGCTCGAGTTCTTCTAGGACTATGACTTTGAGATAGTCTATACTGCTAGAAGGGGAACGTAGTAGCCGATGCTCTCAGCAGGAGGATGAGCATTCAACTACTCAGAGAGGAGACATGGCAGTTAGCTGCTTTATAGATATCCTATGTGGATAGAGATGGGGAAACCTCTCTATAGTCGCTCACAGTCACTCCTCCACTACATCAGCGGGTCAGAGAGCCACAACCTGGGGATGTTGACTATGAGACACGATGTGCACAGATATCCTCAGGACAAGAACCGGGTGGATTATTTATAGGAGGAGTGCACGTCATCCTTTTCAGAGGACGTACCATGATACCAGTTGTATTTCAAGAGGAGGTGTTGATATAGTTTCACACTTCCCCTCTAGAGGTACATCCTAGAGTAGTGAATATGTACCAGGACCTTAGACGACAGCACTGGTGACCGGGTGTGAAGAAGGCTATGGTAGAGTTTGTTTCACGATGCCTTACCTGCCAGCAGGTGAATGTGGAGCACCAGGTACCAGTAGGCTTGGTACATCCCTTGGAAGTCCTGATGTGGAAGTGCGACGGGATATCTACGGATTTCGTGACAGGACATCCACGTACTTATAGTGGTCACGACTCCATCTGGGTAATCATAGACCAACTCACCAAGTCGGCCCACTTCTTACCCATCAGAGAGCAGGGCATAGTGGAGAGCTTGGGACACCTCTACGTTCAGGAGATCGTACGACTTCATGGTATTCCATCGACTATCGTCTCCGATCGAGATGCTCGCTTTACTTCCCGACATTGGAAGGGGTTATAGGAGGCATTTGGGATGCAACTACGCCTGAGCACCGCCTTTCACCCACAGATCGGTGGTCAGACGGAGAGGACCACTCAGACCCTCGAGGACATGCTTCGTGCATGTGTCCTCTATTTTGGTCACATTTGGGAGGATCATCTTCCTTTTGTGGATTTTGCGTACAACAACAGCCACCACTCCACCATCGGGATGGAACCAAATGAGGTATTGTACGACCGACCATGTAGATCACCTTTGTGCTAGACAGATCCTAGGGAGTTAGCACTTGTAGGACCAGAGATGGTCCAAGCCATGAAGGTAAAGTTACAGATCATCCAGGAGAGGATGAGGACTGCCCAGAGCCGACCGAATTCATATGCTGACAGGAGGCGGAGACCATATAGTTCGAGGATGGTGACCACGTTTCCATACACGTCTAACCTCGACGTGGATTACGGAGATTTGGCCAGGGCAGTAAGTTATATATGCACTTCATTGGACCATTCTCGGTTCTCAGCAAGAACGGCGGGTGGCTTATCGCATGGCTCTTCCACCTCGGTTGCACCGGGTGCACGCCGTCTTCCATGTATCTCAGCTGAGGAGATACGTGCATGACCTGATTCATATCATTGATCATGGGGAGCTAGACATAGATGATGGGGTGACATTTTTGGTGGTCCCAGTGGAGATCTATGATCTACAGGAGCGGGTCCTACGTGGATAGTCAATTTATTTAGTGTGCATTAGTTGGCAGCATGGGAACCTCTATGAGAGCACATGGGAGCGGGAGGCTCAGATGCGTGCTCAGTACCCTCATTTGTTTTCCTAGTTTCTGATGTATCATTATGAGGACATAAAGCCCTGAGGTGGGAGTAATTTAATGAAAGTAAAATTTCAAGGGAATTTTTTTCTTAAAATATTTAAAATATTATGAGTACGCAGTTTCTGACGGCACCTGATTCCGAGGCCCGGTGTGCCTGGAATCAATTTTCGATGTTTTGCTCAGGTATATTCAGTGAACGAATGAGCAGATTTTTATATCTTTTGAATTGGGGATCATAATTGAAATATGAGGGCACTGATAGAACTGCAGCCCCGGTAATTCATTAAGAGGACCTTTATCGACGGTGTGATTTCTTGGGTAGAGTTATAAAAAAATTGTGGATTAAATGATAAGTAAAATAAGATTGTGTATAATTTTATTTTATACATGGAAGTTAAACTCTCTCATGTGATGTTGTTTGTGGGGCCCATGACCACCCAACTTCCCATTTGTGGATATGAGGGAGGTGGGGCCCACACGAGCCCCTAGCTTTTCACATTCCTGAACTCCATATCTCCCCCTTCTTTTTGTTAACTCCCCTTTAATGTGAGACCACTCACCTCCTCCTCTCTCACTTTAATATGCCAAAACACATATTTTAATTTGTTAAACCCCTTCTTTTAATTAACATACCATTTTTGAATTTAAATTTTGAAATGCTTGGCAAAGTAAAATAAAATAAGGTGGAGTTTCTTATATTTTGGGGGATAGTTTTTCTGTTTTGAGAATTGAGAGAGGGAGAGCTCTTTTCCTTTGAAGAAATTCATCTTCTCCGGTAAAGAATGTCCCCACATCAACGAGGAATGATTTTTCTCCAAGGAAGAGAAACTACTGGGTGACCCGGTATCTTCCGTTCTCTTCTTCCTCCATGAAAATGGAGAAGGCTCTGACACAGAAACACACCAATGACGTCACACCATTAAATCTTCTCTCCACGTCAAAGGAAGGGAGACATCGCTTCCTCCTCGGATGTTCTCCGTCGAGGTATATGGAGCCTCACCCTGCGACGTCGTTTCTCGTGACACTCATCGTTCGATAACAAGTGTTAAGGAAGGGGTTAAATTTGTTATTGGTGAATTAAGATTGTGCTTTGAATTAACGTTGACGTATCTCATTTAATTTTTCCAATCATTACATACGTAACGGGAGGAAATCGGACCGCACAAACATGGATGATTCCCCTCCCCTTCTCTTGTTTATTAACAATGGAGATTGATGTGAAGACGGCGTGGTGTCATTGCACCGTGCGGGAACAATGAAGACCACAGCCAGAGCGGGCTGCGGCGGTGGAGCGTGGCGCCATCACGCTGTGCCGGAGGGGCCAAAGGAGGTCGTAGCTAAGAGCAGGCCGCAGTGGAGGGGCACGATGATGTCGCGATGTGCCAGAGCACCAAGGGGCCGCAGCCGAAGCGGTCCGCGGCTGAGGGGTGTGGTGTCATCGCGCCACGCCGGACGGATGGAAGCCACGACCTTAGGCCTCAGCAGTTCTGCAGGAGGCGGCTGGGCTCGGCCGGCCGCCGGCACACCAGGAGGCAGGACCCGCGGGGGTACCGCGATAGGTCACTGGCCAGCCTTTACAGCCGGCCATTTTCGGGAAGACCGAGGGTTGTAATCCCCATCCAGTATGTAAGGTTGGGCCCCACTGAGAGGGGGACGCCATTTCAAAATAAACCACCCCCCCCCCTTCGCGCTCGCTCGGCGCTCTGCCGTCTGCGCTGGGCTAGACCGCGTCGGCCGGGCCAGGCTGCGCCCAACTGGGCTGGACCCGGACCCGAGATAGGTTGACCCGAACCCAGGTCGGGTCACCCCGGTTTGGGCCGACCCAGGGGGTATTGGTCCGGGTCGGACCGGGCCCAATCCCCCTGTTTTCGGATATATCCATTCAAATGCCCATAACATGGGCTACAGACCTCTGATTGATGCACCGTCAGTTGCGTTGGGATACATGGATCTAGATGGTCGTTTTGGTATAATACACTCAAGGTTTGGGAGAACGTTGGGTATGGACGAGTTGGTTCAAACACAAAACCAACTGGGCCCGTGGGGCGGAAACACTTATAACATGTGCTCCGGACGTCCGATTGACGTGCCGTCGACTTAATTGGATTCCTTTTAGTGATCAGGTTATTTTGGATTACTCCACTAATGGTTTGGATGTAGGTGGAGTACGGTCAGGTTGGTTTCAGCTTAAAAACCAACCGGGCCCCTTGGATGAAAAAGCCAATAACTCTCAGACCGGGCGTCCGGTTGACACACCGTCTGTCGCGTTGAGTTCCTATTGATGAGACGGAATGTTGTGATACATCAACTCTGGAATTTGTGATAGTTCATGTATCGATCCCCTTGGCTCATGGAGAATACCCTCCCAGAATCGAGCATGCTGTGTGTTGGAATGCTAGTGTTGGCTGCGGCTGTGACGACGATGACGATTGTACTTAGATCCTATGTGGGTTCGGTAGCGAGGATGACAGTACTTTGATCCTACATGGGATCGGCAGCGAGGCTGACTGTACTTGGATCCAACATGGGTTCGGCATTGATGACGACTGTACTTGGATCGTATGTGGGTTTGGCGGCGAGGACGACTGTACTTGGATCCTACATGGGTTCGGCAGCGATGGTTACTGTACTTGGATCCTACGTGGGTCTGGAAGCGACGACATCTGTACTTGGATCCTTAGTGGGTTCGGCAGAGGAGATGTTTCAGAGGCAACATCAATCATCTCCACCCCTCTTCGTGAGTAGTATACCTGTATGAGCTGAGTCTTGATTTTAAATCATTATCTTCGATATGATTGACTTTCCTTACTGTGTGGACTGGGTTTTGCTTTCCTATGTGGATTGGGTTGTGTTTTCCTATGTGGACTGGGTTTTACATGGGCTCATGAGTTGGAGCCGAACTGGGATTGATGACTTAGGTATATGTATGGGCATATACCTAAGTAGAGTTGGTTGATACTTCGTTATTGTATCTTTCCTTTGTGGTTTATCCTTTGTGGGTTCTGGGAGACCTTCAGGGGTCTTGTGGTCCCTACAGAGTATTGTATACTCACACCTGCACGGGCTATGCCCGCACTATGTTGTGTTGGATACAGACAACGCACAATGCTGATTGAGTTGGAGACTCGTGGAGTTGGATGGTACCTAGAGAATGATCATTGGACAGGACGTACACAGAGCGGAGGACCAGACCCTAGGAGCTGAGGAGACTATCTGTACCCACCCATCAGGTGGGAATTCCAGTGGACGGCTCGGTGTTGCTGTTGTACTTTATTTCAGTTGTACTTTACCTTTAGTTGGGTTTGTATTCTGGCCCATTTACTTTCTAGCACTTACTTGTGTATTCATTTTACATAGTGTTTACTTCAGTTTTCGTACTATGTGGTGTTTGTTTTCTTTTATAAAGTCAATGCCTTCCATTTTATTGGGATTTACGCCTTTGGTGCTAGTCTCCATCCCCTGGCCTATGGAAGGCGGGCATGGGGTAGTCATGTCATGGGCCCCGAGGATGTGTTATGACATTCTTCACTATTACAAGGACATCCTCAGTAACTAATGTTGGATATGTAGTACTCCGATTTGCATGTTTCTAGATAATGCCTTTTGGCTGATTCTCTCCAAACTGTAGAGAAGTATATATGTAGTGAGGAATTACATTACTAGAAGCAGCTAATTCTACCATAGCATCTGAAAATAATGTCTCCCCTATGGTACAAGGTAACGTGAATGTTCTCAGATCCTTGATTTTGGTTGGAATTTCTAGTTGAATCAAAGCTGATACATTCATTCCCAAGTTGACTCTCTCATTCCCCTCCTTTTGTGGGTGTAAATATCATTATGAAATTTGGAATGTTGAGGGATTTTTTTAACTATATCCAATAAAGGAATGTTTAATTCAACCTTTTTAAATGAATCCATTATTTCTATATAAATATCATTATCAAAATTACTCATAGATTTAGAGAGTCTTTGGGGAAAGGAAGAGGAATGGATTTTTCATTTGAATCATCAATGATAATTTTATTACCATTTGTATTTTGTTTTTATTCATTAGAAACTTTTATGGTTTGAGAAAGTGTGTTTTCAAGAGGGGCATACCTGTTGGGAAGAATAATTAGGAGGAGAAACTTTTTTACCACTACGAAGTGTAATAGCAGATACATTACCTATATCTCTCAGATTGGAAATGGGTTGGGATGGTATTTTTCCCGAACCTTTCATCAGAATCTCACCGATGGCAATTTCAAATTACCCCACTTGATTTCGTTGGTATTTAAGAGCCAATTGTGTGGTTTTTTGGAATTTGAGGTTTTGGGTTTCCATTTTAGTCACCATATCCTCTAGGATTTGTTCAGATTTAAAAGAAGGAGGATGATTATTTTGAGAAGTTTAAGGATAATATGGTTGAATACATTATCCATGTTGATACCAGTTCTTTTTTGGGTAGCATGAGTTTCCTATTTGTCAGTAATGGAGTTGGGCATTCCACCCAAAGATTGGATTTGGCTTGAATGGTTCTTACGTGAAGGGATAAGATTTTTGGAATGAACTCCCATGGAAAATGGGTGCAAAAAACTCAGTTGAATCTTGAATTTGTGGGCAGTGGTTATAAAAAAGGAGTATTGTCATAGCAACTACCACAATGTAATGGAACATAATAGGAGTGTGAGTTACCTTTTTCTTGATATTATTGCCTTATAATGGTATGCATCAAATCATGTTCTTTATCTACCTTTTTTTCTATGGATTAATGAATTACCTCATGAACTCATTGAGTGGGTGTAATAGCTCTTGTACCAAATTGTTGTGAATTTTTAGCCATGTTGGCTATTATGTCACTAGGGGTAGAAGAAGTTTTCTCAACCAAGGAACCATCTTCTTCAGAATCAATTATTCCATGATCTATGGGGATAATTCCATCATAGAAGTATTGGATTAACAGTTTTTCACCAATTTATTGGAGGGGTAATCTAGAGAAAAGTCTTTTTAATCTCTCCAAATATTTATGAAGGGACTCTCCTTGTGATTTTCTAATGCCACAAATCTCATTCCTAATTGATATAGTTGGAGGGGTAGGGAAAAAATTCTCTAAAAAGAGTATTTTTATGTCATTCTGGCCCCCAATTGTGGTTGGAAGATATTATTTCCAGTCATTCTCTACACCATCAAGGGAGAAAGGGAAGGGCCAAAATTTAATTAGGTCCTCAAACACATTTTGGGGATTTATGGTGGAGGATAATATGTGAGACTCTTTGAGATATTTGTGAGGGTCCTCACCAGAAACACCATAAAATTTGGGAAGTATGTGGATGAGGGCCAAAATCAGCAAAAATGTGGATTCTTCCTGCAATATTGTATATACACAGGATGGTACTTTACATTCGGGGTGGCCAATTATTTTTGGGTTTTATTATTTGCAGGCCTGTTTTCCAAGGTTTGATTGTGTTCAATATTTGATTGGTTTATGAACACATGTGGTTCCACAATGGGTTTTTAAGTGATACTTTAGTTTTCATCCCTATATTCCTTGACTTTTTAGTGGAGTGATTTTTGATTTTTATGGTCAAATTCAAGTAGTGTTTCTTTAACAGATCTTGTCATGCAACAATGAAGTCCAATTTGATTGATTGGTTGTTTTTTGTTTTTTTAAATTTATTTTATAGAATATGAATGAAATAAAAATAATTAATAAATGAAAGGATTAATGAAAAGATATTTTTATACTCAAAATTATAGAGAGAGAGAAAAAAAAGAGATAGAGGGAGAATACCCAAAAACAAAAAAACGACAAAAACTCAAAACCAAAACAATCAAATATGGATGGTATATTGAAAGAAGTAATAATAATGATGTAATCAATAAATAAAATACAATAAAGAATAAAAAAGGATCTATTATCCTAGAAAACGGAGCCAAAATTTGATCGCGTTGTTGAATTCGTCAAATTAGTTATTTATTTTTTACTAAAATTTCTGCTGTATAGAAACAACACTAAGGCATCTCTCGATAAAGCCTTAGATCATTAATCTTAATAGAGGGTTTTGATTATGAAATTTTAATTGGAATGGTATTTGTAAAAACAAGGGATTTGTGATGAAATATGATAATAGAAAACAAAAGCGATAAAAACAAAGTAAAAAATGAACAAGAATAATTAAATTTGATCATCCTAGGGAAGTCTCACGATGCTTCATGGATTTAAGAGAAAGGGTATAGATATTTTAATCCATGGTTTTTAATAGCTATTACAATAATGTTACTAATTTTTTTCTAGGATACCTCCTATGGTTCAGTTGAAAACATACAATTTTTCACCGGACACCTCCGATGATAGGGTGATTTGTTTTCGACTTCATAAGCGAAACTCACCAAGGAAACAGACGAAGAACTTGATTGCGTTTTCTAGGTTTGTATGTTATTTCTTTGTGATACCATGAAATAAAAATAACTGACCTTGATAGTGCTTATGTGAGTTAAATTGACCAACATGAACCACACAAACATCACAATTGAATGATTGAAGAAAAAGGGATGAATGTTGTGGGAATCCTCACATAAATGGGTATCCCCAAACATAATCATTTTTGTTTGAGTATAACATACCAGTAAAAAAATAAATTAAATATTATGTTAGTATGAAGAAAACCAACATACAACCTCGAATTAAAAAGTTACTTCAACATAATTCAGATTCGAATCTCGGGATTACATCACGTTCCTCCATGGGTGATTACAATGGGTTTAGAAATCCATTGGAGTGGAGGAAGAAGAAGAATATGTTGAATTATAATTTCCCATATCCTCTAGAAATTATATGGATGATTTGAAGACTCCATTGGGACTCCAAAATGATAGCACCACTTTTAGTTAGAAATCTCCAAGATCCAAAGTGGGTCTCTTAGTTCCATGTGTGGTGGGGTCCCTTTCCATTTCCTTAATTTTATAAATGAATTCAAAAATTGCATATTGCACTTTTATTGAAAATTAAATCCATGAAGTGAATTATGTATATTGAATCCCTTTTAAATTTGAATTTATAATGTTTCATTTTAAATACTATGTGTAAAAATTCATTTGTTTTGATAAAAAATATCATGTTTTTGTAATAAAACCCCTCAAGAGAGGTGTGTTTCCTTCAAGATAAAAAGAATTGGTTACTCCTTGGTTTCTTGACATGTCTTGTTTATAATTATTATTCCATGATGTTATGTTGAAATACGGAATGTTTAGGAAATGATCCAAAAAGAATAATAAACACTGAGTTTTCATTTTTAAAATATTAAATTACCAATACCCCGTCTAAGTGTTTGGTTTAGTTTTAAATTGGAATTTTCGATGCACATAACTGCCATTTTATGTATACTTGGAGACCTATAAATGAAATTGACATGTTTTGGTAAATAGAATGAGTTCAGTTAAATGAAAAGTTAATTCTTAATGATTGAACCTCAAGACAAATTATCAAATTGTTTCCAAATGTTTTGAATGCTAATAACACCTTGGGTTACACGTGGTTTCCCATGTAGGAATGGTATGATGGACTTAATGGGTTTTCATAGGCATACTATAGGATATATATGGATTCCATTTTTGGAATTCCATTGATGGACCCATGTTCATGACACAATGATTGGTTCCACATCTGTGGAAACCCATACCATGTTAATGGATGGTAGCAGTGTGGACCTTGACTTTTGAAAATTCCTTAATGGATTTTACTAAATTTTTGAAATGCTACATGGCATGTCTACACTAATAGAATACAAGGCTTAGACCAATAGATAAATGGTGTCAATTCTACTTGGGATATCCACACTATTGGAAGAAAAGGCATGAACTGATTAATAAATGGTTGTAACTCTAGTTGGCATGTCAACGCTAATGGAAGGAAAGACTTGGAACAAATGAATTACTATAAGATTTCCATTTCAAAAGGAATGGGTGGAATTGGGATCTCCTTTGATTATTAGATAAGAATACATTGTGTACTCGAGAACACCATTCTTATTCAAGGATGTGGTTTTCATAGGTTAATACCCCCATAAACTCTTGTCCTTGTATATTCATACACTATTACAGGATGCCATGGATACACTCCTTGGTCCCATAATTGACTATTATGTGCCATGGTTAAATCCAATAGGGCCCTATCATTGCATAGAATCATTTTACATTGGTCGATCACCTTAGACTCGGTAGGCACCTTATTGTGGAATGAATGGATTATGCTCCTTGGATTACACTCTTACCTCTTGTTTAGAATCAGATAATTTTTAGTTAGCATTCTGTGAGATCTATGACACCATGGTTATTACCCTAGAACTCCCTCACCAGATATCATTTTTAGGTTTCCTTGTTACATTAAGGAACCTTCGCTATTTTTAATATCATGAGGTGATGTCAGTTCTGGATATGCCTCACTTGACCGATTAACATAAAGTGGTAATTACTTAATTAATTAACTTGTTTTATTTCCAGGCACCAGTTGAGGGCTTAAGCATATACTTGAGTTTCTCTTTACCTTGTACTTCTTTCATTATTTATGCATTCCTACACAATGTTTATTTTATATTACACTATCGAGATTGGGATAATCACTGGTGGTGCCAGCCTATAAGGATTTATATATCACACCCTACTCAGGCCGCCATTGCAATAGGGTATCTTAGTAGACTTTCTTTTTTATAGGGCCTCGTACCATGCATGTTATTGTTTCGTATGCCCGGGATTTAGGTGTGATGGACTGAGCTAGAGCTCAGGATGATCTTGGAGATCACCATTGAGATTTTTTGTTATTTTCATTACTTTTTTCCTACATTGTATTGTATAGAAAATCATGTCTTACTATTTTCTGCATTTTGTAATATATCATCACCATTTTAGGAATTCATCTATTGTCTAAACAGGCATTGGACACTTTGGTTAATTTATATGAAATCTATCTTTTTCAGCTTTATTATTTCTATTTCATTAATCTGATGTTGATTCTTATTTAGTTTTTTATACTGTTGAGAAACTCTGATAAGAGGGTGTATTCCCCCCACTAACTATATTTATATCCTTGCTTCTAGTTTCCAGACTCTGGTGTAAGAGGATGTGTGCTTAAGGTCATGTGGTGACCCTTCCAGCCACTTTCTTAGTGGTAGGACGGTTCGGGACTTTACAAGTATCCTCATTTATTTCATGTTTAGTTTACAGTTTGATATTTCGAAGGATGATATCATTATCCATGGTTAGAATTCACAAACATTTGGTGTTCTTTGATTTATGAGTTCTTTAATTTTTTTTTCTTACTTGTGTTTGAAATTTTTTGAATATTTCTTTCAAGAAAAAATATATATTTTTGGTGGATAGAATGTGGTTCACTATAATAGGAATTTTTATTCCATTGCATTGTAAACCGTGAAACATTGAATGTCAAACCTCTGGACACAAAGGTTTTTTCATTGTTCTGTACCCCTTATAGAAAACAATGTAGACTACCCTACCCATGGAAAGAGATACCACATGGTTATGTCATAGTCTAGAAAACCATGTGAAAAAACCATGTGCAATTCCTGATTATTAATTTTTTGGAAATCCAAATATACCCCTCTCTGAATTTAACTCTGTAACCCCTTCATTACACACCATTACACCCTAACTAAAATAGTGACCATGAGCACTCCTTCTATACTCCCTCATGGATTGATTTTTGCGTGGATTTGGGATTAAAGATTTTTTAAATCCTTCAGTAAGTCTACTTTCTATTCCCCTCATATATTCTCCTCCCATCAATAATTGGTTGTATTTTCACTAGTAGTTGTGATTACATAGAATGGATTCCATATAATTTGCTTGGGATGGATCATGATTTGTTTTGTTTTTCCTTACTTCTGTACAGACATCTCTTGGTTCAGATTATAGTTTCCAACATGATTTGTGGGATTTCATGTGAAATGTTGGTGTTTTTTCTAATTCCATTTCTTGATGAATTTAATAATCATAATTTTGATTCTATGTTTTCATTCAAATTTTTTTGTGGGTTTTAATGGTATTCCAAGGGTGATGATGTTAGTGAAATAAATGAATCTGATTTTACAACTTTGTAAATGGTTTCTTCAACCATATGTTGGTTTTGGTAAATATATCTATGGTGCCTAAGGGGGATTTTCATAATGGGGAAATGAGGTAGAACACTTGTGAACCCTTTTTTACTTTATGTGTTACTAAGGACTAGTATGTTTTATGATTAAGTAGGAAATTAACCCACGATCCCCAGTAATATTACACTACATCAATATCTAAACAAATGTTGATGGTTTGACACCTGTTATAAAACTATGTCAGACCTAACTATTATATGGTATGACTAATAAGAGTATAATAGTCCTTGGACCATTTTTACCTAGAGTATAAGAGATTTTTTATAGTTTATGAACTTTTTTTTACCTATTTTATTTATCCATGTACTATTAATTTTTCTTATGAAAGTAAATCTTGTTTTCAATTTAAATTGCATATTTTCATTATTGTAAAACTATAAAGTTAATGTATTTGAATGTATTCCCATAGATCCTTTGGTAGGTATCCTACTGAGAATATTTTATCACACCCTATATATAACCTCTCTTATATGTATACCATGTTCTATATAATTTGGGGAAAGGAAAGATATTACATAGATGTGATTGTGGTTTATCTTATTAGCAGTTTCCCCTTATCTGAGTGTTAGTGTTAGTGTCTTGGTGGTGTCATCCCACATGTCACATCAGGTTTCTTTTCATCTAGTTGAGTCCTCCCCCCTTTTTTATATCATGTTGTAAATGTTAAATACCTAACTAGTTCTTATTGTTGTATTCTATTTATTCACGTATTATGGTTATTGGTCATGATGGGTATGAAATGTTTAATAGTCTTGGATATTCTTATCTATGGAAGAAGAATTCCTATACTGGATTGTAACACCAGAGATTTTTATGAGTAATATTTTGTTTTTATATCATCAAAGGAATCTTTCACTACACACTTGCTTGGCTTACTTTACACGCAATCACGACCTTCCTCGATAGCTTGCGTCGTGCGCAATACCGAGTTTCACTAAACAACGATATGCTATTAAAATATTATTAAAACTAGCCGTTATGAATAGTAATAACCACTTTTTGATATTTTATAAATTTTATTTTTCAAAATGGACTTCATTTTTGGATTCGGAATACCGAAATTAGCCTAGGGTGAAATTTTGGTATTTTTTCTGAAAACATTCAATTTTTGATGAATAGTGAAACCACTAAGTGGTAGGTTAAAAACTGAATTTAGCATAAAACATAATTTTACCGCTTCTGTGAATAGAATTTCGAAAATCCGACAGACACAGTTGATATCAGTAAGTAAAATGTGGTTCAATGAGATAAAAGTAATTTTTTGGTGAATAATAACTTTTTTATTTTTTTTACCGCGGTTAATAGTAAATAGGGTAACTAAGGGTAAATATGATATTACTATTACCCTAACACATGTCCTAATTCTATTGGATAAGTGTAAATAAAATATGACCATTTAGGCCCACTTGGGTTAGATTAGGACATTTATTATTAATTTCTTTAAAGAAGGGTTAAAATAGTTAAAATCAAAGTTTAATAAGTAAATCATATTTAATATGGGGTTATACATAAGATAAATTCGACAATAAATATTCATTAGAAAGATAAAAAGCTTTCCTACATAATGGAATTTTATTTATAATTTTTTAGACATTAAATAATTTAATTTAATTATGACACAACGATGATGCAGTAATTATCTTATTTATGAAATATTGACATAATTGATTTTATAAACACAAAAATAAATGTAATTTGAGACTTTTTATGAATTACACTAATTTATCTAGGTTACTATGATATATTAGTGTTGAGTTAATCAACTTTTTTCGAACATATAATTCTGTTATGACTTTCACAAAAATCTTTTATCAAATAGTGTCAAAATTGACACAAAATAGTTTTTAAATAAAATATTATATTATTAATTGTTATTTTATTTCTAAAAATATAAGGTTCGTCAAAATGACTTAGATAAGGATATATATATTAATAATAAACAATTTGGGGTTCGTTTGGCATGTTATAGTAAGTGTATTAACCATATAGTGAAAGAAAACAAAAAGACACGGTAAAAGTTAAATTATTTAACTTAGAGTTAAATCCAATTGATAAGGTTAAAATAATACCCTAAACTTGTCTAAATCCTATTGGTTGATAGGATTTCGACCCATCCCCACTTTAGCTTCGAAATAAGACACTTTGGAACCATTATAAACCGATTTTTACTTTAATATAAAATAATATTTTGAGATATTCCTAAGGTGCCCCTCTCCTCCCTTATAAAAGGGCACCTCCTCCCCCTCCTCCTCACACCAATTTGAGCACTCAAGCTCGGCCAACCCCTGCCATTTTCTCCTTTCCACTTCCCTAGAATAATCCTAGAGGTCCTGGTCTTCTTCAAAGACCAATCTTAGTTCCCTACGTGGAGGATTCAAAGAAGAGTTCCAAAGAAGAGGTAATATCTATTACCGATCTTTTCAATTTCTTTCTTCTTCAACTTCTTCTTCTTTAGTTGTTTAATGATAAAGTAATAACATCAGTATTACTTACATACTGATATGTTATTATAAATATGAAACAACCCTAATTCACCTTCTATCCATCCTACGGAAAAATGAAATCACCGCGCGTGGGTACGTACGGAATACCGTCTCCACGCCGTGGTGTAATCTATTTTCCACCATCACTTTACAAGGATGGGTATAATGGTGTAATGAGTAACTATTTATGATTATTATTAAGTAATATTGATACTGAAATAATATATATATACTCCAATACAATTCCACGATCATAGGAACGATATCGTCACTCGTGCGTACGTACGGAATACCGTCTCCACGATGTGATGCGACTCGTTTTACATGATCATCATTACATAGTAATTATATAAATGAATTGAAAGAATAAATATGATATATGTTACACTAATACCACTCTGGATATAAGGTATATATAACCTTAAAAGAAGAATAAGAATTTATTCGACAAAACACGCATAAGAACAAAAGGTAATAAAGACCCGAGTAACAAGTAACAATGAAATATTACTAATAAGAAGCTAAGAATATGACCATATATGATATCATACCAATATTTATGATTCTGGAATAATTGAATAACATTATTTAAACCATTATACAGTAGCTCCAGACACGTACAAAGCAAATCGGACCTAAGGTAAGGGAAATATCACAATCTCATTTTTATCCGAGATTGTTTATTCGTAAGTATTTACTGGGGTGTATTTTATCATCCACATCCATGTTTCATCAATATGTAATATTATTTACATCCACCTACAATTGTTTAAATCCATTTTTACCCTTCGGTGAGTTTTTAGTAATATGAATGAAAGGAATCTTTTTTCGTTTTACGTACGAGGTACTTTTTGACTTTTCCGAAAAAAGTACGAAGAATGTTTTTTTTAACTTATACGGCATGAATGGATTTCTAAAAAATTATTTCCAAGAATCTTCCTTTACAAGTATTCAAGTTTATTTTTAATCAACTTCTTTTATTTTAAAATTGTATGACATGTTAAGAAAGGAAAAGTGTTTTTGAAGTAGAAAGGATATTTTCCTCAAGAATGAAGTTCAAGTATTTTATCAAAATTATTTTACATCTAAGATAATAAAAGGGTTCTGTTTTTATCCCTATTATTACATGGATTTGATTATTTTGTGATGGAAACATTTTTATTAATTCCTTTATCTTATATGAATTGTTTTATGATGTCATGTTGTTTAAGAATCCCATATTTATTACATGGGTTATGTGATGATGTATGATTTATGATTATGTGGAACACATAAGAAAGGATTCATTATAAGATGGGTGGGACCTATATCTCCCTCCAATGCATTGGGTAAAGATTTTATATCTCATGAGATAGACATGGCTGGAACGGTAGGTTATACCGGTTCAGTGAAACAGGACTGGAACCAGGGTGACTCGGTTCAGAAAGGGACTTTGTCCACTAAGATAGTCTAGGAAATGAGTCATGACTAACAAGAAATGATTTTCCATGATTATGTGTGCATGCCACAAAGTTTCAAGTTTCATGTTATGATTATGGGGATCTCATTTTTACTTCTATGATTTATTCCATGTTATGATATTATGATATATTTTTCAGGTTATGATTTTCAAAAAGATATGATATGATTTTTATTTCTTTTATTTGCCCTTGCTGAGCATTTGAGCTCACCCTTTTATGTTTTCTTTTCCCCAGGTCAGGAAGATGGATATTAAGTAGAATATGCTAAAAGGGACCCTAGATATGATGAAATAAATGGGAGACACTGTAGAAGATTTATGAACCAGTTGTTTATGTTTCCCAGTTTCTAAAGACACTATACCTATACGGTCCTTTCTGGTTTTGTCATATGATGTAATAAGTGTGCTTCAATTTTGAAGTATTAACAATGTATGTAAAGTATGGGTCGTTATAGTTGGTATCAGAGGAAAGGTATAGTCAACCTTTGGAAACTAGGATGTGAAAGTCTTAGTAAGAACCCTAAGGATAAGTCTAAGCATATAACACAATCTTAGTGTTTTAGAAATGGCCATGAATACCCTAGAATAAGACCTTAAGTGTGAAATTTTATTCTTGATTATGTGGTTTTCCTATAATAATTAGTGTTTCTCACACTATTCTTCTTGGTTTTAGTCAATGGCTGGAACCTGAAGGAACCGTGTTAATGCGGAATGCGATGGGCAATGCAATGATTGTCACCCTGAGCAACCCAACGATATGGGAGCTGGAATGAAAAATCTTGTAGCCATGCTCACACAAATTTCTCAAGCTATGAATCATGCAGGACTTCCAAACGAGCAAAGGAAGGAGAAACATTCTGTTGAATCCTTCATGAGGCAGCGTCCACCTTCTTTCAGCGGGTCTACTGATCCATTAGTTGCTGAACAATGGATTAGTACTACTGAAAAGATATTTTTAGTTCTTCAATGTTATGAACATGATAAAGTCATCCTAGAAGTGTATCGTTTGGAAGGAGATGCTGATCAATGGTGGAATCTTATTAAGAATACGAGGAAAAGGGATGAAATTGAGTCTATGGAATGGGATGAGTTCAAGAACTTATTTTTCAATAAGTACTTCCCTCATATTCTCTGAACAAATATGGAGAAATAGTTTCTTGAACTGAAGCAGAGGGATGATGAATCTGTTGGTACCTATGAAGCCAATTTTACAAGACTTGCATGGTACGCTTCTGATATTATTATCCAACCTGAGAGTAAGATCGATCGATTCTTTAGTGGCTTAAAACCAAGTCTTTGAAGGGCGTTAGCCATAAGTGACTTCAATAGCTACGAGGAAATCGTTCGATGTGCTCTCAAAGTCGAGATGGAGATTGGAGTAACCCATCAGTCACATGGGTTTGATAAGAAGAGGAAGATGGAATTCAAAGGAAAATCTAATGAGCACACTGAAAAGAAGATGAGCTTTCCCTTATGCTCAAAGTGTGGAAAGAAACATGGAGGGAGTTGTCTTAAAGGTACAAGTAAATGTTTCAAATGTGGAAAGGAAGGTCATCGGGCATTTGAATCCCGCGACAATGGGAAGAAGATGTCTAATGATGCAAACAAAGGAAGGGATACACAGAATGAACCTACTACACTTCAATGTTTCAAGTGCAAGGAGATGGGGCATTATGCCAATCAATACCCAAATCCAAGGGTTGATGATGATGGTCGATGTCAACAAAATCTTAAGGCTAAAGACAAAGGAAAGTCACATGAAATTTCTATCAGCGATGTGGAGTACGATAACGAAGTGGTGAAAGGTACACTTACCATCCACTCTAAAGTAGAAAATGTTTTATTTGATTCTGGATCCACCAACTCTTTTATTTCTAAAGAATTTTCTAAGGGTATCACCGTATTACCTCAACAATTAGATGTTGAGTTAGCTGTGACAACACCTAATGGCACAACAGTCACATCAAAAGTTTATAATTCTTCTCCGATCGATGTTTGTGGGAAAGTGCTTCCGGCAAATCTTGTGATCCTTCCTTTAGTGGAATTTGATGTGATTCTTGGCATGGATTGGATTTCTCTACATGGAGATCATATCAATTTCCAATGAAGGGAAGTCACATTTCATATTCCAGATCAATCTACGATTGTCTATCGATGCAAGGATGAATATAACCTTCCAGTGGAAATTTCTTCCATCTTATGGGTCTTGATTCCACTAAATGAAGGTTATTTATATCAAATGGTTGGTGAGAAACTCACGATTAAGAATATGCCCATTGTACAGGAGTTTGATGATGTCTTTCTGGAGGAATTACCGGGTCTTCCACCAAATCGTGAAGTTGAGTTTTCAATAGAACTCGTACCGGGTGCTTTGCCTATTTCAAAGACACCTTATAGAATGGCCCCAATTGAGTTGCAGGAATTGAAGAAGCAACTCCAAGAGAATCTTGATAAGGGATTCATACGCCCTAGTGCGTCACCTTGGGGAGCACCTGTTCTATTTGTTAAAAAGAATGATGGATCAATGAGACTCTGCATTGATTATCGAGAACTTAACAAGATCACTATCAAGAACAAATATCCTCTCCCACGCATTGATGACTTATTTGACCAACTACGTGGAGCTCAATACTTTTCCAAGATTGATCTTCGTTCAGGGTATCATCAATTAAGGGTCCAAAGGGAGGATATACCAAAGACGTCTTTCCGTACAAGGTATGGACACTATGAATTTATAGTGATGCCATTTGGTCTTACTAATGCCCATGCTATCTTCATGGATCTAATGAATAGATTCTTTAGAGAATATCTTGATCAATTTGTGGTAGTCCTTATAGACGATATTCTTGTCTATTCAAAGAGAAAGGAAGAGCATGAAGATCACTTGAGAATTATATTGAAGACCCTGATAAAGGAGAAGCTTTATGCCAAATTTACCAAGTGTGAATTTTGGCTTCAAAAAGTTGCATTTTTGGGTCACATAATCTCAAAAGAGGGGATATCTGTGGATCCAGCAAAAACAGAGGTTATTGAAAGATGGTCGAGACCAACAACAGTAACTGAGATCCGAAGTTTTCTTGGTTTGGTTGGATATTATCGACGTTTTGTAAAGGAATTTTCACGATTATCTAATCCACTCACCAAGTTGACTCGGAAAGGAGTTATGTTTGTCTGGACGGAAGAATGTGAAGAGAATTTCAAGGAGTTGAAAAGAAGGTTATCCAGTGCACCTGTGCTCACACTACCTTGTAGTGGAGAAAGGTTTGTGATATACAGTGATGCATCCAAGAAGGGATTGGGGTGTGTTCTTATGCAAAATGATATGGTGATAGCTTATTCCTAACGACAGTTGAAAATCCATGAGAAAAATTACCCAACACATGATTTGGAGTTGGCTGCGGTAATCTTTGCATTAAAGATTTGGAGGCATTACCTTTATGGTGAAAGGTGTGATATTTATACTGATCATAAAAGTTTAAAGTATATTTTCAAACAAAAGGAGTTGAATATGCGTCAAAGAAGATGGTTGGAGCTGATTAAGGATTACGACTGCTCAATCAATTACCACCCTGGGAAAGCAAACAAGGTGGCAGATGCATTAAGTCGACAAGACCATGCTAGTTTATCCATGATGAGGATCACAAATGATCCAATATTTATGGATTTACAAAGGATGGATCTTGGAATTATAATGGAAGGGGAAAAATCTTATCTTTCTCAAATGAATGTTCAACCATCTATACATATGAAGATTAAAGAGGCACAGAAAGAAGATGTAGAGTTACAAAAGAAGGTGAGAAATGTTCCTGAATTCAACCTTGATTGTGATGGGATAATAAAGTTCAGGAATCGGGTTTGTGTTCCTCCCATCCCCGAATTAAAGAAGGAGCTGCTGGATGAGGCTAATAGTTCATCATTCTCTATTCATCCTGGAAGCACGAAGATGTATAGGGACCTGAAAGAGTACTTCTGGTGGGATGGCATGAAAAGAGATGTTGCTGAATATGTCTCTCGATGCTTGGTTTGTCAACAAGGTAAAGCTGAGAGACAAAAGTCTAAGGGGATGTTACAACCATTACCCATACCCGAATAGAAATGGGAAAACATCACTATGGACTTTGTCACAGGACTTCCTAAAACATCCAAAGGCAATAATGCTATTTGGGTCATAGTTGATCGTCTTACAAAGTCTGCACACTTCATTGCTATTAGAGAGGATTTCTCTCTAGATCAGCTTGCCAGGATATATGTAAAGGAAGTGGAAAGATTTCATGGAGTACCACTTTCTATTATATCTGATCGGGATCCGAGATTTACCTCGATGTTCTGGCGAAGTCTTCATCATACTCTGGATACAGAGTTGAGTTTCAGCATAGCTTATCATCCCCATCCAGACGGTCAGTCTGAAAGAACAATTCAAAACCTAGAAGATATGTTGAGAGCTTGCTCTATGGATTCCAAAGGAGGTTGGGATCAACACCTACCTTTGGTGGAATTTTCTTATAATAATATCTTTCACTCCAGTATTCAGATGGCTCCTTATGAAGCTCTCTATGGAAAGAAATGCAGGACTCCAACTTGCTGGGATGAAGTTGGGGAAAGAAAGCTATTAGGACCTGATCTAGTTGATGAAATGGCAGAAAAGGTCAGATCTATTCAACAACACATAAGAGCAGCTCAAAGTCGACAGAAAAGTTTTCCCGACAACCGAAGAAAAGACCTAGAGTTTGAAGTGGGTGATAAAGTGTTCTTACGAATATCTCCCTGGAAGAGGGTTATGAGATTTGGAAAGAAGGGGAAGTTGAGCCCTAGATATATCAGTCCATTCGAAATACTGGATCGTGTTGGGAAGGTAGCGTACCCATTGGCGCTTCCACCGAATCTCTCTCAAGTTCACAATGTGTTCCATGTATCTCTCCTGCGAAAGTACATATCGGATCCTTCACATGTACTCAGCTCATAAGTTGTACCGCTGGAGAAAGATCTTTCTTATGAAGAACAGCCGATAGAGATTCTGGATCGTAGCGAAAAAGTCCTACGAAACAAGACCACTCTCTTGGTGAAAGTTTTATGGAGGAACCACCAACTTGAAGAAGCTACATGGGAGCTTGAGGATATGATGAGGGAGAAGTAGCCTCATCTGTTTGTTACAAAGTGACGAATTTCGAGGGCGAAATTCTTTTTAAGGGGGGTAGAATGTAACACCCGAGATTTTTATGAGTAATATTATGTTTTTATATCATCAAAGGAATCTTTCACTACACACTTGCTTGGCTTACTTTACACGCAATCACGACCTTCCTCGATAGCTTGCGTCGTATGCAATACCGAGTTTCACTAAACAACGATATGCTATTAAAATTTTATTAAAACTAGCCGTTATGAATAGTAATACCCACTTTTTGAAAATTTATAAATTTTATTTTTCAAAATGGACTTCATTTTTGGATTCGGAATACCGAAATTAGCCTAGGGTGATATTTTGGTATTTTTTTTTGAAAACTTTCAATTTTTGATGAATAGTGAAACCACTAAGTGGTAGGTTAAAAACTGAATTTTGCATAAAACATAATTTTACCGCTTCTGTGAATGGAATTTCGAAAATCCGACAGACACGGTTGATATCAGTATGTAAAATGTGGTTCAATGAGATAAAAATAATTTTTTTGGTGAATAGTAACTTTTTACTTTTTTTACCGCGGTTAATAGTAAATAGGGTAACTAAGGGTAAATATGATATTACTATTACCCTAACACATGTCCTAATTCTATTGGATATGTGTAAATAAAATATGACCATTTAGGCCCACTTGGGTTAGATTAGGACATTTATTATTAATTTATTTAAAGAAGGGTTAAAATAGTTAAAATCAATGTTTAATAAGTAAATCATTTTTAATATGGGGTTATACATAAGATAAATTCGACAATAAATATTCATTATAAAGCTAAAAATATTTCATACATAATGGTATTTTATTTATAATGTTTTAGACATTAAATAATTTAATTTAATTATGACACAACGATGATGCAGTAATTATCTTATTTATGAAATATTGACATAATTGATGTTATAAACACCAAAATAAATGTAATTTGAGACTTTTTATGAATTACACTAATTTTCTAGGTTACTATGATATATTAATGTTTATTTAATCAACTTGGTTTTAATATATAATTCTGTTATTACTTTCACAAAAATCATATATCAAATTGTGTCAAAATTGACACAAAATAGTTTTTAAATCAAATATTATATTATTAATTGTTATTTTATTCCTAAAAATCTAAGGTTCGGCCAAATGAATTAGATAAGGATATATATATTAATAACAAACAATTTGGGGTTCGTTTGGCATGTTATAGTAAGTGTATTAACCATATAGTGAAAGAAAACAAAAACACACGGTAAAAGTTAAATTATTTAACTTAGAGTTAAATCTAATTGATAAGGTTAAAATAATACCCGAAACTTGTCTAAATCCTATTGGTTGATAGGCTTTCGACCCATCCCCACTTTAGATTCGAAATAAGACCCTTTGGAACCATTATAAACCGATTTTTACTTTAATATAAAATAATATTTTGAGATATTCCTAAGGTGCCCCTCTCCTCCCTTATAAAAGGGCACCTCCTCCCCCTACTCCTCACACCAATTTGAGCACTCAAGCTCGGACAACCCCTGCCATTTTCTCCTCTCCACTTCCCTAGAATAATCCTAGAGGTCCTGGTCTTCTTCAATGTCCAATCTTAGTTCCCTAAGTGGAGGATTCAAAGAAGAGTTCCAAAGAAGAGGTAATATCCAATACCGATCTTTTCAATTTCTTTCTTCTTAAACTTCTTCTTCTTTAGTTGTTTAATGATAAAGTAATAAAATCAGTATTACTTACATACTGATATGTTATTATAAATATGAAACAACCCTAATTCACCTTCTATCCATCCTACGGAAAAATGAAATCACCGCACGTGCGTACGTACGGAATACCGTCTCCACGTCGTGGTGTAATCTATTTTCCACCATCACTTTACAAGGATGGGTATAATGGTGTAATGAGTAACTATTTATGATTATTATTAAGTAATATTGATACTGAAATAATATATATATACTCCAATACAATTCCACGATCATAGGAACAATATCACCACTCGTGTGTACGTACGGAATACCGTCTCCACGATGTGATGTGACTCGTTCTACATGATAATCATTACATAGTAATTATATAAAGGAATTGAATGAATAAATATGATATATGTTACACTAATACCATTCTGGATATAAGGTATATATAACCTTAAAAGAAGAATACGAATTTATTCGACAAAACACGCATAAGAACAAAAGGAAATAAAGACCCGAGTAAAAAGTAACAATGAAATATTACTAATAAGAAGCTAAGAATATGACCATATATGATATCATATCAATATGTATGATTCTGTAATAGGTCAATAACATTATTTAAACCATTATACAGGAGCTTCGGACACGTACAAAGCAAATCAGACCTAAGGTAAGGGAAATATCACAATCTCATTTTTATCCGAGATTGTTTATTCGTAAGTATTTACTAGGGTGTATTTTATCATCCACATCCATGTTTCATCAATATGTAATATTATTTCCATCCACCTACAATTGTTTAAATCCATTTTTACCCTTCGGTGAGTTTTTAGTAATATGTATGAAAAGAATCATTTGTCGTTTTTCGTACGAGGTACTTTTTGAATTTTCCGACAAAAGTACGAAGAATGTTTTTTTAACCTATACGGCATGAATGGATTTCTAAAAAATTATTTCCAAGAAGCTTCATTTAAAAGTATTCAAGTTTATTTTTAATCAAAATCTTTTATTTTAAAATTGTATGACATGTTAAGAAAGGAAAAGTGTTTTTGAAGTAGAAAGGATATTTTCCTCAAGAATGAAGATCAAGTATTTTATCAAAATTATTTTCCATCTAAGATAATAAAAGGGTTCTGTTTTTATCCCTATTATTACATGGATTTGATTATGTTGTGATGGAAACATTTTAATGAATTCCTTTATCTTATATGAATTGTTTTATGATGTCATGTTGTTTAAGAATCCCATATATATTACATGGGTTATGCGATGATGTATGATTTATGATTATGTGGCACACATAAGAAAGGATTCATTATAAGATGGGTGGGACCTATATCTCCCTCCAATGCATTGGGTAAAGATTTTATATCTCATGAGATAGACATGGCTGGAACGGTAGGTTATAATGGTTCAGTGAAACAGGACTGGAACGAGGGTGACTCGGTTCAGAAAGGGACTTTGTCCACTAAGATAGTCTTGGCAATGAGTCATGACTAACAAGAAATGATTTTCCATGATTATGTGTGCATGCCACAAAGTTTCAAGTTTCATGTTATGATTATGGGGATCTCATTTTCACTTCTATGATTTATTCCATGTTATGATATTATGATCGCTTTTGAAGGTTATGATTTTTAAAAAGATATGATATGATTTTTATTTCTTTTATTTGCCCTTGCTGATCATTTGACCTCACCCTTTTATGTTTTCTTTTTCCCAGGTCAGGAAGATGGATATTAAGTAGAATATGCTAAAAGGGACCCTAGATATGATGAAATAAATGGGAGACACTGTAGAAGATTTATGAACAAGTTGTTTATTTTTCCCAGTTTCTAAAGACACTATACCTATACGGTCCTTTCTGGTTTTGTCATATGTTGTAGTAAGTGTGCTTCAATTTTGAAGTATTAACAATGTATGTAAAGTATGGGTCGTTATATGGATTTTGGATGCCTACACATTAGTTTCCAGCCTATGTGGATCGAGAATTCCCTTTATCCTAGACCACTAGTCGAGTTGGGTGTCAGATTTGATGAAAGCATATGCCTATTCTTCACTGATTAAGTGAAAATTTTATTTTAATTATAGGATTTTTAATCATAAAATTTCAGGATTTTTATAATCATATGTTATTTTTTAATATATAAAATATGTTAAGCTGGTTATGGAAAAAAAATCTAATGCAATAATGAGTACAAATTATTTATCTATTACACACACACACACACACACACACATATATATATATATATATATCAGACCATCTACAACTAGTTTTAGAGATTATATTTCATGTATAATATAAATTTTATTATTGAAAAGATTATTACCTTACAAAATTAAATAACATAAATAGTGTAAATTGCATTTTTGTATGTTATTTGGATTATCATAGGGAAATGATTGTATTTCTAAACTATGAACATGTTTTTGAAAAATATGGTTATATTAATTTTTTATTGAATCATTATTATTAGTTAAATAACTTTTTTAAATCCTTGATAATTATTTATATATTCAATGTAACATTAGATATCATATATTTTGTGATTATAAATAAATTATATTATATTAATTTGTTTTTTGAAAAAAAATATGATAAAAACATAATAGTAATAATATTTATGAATTATTACATAATTAATACTATGTATACAATATGATTATTATTTTATGTTATATATGTTATTGTTTCCTCTTTAAAATTTTAGTATAAATACAATAATGTTTTTATATTATATTTAAACTAATAAGAACAGGAATTACCTTTTCTATAAAAAAATGAAAACCATACCAACTGGGTATAGCCTCACTAGATATAAGTTTAGTGTAACTACCCCAAGAATTCATCCAATAAGCAATGAGGTGTAGATTAGCACAAAGTAGGCATAAAAATCACATGGGAGGCCATGTCTTAATGTAACTATTGAAAACACACACCTACCATCCTATAAAGTGTCTAAATGAATAACACAACTAATACTACATGAAAGAATGAATTCTATATCCCACATTAAAAGTAAAATAAATTCTAGGATCTATAAGGTTCAAATAAAATACCATAAAAAACTTTAATGATGTATAACCTAATAGTTAGAGGGGAATATTGTCGAATATGACCCCTAGAATGTACCACTCTCTATAGAGATCATATCTAAGATTTATATCCTCATAGTAATCTAATAACCTTGTCGAACAGTCACCCATCTACATAAGAAAGAACACATACTGGAAGATACCATGTCGGAATGATTATATAAAACCATATAAGAAACCTTGGAAAGACTAAGCATAATGAATCAAGAGTGGTACTATCATCACTTGATATTTCAATCTTAACACATGACATATAATAGAATATTCAGATATACTCATATTCGACACTAAGTCTCAAGGTAAGATCACAACTACATTTCTAGCAAATGATTCATCCTAAGTGTCTTTAACCACACTCACATAGAACAACTTACTCCAAATTAATGATAGTACAGATGGCATACAACCAAGATGTAAATATCATCAAGTCTCATCATCTATAAGTATATTCTACATGAATTAATATACCAATACACGTATTTGGACCACACCCTGGTATAAGGGGTAATACCAACAGAATCAATCTGGATTAACAAGCTATGTAGGGGATTGACTCCCATGTACAGTTGGTCAAATTGATTCTGAGAACCCCACCGAGAACAAAATATGATCAACGATATAATCCCAACCACTACGAGAGAATCACATAACACTCTCTGAAACTAATTTGTTTTAGAATATCACAATCCTTTGTTCATGATGTAATTCAATACTATACACTAATAAAGACTGATTGAGAAAACACACCAGTAATGAAAATAGTCCCCACTGAATAAAAAATTGTCTATGCAATGTCATTGAAGGAGTATGTAGTGTGTACGAGAAATACAAGGTGTGTCCAATTAAAACTAGGTATACCTGTGTATATTTCCCCATTCTTATGTTCATGTTCATTTATACCTTGTCGTGTTCATTTCTGTAGCTGTTTCTGTGTACTATTTCATATCTGAGTACACGGATTAGACCATGTTCTATGTCCAGGTCATGTACCAAGAAAATTCTATGTACATGTATCTCACGATATATGTACTAATGTTATAGATATGGATCACAAGATTTATGATACTTTTCATCTCCATGTAAAACATAATGTAAGGTCCACAAGGCTGAATACCCTGAGAGGGGGGGGGGTGAATCAGGGTATGAATAATTTAAAATTAATGCTTGTTCTGATCTTGTTTCAATGTTAAGAAAAACACTCTTCTCTCTATTTCCTGTTGCACAATGTAAGCAGAATTTAAAGCATGAACAGGACACAATGATTTTTACTTAGTTCACCCGCACTGGGCTACATCAAAGGAGCATACACTGAAAAGTTTCTGGTCATACCAAATTCCACTAAACTTCACTAGATGTGGATTACAAGGTTCAGGTACAGTCACTCTGTCTTTGGCTCACTGCCTTTACAAGTTTAGGGTCACCTCACTGCTTTCCCAAGGGTCACTCCCTATTTCTCTCTCTCTGGCTCACTACTGATGGAGATGATCACCTTCTTCCTCATCCTTTTCTCACTGTGTCAAAAAGGATCCACTCACAGTTTATAGACCTGCAGGTCTCTTCATTTTCTTAAACGAATTCATCTTTCTCTTTATGTAGATGCTCTGTTGAAGCCCAAATTTCACCTGTAGATGAATCTATCTCTGCACCGAAGGTATCAGGCAAACTTTCAGCTTCCATGAAGCCTGAAGATGACTGCTAGAAATAAACCTTACTTTGTGTGCAAGTCAATCTCGGTGCGCAAGTATCGGCTCGCAAGTCAGAATGGACATGCAAGTCCACCACACACCCTTGTGCGACACAAGATTCCTCAACACCAAACATGCGCGACTCTCTTCCTTTTATGCCAAAACCAATAATGGTGCGCAACTACCAACCATCGCACAGTTTCTCACACTAGTGCGCAACTCCTCACACTGGCGCACAACTCCACCTGCGCGATCACACTCCACTTGCGTGACCACCACACCTATGCGACGAGAGCTCTGATTTCTCAAAGTGTTGAACTCTGGTGAAGAATGAAGAGAGGTGGTCCAGTATTTATAGGCATTTGGTCACCCCTGCGCGACGGCACACATGTCTCTCCTCGGCGCACAAGTCTCGATTCACAGGTTTCTTCTCCTGCATGTCACTTGCACGACCTAATTCCAAACATGTACCAACCTCTTTCCTTTGTCATTTTTTGATCTTCTGATCTTGAAAAACCACATGCACACTAGTTCTCAAGCATCCAATGCATCGGCGTGCATGTCTCTTTCACAGCGCGCAAGTCACTTGCGCGACACCACCAATACATGAACGACACTTGTCCCTTTGCCACATTTTGATGATCTGATCTCGAAAAACATATGGCGCACAAGTTTCCATGCCATCAAGTACACAGCGTGCAAGTCCATTTTCCAAAAACCACATTTCTTCATTTGAAGATTTTCAGTCCAAAAAACTTTGCAAACACTGGAAAAAGGTGCCACCGTGTATCTGTTCTTTTGTACCACCTCTAGATCATCCATTTCTTTTGTCGAAGTTCTTGAATAAAACATGGATCGTTGACCTCAGCTCTTGAACTCGACATTCCATCATGAAATCCTCTTTGTCAACAAATCAAAACTGATATGTTCACTTTGACAACAAACATAATCACCTCAAAAATGCTTCAAAGATACCTTGATGGATTTTTTCCCAACTCATAACATTATTGCAAGGATCCCACATGGAGTGTATTGTAGTTTTAAATTCTGTGTATATCATGATTTTATAGGAACCATTAATTTGTTTCACATGTCATCGTCCTCTAATTTGGTCTCTGATCTGGCAATAAATCATGCTGGCTAACAAGTATCTATTATAGCTGAGTGTTACCATCACTTCTTTCTAGAATATGGTCATTCTATTTGCATGGGAAACCATCCATCATGTCTCCCTCAAACCACACATCAAAATCTAAATGAATAAATCTGATCCTTTCTTGATTTTTCATCATATATGAATCCCATTGAAAATCCTATATGGAATCTATAGTAACAATATGTCATTCAATGAAAAGGGTCCTTAATGATTGATCACCATGTATTTGGCGAGCCACTATCCAAAACAATATTGGCTATGAATGATTGATGAACTAAGTAAAAAATTCATGGTACATAAAAATGGGAAATAGACCACATCCAATGTTATTATTTTCCTAGATTTGTTACAACTGTAGAGATAAAATAATAATTAGTAATTAATTCAACAATCCTAAATCACCAAATTCCAACCATAATGACTACATAACCATAGTATGATAGATCTAAAAATTAATAAATTAGTTAACTTATTCACTCTCAAAATTGTATAAGAAAGTAGGAACAAATAAGCAATCAATATGGCCTACCTTGATATGGATTTACCTCTGATATGTAATGAATTTTTGCTGTTCTCATTGGTAAGATCCTTAATTTCTATCATTCTCATTCACCAAGACATCCTCCGATGCCCTCTCTCATTTTTCTAGGTTATGAAGGTAACCATGGGAATTGGTCATAAAAATTATTAAATAGATAAATATTATGTTTTTGTATCACATTAAATAAAATCATCCAATTAATTCAGTCATTTATTATGTATGTCTAAAAAACATTTTAAAAACACTTAATTCCAATAATGATTATGTAATTTTTAAGTTAAAATCCATGATATCAACTGAATGTATGTAAATAATTTAAAATAATATAATCATTTCATACATAATTACAATTTTTAAGGAAAAATTACATGTGTGACAATAATATTTTTAAATTCTATTTATAATGAACCCACGAAAATTGTTGATGGTTTTGTATTTGCTGTCAACCTTAATTTTGATGATTGTTAAACTGGAAATAAGATCCACGACATGTGTAAATAAGGGAATATTTTTTTAATTAATTATTAATATGAGTGGGTTTCATATGTCTTGGTTTGGATTGGTCATTATTTATATCAAACACTTTATGATAGCCTCTACTAAAAAATATCCATCAAACTAGAAATCCATGAGATCTGTGTGTAGCTACTACTGAGGTAAGAAATCATATAGAGAACAACATGTTTCTTGGTATCATGGTGTCCAAGGGTTTTCATATCATTCCAAAAGAACACTAAATGTCACTTCTGTATCACATTTTTTATTTGCGTAGTGGAAGAAGAGAGATCCATCATTGGGCGATGCCAACAGGAATTGGGAGTAGACCTCAGTACTCACTTCTAGATGGTCAATGCAGCATTTTATTATGAAAGGATGTTTGTAATATATGTTATAAAATATTTGGGCCTTAGTGTAGGGGAACAGTATTCATCCTCCATTAATGATACATATTAAACCTTAGCCTTCTGATGGGTTTTATTTATGATGTTTGATCAAGGCATTATGTTCTTCTTGAGGTTCAGCCTAGATCGAGTGTTCTGCATACATTGAAGATTCATTATAGAGTATCATGATATCCAACCAAGATCTACATTCTATTTTGGATCATGAAATGAAATTAAAGACTCTTTGGAATCATAAATCATAGTTTATTATACTTTTGGTTTTGAAAAATATTGAGGAACATGATGGTTGTAGATGTTAGAGAGTTTATAAACAACACTAGTTAATTAATGTGATGTTTTTATCATGATGGAGTTCATAAAAAAAATTTATTTTCATTCTTTTCTAACTTCTATTATGATGCTACGTTGAGACAGATGATTGGGTATGTGTAAGTTCGAATATGGAAGGCTTATTTTTTTGTGAGAGTGATATCTCGTAATCGTGAAACATGTGTGCTATGTCCTGGCACACTGATGGATGAAAGTCAGTTCATTATCTCATTTGAAGTGGGGGATTAGTTCAGTGATACTCATATATAAAAAATACTATTTTATCCATTTTTAGTGGGATCATAGTGTGCTTTATGAGAGTTAACGAAATAATTTGAAATAGGGACTCTGTTTTTCTGTAGAGGATTCCATGATTTTTTCTTGTGATTTCCAATGCATTCACAACCACATGATGTTTGTGATGTTCTACAAACTAATATGTTTTCAAAACATACACATGGGTTATGATATTATTTATTTCATAAAATTGTTCTGTGAGATAAGAATATGTCATGAATATTTGTTGGCCTGATTGAGGATCCTTGAAGGTTAAGTAAAGAGACAATAGTTTGAAGATATATGAACTGAAGAATGTTATCAGATATATATGTGTCATGGAAATATGATAATACAATCTAACATACATTAAAATAAAAAATTGAAAAAACACATATTTTTTTCTTGAATCTGAATCATAGATGGAAGGTTATTTTTCAAACTTCAATTCATAAAGAAGCCTTATATATAAGTTTTTTATAGAATATGATATTTTCATCAGTTTTAGTTTTTAAAGTGTGTATCAAGAATAATAAGTATTATGAATTAGTTTCACTAGTTATTTATGTTAATTAGTATAATTATGTTACTCTATAGGGACTCAAAATTTTTGATCTTTTTCAGTATCATCGTATTATTGAGCCTTAAATAGATATATAAATTTTGTGTATCAGTACATGCTTGTAATTTTTCATATTTTTTTGTTTTTATACTAGTGAGAATTGTTATAATTATTTTTTCAGGATAAATTGTATTTGTAAATGGTTGATAACTACCCTCCATGGTTTCCAAGTGATACTTTATTTTCCCACTTATAATTATTGATTTTGTTTAGTGCTAAATATGTATCTCAGGTCATCTCGACAACAATAAGGATGTTGTCACCAATCTTGGGGGTGAACATATTAAAAATCTTGTGTTACATTAGGATCATATTATAGTAAGGCATATAGATTTCATTTGCAGAAAATAAATTATAAAATCATATTCCCATAGGTTCAACCCCCCCCCCCCCAGTGGTACAACCCATTCATGGATACTAACACTGGTATCATAGTAGGTTCCCTTCTGAATGATCATTTTTAGAGATGTTTTGGAGAATTTTAATTCAGTAAAAAATAGAGGTGTTCAAAATTATATTGGAAATAACTATCAAGAATTAATTAACCTAAATATTCCTAACATTTTGTAAAAGTGTTTTTAGTTTTGAAATGTAGTAGTAGTTTTATTTTATAATATTGAATATATTCTGCCATGAATTTTAGTAGAAAAAAAAATATTTAAGTCGATTGAAAATCTAGAAATGAAATTTTATCATCCGTTTCTAATAAATTATTCAGAAAAGTTATGGGAAAAAATAACCTTGGATATATTGGACAAACATTATTACATGTATTAATGTAATGTAAATATCATATAATCAAAATTTCATCTTTGGTGGGATAAATTTGAAGATAGCAGTATAATAGATGATGTGTTTTTGGATGATTATTTTACTAAAGATAATTAATTTTTTAGTCACATCATATGGTTTTTAGAAAATATGGATGATATTACGGTTTTGAATAAATTAATGAGATATATTCCAAAAAAATTTACCCAAATAATTCATCCATATAAGAAAAGGTATGAAGATCTCTTGATGAGTAACACAACACTTTTCTCAACTATGAGATCATGAAGGCATTAATTGTCAATAAAAGGATAGAGAAGAAATGGAATACAAGGAAATGAGTAAACGAAGTCTCAATGAAAATATGTAGACTTTAGTTAATAAGATAATTTATAAGTTATATATTATGAGTATAATTAATTCTTGTATCTTATATCAAGAAACATTAGAAAAATTGTACAGGTTAGTAAAAAGGTAATATTCCACTAAATTTTTTAAATTGTTCAGTAATTCGACATTTTTCATTTTATTTTCCAATGAAGAAAAGTGATGAATATGAGAGAGATGATCAATTTTAAAGGCCTTAGAAAAAAAATGGGGATAAAACTAAATGGGTTATACAAAATGAACTAAGTAGAATAAAATAATTAAATGAGGGAAAAGAAGAATATTGATGAGTAAATAAGAAGAATAATACTCTTTATCAAGTAGTATTTCTGAATAAGAGGTTCCAAAAAAAATTATGGAACATTATGTCTCAAATTGGGATGTCTAATGAAACATAACATAGTCATGATGATGATTACTGTGGCGTATTACATGGAATATATGCTCAAATCAAAACTTGAAGTCTTCATTGAAAAAGAAACAAACAAACAAGACTGTTTAAGAAAGTGACTAAAAATAAAGGAAAAGGGAATGGATAATTTGATAATGTTGAAGATTATTGTAGTGATACAATCACAAATAAGAATATAGAAGATGATTATCAGGAAAAATTTACAAATTATATTGATGAAAAACTAGATTTAGTGCATGGTCAATTGGACAAGAGACCATCAAAGTTTCTTTATGATGAAAAATAATTAAGAAATATCATATTGAATTTCAAAAAACAATTATTGATGTTATAGTTAAACCATCTCAAGAAGCTAAGAAAGCTTTCTCAAGGATATAGGTTACATATTATTCTTTTAAAAATCATTGTAAATATATTATTTCTAATAATACATGTTTTATTTTCCAAAATGGGAAAATTTGAGCTTCAACAAATAATGAGAAGCATTTATGAAGAATAAATAAATATTTAGAGAATTATGGTGTAGTTATCTACTTAGGACAATAGGATGAATAGTATGTTATGATACAATAATAATAGTTTCCCAAATAGTATTTTCAACAGTATGGAAGATACAAATTTAATGGGTTCCTATGGTTTTGTGTAATTTTAGGGAACAAAGCCTATTATTTACTGTACAACATGTCAATTACATAGAAATGCTATGTGAATAGTGGGAGAAATAATGATAATAATATTGTTTTCTCTAAAAATATATAGAAGATCAGTCGAGAAAAAAATAAAGAAGATCACATCAAATATATCCTTTCAAAAAATATTAGGCTATTTAGAATAAACCATTGGGATATTTGATCAATATGGTCATTGTTTTTATAAATTTAATGCTATTATTTCTATACAAATTTCCAATGATGAAAATTTAAAGGAATTTTTAAATCTAATATGGAATGAAAATATATTTTTAATGAAGTTTTATTGAATTCTAGATAAAGTAAAAACCCATGGATTCTTGATCGTGGTTGTTCCTCTCACAGGATACTTGATACAAAAATACTATAGTGAATTAGAGAACAAAAGGTAGGTGTCGTTTCTTTTTTGAATAAATTTTCTTTGATAATAATAAAGTATTGGTACTATTGTGATTGAATCTCAAAAACTCAAATCCAAATTCATTATTTTTCTTGAAGTACATTAACAGTGTCTACTTAGTGTGATCTAACATTTTGATTATAGATATGTAGTTATTTTGAAAATGTATTCTGGATTCATGATTAATATAAGAGATCATAATATTACCGTCTAGGGTGATTGAACAAGTGGTAATATTTAATAAATTGGTAATCTTATAAATTATTGTTATTTTATTGTTAAATATGAAGAAAATATTTGGAATATAAGGCTTTGAAAATGTGGACAAATTTTTTTGAGTATAATCTCAAATAATAATGTGGTTATATAAAATATTATTTTGAATAGAGAAATAGAAACTCTATGTGATACCTATAAAAAGGGGTTGTTTTTTCAAAAAATTCGTAAATGCATATAGATTCATTTTATTCAACCACTTGAGGATATTCATACTGATCATTTCATGATGATGATACACTAGGATAATAGTGGTGAACTTTTTTTTACATTAATTGATGATTTCAATTGTATGAAAAAATTATTGTTTTTTTCATAAGCTAGACGCAATTGAAAAGTTCATGTTTTTTAGAAGACATGATACGACAAATTTTTGAGATTGTATATAATAAATGAGTACACATAGTGGAAATGGTTTCACTAGTAATGATGTTATATAATATCTTTTAAATAATGGAACTGAAATTAAATATTGTAATCATTATACTACTCAAAAATAGGATTAGTATAGATAAGGAATAAACATCTGGTTGAAATGTGTAGGGAAATGATAGATAAAAATATTCATTCAAACTTTGACTGGATAAAATAAATTTTTACATGTGTGAATATAAACAACATATTTTTACTACGTTTATAATAAAAAATGACATTGTATGAGATGTGGTAAAAAAATAATACAATAGTGAAATATTTTGTAGTGATTTTAAGTCCATGTTTCATGAAGATAAAGATTTATTATCTGGGAAGACTCCTGGAGAATGATGATGGATGGATCTTAATTGGATACATATCCAATGGCAGATCATATAGATGAGGGAATAAATAATTTAAAAAGATGGTTGAGATTTTTTAAGTGAATTTTTTTGAAAACAAATACAACTTTGATTCAATAAATATTGAATATTATGCTAATATTTCTATAATAAAACTATATATTTATGGAGAAGAAAATGAAAACAATACTATACATGAACCAAAGATAGTTGACATTGACTAGGATCAAACAAATGATGATGATAAAACCTCTATACATGAAAAAATAAATCATCAGAGATTGAATAATAATTTCAATTCATAAAATTTTATGGGGAAATTATGAAGTTCCAGTATATACCATAAGAAGAATGTGAATTAAAAATTAAATAGATCTCATTTCTCAAATTGTACCAAATTCCTTTGGAGAATCTATTGGAATAATGAATTTATATTAATTAATTGATAACCCATGTTTAGAAAACAATCCGTTGGGATATTTCTCCTAGACTAGAATGAAAGAATTTAATATGAAACCAATGGGTGTTTAGAGACATACAAAACAAAAAAAAATGTGATATCACATGGAATGATTCTAGATTAGTTGGTAAGGATTATTTACAAGTGGAAGGTGTATATTTTTAGGAAACATTTGAACCCATTGAAATATTGGAGTCAATAATAATATTTCCCATAGTTTTAGATCATAGAAAGTATTGATTTTAACTAATTGGGTGGTGTATTTTTTTATGGATATATTGAAGAAGTGGTTTTTATTGAGAAAGGTGAAGGTATTATTCATGATATTTATACAACCAAAGTGAATATTACAAATAAAGCCTTGTGTCGGATGAAATTGGCTCCTTGAGGTTGGTATTCTAAACTGTATAATTTATTAACATAATTGATCATTTACGAAGTAAATTTTGATATAAACTTATGTTCGAAGGACATAAAAATATGCACTCTTATCCTACTTTTTCCTATTGATGACATAATTTTTGTAGGTGATAAAGAATATTCATGTGAATAATTTTATAATTAAAATAATATTTAATTCAAATTGCAATTAATGGAGAGTTGAATTTCTTTATAGGACTACAGGTTATTTAAAAGAAAAGATACATCATTTTTCACAATAAAAATATTCAATGGAATTATTGAAAAAATTATGTATTGAATAATCAAAGGAAATATCCACATCTATTATAGTTGTTGTAATGGTTAGTAACGATGGACTGAGAAAGCATCTTAATCAAAAATAATTCAAGAAATTAATTTACATCTTGAGATATTATACGAGATGTAGACCATATATTGTAAATGAAATAGCTTTGTGGCCCAGATATAAAGCTAATCCAAAAGTATCACACATGATGGATGCTAAAAGAATATTAATGTATTTTAAATGTACATAAAATTTTTGTTTTTTATATAAAAGAAGAGTAAATTTGAACTTAATAGGATTCACTGATGATGATTGGGTAGAAAATTTCAATGATTTTAAACTAACATCAAGAGGAACATTCTTTTTTGGAGAATGTTTTGTACATTTGAATAGTAAGAAAAAAATTCACTACTTCTCTGTATAGTTGAAGTCATGTTTGTTACAGATACTAACTCAAGTACTCAAATGATATAGATTAATTTTTATATTGATGATATAAAGGTGAATTTTGATAGACCGGTTAATATTTCCAATGAAAATCAGACTACAATTAATATCCAAAAAAACTGTGTGCAACACTACATATCAAATATCATTGATATTAAATATCATTTTATCAAGGATATAATAGAAAATATAGAGGTGATATTAGATTACACTTATAAAAATGATCAAAATTATGATATGTTTAAAAAATCTATTCCAAGAGAATTATTTGAGGAACATATGTTGAAAATCCATGATCAGCCCTTACCATTCACATATAGTGTTTTGGGATGCTCTTACTATGAAATAGATTCTGATTTCAAGGGGGATAATAATACATAATTCTCTTCATATATTTTATCAATATGGAGTTGTGGTTATTATAAAAATGGGGATTATGTGCAAGAATTAATTGGGAGATAATCAGTGTCACCACTGAGAGATTTAATTCTGTGTGATGATATATATCATGGAGAAATCCTTTGATTTTATTTCTCTTGAATACAATTGTTAATTTTAGAAATAAATCTAAAGGGGTAGATTGATGAACCCATAATATTGTTGATGGTTTAATATTTTTTGTGATCACTGATTGGGGATATTCTTAAACCGATTATAAGTTCCAACAATTTTGATGTTGACTGATTTTTTATCATCATGATTATAAAGTAGAGTAGTTAGTATGGACTGGTTAGGCATGTTCTTTACATTTGGATAAAACATAATATTTCCCAAAAAACAGGACAAACAACAAGCTATAGGATCCATTTGCTACCACTGCTAGCATGATATCTAGGATAAACCATGTTATGTAGATGTCCATAATAGATGAATAGGGCATTAATATAGCACTAAAAAGCCACTATGGAGAATAGTTAAACCATCGTGTGGGGTGGCATGATTATGAAAGAGAGATACAACACAGGGTAGTGCTAGAGGGAATTAATATAGGACACCAATAATCATCTCTTATAAGTCTATACTATGGTTTCTATAAAAGTAATTTCACAATCAATGTAAAAAAATGATGTCGAAATTAGTGTAGAGGAACATTGCTCAGCCTATCCTAAAGATACATATAATCCTCAAATGTCTGATGAGTTTGATATGGATAATTCTATTGAGGTGATTAATTCATTTATGACATCGACATCACCTGAGTGTCCTACATGTGTTAATGATTATTGAAGGAGTATTAAGAGATTATTAGAATATTGCTATTGCATTTTGGATGATAAAATTAGATTGAGATATGATTTTGAATAATATTCCAAATTCATTAATGCATTATGTTATGAAAAATAGGGTGGAACTTGATCCATAATTTTATTTGAGAACATTTCAAATAATGTTATTTGATTGAAGATGAGTTTTGATAATGGTTGAATGAATTCCTGAAATTTGTTTGTATGCATAATAATCTTATGTTATGTTGTTACTATAGGACAAAGGTGTGGGTAGGGGTGAGTTTGAATGATATAGGATTCATTTTTGGTGATAGTGACTTCTCATAATCACAAAATGTGTGAGCTATTGTGGTACACACATACAGATGATAGTTGGTTCATGATCTCAGCTGATGTGGTGGAGTGAGTAGTTGATACATGTCTTAAGATGACCAAAATTCACACCATTTGTAGTGTAATAATTATAACATTTATAAGAGATATGGAGATAATACTAAATAGGGACTCAATCATCATGAAGAGGTATCCATGAATTTTCACTGAGCTTTTATAATCCTTACCAACTTCCTGATATATGTAATGTTTGGTGAAATCGTTTTTTTAAAACATACACATGGGTTATGAAATGATTCTATGAATATAAATGTTATATGAGATAATAATATATCTTGAATACAGTTTGGAAAACATGTGCCTTTATTAAGGTGAAATAGTGAGACAATAAAGAGAAGATACATGAACTCACGAACCATGTCAGTTCTTAGCCTATGAAGAAAAGATCATAACACACTTTAAATTAAATAAATATCAAGGTTTTCACAAACTAAGATTTTATAGAGAAATTAAAGTATACTATTTTTTATCATAAATTCATAAATAAATTTTATAACTATATTTGTTTAAAGAATACAATATTTTTACGAGTTTGAGTTTTCAAAGTCTGTATCTGGAAGAAGTAGCAGTATGAAAACTTTCCAATAGTTGGTTTTGTTATTAGTTCATTTAAATTCATATTCATAGAATATATAATCAGTGTTCATATTAAGTATCATCTTAAAAATGAATATTGAATATAAAGATAACTTTTTGGTTCCAATATCACCTTGGAATCATTCTCACTGTGTTTTTTTGTAAACTATAAATAACTGGTATAATAATTCTTTTAGAATACATTGTATTGAGATGTGTTTGATAGAGACCCTCAATTATTTTATGGTGACACCAGACTAATCAACTTATAATTGTTTATTTATTTTTAGAGGAGAATTTTTGGCTCATATCATCCCAACCACAACATTGATGTAGTCACCCATCTTGGGAAGAAGCTTTTAAAAATCTCTTGTGACGTTGGGATCAGACTATAAATACTCTTGGTGGTTTATATCGATGAAAATACATTATGAAATTTTAGTGCCACTGATTCGACCTCCCCTTACGAGGGGTAAAACCCTTTCTTAGATACTATAAATTCTTGGCTCATAGATCCATGTTATCTTTCACAAACATAGCTTATATAGTTTAAAATATTTAGTTAAATATTTCTTGAAATATTTCAAATATCTACTTAGAAAAAATATTGATATTTAATTCTCCCCTCAGAAGGGATATTAATCCTGAATATTTAAAAAATTGACTACTGAGAATGGTGATAGTACAGAGCCTACATTTAGATATCCTACTCCCATGTTATATCATGATGATTCATGTTTTAACATTAGACACATACCCAAGTAATCACTCTATAAAAAATTATACTCTCTAGACAATACCCAACATTCACTTGGTACTATGCATAGGTTTCCCTGTCCTTTATGTTTGACTCACCCCATTTGATAACATCTGACCATTCATTATCATATATCCTTAGCTATAACACACGGATGACATATTGTACCCTGTATAACAACAATAGTAGACCCAGGAGGTTTCTACCTCACCAACTTTGTGTAGTATCTATAATGGTCCAATGAATCTGAGAGATCGATTTCCACCCTGTCCAAATTACTATTATCCATGTCGAGGTTAGAACCTTAGAAATACTTGACCCAGATCCTACAATTCTGGAGGTTATAATCATTGGTTTGTATATGGAATCTGAAATCTATGAAAATTCCACATCTACAATTTGATGATAGAAAAAAATTTATATTATGCCACATACCAACTCTAGGACTATGAGTGTTGACAAAAATATATTAGACTAACATAGTGGTGACCGTCAGGAGCTCCCATACAAGGCCACAAATAGTTTCATACCAACGGTGGAATGGTAGTTGTTACTCAATAAAAAATCTACTAGGGGAAGTGATACAACAATCAATGGTCAAAGTGTAATATTCAATTCCATAAGATATCCTCCTAAAACTAAATGGAATGGTATTATATCTATTAATCTTGAGGTGAAATATCATGATCAAACACAACTGACTCTCAAAGGATTTCTAAAATCCTATTCATAATCGTGAGGTGAAGAGAGAATCATGTTCTGAAATTATCATTGATTGATAACTTTGAATTCAGACAATCTCTTTCGTGTAAATCCATCTGGAACACTATACTAAACTATTCTACCAAATAGTTATGATGTTTTCCAACATGGTGTGTTGGTCTAGGGTCACCCATATAGAACTGTTTTATCTAGACTAAGATGTTAACCATATCATGATGTCCATATATATTCCATACCATTTATACTATGGAACCTCTAGGTGTTGTTATAAAACCATATGAACCTATTTCTCACCCTTCACCTACTATCAAGTGATGCATCAGGAGACAAAGTCTTCTAAACCCGGCTTCATTCCTGGCCACCAAAAATGACATCAGAAGTCTGAGTACATATTTTAGAAACCATTTTATACAAAAATGGGAATATATAAAACACCCTCATCACCACCCCTTATAATTTTCATAGTACCATATTAAATGTTTTTAAAAGTAAAATGTGATTTCCACCTTAAAAAAATCTATCAGGAGCATGTCCACTGGATATATTACTACATATGGTGTCACCGTTAATATCTTCGAAGACAAATTCCCTAAAATTTTGTAAATGTTATTATGTAACACCCAATAATTGATGATTTGAAGTAACATCATCTTCCACTAACGACATATACAATGACACTGACTCCTAGGTTGCCTCAGGAAAAAACCAAGAGAAAGATTGCTGGTTGACATTGCCTTCTACCATAGACCTTTTCAAATAAGTAGAGTCTTTCTCAAATTCATAGTCATGGAGGAAATATATATGTTTCCTTTGTCTCTAGTTTTTATCTTTCTAAGAGAAGATATTCATGTCATAATTTTGGTCGAAGTAGATGCTCACACAAAATCCCATAAGGTAGTGTCACCATATCATCAGGGAAAATACAAAAAAAACCAACTCAAGATCAGGGGTAATGAAGTTAGTCAAATGTGGTATCAATTTTCAAGGCCCATATGAAATCACATTTAACAACTGCATCATCACACAACCATGTACAATCCCTGATGAATCACATAGTACTACATATTCGATAGGCTCCTTTGGAAATATCATGATGGGGGAACTCTTCAGCCTTTTTCACATATTCTAAAAATATTAGTGGAACATTTTCAATCCCCATGACGATATTTGCCTAAAATTTCAATGTAGAAAAAGGTGATAGTATCCTAGAGAAACCATGAACAAATCAGCTATAGAAGCACGAAATCCTATGGAACTCCACACTTCTATTACACACTTGGGTGCCTCTAAAAAACACTGCCTTGATCTTTTTCGTTTCCATGACCAAACAATCAGTTGTGATAACAAGTCCTAGAATGTGGACCTCTTTAATATAGAACAGAAATTTAAAGAGAATCTCATAAATATGGTTCTTTCAGTGTGTTTCTAGAACTATCCTCATGAGTCTCTTGTGATCCACCTTGGATTCCATGTACACTATGATATCATTGATTAAGATGGAAAAAATAGTCAATGAAAGAATGAAGGATCTAGTTCATATGTCTCATGAACATTGCTGGTGAATTATTCACGATGAAGGGAGAAACCAAGAACTCCTAGTGACCATAGAGAAATCTAAATTTTATCATAGGTATATCCTCAGGCCATTATCACAGTTTGTGATAACGTGACCTGAGGTCAATATTCAAGAACCATTGCATGCCTCTTAATGGGAAGAAAATGTCATAAATCCAAAATAGTGGATTCATGTTCTTCATGTTCACCTTGTTCAAGTGGCGATAATCCCTTTATAACATCCTTATCCCATCATCCTTCTTGGATAAAATCATTGGGGCTTCCCTAGGGGAAATAGTTGTTCTCCTGAAACTCTTCCTCTCCAAATCCTCTAAATACACCCTCAGATCATGTAGGTCTAAAGGGGTCAAATGATGTTCTAACATATATATTAGGGTTGTACCTTTCCTTATGTAAATATAAGGTCATGCTATCTATGGGGAAGAATTACTGTAATTTCTATTGAAATTACGTCCTCATACTCAGACACCATAGAAAGAATCTTGTATCCCATATCATTCACTACACCAAGATTCGTACTAGAAATCATGTGATAAATCAGCTAAAAACTCCTACATAGGAGTCCATACGTTGTAAAATTGGGTCTCCTTATCACATATGATGTAAAACCTCATCCCATCCACATAGACACAACAAATCCTTCATCTAAAATAGTCAATCTATGAATGATTGTTTAATTTTATTCCATGCCTATGAAAACATCATAAGACCTATTTACTTCCATAAGGAGATGCTAGGAGAGACACTACTCCAAGTGTTAGATAACATTATTGGAAAAAGTATGTGATCTTTAAGTCATATCTGGTATGAGTCTCCAAGAATAAGGGCCGAGAATAGTTCTCAATAGGAACACTGATGTCTCAAACTAGGTTTGTAGTAAGAGAAGAGTTTCTTGTGCTCGTGTCTATAAAAAAATAGTCCAAGGAACAAAAGACAAAGAACATACCACTAGTAATTTTTGATGCCTCTGAACCATAAGCCTATATTTCATGTATCCACCTACTCCCTAACTCTGGTAGGGACCACATGGGGGTGGTGGTGAAAATATTTCAAACAATCTGCCACTACCCATGGATCTCCCTAGTCCTCTACCACATCCTCCATACTCTAGAACTACCTTAGACCATCAATACATATTCTCAGTCATCTCATCCACTGTATCTTGATAATCCACAAGGTGGTATTGAAAATACCGTATGATATGTCCCTTGGAGACATAAGAGTATAACCACCTCTACCTAGGATGAATAGACCCATCTAGAGGGCCCAAAATTATAGAACCTTAATCTGAAGATTACCTCTTAAAATGAAATAAACATATAGATATCTGCATCTGTGTTTGGAAATCTACTGCTGATGTTTCAACTATTAGGTTCCCACTACTGGAACCCTTTTTTTGTCGGCTCGTCCTGAAAGATCCCTACCACCATTAAATGATCTATCAACCCAAAACAAGTATAAATGGATTGATGTATCACACTATCCTAGATATATCTTCATATTCATTTATCAATGGTACACACTCAAAATAAATGATCTTGATCGATATACTTTGAGTATCATGAGTGGTTGGTAAACATCTATTTGAACATAGTTAGATTCATGCCACCATAATTTACCTATAAATGACATATTAGGGGTAATTCTCCCATTGTAGATTGAGAGCACACTTACATGAATAGAAACTCAAACACTATCTGTGAAATTGTTGGCTCATTTTATGGTATAACAACCAAACTCTACAAACACCCTAAGAACCATGAAGAAGGTTCTCCATAAGGACCACAATTTGTTATGTAGGTGTCCCGATGAGACAAAAGACTCACACAACTACATCAGATACATTTGGGTTTTGGATCAACCCTAAACATGAATGGTCACTAATGTTGAAACACTTGATTCATGATCATCATTTCCCCTCATAATCTTGTACTTCTGTTATAATATACTGCTCAATGGATAGATGTATGATCAAAAAACCACCTGAAGGCACTACCTCCTAAATATCCCCCTTTATCAAACCATTTTCATTAAGGGTATCATCCAATAAATAATTATATTGAATAAAATTTTTAAATAATTATATATGAATAAAAAATAGAGAATATTGACGTTTGTTAGTGAGTATATCTAGGGAGATAAATCAAGAAGGACATGGAATCCAAACCAATTTTTATAAGATTAATGTTAAAATGTTTTCTTAGAACTAAATTCCTATATGTACTATGTTAAAACTCATGAGAATATAGTCATGATGTAAGGATATGTTAGTTACCACACCAACACTTTAGTACCTTGTCTAAAACCTATACTCAAAACAAAAAAATGTTTCTATTAAAAATAAACCAATAACATGTAATGAAAAACTCTAGAATATAGTCCCATTATGAAAAACACTCTGATATAAATTATTCATGACCCTACCCACAAGATTCTAGCTGGTTGGTGATAAGGTGAGTGTTACTAGCTGATGCCCACCTCCATTAGGCTATGGTATGGTGATTAGCACTGAGTATGCATAAAACATACAGGGGAGGACATATCCTACTACACATGTATGAAAACACACATATCCAAGAATATAAAATTTTGAAATATAAGAATAAATAGATAAAAAATGAATTCATATATTTGGATCCCCCAATTAGTGTGCAAAAAAATATAGTTAATCGATAAGGGCCTACTAAAAGACCAAAAATTGTATTTCCAAACCTAATAGTAATAGGGGATACAATAAAAAGTGATTGCTAGAACAAAACATTGTTTTATAACCAAAATCTATGATATAGTTTTTCCTAGTCTACTAAAAACCATGACGAATGGGTGGACATATGCATAAGATAGAACACATGTGGGTAGATTCCATATAGGGGTGAATATAATAATACCCAATTGGACACCCTAAAATCACTATGCCAAATATATCATTAGTAGTAAACTCATCATCTGACATGTCAATAATAACATGTGATATACAGTAAAACATAAAAATATACTCATAGAAGATACTATGTGTTATGGTATGGTCATAACTACATTGAAATTCTTCTATTCTTCTAGAGATGTTTTAACTATACTCACCCTAGAAAACTCACTCATTGAGTCTTATAGAACTATTGTTGTTCATCTAAGATGTCATGATTATAAAGTGTCTCTAGAGGGAATTACACACTATAATTATAAATAGTTAAATACATATATGGGGATAACACCCACACCATGGTATAATACTAACGAATCCAATATGGATTAATCCATTCTAAACCCATGTATATTTGGACAGACCAATTCTGAGAACCCAAATTAAGGGAAAAGGTGATAGAATATATCATCCCATCCTTTAATAGATAATCCAAAAAAATAAATTTTAGTCTAATCACTTATAGAGGATTAAAATACTTTATTAAATATATGATTCTATAATATACACTCATAGGGATAGATTGAGGAAACACACCCTTAAATAAACGAGTCCACACTAATGGGAAAATTATTTCTAAGTCATTTTTGAATGAGTACCAAGAATGTACTAGAAATACACAATTTTTACCATTAGCACTTGGAATATCCTTATATCACAGCTCATTCCCATGTTTTTGTCCTTGTAATTTGTCCATTTTCATGTCCCTAGTCATGTCTGTGTACCATTCCTTGTCTACGTACATGACTCTTCCCATGTACTCTAGCATTGTAATTTACCTGGTTGTGTCTATTTCTATGTATCCCTTGAGATAAATGTTGATCCACTAGTTAAGACTCACATTCAATGTAATGAATTTCAAAAAACAAGAGATACTTTCCTTTAACATTGAAATATAAGCAAGGTAGTCAGGTCACCACATGACATGTATCCTAAATTGAACATCGTGTATATAATGATTTTCTATAAATCAGAAACACGTTTATGGAAACCCTTCAATTATCACACATTGTATCATGATTTATAGAAAGAAATTACATATAAAACATCCTAGTAGAAGGATATGTATAGTTAGTTTTGGAATACGGTATATAGAATAACATCAAGAACATGGGATACAACATCTCTTTTTAAATCTTGCATTACATTCTTCTAATATTAAATAGCATTTAAAACATCTCTGCATAACCTGGAGACATACAAAAGAATGGCGTTATCCATAAATTAATGTAAGGTAATAAAAATACAAATATGAAGGGTGAATTAAATATTACACAATATACACATAAATAAGACAGAAAAGGGATAATAATCATAAACATGGACAATAAGTCATGATATAACATGGTAACATAAAGGCGAGATGAGAAATGTAGAAAAACAATTAAACATGCACTCATAAACATATGTTAAGGATAAAAATCAGGAAATATTTATGGAAACAGTCTCGTGATAGATTAGGTTCACTCCATAATCCCTTGAATGAATTATCAAGAGACTAAAACATTTACCAATTCATTGGATCACTATATATTTCCGAGTGTTCCCATCACATTCATACCGTGTACATGAAAAAGTGTACACTTAGATCAGACAACATGGAAAAAAATTAATCACATTTTATTGCATGATAAATGATTGTGGAATAAATTAATTAATTTCCCCAATAAAGGATTTTTAATTTCATAATGGTGAACACCCTTGATTGTAAATTGGTACAAGAATTCAATATAAAATTTTGTGGTATCGAAAATCATTGTAAAATTTAAGCTGCATAACATTAGTACTCAAATATTCAAATTAAGATTCAATGATAGAAAAATTGGTATATAATAATTTTTATTTTAAATTTATAATAATAGGAATGTAAAAAATAATATTCCAACATTTTTAATTGTAAATAAAATACATTGAATGAATAAGATGATTAAATAAATATGAGAATGAAATATCACTAGCTAAATTTCAGCATGGTGAAGGGTAAAGTAAATGATATAATGTGAGGGGATAAATAGTATATAATTATTATATAATAAATTTTATAGTATAGGTGTTATTATAATGACATGAAAAAAATATAATATTGATATTTACAAGTCCACATACAAATAAGGTGCTTGAATAGAAATGGGAAGAGAGAAATCTCTTAGTAAATTTTTCCAATGTAAAGGGTGTGAAGAATGGTTCGTTGGAGGGGTTAAGTTAAATGGGTCTATAATCACATTGAAATAAAAATTTAAATATGAAAGATGTATAAAAACATACACAAACAAGAAAAAATTGGAATTAAGAGGCATACCAAAAAATAGCTTCTGGAGGAAAATGGAAAGTGGGATATTCCTGACCATGAGAGGGTGATTGGAAACGCTTTGTAAGAGCATATTGAAAAAAATTTGGAAACATAAAAGGACTCAAGATTGGGGATGATCGATTAAGGATGTGATCCAAGGTTTATGAGGGAAGATAATGGGGATCTTGGGATGGATTATATAAAAAATCTGTTCGGGGTCCTATATTTTTCCCAAACATTGGTTTTGGACTCTATACAAATGAATAACCTAAACCACAAACATTATGATTGGTTTTCCCATGGTTTCTTTCAAATAAGGGTGGTTTTAATTTTTTTTATGAAAAAATTACGAACATTGTAAAATAATACCATTGATTATGTGGAAGTGGGTCATGTTTACAACAAAATGATTTAAAAAATTAAAATAAAATATGTGTTTTTGATGATTCATAATGGAATTATAAAATTAATCAAATAATATAAAAATAAAATTATTTTAAAGGGTAAAAATTTATTTGGTCATGTATACCATTTATATGATTTATTATTTCACTTTAGTGTTGTCTTGATGTTATAATACACACAGTCTATGTATACAGTATTTAATTTCTACACAAAAATTAAAATATATTATAAAATTATTAAAAATTCTCCATTGGATAATTTAGAATTGATGATTAAAAAATTACATTTAGATCATAAAAATAATTTCTATATATGTTACTTATCACTTTTGAAATAGATTTTACATTTATTGAGAAATGGTGGGTTTTTCGACAATAAAAATTTTGATCCATTGCAAAACTTAAATATGAAATAATAAAAATAATATTATAATTTATATTTAATAATGATATTTTATTAATAAAATTTTATTAAAATATCATTTATTTAAAAAATACTTTAATTCATCAAAAGGAATGACTTAACTAAAATTTTAGATTACTGAAAAATACAATTTCTGTTTTATCGTATTAAAGTATAGTTTACATCGTACTCATTACATTTTAATTAAAAAATTAAAAAGGATATGGAATAAATATAATTATTATTTCTATAAAATTATATATAAATATTCATAAAATTAGGGTTACACTGTTCCATGTCTTAAATAAATTATTTTTATCCTTAATTAACATATTTTCCTTATACTGTGGTAATAAATATTTAGTAAAATTACTGTTCATTAAGTTACAATTATAATGAAATATTAATTATCATCATTAAAAATAGGTAATCAAATTTATCTAAATAAATTCTCAAATTTTGATGAATTTAATTTAATATACACCCCACAAGCATGATGGAAATCACTTTTTGGAAAAAAGAATTTTTAATGGAAAGGATGATTTTACTTTAACACAATAATTATTATTCTTAATTTTATGAATTTCATTTCATAAATATATATATATATATAATAGAAAAAATTGATTTAAATTAATTCTCACTAGGGGTTATTTTAATTAATTATAATATAGAATCATTTGGCATTTTAAAATAGTTTTATGAAAAATGTGTTTTGAATCCTACAAATAAACTCATACTAAAATATGGTATAAGGATGATTTATGTTTAATTAACTGAGTTAAATATAACTAAATAATACTTATGTTAGCTTAAAAATAAATTAAATGAATAATCTTACATTTAATTTAATTAATTTATCAAAACATGACAATTATATATAAAAACCGTTTTTTTCACAATTCAATGAAAAAAAATATTTTCTGAAAAAAATTAATTATAACATAATTTTGATATGATTATGTCAAAATTTTCTTTTTATTATCAAATAAATTTTTTATATTTTCTATAAAATAATTAAAATATTTTCATTATAAAAATAAATAAGTATCATTTTTGCAGATAACAAGTTGAGAAAGAAAAAAAGACATTACAAAAATTGTTTATTTATTTAAAAATAATTTATCAATATATTGAGGATATATATATATATATAATAGTTTATTTATTACTATTCATATCCAAAAATTTAATGGAATGGTTAAAATGGTCATAGTTAAATAATCATTATTTTTTTGGGTTCGTTTTCATGTATCAAATATTCTATCGAACCTAATATTCTATTTTAAAAACTAGATGTGTTACATTATTCATCTTTTAATAAATTTCAACCAATAAATTTAAAATCAAACTCAATAAGAAAAGTTTTGAAACATTAAAATATCATTACTAAAACACCACATTGTAAAAATGGTCTATAATACATCCACTTGAAAAGAGAGAAAGATAAGTTAAAAGGTCATCCCATAACTCTGTTTCCGAGTAGGAGAAATTTTGTTGTATGTTAGAACATAAAAATGGAAGATAAAAATAAAATATAGTAATAGAAAAAGGGTTAGGTATATTATAGTTAATAGAATATCAGTGACTACAAAACAAAAAACTACAATGGATAAAATGACCATTAATATATTATAAATAGTTTTAATAAGACACAATTTTGGTTTTAAGATTTTTTTTCTAATATTTAAGTAAATTATATACCATAAATACTAGGTATATAAATAAATATATTTTATTTATAAGTTTAATTTCATCCTCTAATCAATTTCCACTATAATATCATATTTTCACAAAAAGATAAGAAGTCAATAATTTTTTTTATGTTGAAAGCACAAGAATAAACTTCTAACAGGTCATATAATCAACTAAAGAATATCAATCTATTCCTTTTATATTTTCAAAATCTAAAATTTTTATTATAATATAATATGATATTAAAAATTATTAAAATTTTATACATTAATCATCTATATGAAACAGATTAACCCAATGGATTAACATAGAAAATCCTTTAATAAACAACCATATATAACACTAATCAACTCAAAATTCTTTATTTTCTAACCACACATGTTTTATCAAAACCATCATATTACACATAAAAAAACATAGTAGCATTATTCTAAAATATTTCTTATTGTTATTTATATCATTTATAAATAAAACACATCCTAAAATATCATTAATCACCTAAAATTAAGAAATATATGATCATGTAATGTGTTTCCCAAAATATCATACTAAATATCCATCACATTAACCATGAAAATATGTATATATGGTTTTAACGATTAGATTTATACATATCATCCCATAAAACATTAGGTTTATCAAAAAATAAAACACCTACTAAATTTTATCAATCACTCAATCATGTGTTTTATAAAATATCACTTTTTCACTAAATAACATTAATATTTTTTCGATACTAATCAACATATATTTTATGTCCTTAAAGAAAATGTAATATGGGACAATCCATATATGTGTAATGATTATTATATCTATAAGGTCATTCATATACTAAATATACATCATAACTCTAAAATACCAATACATAAACATTCTAATCATCAGACTCAAATGATTTCCTTTAAACAGGTCCTTGCTTAGTATATGATTTATCCCTTTGATTATGGAATTGACTAATATAAATCCCATATATTCCACATGTTGGACATTGAACAAAAAAGTGTGTTATAGGATGTAACAAATTATTTATTATCATAGTCTTCATTTTTATGGAAAGTATCTAATTTAAGCTCTATTTTTTAAAAGATAAACCACTATTTGTTTCCTTTGTGGCATTTCCCTTCATTCTACATTCCGTATTTTTGAAATTCCAAAACTTTAATATTTTTCCCCTTATCACTTATATCATATGAACTAGCTTGAGACATTATACTTTACTTCTTTTATTACTATTTACATTAAACTATGTTCCGGTTCTTAAGAGTTATTATTGATAGCTTGTTTGGAATAATCACAATATGTCTTACTTGAGCTCATGTAACATTAGCAATCTCATTTTGGATGTCATCTCATTTTTTATCATATTTTTTTTTGATCGAGTTCTTTCTATTTCTATCCATAAACTAAAATAATGATAAAATTAAGGCGGATTAATTTTAAACTATTAATCAAATAAATGGGAATTCAAAAACCTTAAATAGATTAATTTCAAATTTTGGGTATTTCCTTAACTGATGAATTCCCTATCATCAATTTATGTTCATTATAATCTATTTCCAAACATAATCTCTAATGGTTATTCCTATTCCCATAATAAATATTCTTATTGAGCTTGTAAATATACCATTTCATATCCCCCGAGTGTATCAAACTAGGTGTGAAGCAATACCCATTTTCATTCACTAGTTCCCAATCAAGTCCACCTCAATGTGGTGTTTTTTGGACTTTCACCTACGTACATCTATGAAAGAGCCACATCCACTTGTAGTATCCAGACATGGGTGTATTTACTTGGAAAAAACATACTCTATACATTACCAAAACTTATGTATTTCATCTTATGTTTATTCTTAATCCTATGTCTTTCATTTTAGTATACTAATCCAAATCCAATAATTATTAATCATCCCATTGATACCATCTATGAAAACCCTTCAATTTACTACACATTATTTAAAGATTTATTAATAAAATATTACTTATAAAACATCATAGAATATCATGAAGTCTAGTTTCTTTAATAATTAGGAAAGTCATATAACATATTGAACAAGGGAAAAACATAAATGAAAACCTCTTTAACATGCTTCTAAAATTCCATAGCTTTTAAAACTGGATGGGATAACCTAGGGATATGAATAAGAATGGGGTGACCCATAAACCCCATTAAAGTAATAAAAATAATACTAACCTGAAGGAATAATTACAAGTTAGAAAATAGTAATTTCAATGACACATTAATTTGGTGATAATTATAATAATGAATAATAAGGTGTGATATAACATGGTAACAGAAAGGAAACAAGAGAGATGTGGATTCAAATTTAAACATTTCATCATAAATATAGGTCAAGGCTATCCCCTAATTAATCATGATGGGCGGAATCTCATTATGGATTTCATTGACTCCCCAATCCCTTGAATGATGTCTTAGGATACTAAAACATTAACCAATGCAATGGAGCAGTAAATAATTCCAGGTGGAACCATAACATTCATATCATTCACTTTCAATAGTGTTACACATAGATTATAAAACATGTAATTATTTATAATCACATTTTATTTAAAGATACATGATTGTGAAATAAATACATGTAATTTCCAAATAAAATAATTATATGTGAATAATGTTTAACACCCTAGGTATAAAATGGATACATCTATTTACTATACAATTGTATAGCATAGAAAATTGTAGTGAATTTTCATCAGCCTAACAGTAGTATTCAAAGATCCATAAAAATATTTTAATATGATAGAAATGGGTATCTAATTATTTTTATATCAAGTGTAATGAAATATTTATTTGTAAATTCGTATCAAAATATTATGAATTGAAAAAAAGACATAAAATGAAGAAGATTTGTGGATAAATAAGAGACTAAAATGACCCCTTACTAAGTTTTTTCCTGGTAATGGCATAATTAAATACTATAATGAGAGATAATATATGGTATATAATTATTATAGAATCATTTTACAGTAGAAGTATTTTTATAAGGGCATGAAAAATTATACAATTTAGTTTCAATAGGATACTTACAAAGAAGTTGATTGAATGGAAATGATGAGAGCAGAATATATAACTAAATTTCTGTATGGTAATAGGTGTACATAAAGGTTACTAGTAGGGATTAATAAGATTAAAAGGCATATATAATCACAAGGAAATAAAAAGGGACGTTATAGGGAGTTATAAGAACTAATGAAAACAAGATAAAATGAAAATTGATAGGCATCACATAAAAGTTGTTCATGAATAAAAGGAGAGTGGGAGATCCATTACCACGAGAAGGTGAGCCCAAAATCTTATGAGGATCTTCTTGAAATAATGGGGGACCATTATGAGGATTTTAGTTGGTTTCTGTTATAGAAATGATTTGTTCTATGTTTTTTGAGTGATGTTAATGTGGATATTGTGTTTGTTTATATGTGATAATAGGGGGTGTTCATTATTGTTTTCCAAAAATAGTTTTTTGATTATATAAAATAAAATAAATAAAACCAAAAACCTTCCCATGGGTTTTCCCTTAGTTTCTAGAAAATAGGGGTGGATGTAATAATTTTATAAGGATAAGGGCTGAAATTATTAAAATAATACCCTTAATGATGTGTAAGTGAGTCATGTTCATAAAGAAATGATTCTCAGCCCTTAAAATATAATATAGGTTATGGAGGATTCATAAATAAAATATAATAGTAATCAAATAATATCAAAATAATATTATTTTAAAGGGGAAACATATATTTTGCCTTCAAAACACATTATATCATTTTTTACATCATTTATGGGTCCTCATTATATCATAATACACACACTATATTGATATCGTATTTAATTTTTAACCAAAAATTCGAAAATCTTATAAAATTAAAACCATTGGATAATTTTGATGTGAGGATTCCAAATATAAATTTTTTTTGACAAATTAAATTTTTATATATTTGTATTGTATCATGTCAAATGTGATTTATACATATTGGGAAATGATGGGGTTTTTTTGTCAATAATAGTTTTTGAACCAATATAGAAATTACATTTTATAGAATAAGTTTTTTATGAACATTTATTTATAATAATAGTCATTAAATAAAAATATTTTATTAAAGTATAATTTATTTAAAAATTTGATCAATTCCTCAATAATAACGCCTTAATTAAAATTTCCCATTACTCAAAAATGTAATTTTTTTTATCGTATAAAAATATTGTTTTTATTAAACATATTACTTAATAATTTATAAATTGAAAAAATATGGAATAAATATAATGATTATTTCAATCAAAGGTGATATAAATATTATTAATTATTTTTACCCTTAGTTAACTTATTTTCCCTTTACCATAGTAATAAATATTTCATATAATTATTATTCATTAAGTTTTATTTAATATAGAATATTAATTATGAAACTTTAAAATATGAAATACCTTTTATCAAAAATCAATTTAGATAGTTGGTTGAATTTTATTTAATATAAAAACAACAAGAACAACAGAAAGTGGTTATCTGGAAAATGTACTTTTGTAACGCCCCGACCCCAGTTACCCAGAGTCGGTTCATTATTACATAACATTGGAATGATCACAAGAAAGATCATGTCTCGAAAGACTGATTAGTTTAGTAGCTTTGGAAACACTAGATACATTTATAATTTTTTACATTATATCAAAAAAAACATCTTGTCTTCATATCCCATCATACTATCCCTGCAGGAAATTCATAAATTACTTCTTCATAATCCTGGGAAAAATAAAAAAATTGTAAGGGGTGAGCTCAGATTCTCAGTAAGGATAACATTATAGAAGAAGCTTTCATAGATAAACATAAACACTTAAGGCAATTAATAACTAAAACAAAAGCCTTTTAAAATCGATCTTTAGCATAATATGGAAAAGATAAAATGAAATAATTCCATTTACATATTTACATGGATATTCTACTAGTCGAATGATCACATGAAATATCAATAACCACTTTCATAATGATGGAATTCATAATGCCAAACTAACATAACCACATAGCCAAGGCCTCATTCCAAGACTACAAATAAGATTTTTCCAAGGCCTTATGCCAAGACACTAGTTTGTCTCATGAGACCTACCGATGCATCGAGGAGCTATAGTGGGCTCCACCCGTCACTTATTAATTCCAATGCATTCCTCATGTGAATAGGTTTAATCATAACATAAACATTCATATAAAAACTAGCATACAAAATGTCAATACTTTAACCACAAACCATGAATGGTATAAAAATAGCACATCCACAGTTAAACATAACTCATTCGATACAATATGGAAGATTTTATTGTATCACATTAACCTCAATCAAGAATAATGAAGGATATTGATATTAAAATAATCATCAAACTATTAAGTGAAATATCCCTCTTTTCTTGAAAACATTTAAAAGTCACACTATTTGTCAAGAAGCCATTTAAAAATAGATTTTTGAATCAAAGTGTCCCATACCACATTGAAACTATTAAAAGGAGTTTTAATTTTAAAACATTAATGTCCATATAAATAAATTCTTCAAATCATTTTTAAAACATGGACATTAATGAGCAAGATTTAGACTAACAAGTCTTCAAAACACGTAAAAATGTATTTTAGTTAGAGTTTCTAACCAAAAGAGAGACACTTGACTACAAATAATTGAGGTAATCAAAACGTTATAATATCATGAGAATAAAGGTATTCATTATATACTATGTCAAAGTACATTATATACACCACATAAAAGTGATTTGGTGTATAACTACAAAGAAGTCTCAATGGAATTTAAGTTCAGATGAAATCTCTCATAAAGGTCGTATCCTTAGATTAAGGATAAATCAACGACATAGTTATGTGTGAAAAATATAAATACACTAAATATGATTTGATATTCAGTGTAAAACAATCAAAGGATATTCACACATAATCTTGTAAAAACAACACCAATGAATTGGATGTTTAACTCAACAAATGGGGAATGAGTAAAAATTACTCTTATAAAATTCGTATCAATGACTTGAGAAATTATCAATGGAGTTATTATGTGTATCAAAAGTATATACATAGAAAAGGGGATTGGAAATTATGATGTAAGAAAATGAATAGTTATTCCACACATAATCTCGGAGTAAAATAATCAATGAAGGTTGTGTAAAGCCGAATAAATGGAAATTGAAATTTAGAATTCCCTTATCAATTAGGTAACATACAAAACATACAACCACGAAAGAAGGATCATACAATGATGATGTAAAGACCCATAAATTAAATTATATTACACAATTAATACAATCATGGGTAGTACACATACACCACATGCAATAATTAAGTGGTGAACAATGGAATTCTCACAAAATTAAGAGTGAGTTAAGAAACCCCTTACCTTGTACATTTCCTTGGTTAGAGGTAGGTTAACCTCCTGTATAATGTTGAAATAATTGTTATTGAATTATTCTTTTATCATATACAATAATATCATATCATATATGATCTTTTAACATTTCTTTGTTAATAATATCTTAGAATTATCGTCGTTTCAGGTGTTAACTTACTTGTTTTCTTTTATATGTTTTGTTACGTAAGCCATGTTTGTCATGAATAGGTTGTATCTTATTCATTTCCAGAATTATATAAAGTTCTTAAACATTATTTTTAAATCATCAAATGATAATTATACTTTAATGGATACGATAGAGAATGAATCTCATCGCGTTCGTGGAGATGGTAGTCCGTACGTATGCACGAGCGACAATATCATTCTTTTGATAATAAAATAATATATAATTGGATGGTATATCATATATAAAGAATAATTATCATGTTATATTTATTATTTTCAAGAGTTACACATCATTATTATACCCACCCAAATAATAATATATTGAATAACAATTACACCACGACGTAGAGACGGTAAGTTGTACGTACGCACGTATGGTGACATGTTATTCAAAGGGTGGATAGAATACTGAATATGGTTGTACCATATTTATAATAACATCAAATTATATATAAGATACTGGAGTTATTATTTTAGAATGTTAATGAAAAAGAAATAAGAATTGGAAGAAGAAAGGAACTTGAAAAGGGGTGGTGAAAACATTACCTCTTTTTCGGGTTCTTAATTTTGATTTGATCAAAAGAGCTCCATAGGATGGCTTTCCGATCAAACTGAGGCCTCTAGGTTGTAGTGAGGGAAGTTGAGAGAGTATTTGGGCAGGGGTTGGACGAACCAAACGGCTTTGAATGTGTGAAGAAATGAGAAGGAGGAGTGACTTTTTATAAGAGGGGTGAGGGCACCTTTGGAAAAGCTAAAAATATTAATTTATAATAAATTTATATTCGGTTTCTAATGGCTCCAAAGTTTATTATTCAAAGTTTAAGGTGGGGATAGGTCGAAAAACATTCAACCAATAGAATTTAGACAGGTTTGGGTCACTATATTAACCATATCTTTTAGTTTTTACTCTTAGTTAATTAGTTTGACATTTACCATGTCAGTTTGTATTTTTATATTATATAGATAATAAACTTACTATATAATCCAAGAGACCCCCAAGTTGTCCATTAATGATATACCTATCATGATATAAGTCTCTTTTCTGAACATTAGATTTTTTGTAATTTAATATCAATTAATAATATAATACTTTCTTTAATAACTCTTTTATGTCAATTTTGACACTATTCATTAGATGATTTTTGTGAAACTCATAACAGAATGATTACTTCGAAAAAAGTCAATTAAATCACTCCTAATATGTCATAGTATCCTAGAAAATTATTTTAATCCATTAAAAGTATTAAATTATATTTATTTGGGTATTTATAATATCAATTAGTTTAATTTTTCACTATTATGGTAATTACTGCATCATCATTGTGTCATAAATATATTAAATTATATAATGTATAAAAATTATAAATAAAATATAATTATGTAGGAAATCTTATTAAATTTCTAATGAATATTTACAATCAAATATATCTTATGTATAACACTATATTAAAAAAGGATTAGTAAATAAACTTTGATTTTAACTCTTTTAACTCTTTTTTGAATTAAATAATAATAAATGTCCTAATCTAATCCAAGTGGACCTAAATGAAAATATTTTATTCCTAAGGTTTTTTTTAGTCGACATACACTTGTCCAATATAATTAGGACATGTGTTAGGGTAATATTAATATCATTTTTACCCTTAATTACACTATTTACATTTAACCGTGGTAAATAAAAGTAAAAAGTTACTATTCACCAGAAATTATTTTCATCTCATTGAACCACATTATACTTCTTGATATTAACCGTGTCTCTCGGATTTTAGAAATTCCACTCACAGAAGTGGTAAAATTAAGTTTTATGAAAAATTCAATTTTTTTAACTACCACTGAGTAGTTTCACTATTCATCAAAAATTTAAGTTTTTCAGAACAATGCCAAAATTTCACCCTAATCTATAATTGTTATTCTGAATTCAAAAATGATGTATATTTTAAAAAATTATAAACATATAAGGTGCATTAATTAATTTTATAATTAATTCCCACTGTCACAACAAATAGCGTGTTTTAAGAAACAATATATATCAAATGATTGACAATTGTTTAGGTCCAATTTCAAAGTAAAATTAATTCTAATGAACATAATTGGATAAAATGGTAAAAATATATTTTAATTATACTTTAAAACCACTCAATAATATAAATTATCAGTATAAATTAATTTTATTTAAAAAGTTGTTTTTAACTAAAATTTAGTAATTTGCACTATTCATCAACATATAAGTGTTATCTGAAAAGTTCCAAAATTTCACCCTAGGATAAATTCGATATTCCGAATCCAAAAATGAAGTCCATTTTGAGAGATAGAATTTATAAAATTTCAATAAGTAGGTATTACAATTCATAACGGCTAGTTTGATTGGTTGTGGTGTGTTAGATTCTCGAAGTTGCGTACAATGCACGCCATTGCATTATTCGAAGGGATACGTACCGTGGAAGCTTGGGGTGTTATATTCTCCCCTCATTCAATAAATTGCGTCCTCACAATTTTTAAAATTGAGCTTGGGAATATAATGGAAAGTCCCACATCGAAAAAGGAGTCAATAAAACTATCACTTTAAAAGAAAGAAAGAGAGGTATAAAGGTCAACCAAGATAACCCATACTCGGATTCCATGTAAGAAAACATGGATATGGATGATAAACTAAGTGTCATGTTCTGATGGAGAGGGATAGAAATCATGATCAGGAGAAACTTAACAATAAGAAAAACACAATCTTGTGTTGGGACAAACGGCCATTAGTCTCCTAGTAAGAAAGTAAACGGAGAACATTTTTTTGTTTTAAGTTACATTACATAAAAATGAGGATTTAATTTATGATATTGACTAAGAATATAAATATATATACTTACATTTTATGTAGAGTTTCATTATTTAATAAATTTCCACCACTAACTCATTTTTTTAAACGATGAGTATTCAAGAAGACTTGGTCACACTAGAAGAGCTAGAATAAACTTCTATAGAATCACATGATCCATGTGGGATGAACTATATATTTACATTGTATTTAGAGATTAATCAAAACCAAAATGGTTAGTAAAAGATCTAATGATCCCCCAAAAGGATATTCCTTGAGAGAAATAAATACTAATCATAATTTCCAAAATTAAACCAACAATACACCAAAGTTAAATAAATACAATTCAATAATCAATTGTCCTTAAAATACTTCAATATAATCAAAACTAATATTGAAAACCAAATCTTATTAATAATGTAGTCTTCCACGTTAAATATTATCTCCAAATGACATTAATTACTCTTAAAGTCACATACTTAAAAGTAATTAACCTAATCATGTCCAAAAATAACCCAAATCATTATAAATCCACAATAAATACATAGATAAAAATCCACCATTACTCCTCAAATGAAATCCCATACTATTCTATTTTCTTTGGGCATATAGTGTTCACACCAAAGTGAACAACTTCCAAAAAAACATTTATCACTTAATCACCAAATAATTTTCTTATACTAAGGGTATTCATTTGATAAGACATAAGATCCCAAATCAAATTATTATTGATCAATAAAATCATTTAACTAAAAATAATAGTCACACTAACCAGGGACTTCACGTAGTCCAGTGGTAGGAGATAAATCCCAATCGCACTTTGGTTGTGGGTTCGATTCCCACAGCTTGGTCCGACGCGACGGGTTGTCACACGGTCTACGTGTTGTGCCTTTTCAAAAACTATATTTTATAACATTACCAAAATGAGATAAATACCTCAAAATATCCATAACATAATTTAACCACAAATGTTATCTCATACCTTGCATTTTCATCCCAAATTATAATAATTTGTAATTGCCTCAAACCCAATGATCATATAAAACCAAATGGTTATTTATAACTATATCCACAAGAGAAAAGATAATTCTTCAATAAATATCATTCTCACAAGGAAAATGTTAGGGTTACAAATACAACAGAAAATTATTCCAAAGTAAACCCTTCAACATGGATAAAAAATAATTTTTAAACATTTATCCAACAATTTATTTCCACATAGCTTCTTCTCTGACCAAGAAAATACCCTATAGAATAGGAAATTCACTCGGGTAATGGCCCGGTCCCCTACATTTACAGCAAATGACTGTAAATGGATTCTTGGGACCATTTTTATCTTCTTCCATAGTATTCTTCATTTTTCTTCGGCAATTCTTTACTTTATATCCTTCCTTCCCGCACGTAAAGCATTTCTTTGTCTCATTGAGACACTTTCCTAGGTGTCTCCTTCCACATTTCATGCATAATGGAAATTGAGTATTTCTTTCTCCATGGTTTCCGCTACTGGTGCTCTTATAATTCATCACCTTTCTCTTCATTTTTGAGTCTGGTAATTGGTTAATATATATATTGTTGATCATATTTTTGGAAAATTGAATTCGCATAAAGACGGTATCTTTTACGCCTATCAACATTCCATTTTGTTGCTCATTTCCACCACCGTTCCCACCTTGTACATCATTCTCAAAGTCACTATGACATCCTTGGAATCTAGCCATTTAATAAAACAAGAAAGCATTGTGTGAGTAATAGTATTCATAAAATAATTTTGAGATTAACATGTCACCATATTCTCAATTTGAAACACATTAGGATTAACCAAGGTCATTTACTCTCATCTTATATATATAATGCTTTAAATCGGTTTGTAAAGAAAATGTAAATTATCCTAAGCATATCCCTCAGGAGTGTCGTAACCAAGAGTGCAGTAAGCCCCGTTGTCGTGCACCAGTTCCCGTTCAATTCTAGCTCAAAGCTGTGTTTTCGGGTTTTACCCCAAGGTACATCTGTGCTAGAGCTTCCTCTACCTTCTCGTATCCAGACAGGGATGTATTGCTCGGAAAACTCACAAAATCTCTACAATACCAAAATTCTAGGAAGATGTTCTATACTAATCCTCAAAGTTCATCTTAGGTCTATGTGCTCTAATCAGAGTTTATATAAATCTAGCTTCCAAGGATTGTACTAATCTTTCTCTGATACCAACTGTAACGCCCCGAACCCAGTTACCCAGAGTCAGTGCATTATTACATAACATTGGCATGATCACAAGAAAGATCAAGTCTCGAAAGACCGACTAGTTTAGTAGCCTTGTAAATACTAGATACATTGATAAAATTTTACATTACATCAAAAAAAACATCTTGTCTTCATATCCCCTCATACTATCCCTACAGGTCATTCATAAATTACTTCTTCATAATCCTAGGGAAAAAAAAAATTGAAAAGGGTGAGCTCAGATGCTCAGTAAGGATAACATTATAGCATAATCTTTCATAGATAAGCATAAACACTTAAGGCAATTTATAACTAAAACAAAAGCCTTTTAAACATGATCTTCAGCATAAAATGGCAAAGATAAAATGAAATAATGCCATTTACTTATTCACATGGATATTATACTAGCCAAATAATCACATGCAATATCAATAACCACTTTCATAATGATGGAATGCATAATGCCAGACTATCATAACCACATAGCCAAGGCCTCGTGCCAAGACTACAAATAAGATTTTGCCAACGCCTTGTGCCAAGAAACTAGTTTGTCTCATGAGACCTACCGATGCATCGAGGAGCTATAGCAGCCTCCACCCGTCAATTATTAGGTCCAATGCATTCCTTATATGAATAGGTTTAAACATAACATAAACATTCGTATTAAAACTAGCATACGAAATGTCAACACTTTAACCACAAACCATGAATGGTATAAAAATAGCACATCCACAGTCAAACATAACTTATTCGATACAATATGGAAGATTTTATTGTATCATATTAACCTCAATCAAGAATAATGAATTATATTGATATTAAAATAATCATCAAACTATTAAGAGAAATACCCTCTTTTCTTGAAAACATTTAAAAGTCACACTATTTGTCAAGAAGCCATTAAAAAATAGATTTTTGAATCAAAGTGACCCATAGCACTTTGAAACTTTTAAAAGGAGTTTTTATTTTTATACTTTAATTTCCATATAAATAAATTCTTAAAACCATTTTTAAAACATGGACATTAATGAGAAAGATTTAAATGAATAAGTCTTCAAAACACTTAAAAATGTATTTTAGTTAGAGTTTCTAACCAAAAGAGAGACACTTGAATACAAATAATTGAGGTAATAAAAACTTTATAATATCATGAGAATAAAGGGATTCATGATATACTATGTCAAAGTACATTATATACACCACATAAAAGTGATTTGGTGTATAACAACAAAAAAGTCTCAATGGAATTTAAGATGAGATGAAATCTCTCATAAAGGACATATCCTTAGGTTAAGGATAAATCAACGACATAGTTATGTGTGAAAAATATAAATACAGTAAATATGATTGGATATTCCGTGTAAAACAATCAAAGGATATTCACACATAATCTTGTAAAAACAACACCAATGAATTGGATGTTTAACTCAACAAATGGAGAATGAGTTAAAATTACTCTTATCAAATTCATATCGATGAGTTGAGAAATTATCAATGGAGTGATTAAGTGTATCAAAAGTATATCCACAGAAAAGGGGAGTGGAAATTATGACGTAAGAAAATGAATAGTTATTCCACACATAATCTCGGAGTAAAATAATCACTAATGTTTGCGTAAAGCCGAATAAATGGAAATTGAAATTTCGAATTCCCTTATCAATTAGGTAACATACGAAAAATACAACCATGAAAGAAAGATCATACAATGATGATTTAAATACCCATAAATTAAAGTATATTACACAATGAATACAATCATGGGTAGTACACATACACCATATGCAATAATTAAGTGGTGAACAATGGAATTCCCACGAAATTAAGAGTGAGTTATGAAACCCCTTACCTTGTACTTTTCCTTGGTTGGGGGAAGGATAACCTCCTGTATAATGTTGAAATAATTGTTATTGAATTTTTCATGAATCATATACATTAATATGATATCATATATGATCTTTTAACATTGCTTTGTTAATAATATCTTAGAATTATCGTCGTTTCAGGTGTTAACTTAATCGTTTTCTTTTATATGTTTTGTTACGTAAGCCATGTTTTTCATGAATAGGTTGTATCTTATTCAGATCCAGAATGATATAAAGTCATTATACATTATTTTTAAATCATAAAATGATAATTACAATTGAATGGATACGATAGAGAATGAATCTCATCGCGTTCGTGGAGACGGTAGTCCGTACGTATGCACGAGCGACAATATCATTCTTTTGATATTAAAATAATATATAATTTGATGGTATATCATATATACAGAATCATTATCATGTTATATTTATTATTTTAATGAGTTACACATCATTATTATACCCACCCAAATAATAATATATTGAATAACAATTACACCACGACGTGGAGACGGTAAGCCGTACGTACGCACGTATGGTGACATATTATTCAAAGGGTGGATAGAATACTGAATATGGTTGTACCATATTTATAATAACATCACAGTATATATAATATAATGGAGTTATTATTTTATAATGGTAATAATAATGAAAGAAGAAGTGTAAGAAGAAAGGAACTTGAAAAGGGGTGGTGAAAACATTACCTCTTCTTCAGGTTCTTCCTTTTGATTTGATCAAAAGGGCTCCTTAGGTTAGATTAATGATCAAACTAAGGCCTCTAGGTTGTAGTGAGGGATGTTGAGAGAGTATTTGGGCAGGGTTTGGCCGAACCAAAAGGCTTTGAAGGTGTGAAGAAATGAGAAGGAGGAGTGCCTTTTTATAAGAGGGTTGAGGGAACCTTTGGAAAAGATAAAAATATTAATTTATAATAAATTCATATTCGGTTTCTAATGGATCCAAAGTTGATTATTCAAAGGGTAATGTGGGGATAGGTCTTAAAAAATTCAACCAATATAATTTAGACAGGTTTGGGTCACTATATTAACCTTATCTTTTAGTTTTAACTATTAGTTAATTAGTTTGACATTTAACATGTCACTTTGTATTTTTATATTATATAGTTAATAAACTAACTATATACATCCAAGAGACCCCATAGTGGTCCATTAATGATATTAATATCATGATATAAGTATCTTGGCCGAACATTAGATTTTTAAGAATTTAATATCAATTAATAATATAATATTTTCTTAAAAACTCTTTTATTTCAATTTTGACACTATTCAATAGATGATTTTTGTGAAACTCATAACAGAATTTATAAAATTTTAATAAGTAGGTATTACTATTCATAACAGCTATTTTGATTGGTTGTGGTGTGTTAGAATCTAGAAGTTGCGTACAATGCACGCCATTGCATTATTCGAAGGGAAACGTACCATGGATGCTTGGGGTGTTACAACTTTTCTTAAGGAAAAATTGATTTTAATTCAAATCTATAACTAGTATAATTCATTACATTAATTTCAATTCATAAAAATAAATACATAATATAAATATATCATTTATATCATTTCTCATTAGGGGTAATTTTAAGTAATTATAAAGGAGAATCATTATGATTTTTAATATAGTTTTAATAAAAATGTGTTTTGCATCAAAAAAAACCTTATAAAAAATCCATTAAAAAAGTATATAAATTTATTTAATTGAATTAAAATTAACTATAGAATATATATATTACCTTGAAATCAATTTTAAATTATAATATTACTTTTAAATAAAATAATTTGTCCAAATAATTGAAAATTTTAAACAAAACTGTATTCTTTAGTATTCACTAAAAGATATATTTTTTCCAAAAAATCCCAAATTTTAACCAAAAGGTAATTTTGATATGATAAAATAAAAATTCATATTTTTTATCAAATAAATTTTTAAATATTCAAGTAAATAATTATAATATTTACTTATAAAATGAAATAAAAATCAATTTTGAGGAAAACCTATTTTGATGAACAAAAAGACATTACCAAAAATATATTTATTATTTAATATTTATTTATATATATAAATATTAAATATTTGTGTATTTACTAAATTATTTAATCCTAATAATATCTAAAAATTTAATGGAAATGTCAAAATAGACATCTTTAATTAACCATAATTTTTTTGCTTCAGTGTAGTGTATAGAACATGATATAAAACAAATTATTCTCTTCTAAAATTGTGGGTTGTTATAATTTTAACACATCATTACATCGTTTTGACTTCAATTATTACATCACTAACACTTGTAATCAAGGATCTGGTATGTCTGAGACCTACCATCGTTGCTCTCTAGAATCCTGTCAACAGATTTACATGGTAAACCATATATCACGTGTGTCCATTATTGAACATGAAAACAAGTAAGAAGTACTACGAAGCTATCATGACCTGTCACCATAGTTTCATCCTCTTAATTTTATAAACGTGGATCTATGGTATTAATCCATTTTTCCAATAAATATGTCCACAATGATTGATCAGATGGTATTTTTTCATCCACCAGCCAAAAAACACCAAAGATGAATTAATGAGGAATGGTGGAGGAAATAAATGAAATTAAAAATGTGGAACATGCCTTGTAGAATATTAATTTTGGACTCAATTCAATAATGTTATAATGAATAATTAATATGTGCACATTAATTCAAGATTAAAATCCCCAAATTAAAAGAACAGGAATCCCATACTCACAATACAACCGTTCTATGAACCAATCCATTCATTGACTGATTTGAATTCGTTATATTATAAGAAAACATGGATTTATCTACATAAATTAAATTCACTACCTTGATATGGATCAATCGGTGATGATAAATAAGTCTCATTCATTTTTTTCGATATCCTCTATATTCATTAATGCGAATGATCCTTGATTTCCATCACCATCATTCACCAAGACTTCATCCAATGCTCTCACAAAATTATTAAGGTTATTCAACTAACCTTGTGAATTTTCCATAAGTATGCATAAATAGTTTAATACTGGGTCACAACGTCACTTTAAATAAAATTAATTAAATAATTTATTCATTCAATATTTGCGTCTATGATAACATTTTCACAAACTCCATACACCAGAAAATATTATGTCTAACCAAGGATAAAATACACACTCTAAAATAAATGATGGTTTCATATTTTAGATATGATATTCCATTTTGGATTTATTCCAATTATTTTAAATCTTCTCCAGTGTGATATTAATATTTTTAATATTTTTCAAATATCATTTTCAGGATCACTGAGCATCGAATTCTCACATTGTGTCATCACATATCTTCAAAAATATTTTGAGATATATTTCATTTTATTATAATGAAACAACCAACACATTAAAACATAGAGTACCAAATAATATATTTCAGTTCAATGGTGATTTTCTATCTATGTGTTTGGGTTTAGGTAGAAACCTTTTTAATTTTTTCATCATTTCACTAAATCTCCCTCTGGTTCAAGCACCTCTCTCCACATGCCAACATTTCATTTATACTTTTAATTAAAAAATTGATGGGGCGAATGAGTTCTCTTAACAACCCATGTTTCAAGATATCATTATTTAAGGCATTAAGTTAACTATTTATTTATTCAGTATCAGTTATTTAATATGTCTGAAATGTTCATTCATAATAAATAATTTTAACAAAAGGAAATAGTTTTTTTTGATTTCATGTAAATTTTTAAATACATAAATTGTATTTTCATTGACAACAAGTATATTAATTAGGGTGATATGTGTTATCAGGAACTATGAATTAATGATTAATTTTTGGAGGATAACCTAATTAATTAATAGTTTTTTGGGATCATTTGTTGTTACACCATGACCCTAATCACCAAGTCCAAGATAATGGTTCTACATAACATCATTAATTCATCCCTATAAACAATAGGTTTCCAACTAGTGGTGGGGGAAAAATAAGTTTTGTTAGGAGTCTATACCCACAGTATATGTTTGAGATCAGACTATAGTTCATGATAGATTAAAATATTCAATGATAATGAATAAATCAATAATCATCAATGTTACACCAAAATATAAAAAAAATAAAAACCCATGTACAATCATTATGTAATGTGGGGTAGAGAACTAAAAAATAATAATACAATCTAATTTTCATGGTAAAAATATAATTACTTAAGATAACATACCTATAGATATTGGTCGTTCCAATAAAGTCCACATTATTTTGATATTCTTGCTCAATCGTCCACCATCAATCCATTTCCCACAAATAGATCCCTAACTGCAAAATCACAAATGCAGAGAAATGATGTAGTAGGTTTCGATTACAGGACTCAGATGGATACAACAAACTATAATTAATATCACTTCATAAGATAGATGTTTTCATTCAAGGAATGTAATTAAATTATTCAACAGGATTTCATAACATATATTGTGTCCATATATATTAGCTCTGCCTACTTTGGAACTTTGTTGGAGGAAACAAAAATTGTCTTCATGATCCATCCCCCAAAAAAAGGGATAGTCCAAAACATGGATGAAATATACCACATGAATAGGTAGTCCAATACTTTTTTACCTTATTATTATCACATCTTTATTAGGGTATATTACACTAGGATTGACCTACACAATCAACTAGAGAAAAACAATAGAACAAAATATAAGATACATGATGGAAATCAAAAATTAAACATCACATAAAATCAAGTTGTTTCTTCTTCAAAAAAATCCAAATACAAGAGACAAAAACAAAGGTCAATTCTATATACATACACCTCAAGTGATTAAGAACCATTCATATGTTTCTATAGGATATTAAAACACACTCAAAATCACAAGAATAAACCATAATAAGACATTTTCCAATGTCCATGGCTTCAACCATTTGGTACATTGACGAATCAGGGTCAAGTGTCACTTTACAATCCCAACAGCACCACCAAAACCTAGAACCAAACCTAAATCAATAAAATTTTAAATCATAGATTCAAATATAAGAATAAAACAGATGCTAATGGTAGTTCAAGACCAATTACACACAATACAATATACAATTTACAATGATCTTGGTCCAAGTGTTGTGAAAATGATTATTCTTTATATCTGTGTGTTGATTCTAATATTTTTTTGTTTTATTTTCAATCCAATCCAAAACCCATTGATCCAATCAATAAATCAAGGATATATGTGGATTTTATCAAGGATATTAGAATTGAATCATTCTATAATGGGGAATAACTTACCCAATAAATAAAATAAGATCAATCAAGCATTTAAGAATCAAAGAGATGAGTTGTAAGAGAGGAATATTACTCAAAATAATCATGGGATGGATTATAAATCACTAAAAATATATTTTATAAAGGATAACTTTTTATTAATATGAGAGGATTTTATTTTTAAAAAAACATACAAAGCAGTGGGACTCAAGGGGAATTGTAAGATGATACAAGTCATCAAGTGAAAACGAGGCAGAACAAGTTCTTCTAGAAAATCCAATGACAACCATTTTAATCCATTAGATGAATGGTGGGATCTAAAATATAGTTAAGGATTCAGTTGAGTCCATTATATGGTACCTATGTCCCAATAACAAGATGGTGTAGTTTTTTTAATTGGATCTATAACATGTCAACCGACCATATTTCTTTGGTTCTGATCCACCAGAACACACTTATCCAAAAAACAATATTGAATATTCAATAAAGATATATAAAAGTTTAAATTTGAATTTATTATAATATATATGTAAAATTTATCCTCCTTTTATGATTTATCATCCCTAATAAGCATCCCTCAAGGATTTCTCAAACTATTCGGGGAACTATTCTGGAATCTCATCTTCCCACTTCAAGATCACTTCTTGATAATTCTGTTTCTTCAACTGAACCAATACATAGGGAACAATATTTCTATCATAGGAACTTATTACTTATCTCCCCTCTCCAAACTATTCACTCTAAAAAATATTTCTCAAAACAATCTCTATTTCCTAATAGTCGAGAACATTTATAGGATTGTGCTCACACATATGAAACTAAGACACATGGAAGAAAATTTGTATTCCATTGTACTATGAAGAAATATCTAATTGATAGGAAACCATCAAAATGAATTCAATGATATAAACATTTTTTATTCTTTCAATGTGGCCACTTCTTTCGATTTAATGCATGTTGGCATACCTATTACTATACATTCTCTATTTCCAAAGGCGGGTGTCTTACATCAATTTAAATAGTTATTTGTTCTCCTTGATTGAAATGAGATGATGGGATGTCATATCCTCTGTATATTGATTACTCCTAGGAACATTTCTCCTATATTGGGTCTCACTCATAGAGTTAAGTTATGTTCATGGAACTCATCCCTAGTTCCATCTATTTGTGGATGAAGGATAATTACACTACTTCCATATGGACATTCAAGTTTAGTCCTCATATGGAATAAACTTTCATTTAGGAGAGTATTCATATTTTGAATCACTGGCATGTCTATATACTGGGAACATTGGTCACTTTTATTATTCCACAATGGAGGGAATCTCATGGAGGCATCTTAGGCGTGGAACCTAAGGAATCTTGTCTTCTTCATGAGGTATCTAATTCTGAAGGTGTATATAATCAAGGGCTCTCACCTCACTCATCCCATTGATTTCATTAGGAATCAGAGTCCATATTCATATATATTCATAGTCTTTCACCATTGGTATCCAATGTTTTTAATGAGGTATTTATTTGGGATCCCAAGTTTAATGTTTTGTAGAGATGGATCAGGGCATAAGTTTAAGGTCTTGAGTTATGGAGTTCATTTCTCACGATACACCAGGGAGGTGGATCAGGGAGGTGCATATATAGTGGGGGAGACTTCACACCTTAATGTTTAACATTGGATGCATTATAATTCCATCTAGGGGTAGATCTATGAGTTTTGTCCTATAACAGGAATATTTCACACTATGAAGGTTGGTCGGAACACCCCTGGAGGTGGATCAAGGAGAAACATTTCTAGGAAGGGTCACCAAAAAGGTTTACTAGTGGACAGATAATAATACTGGTGTAGGTGGATCTATGAGGTGTGTCCCAAAAAAGAAAGATTTCTCAACATAAAGGTTGATCAGATCGTCCATTGGGTAAGATCATTGCGGTGCATAACTAGGGAGAACCATAGTATATATTTTTTGGGATTTAATCTCAAAGGGGAACCCTATGTACCCTGTTTAGAAGATAAGGATCAATCCACATAACGTTTGATGATCCAGTTTATGTTCTTCCAATTGGATCGGTCCATGTAGTTTAACATCATGCAATAAGTATGGTCACATCATTAAGGGAGTTCTGATGATGGATGGGGTGGGGGATTTTGTAGGTTTTATTCACATTTTAATATGATTTCTCTGGGTTAGAGTTGGTGTGGGGATTATGCATAGTGCTTCCTGAGGAACTTGGGGGATGCGTAGTATCTCATGTATGGGCGAATGATCTTATTGGGGTTGCGACCAAAATAAAATCAAGATGGATTCAAATGTTGGGTTTGGACTTTAGGGATTCTCCATACATATACAAGTTAACTGGTAACAAATCCCATGTTGTTAAGAAAGGTATGGGGATTATACATATTAAGGTGGCCCATAAGAGCATTTTTTGGGGCTATTGAATGAATGTGTCCCATAGGGTGAGTATGGATGTTGTTGGGGCTTATTAATTAGATATTCCCTTCGAATATATGGGGTGGATGTCCTGGTCAATAGGAAACTCTTTCATCATGTCATTCATACTTGTTATGTGAAACAAGAAGAAGCATTAGTGAGGACATTCTTGCTGCGAAAGAAGCATCAACAAGAGATGGTTTGGGGCTAATATGTGGAAGCTATCCAAGGAGGATCTCATTCCATTTTCGGAGGATCTCATTCCATGTGAGGATGATCTCTTTCCCTATGAGGTTAGGTGGTGTGGAGACCATCCCATTCCTCTCATACATGTATAATCATTTGATTATTGCATAAATTAAAGGCACGGTTTAGGATCATGTGTTTTTTATGTTGGAAAAAGTCAGTTTTATATCATGTATCCTTGATTTGGGGACTTGACTCTGTACACCTTGGGATTACATGATCACCACTAATGTGCCATTTGGAGGGGCATGGATTTAGTAATTCTATGTTAAATGAGAAGGAGGAGAGGTCATTCATGTGGTCAATGTCTGCGTTCAAATGTTGAGAAGCAACAGGAATTAGTGTACATATGCTGAGAAGAAAATGGTAAGGTTACGAATTTACTAGAGGCATAGTGGGAATAACATTACTGACCATGAAATTGTTGCATGAAAGTTACAAGGTGTGCCTCAAGTGATACTCGTAAGGTATGGGCGTTGCATGTAGGGGTTTCTTGAGCATGGTGCTCTAACAAAAGGGCTGACCATAATGTCTAAAAAAGATATTTTGTGCAAGATTGTAGGTTTTCACACGAGTTTAGGGTTTCATGTAGGGAGAGCCTTATAACACTCCTAACATGGGAAAAAAAGGGGTTGGGTTAGGATTACTCAATTATGGGCCTAGGAATTTTTGGACCCATAAGAATCATTTCATGCATGATTTTCTAAAATATGTTTTCCATGCTTTAGTGATGTCATGAAATATTTTATCTTACATACTATAGAGTGATGTTTCATCTTCTATAGAATCACTCCAAAGAAGGGGTGGTGTTCAGTGAGCTTCAATTTATAGATAAATTTTTTTATGATGGGAATGTAAGATTTAGGTTGCTTAAGGGAGAATATGTGATACATATTCCATTGTTGTGACAGTAATCCATTGACAGAAACTATTTAATATCTCCTTTGGAGCATAATTGTTCTGTGCACGTATTGGGTTTCTTGCACTCAACACCGATATATTGCACTCAATTTCCTTGTTCTTTGAGAAGTCATTATTGAAGGAATGAGAAATAAACCACATATGGAGGTATGATCTTTTTCATGTAGATTCAAATCTATCATTCATGGGAAGTAATGTGTGCACATTTCCCTTTTTGTTCTCAAGGTGGACCTTCATATCAGATGATACCTTCGGTTCACCCATTGTTAACACTATGTGCCTTCAAGTGAAATTGTATCACAAACAAAATCCCTATAGAATGTTATCTGAAAGGGAACAATAAGGTCTTATTCTATGGGAAATAGTGAAGAGAGGGATTCCCTTGCACGAGTGCATGAAAATTTCATAATTTATAACGCATGACACTTATGTGTGCATTGAAGTCCTTGCTCAATGCCTATAAATATCCATCAGGGGATGGTATGACACTTTTACGTTCCGTGTGATATGAGTCTTTCTCTGGTGTGAGTAAGTCTTCCTTTTTTATGAAAAAATGACCCTCAACCACTTCTTTCAGGCATTATATATCTTTCATGCATATGATACATGACTATAATGGAATTTTTCATGCCTTTTTCACGAAATTCACACACCATCGCCTCAAGAAGGCCAATCATTCCTTCTTATGAACACCATCACTATAATTTTTTAAACTCACCCAAAATGGGCAAACGAAATTACCCAGCTGATATTGAAGTTTTTTTCACTACTCAGAGAGAATAAATTACTATAAATCCTCAGATCCCACAATCTAGGAGGGTTGTGTTGGAAAATAATGTCATTTTGGCCATTATAAAAGAGGTACAAAAGATATATCCATTGAGAAACTATATTCCACTATATAATTTCAGGTTGGTGGATGAGGTCACCATTCCATCTCTAAATGATAACACACCACGATCATGGTTCACATGCAAATATGATCTCAATATCTAGAAAAAAACTATTCATAGCTATCTTTCTAGGGAGAATGTTAATAAATTCATTTATGCATTGAATGGGGGGACCAATACAGTTATGGGGGGCCAACTAGAAAAGGAATAATTCCCCACCCTTTATGACACAATTTTAAAAAGCAGCATGAGAAACAATAGATTGAGTTGGAACAAGGATTGTGGCCTTATATTAGGTTGAGATATCACCACCAAATGGTTGTGGGCAAACTGGGTATGATACAGTTGATTAGAGTACAAGGAATAACAACACCACATCGAAGTATATGAGGTGGTGTGGATGTCTCAACATCACTTTTAGAGTCAAAAGATTCTAATTATATACCAACATAACCAATAGTACCTAGATGAAATAAAATTCTATCTTCATATCAGGGAATTCAATATCATTTTGTGGGACATCCATTACATAAGTGGAATTCCACTTGAAGGATTTCAGTATGATGAGTTCCTTCCAACAATGATAATTTGAATGATAAGCAGAAGACTCTCATCTTGGAATAATACCATATTAAGGCACTTAAGTAGAATCCAGATCATTCTCTTATCATTCAAAAGGAAATTCAGTTCAAGGCATAGTTTGATATGATTTTGAATAAGGATCCAAACATGAGGTTGTCGGATAGGGGAAAACAGTGCCCATCAGCACTGTAGAGGAGGAGTTTAGGATCATACTGGTTAATACCGGAATAATGAATGATTTTGAAATAGGGGAACAACGTGGTGGGAGGTTGGGATCCATTAGTCTTTTACACCACATTTCATGTCAAAGTCCTAAGAAGTTGGATTATTTTGATCAGTGACACACCGATTGTACTACTACCAGGGATTCTGGTGATGGGGATAATTATGGTGGATGGAATCGAATTCATCTTTGGGGTACCTATGTTGGACAAAATCTATGGCCTATTGGTCCATATTTTGAGGGGAAGCACAACATGGAGGAACATTAAACCATTCTAGTTCTTGCATAGATGTATCTTAACACTCCTCATGGGTTACAAAATCCTGAATTCTATCAGCCCTCCCAACACTGGCCCATGAAAGTCTCTATAGCATTTTTATGGGGTTTGGATGGTTAGACAAGACAAGGCCAGAGTCACCATTCATATCAGAAGCCACAATATTTTCAAATTTGATTCCTTATCAACTCCAGTTGGTCCAATTGTGAAAACCTATAAGGCATAAAGAAACATAATGAATTACTATATAGTTTCATATGTTTAGTGAAGATGGATAAGATCAAAGATCATGTACATAGTGATACGTGCATGTTGTACTGGTATTTGAAGTAGTTTGGGATACTTAAACGAGAAATGAAGAGAGTCTATATGGGTTTTTTTGGGGAGTGGAATCCTTGTATCCTTTGTCTATTATGGTGTATTATGGTGAATTCAGGGTTAGTGTAAAACATTGGGTTTTTTCCAACCAACATTGACACTGTGCTATCGATGGAAAAACCAATCAACTAGGTCAAAACATATCCAGAGGTAATCTTGTAAAAGTGTACTCCTGTGTTTTAATAGGATATAAGGGATATAGAGCCTCAAGGAGGTTATCGGGGTGCCCCCTGAGGAGTGAGATAATCATTGGGGACATCTCAAGCTAGAATGGTGGTGGGGTCATCATAAGGTGTGGTCATACCCTCACCTTCTAGAGGTGAAGGGTATCAGATATGACCTTATAAGAAAGAAAGAGGATTCCATGTTGAGACAAGAAGTGCATGGGGGGGTCATGGGATGAGGACGAGGCTCCTGATATGGCCAGCTACCAATGATATCTATCCCTCTCTCTAGAGTTATTGGAGGCTTCTTCGAACATCACTAGAAATGAAAGAATTTTGGCAGAAGATGAAGATAGATGAGAGTGATCTAGCAGAAGTCATGCCCATTAAAATTTCAAAAAAGGTTAGGTTCCATCATATTCATGTATATCTGATGAACATGGACACATAAACATGTTAGTGGTGTCATTATGACATCTGATCCACCCTGATGTGAGTGATGTTTAGAGACGAATCAAATCGGGAGGAGAAGTAAATAGTTGATGTTTCATCATCTCAAGAGTAATCACCCGACAAGGAGGCACAAGATTCCAATAATAAATATTTATGGGGTTCATCATCTCAAAAAGGTATTCTGAAAGAAATTGATTAAATCTCGGCCTATAATGAAGACATAGTTGAGTTTCATGAAGAAATCCTTAACTTATATTCCTTCTCTAAGCCCTACCCTTTCATTATCCCAATTTTTTAACAAAAAACTCTTCCTTAACATGATCATATTGAAAATGGGAAAGGTTTCTCAACTAAAGAGGGAAGTGGTGCACTGATAAGTGTAGAGGAGAATACAACAAGGAACCCCCTTGAGAATGAAGTACCTGGTGGGCCAGGCATAGTCATGGAGGTCTGGGTGATAGCCTAGAAGCCCCAGGTTCTCCCAATAATTTTTGGTGGTCCCCACCCTGGCATTCAAATAGTGGATCCCACTATTGAGGATGATGTACAAATTGTTTGAATCATCATAAAAATCCATCTTCCTTTAGGTAAGAATATATTTCAATTCACTTTTCCTCAGTCATATTTTCATGGTGCATTTGCATCGACGTGCTTTTCTTAATGCATCTCCCACTTGATCACCATAGGATTTGGTGACACTAGTTGTTGAAGTACCAACTGGTGTCATGGGGTTTATAGTGGTGGATATACATACTAATACTCAAAGGATCAAGTTCCAATGCTCAGATCTAATAATTTTCATGTTCTCACATAAATTCAACTAGCCATTTGCATAACCTACTTGACAGACATGTTCTTGTTCCATGTAGTACATGAATGTCTATGAGCCTCAAATGAGGATATAAATGATTCATCTAGAATCCATTCCATAATAGATATATCAGTAGTTGAGGATTCATTCGTTCAAGATTAACTAGACTTGGTCCGGGGGGACAACCTGTTGCGGTCATGGGTGAAACCACTAGTGGGGTAGAGCTTGAGGCTGAAAGAAATGGTGATGCCAATGAAGGGTCAATTGAAAACAACCAACCTCTTGACATAGTGCCTGATATGACCCAGATGACCCAACAATTTCATTCCTTGAGGCATTTCCTGATTATGATCCCACACCTCCCGATGTGAGAGAATATTCTAGGTCCAAGGCCACTAACGAAATTCACATAGTCCGGTGGTGGGAGTGGAGGTACAAATAGAGTTTCATCACCCATAATTAAGAACCATAATTGGTTAATTTCATGTGTACCTCCTCCTATGGATGTATAATTTGAGTACTAGTGTTTTGGATGCAAGTGGTTTCCGTATACTAGTTTTTGAATTTCATATGGTGTGGGTGCATGAAGGAATCCATCATTTGGATTTTTCCTGGTGTTAGAAAATATATGATTTCATCATAAAGCTCCAAGAGTCCAACCAGGAGACACAACAACTAGAAAGAAAAATGAATTTTTTCCTTCCTCAGCACTCAATCAAATATAATCAAACAACTAAGGAATCAACTGGGGGAGGATGAGAATAAAATAAAGTAGGTAAATGGTCATATAGATGACCATGTTGAGTGAGACGAGGAATGGATCATAGAAGATGATCTTTATATGGAAGTCAATGAGAATGAATACGATTTAAAGGGGTTTTAGTAAGTCTTGTATGCCACATACCAGTAGATGGGAGAGCTAACTTACTGTATTTTCATGGTGGATCTGAAGGTTCTATTTTTCTAGGAATCAAGAGAGTCTCCAACATGTGGATGACCCTAAATAATTCCATAGTTTTATTGTTTTAATTTTTTAAAAACATTTTTCATTGTATAGAAATAGATTATTATATAATATTAATTTCTATACATAAATTATATTTGTATGAAAACCAACAACATGTACCAATTATCACATGGTTTATACCTAGTGTGAGAATAAAGAGACAACCATGTGATTTATCTTCATGGGAGAGTGCTAGATAATCATTGAGAACTCAGGTTCTACTGTTGTGGACTGAACATAGAGAGGATTTATGATTATAGGGGCTAAAAATAATGAAAAAAGCTCTTAGAATAGCCAATTTAATTTTACAATGTGATCTGATTCAAGAATGAGACATTTTTAGGGGTTCCGTATTCTACCCAAACAATAGGGAATAGAAAGGTGTGAATTAAAATGCCAAAAATATAAAACACATGGAGGTTGGAATCCCTATATAGGATAAATACTGACCATGATCAAAACAAAACATCAATATATATTATCTTATAATGGGATAAAATAAGCAATTGTCAACCACTAAACATATTTGAAACACAAATCTTGTTTGATTTCCATCCAAAAATCTTCTTGGGAATTGGCACATGATGATAGATGAGTTTTTTCAAACACCGTGCCATTAGAGGATCCCTTCATACATGGAGGATGATATATATCCAAACATGGGGCACACCAAGTATTGAAATAGATGATGGAATGTTCAAATGGATCAAACACTCTTGGAAGCATGCCACAGTGGATTAAAGAACATTGGTGTAGGTGTATTGGTCTGAACAATGGTAAAACCCATCTCCCATAGGAGCATAAAATAAAATTCTAAATTAAAGATGAAAATGTGAATGCTTTTTTATATTACCACCACCAAAGGAGACGACCTCTTAGGTGAGGTCCTAGGATTCCATACAGTTTAACATCATATAATGAGGATAATGGAGGATGTATTCTTAAAGGGATATTCATGGAGTGGGAACTATAACCTGACATGAATGAGGACCACAGAGTCTCAGTGCCACACCATGAATTCACAATAGGATTGACACAAGTTTTAAAGTCATGATTCTTGGACATAAAATCCTAGTTTATTGTCAAATGGTTTGGTTAGGGGTTCCTTTCTCAAATTTAACCATATCAGTACACACCCCAAAAAAACATCAATACCCACAGGATTCATGATTGATATGGGAAATACTGAATGGTAAAGGGGTGTTCCTGACATGTGGAAGTGCACATTAGGCGTGAGGAGACACTGGGTTGATAATTTTCCAACAAATTTGACCTGCCGACTAGATGCAGGAAAATGCATGGAGGGGTGACACCAATGGTTTTGGAATTCCACTATGATGCATGGAAGTTGAAAGTAAGTAATCCCAGACATTCGAGAACTGAATAAGGAGTGAGAAATGGGTGGGTATTGATAGTTGAACATGTTCAAAACATAGGGACCTCAACTACACCAGTCGGGAATGGGGTGAGAAAATGAAAAATCGACTGTTGACCATGTTTGAAACATAGGATCACCCATTTTTAATGTAGAGACCCAAAGATTGACGTACATGGACATTACATTAGTTTTGCAGAATACTGAGTACATAACAAAAACAAACACACAAGGACTGTAATAGTTTAGTGTCTTTGGAAAATTGGAATATAATCTTCTAATCATGGTGAACGATATTCAACATCTCCCATAAAGATCTTCCCTTTTTTTCTTACCTAAAACCTTTCTTTATATCCTGGGAAAAAACATAAAAGGGGTGATCTCAAATGCCCATTAATGGAAAACATAGAGAACATAAAACAATCCATAAACATTTGAATGCAAAAACTTGAACATAAAATCTAAACATCAAAATTTTGAGGAAAGACATGAATCTTGGAAGTACGTAAGGCATATATCATAAGGGAACATCAATCATGATAAAATAGCATGGGAATAAAAAATGTAATTATGGAAAAAAAATTAGCACATGATATGATTTCCATAGTAGCCAAGGCATTGCTGCCAAGACCATCTTAGTGGACAAAGTCTCTTTCTGAATCGAGTTCACTCCTCGTTTCAGTCCTATAACATTGAACCAGATTAACTTATTGTTCCAGCAATGTCTATATCATGATATATAAATCTTTACCCAATGCATTGGAAGGAGATATAGGTCCCACCCATCTTATAATGAAATCATTCTTACTTGTTCCACAAAATAAACATGAATCATTCATCATAACCCAAAGAATAAAATGGATTTCATAAACATCATCTCATCAAAACATAATCCATATAAATAATGGATATCATTTCATCATAACAAAAGTGAAACCATGTAAATCATAGAGACATTATACTTGAAACATACACATATGAAATAATTTCATCATAGATGGAAATTGGTTTTGATAAAACACTTGAAATGAATTCTTGAGGAAAATATCCTTTCTTCTTAAAAATCATATTCTTTTCACAAAATGTCATTCAATTTTAAAAGAAAAGTATTTTTTTGAAAATATTCATTAAATATTTTGGAGGATGATTCATTAAAATAAGGCCTCATAAAATCGTAAAAATCATTTCCTGTCGTATAAGTTAAAAAAACATTATTCTCGTACTTTTACCGGAAAAGTCATAAAGTACATCCTAAATGAATGTTTTCATACATAACATGTAGTAAAAGTAAAAAATAGGTAAAAGGATATTAAACATACATGAAAACACTTTTATAAAACATGGACATGGATGATAACAATAACCCCAGTAAATAGTTACAAATAAGCAATCTTGGATAAAATTGAGATTTGCAAAATTATCCCTTACCTCAGGTCCGATATGCTTTGTACGTATCTGAACCTCCTATATAATGATTTAAATAATGTCATTGACTTATTACATAATAATAATCATTGTTATGATATCATATATGGTTCACTTATGACTTTATATTACCTGTTATTTTTTATGTTCCATGTTAAAGCAGTGTTTTGGGTTAAATCGTTTTTTATCGTACGTGTTTGGACTTGTTGTTCTTGATATTATTACTTATATCCTGATTTTCTTAATTATAGAATGTAAAACAAGATTTATATATAATATATATTCAGTATATACATATATATATGATAGATCGATTAAATGGAATAAAATACACCATTCATGGAGACGGTAGGCCATACGTACACATGAACATTGTTTTCGTTTCCTTATTGAATTGAATGAAATTAAGAAGATGACATACATATATATATAAATAAATCTAGTATAATTATTATTTCATATATTTCATGATTACTTATTATATATACTTTATAATCATTCATGAATGGTTAACATGGAGAATGAATCGCATCGCGTCGTGGAGACGGTAGTCCGTACGTACGCACGAGCGATGATATCATTCCCATGATCGTGGAATTTCATTGAAGTGTCTGTATAATATTTAAAAATCAATATAACTTTCCAATAATCATATATATTTTTTTATTTACACCATTATACCCATCCATGTAAGGTGGTGGTCGAAAACATATTACACCACGTCGTGGAGACGGTATTCCATACGTACGCACCTGCGGTGATTTCGTTTTCCGTAGGATGGATATATGGTGAAATAGGGTTGTTTCAAACTTATAATAACATATCAGTATATGAGTGATACTGATGTTATTACTTCGTAATGAAATAACTAAAAAAGAATAAGTGGAAGAAGAAATAAAGTAAAAAGAATCGGTAACGGACATTACCTGTTCTTTGAAGCGCCTCTTTGAGACCTCCTCTTAGGGTACTAAAATTGGTCTTTGAAGAAGACCAGAACCTCTAGGATGTTTCTAGGGAAGTGGATAAGAGAAATTGGTAGGGTTTGGATGAGCTTTAAGGCTCAAATTGGTGTGACTAAGAGAGGGAGGAGGTTCCCTTTTATAAGGGAGGAGAGGGGCACCTTTGGAATAACTAAAAATATTATATTATTATAATGTAATATTAGGTATTCAATATTATTATAAAGATAGACATAACTTTAAGTTAAATAATTTTTCTTTTACCGTGTCTTCTTGTTTTCTAAAACTATAAGGTTTATAAACATACTATAACAAGACAAATGAACCCCAATTTGTTTCTTAATAGTATATATAACCTTATATAAGTCCTTTGGCCGAAACTTATATTATTAGGAATAAAATAACAATTAATAATATAATATTTGTTTTAAAAACGATTTTATGTCAATTTTGACAGTATTTGGTAATTTATTTTTGTGAAAATAATAACAGATTGATTAGTTCAAAAAAAGTTAACTAAATAAATACTAACATGTCATATTAACCTATAAAATTTTTGGAATTCATAAAAATTCTAAAATTACATTTATTTATGTATTTATAACGTCCATTATGTCAATATTTCATTAATAAGATAATTACTGCAACATCATTGTGTCATAAATAAATTAAATAATTTAATGTCTAAAAATTATAAATAAACTACCATTATGTAGGAAATATTTTTATCCGTCTAATGAATATTTATAGTCGAATTTTTATAATGTATAACCCTATATTAAAAATGATTTAGTTATTAAACATTTATTTTAACTATTTTAACCCTTCTTTAAATAAATTAATAATAAATGTCCTAATCTAATCCAAGTGGGACTAAATGGTCATATTTTATTCATAAGTTTGTTTTTGGTTGAATTAAACTTATCCAATAGAATTAGGACATGTGTTAGGGTAATAATAATATCATTTTTACCCTTAATGGCCCTATTTACTTTTAACCGTGGTAAAAAAAAGGAAAAAGTTACTATTCACAAAAATATATTTTCATCACATTGAACCACATTTTAGTCCTTGATATTAACCATGTCTCTCAGATTTTTGTAATTCCACTCACAGAAGCGGTAAAATTATGTTTTATGTGAATTTGCAAATTCTCCTATGAGGTGGGTAAAAGACGGTGAAAAGTTCAATAAAATTTTTATATATCTAAAATTTTTATAAAATGACTCCAATGACTTAAATTGAAATTATATAGGTATTATGTATCAATTTTTACTTAAAATAAATTTAAATAAAATAAATAATTATTTAAATAAAAAGTCGGTTTTTGAATAGTAACCCATTGATTTCACTATTCATCAAAAATTGAATCTTTTAAGAAAAATACCAAAAATTCACCCTAGGCTAATTTCAATATTCTGAATCCAAAAATGAAGTCCATTTTGAAAGATAAAATTTCAAAAATTGGTTATTACTATTCATAACTGTAACGGACCCTAAGGTTGATATACATGGACATTACATTCCTTTAGTGGAATACTTAATACATAACAAAAACAGACACACAAGGATCATAATAGTTTAGTGTCTTTGGAAACTCGGAATATAATCTTCTAATCGTGGTGAAAGATCTTCAACATCTCCCATAAGATCTTCCCCTTTTTGTTTTCTTACCTCAAACCTTTCTTTAAATCCTGGGGAAAAGAAAACATATAAAGGTTGAGGTCAAATGCTCAGTAAGTGTAAGCATGGATAAAATAAAACAAATCATATACATTTGAACTTAAAAACATGAACATAATATTTAAACATCAGAATCTTGAGCAATGACATAAATCATGGAAGTACGTAAAGCATAGATCAAAAAGAAACATTAATCATGATAAAATTACTTGGAAATTAAACATGTAATTGTGGCAAACCATTAAGAACATGATATGATTTCCATAGTATCCAAGGCATTGGTGCCAAGACCATCTTAGTGGACAAAGTCCCTTTCTGATTCGAGTTCACTCCTCGTTCCAGTCCTGTATTACTAAACTGGTTTAACTTGTCATTCCAGCCAAGTCTATCTCATGAGATATAAATCTTTACCCAATTCATTGTAGGGAGATATAGGTCCCACCCATCTCATAATGAAATCAGTCTTACTTATGCCACAAAATAATCATACATCATTCATAATAACCCAATAAATAAAATTGGTTTCATAAACATCATCCCATCATTACATAATCCATATAAAAGAAATCTATATAATTTCATAATAAGGAAAGTTAAACCATGTAAATCATAGAGACATTATACTTGAAACATACACATATGAAATAATTTCATTTTAGATGAAAAATGGTTTTGATAAAACACTTGAAATGAATTCTTGAGGAAAATATCCTTTCTTCTTCAAAATCATTTTCTTTTTACAAAATCTCATAAAATTTTAAAAGAAAAGGATTTTGTTGAAAATAGTCATGAAATATTTTGGAGGAAGCTTCATGAAAATAAGGCTTTATAAAACCGTAAAAATCCTTTGATGATGTATACGTTAAAAAAACATTTTTCTCATACTTTTGTCGAAAAAGTCAAAAAAGTACCTTGTAGGGTAAATAAAAGAAGATTCCTTCCATACCAAGGGGTAAAAGTCAAAATGGGTAAAAAGGACATTAAACATACATGAATACATTTTTATAAAACATGGACATGAAAGATAGCAATAGCCCTAATAAATACTTACAAAAAAGCAATCTCGGAAAAAAATGAGATTTGCAAAATTATCCCTTACCTTAGGTCCGATATGTTTCGTACGTATCCAAACCTCCTGTATAATGATTTAAATAATGTCATTGACTTATTACATAATCATATTAATTTTTATTATATCATATATGGTTCACTTATGACTTTATATTACCCGTTCTTTTGTAAATTCTTGTTAAAGTAGCGTTTTGGGTAAAATTGTTTCATTTTCCGTTCCTGTTTTAACTTGTAATTATTCATATGATTACATAGATCATGATTACTTACATCCAAAATGTAAAACAAGATTTATATATAATATATATTCAGAATATACATATATATACATGATTGATAAATGGAAAGAAATACACCATTCATGGAAACGGTAGGACGTACGTACGCATGAATGTTGTTTTCGTTTCCTTATTGAATTGAATGGAAATAAGTAGATGACATAAATATATATATACATAAATCCAGTTGCATTATTATGTCATATATTTCATTATTACTTATTATATATACTTTATAATCATTCTTGAATGGTTATCATGGAGAGTGAATCTCATCCCGTCATTGAGACGGTATTACGTACGTACGCACGAGCGATGATATCATTCCCATGATCGTCGAATTGTATTAAAGTGTTTGAATAATATTACAGAATCAATATCACTTTAAAATAATCATATATATTCATTACATTCACCATTATACCCATCCATGTAAGGTGGTGGTTGAAATTAGATTACACCACGGCGTGGAGACGGTATTCTGTACGTACGCACGCGCGGTGATTTCGTTTTCCGTAGGATGGATAGATGGGGAAATATAGTTGTTTCATACTTATAATATAAAATAATTATATTAGTGATAATGTTGTTATTACATCATAATTAAACAACTAAATAAGAAGAAGTGGAAGAAGAAATAAAGTAGAAAGAATCTGTAACAGACATTACCTCTTCTTTGAAGCGCCTCTTTGAGACCTCCACATAGGGCACTAAAATTGGTCTTTGAAGAATACCAGAACCTCTAGGATGTTTCTATGGAAGTGGAGAAGAGATTTTGGTAGGGGTTGGCCGTGCTTGATGGCTCAATGTGGTTTGAGGAAGAGAGGGAGGAGGTTCCCTTTTATAAGGGAGGAGAGGGTCACCTTAGGAAAAACTAAAAATATTATTTAATTATAAAGTCATATTCGGTTTTTAATATCTCCTAATTGATTTATTTCAAAGATAAGGTGGTGATGGGTCGAAATACTATCATCCAACAGAATTTATACATGTTTAGGTATCTATTTTAACCTTATCATTTATATTTAACTTTAAGTTAGATAATTTAACTTTTACCGTGTCTTCTTGATTTCTTACACTATATGGTTAATAAACTTACTCTAACAAGACAAACGAATCCCAAGTTGTTTATTATCAATATATATAACCTTATATAAGTCATTATGCCGAATCTAAGATTTTTAAGAATAAAATAAAAATTAATAATATAATATTTTTAAAAAAACTATTTTATGTCAATTTTGACACTATTTGGTAGTTGATTTTTTTGAAAATAATGACAGAAATATTAGTTAGAACAAAGTTGATTAAATAAATAATAACTTGTAATATTAACCTATAAAATTATTGTAATTCATAAAAAGTCTCAAATTACATTTATTTTGGTATTTATAACATCAATTATGTCAATATTTTATTAATAATATAATTGCTGCATCATCTTTGTGTCATAAATAAATTAAATTATTTAATGTCTAAAAAATATAAATAAAATACCATTATGTTGGAAATATTTTTATCTTTCTAATGAGTATTAATAGTCGAATTTATATTATGTATAACCCTATATTAAAAATAATTTACTTATTAAACATTGATTTTAACTATTTTTACCCTTCTTTAAATAAATTATTATTAAATGTCCTAATATAATCCATGTGGGCCTAAATGGTCGTATTTTATTCCTAAGGTTGTTTTTGGACGAATTAAACTTATTCAATAGAATTAGAACATATGTTAGGGTAATAATAATATCATTTTTACCCTTAATTATCCTATTTACTTTTAACTGTGGTAAATAAAAGTAAAAAGTTACTATTCACCAAAAATTATTTTCATCTCATTGAACCACGATTTATTCCTTGATATTAACCGTGTCTCTCGGATTTTTGAATATTCAATTCACCGAAGAGGTAAAATTTATTTTAAATTAAAACAGTCAGTTTTTTAACTACCACTAAGTGGTTTCACTATTCATCGAAAATTGATGTTTTTCATAAAAATACCAAATATTCTGCCCAAGAATTATTTGATATTCCAAATTCAGAATTGATTTATATTTTTATAAATTTATAACATATTAGTGGCATTAATTAAATTTAAATTAAATTCCAGTTATCAAAACAAATAGCGTGTTTTTAAGAAACAAAAACAATCAAAAGATTGATTCTTATTTATATCCAATTTCAAAGTGAAATTAATTCCAATGAATAAAATTGGATTAAATGGTAAAAATATATTCTAATTACACTTTAAACCCAATTAAAAAGTTATTATATACATATAAATAATTGCGATGATTTTTTTTTTAATTTAAAATATAGTGTGTTTTTACTATTCATTAAAATATGAATGTTATCCAAATAATTTGAAACATTTATCCAAAGTAAATTTTTATATCCATATTCCAAAGAAGAATTTTATTTTTTCAAATTGAAATTATATACAAGTCAAAAACAATATTTAAAGTGGGTGCCCCATCAAAAGGCGACAAAACTACATTTTTTGAAAATTTCTTATTTTACTCGAAAAATTGATTTTGTTCTCATACCATGTTCTAGAAAATGTGTAAGATGAATAAAAATTTTATAAAATTCAAAATGTAGTTTATACTATTCATAATGGGTATTTCATATAACATATCGTTGTTTTGCGAACTTAGTATTGCGTACAACACACACTATCGTGGAAGGTCGTGATTGCGCGTAAGGCAAGCCAAGTCAGGGATGCATGTTGTGCAAGATACATTTGGTGTAGCGTACAAGACAAGACATTAATGAAATTAAAAAGAATATTTTTCATAAAATCTCAGGGTGTTACATTCTACCCCCCTTAAAATGAATTTCTCCCTTGAAATTCGTCGGGGTTATAAATGGTTTAGTACTCGGAAGTTTGTTTAATAGAAACCCACATCATAAAAAGGAATACCAAAACTTGGCTTTAAAAACTAAAGTATGAAATGTAATGGTTACCCAAATTAACTCCTCACTGGGTTTCCATGTAGGAGAACATAGGTGAAAATATGGATATGGAAGAAAAATCTAACCATCAAGTTTTGATGGAGAGTGGTAGAGAACATGGCTATGAAAAATCTATCAATCACAAAGCAATAGATTTGTGATAATCTGAGGTACAATCTGATTCATCGGATATAAGGGCACTAGGACAACATTTTTGGTTTTCAAGATCATTTCCCTAAAGTTGATGAAATTGGAATTAGAATAAATACTTTCGTGATTTTGGTACAGTCTCACCGTTGGTCATTCTTTGGACAATTTCCACTTTATCTCTTAAAGAAATGAAGTTGAATTTGTCATTTGTGAAGTGTTAGAAGATCATGTGATAGAATGATAGGTCATTCCATCTGTCGCAAACAAAAGGTTATAAAAGTTATCAAAAATACATAATTCCATCTATAGTGAGATTAATCATATATGGTTCCTAAAATGGACTTTTACTTCATATATCATAATACTTAATATAATAAAACTAATTTCTACTAAACAGGGACTTCTTGTAGGCCAGTGGTAGGTGATAAAGGCCAGTCATACTTTGGTTGTGGGTTTGATTCCCACAGCCTTGTCCGATGCGATGGGCTGTCACCTGTCCTGCAGGTTGTCCTTTTTCTAAAACTACATTACTATAACATCCCATCAATAATATCGAAAAAAGTTATATCCTTAAACAATACTAACTTATGTCAAAAATAATACTTTCCAATCTTTAGGCTTATCTAAAATACTTCGGTCCAAGCTCATAGTAAAAAGAAAATGATTACTTGAAATGTCATCAATGAAGAATGTGAATACCATCATTTATCCCCCATATATCTTGTTGGTCACATTCCAATCATGTGAATACCTTAATCATGTATTCTCTTGAAAAATGAATACCCATTAAACCTTAGTGAAAACATGAATGCTGTCAAAAGTTAACTCTTTCCTCATACCAAAATCCGAAAATTCTATACACTCAAACCATGATATAACCTTCTCCTTGTATCAGTCATGATCTGATGAATACTATCAAACATTTAATTTTCTCCTTTTCCCTTCATTATGCGCACATCATCTACTTTCCAAAAATATGTGAACAACCATTCATGGTTACTGGTACCATTAATCAAACACTTTCAAAACATAAGGAAAGACAACAGTGTAACAATCCTTAGATGTCTCTTTATTCCATAGTACCATGAGATTACTTATACAACATTACACTTGATAAAAATGTAATCATTCCACTACCTTCTTAAACCATTGACCGAGCTTCAACAATTCTTTCATCTCATATATCATTTGTAGTCTCTTCATCATCATCAACATAAATACTACCTATACGACCATACTGATTCTCTTCATGAGACTTTCCCTTAGGGAATTGGTTTGCATAATGCCCATACATTACACATTTAAAACATTTAACCATTGTTGATGTCGTAACAATACCATTATCCTAATCCATGGTGTTAACTGAACCTTTTCCTTTGCACTTACTGGCTTTGTGTCCTTCTTTTCTACACCCAAAGCATCTTCTAGTTCCTTTGAAACAATCTCCCTGATGCCTCTTCCCACATGATTTACATGAGGGAATTTGAACTTTCTTTCCTCTATGATCATCATGAAACTCCATCATTCTCTTATTATCTGAGTCGGGAAACATACCAAAGTTGATATTATTGATCTTATTATGAGATTTATAATTAGGCATCATAACGATGTTCAAAATTCCAAATCCCGTTTCATTTGGTTTCTCATGAAGAATATCATTCCATTGCCCGTCATATCTTCCATTATCATGAATCATCCTGTTTCCAGCCATTTTCTAAAACCCAAAAAGAATAGTGTGAGAGGAAAAATTCATGCTATGGAATACAACATAGTAAAGGGGGTGCACTTTGAATATCTAACATCGTAGGTTAAATTATAAGATTTTTACCGTAGTTCTAGTAATATTTCCTATACGTATACTTATCCTTAGGGGCATCCCAAGACATACCTTAGAAATATCTCTAGGGATCTCACTAACGTTTTCGCATCCTAGTTTCCAAAGGTTGACTAAACCTTTCCTCTGATACCAACTATAATGGACCCGAAGCTTGATGTACATTGACATTACATTACATTAGCAGAATACTTAATACATAACAAAAAAATAAACACAAGGATTGTAATAGTTTAGTGCTTTGGAAACTCAGAATATAATCTTCTAATCGTGGTGAAAGATCTTTATCATCTCCCATAAGATCTTCCCCTTTTTTTCTTACGTAAAACCTTTTTTAAATCCTGGGGAAAAGAAAACATATAAACGGTGAGCTCAAATGCTCAGTAAGGGTAATAATGGATAAAATAAAACAAATCATATACATTTGAACTTCAAAACATGAACATAATATTTAAACATCAGAATCTTGAGCAAGGACATAAATCATGGAAGTATGTAAGGCATAGATCATAACGAAACATTAATCATGATAAAATATCATGGAAATTAAACATGTAATTGAGGCAAACCATTAAGCACATGATATGATTTCCATAGCAGCCAAGGCATTGCGGGAAAGACCATCTTAGTGGACAAAGTCCCTTTCTGAATCGAGTTCACTCCTCATTCCTGTCCTGTATTACTGAACTGGTTTAACTTTCTGTTCTATCCATGTCTATATCATGAGATATAAATATTTATCCATTGCATTAGAGGGAGATATAGGTCCCACCCATCTCATAATGAAATAATTATTACTTGTGCCACAAAATAAACATACATCATTTATAATAACACAATAAATAAAATGGGTTTCATAAACATCATCCCATCATTACATAATCCATATAAAAGAAATGGATATCATTTCATAATAAGTAAAGTGAAACCATGTAAATCATATATACATTATACTTGAAACATACACATATGAAATGATTTCATCGTAGAAGAAAAATGGTTTTGATAAAACACTTGAAATGAATTCTTGAGGAAAATATCCTTTCTTCTTCAAAATCATTTTCTTTTCACAAAATGTCATGCTATTTTAAAATAAAATGATTTTGTTGAAATTGTTATGAAATATTTTGGAAGAATATTCATGAAAATAAGAATTTATAAAACTGTAAAAATCCTTTCATGCCGTATACGTAAAAAAAAACATTTTTCTCAAACTTTTGTCAGAAAAGTAAAAATAGTTCCTTGTAGGGTAAATAAAAGAAGATTCTTTCCATACCAAGGGGTAAAAGTAAAAATGGGTAAAAAGGACTTTAAAATACATGAATACATTTTTATAAAACATGGACATGGATGATAGCAATAACCCCAGTAAATACTTAAGAATAAGAAATCTCATATAAAAATGAGATTTGCAAAATTATCCCTTACCATAGGTCTGATATGCTTCTTACGTATCCAATCATCATGTATAACGATTTAAATATTGTCATTGACTTATTACATAATCATATTAGTTTTTATTGTATCATATATGGTTAACTTATGACTTTATATTACCTGTTCTTTTGTAAATTCATGTTAAATTAGCGTTTTTGGTAAAATCATTTCATTTGTCGTTGGTGTTTTAACTTGTAATTATTCATATGATTACGTAGATCATGATTACTTAAATCCATAATTTAAAAAATTATTTATATATAATATATATTCATAATATACATATATATAAATGATCAATAAATGGAAGGGAAATACAACGTTCTTGGAGACGGCAGGCCAAACGTACGCGTGAACGCTATTTTCGTTTCCTTACTGAATTGAATGGAATTAAGTAGTTGAAATAAATATATATATACATAAATCCAGTAGCATTATTATTTCATATATTTCCTGATTACTTATTATATATACTTTATAATCATTCTTGAATGGTTATCATGGAGAGTGAATCTCCTCGTGTCGTGGAGACGGTATTCCGTACGTATGCATGAGCGATGATATCATTCCCATGATCGTAGAATTGTATAATGTGTATGTATAATATTAAAAAATAAATATCACTTTACAATAATCATATATATTAATTACTTTCCCCATTATACCCATCCAATTAAGGTGGTGTTGGAAAATAGATTACACCACGGCGTGGAGACAGTATTACGTACGTACGCACACGCGGTGATTTCGTTTTCCGTAGGATGGATATATGGTGAAATATGGTTGTTTCATACTTATAATAACATATCAGTATATGAGTGATACTGATTTTATAACTTCATAATGAAACAACTAAATAAGAAGAACTGGAAGAAGAAATAAAGTTGAAAGAATCAGTAATAGACATTACCTCTTCTTTGAAGTTCCTCTTTGAGAACTCCACTTAGGGCACAAAAATTGGTCTTTGAAGAAGACCAGTACCTCTAGGATGTTTCTAGGGAAGTGGAGAAGAGAATTTTTCAGGGGTTGGCTGAGCTTGAAGGCTCAATGTGGTGTGAGGAAGAGAGGGAGGAGGTGCCCTTTTATAAGGGAGGAGAGGGGAACCTTAGGAAAAACTAAGAATATTATTTTATTATAAAGTAATATTCGGTTATTAACAGCTCCAAATTGATTTATTTCGAAGATAAGGTGGGTATGGGTCAAAATACCCTCATCCAATATTATTTAGACAAGTTTAGGTATCTATATTAACCTTATCATTTAGATTTAACTTTAAGTTAGATAATTTAACTTTTACTGTGTCTTCTTTTTTTTTCTTACACTGTAAGGTTAATAAAAGTACTATAACAAGCCAAACGAACCCCAAGTTGTTTAATATTAATATATATAACATTATCTAAGTCATTTGTCCGAAACATATATTTTTAGAAATAAAATAACAATTAATAATATAATATTTGTTTTAAAAACTATTTTATGTCAATTTTGACACTATTTGGTAATTGATTTTTGTGAAAGTAATAACTGAACGATTAGGTCGAAAAAAGTTAATTAAATCACTTATAACATGTCATATTAACCCATATAATTATTGTAATTCATAAAAAGTCTCAAATTACATTTATTTTGGTATTTATAACATCAATTATGTCAATATTTTATTAATAATATAATTACTGCTTCATCTTTGTTTCATAAATAAATTAAATTATTTAATGTCTAAAAAATAGAAATAAAATACAATTATGTAGGAAATATTTATATCTTTCTAATGAATATTTGTAGTCGAATTTATCTTATGTATAACCCGATATTAAAAATGATTTACTTATTAAACTATGATTTTAACTATTTTAACCCTTCTTTAAATAAATTAATATTAAATGTCATAATCTAATACATGTGGGCCTAAATGGTTATATTTTATTCCTAAGGTTGTTTTTGGTCGAATTACACTTATCCAATAGAATTAGGACACGTTTTGGGGTAATAATAATATCATTTTTACCCTTAATTATCCTATTTACTTTTAACCGTGGTAAATAAAAGTAAAAAGTTACTATTCAGCAAAAATTATTTTCATCTCATTGAACCACATTTTAGTCCTTGATATTAACTGTGTCCCTTGGATTTTTGAAATTCAATTCACAGAAGTGGTAAAATTTAATTTAAATTAAAAAAAGTCAATTTTTTAACAACCACTATGTGGTTTCACTATTCATCGAAAATTGAAGTTTTTCAGAAAAATACCAAAAATTCAGCATAATAATTATTTGACATTCCAAATTCCAAATTGATGTCTATTTTTTCAAATTCATAACATATAAGTGGCATTAATTAATTTTAAATTTAATTCTCGTTATCAAAACAAATAGCGTATTTTTAAGAAACAAAAACAATCAAAAGATTGATACTTGTTTATATCCAATTTCATAGTAAAATTAATTCCAATGAACAACATTGGATTAAATAGTAAAAATATATTCTAATTACACATTAAACCCAATTAAAAATATAATCTAACCATATAAATTATTGCGATGAAAAAAGTTGTTTTTAATTAAACTATAACGTGTTTTTACTATTCATTAAAATATGAATGTTATTAGAATAATATGAAAAATTTATCCAAAGTAAATTTTTATATCCTGATTCCAAAGAAGAATTTTATTTTGTCAAATTGAACTTATAGACAAGTCAAAAACAAGATTTATAGTGGGTGCACCATCAAAAGGCGGCAAAACTACATTTTTTTGAAAATTACATATTTTACTCGAAAAATTGATTTTGTTCTCATACCATGTTCTAGAAAATATGTAAGATGAATAATAATGTTATAAAATTCAAAATGTAGTTGATACTATTCATAATGGGTAGTTCATGTAACATATCGTTGTTTAGCGAAACTCAGTATTGTGTACAACACACACTATCATGGAAGGTCGTGATTACGTGTAATGCAAGCCAAGTTAGGGATGCATGTTGTGCAAGCTCCTTTTGGTGTAGCAGACAACACAAGACATTAATGAAATTAAAAAGAATATTTTTCATAAAATCTCAGGGTGTTACAATAACGGCTTGTTTGTATAATATATCGTTGTATAGTGAAACTCGGTATTGCGTATAACACACGAAATCATGGAAGGTCGTGATTGAGTGTAATACAAGCCATGTCAGGGATGCGTGTTGTGCAAGCTCCTTTTGGTGTAGCATAAAACACAATAAATTAATGAAATTAAAAAGAATATAAAATCTCATGGTGTTACATTCTACCCCCCTTAAAATGAATTTCGCCCTCGAAATTCAACGGGGTTATAAATGGTTTACTACTCAAAAGTTTCTTTAATAGAAACCCACATCTTAAAAAGAAATACAAAAACATGAATTTAAAAACTAAAGTATGAAATGTAACGGTTAGCCAAATTAACTAATCACTGGGTTTCCACATAAGAGAACATTGGTGAAAATATGGATATGGAAGAGAAATCTAACCGTCATTTCCTGATGGAGAGTGGTAGAGAACATGGCTATGAAAAATCCATCAATCACAAAGCCATAAATTTTTGATGATTTAAGGTACCATCTGATTCATCGGATATAAGAGCACTAGGACAACATTTTTTGTTTTCAATATCATTTCCCTAAAGTTGAAAATTTTGAATTAGAAGAAATACTTGCTTGATTTTGGTACAATCTCACTGTTGTGCGTGCTTTGAATAATTTCCACTTCATATCTCAAAGAAATGAAGTTGAATTTGTAATTCGTGAAGTGTTAACAGATCATGTGATAGAATGATGGGTCATTCCATCTGTTTGAAACAAAAGGTTTGCAACAGTTATCAAATATACATATGTCTATCTATGGTGAGGTTAATCGTATATGATTCCAAAAATAAACTTATACTTCAAATATCATACCTCGTAATAAAATAAAACTAGTTTATACTAACTAGGGACGTCCTGTAGGCCAGTGGTATGTGATAAAGGCCAATCACACTTCGGTTGTGGGTTCGATTCCCACAGCCTTGTCCGACACGACGGGTTGTCGCCCGTTCTGCAGGTTGTCCTTTTTTCTAAAAAAATACAATACTAACTTATGTCCAACATAATCCATTCCAATCATTAGGATTATCCATAATATTGCAGTCCATTCTCATATTATAGTGAAAATGATTACCAGAGATTTCATATAACAATCATGTTAATACAATCGTTGATCCCTATATATCATAAGATATGTCTTGTTGGTCACATCCCAAACATTCGAAGGCCTTAATCATGTATTCTCTTGAAAAATGAATACCCATTGAATCATAATGAAAACATGGGTGTTGTAAAAAGTTAACTCTTTCCACATACCAAAATCACAAAATTTCTATATACTCAAACCATAATATCAAATTGTTTTTATTTTAGTCATGAGCTCATGATTACAATAATATTATTTTCTCCTTATCCCTTCAATATGCGCATTACATCTGCTCTCCAAAAATATTTCAATCACTTTTTCATGGTTACCGGTACCATATAATAATTGAAAACCAATACATAGATATTCCAAAATTCCATAATACCATAAATGAGATTCCATGATACTATTTTGAAATCCCATTACATAAATACTTAATCATTACAAAACATCATTTTCATACTCAATATCACAAATAGTGATCGCATGAGACTTCACTTTATCCATTGCTTTAAGAGGTTTCTCCCGTTGATCACCATTAACCCGTGGATTGGGGCATTTATTAGCATAATGCCCCATTTCATTGTACTTGAAGCATTGAAGTGTTGGTGGAGTGTTTTCTGTATTCTTTTCTCTATTCAAATCATTAGCAACCTTTTTCCCATTACTTCGACAATCAATTGCTCGATGACCTTCGTTTCCACACTTAAAACATTTTCTAGTACCTTTTAGGAAATCTCTATCATGCTTCTTTCCACACTTTGAGCATAAAGAAACATTCATATTCTTTTAACCATTTTCTGAGATATCTCCTTGAACTCCATATTTCATTTCTTTTCAAAACCGTGAAATGGATATGTAACACCAACTTCCATTTCTACCTTGATAGCACAATGCACAATTTCTTCATAGCTACTAAAGTCTCTTATTTCTAATTCCCTTCGAAGATTTGGTTTTAAGCCACTGAAGAATCGATCAACTTTACTTTTAGGTTAGATGATAAATCCATATTCATACCTTGGAAGCCTTGTAAAATTTACTTCGTATATACCAATAGATTCATCATCCTTTTTCATTAGTTCAAGAAACCCCTTCTCCATATTTTCCCGAAGAATATGAGGGAAGTACTTATTGAAAAATAAGTTCTTGAACTCGTCCCATTCCATGGACTCAATTTCATCTCTCGGCCTCATATTCTTGATAAGATTCCACCATTGATCAGCTTCACCTTCCAAACGATATACTACTAAGATGAAATTATCATGTTCTCAACATTGAAGAACTGAAAATATCTTTTCAGTGGTACTGATCCACTGTTCAGCAATAAGTGGACCAGAAAACCCACTAGAAGAAGGTGGATGTGTTCTCATGAAAGATTCAATAGATTAATGTTCCCTTCTCTGCTCATTTGGAAGTCTAGAATGATTAATAGCTTGTGTAAGTATAGAAATATGTTTTTTCACTCCATCTCCCATAACATTTGTTTGTTCAAGAGGACAATCATTTCATTGTCCATTACATTTATCAACATGGTTCCTTCGGGTTCCAGCCACCGTCTAAAACCCAAAAAGAATAGTCTGAGCGGCAAAAGTCATGCTAGGGAAAACAACATAATAAAGGGGGAGTAACTTCATTATATAACATCTTAGGTTTAATTCTATGATAGTAACCGTAATTCAAGGATTATAACCTATACTTATACTTAACCTTAGGGACATCCCTAGACATACCTTAGAAATATCTCTATGGATCTCACTAATGTTTTCGCATCCATGTTTCCAAAGGTTAACTGAACCGTTCCTTTGATACCAACTGTATAGACCCAATGCTTGACGTACATGGACATTACATTACTTTTTTGGAATACTTAATACATAACAAAAACATACACACAAGGACCATAATAGTTTAGTGTCTTTGGAAACTTTGAATAAAATCTTCTAATCATGGTGAAAGATCATCAACGTCTCCCATAAATATCTTCCCTTTTTTTCTTACCTAAAACCATTCTTTATATCCTGGGGAAAACAAAACATAAAAGGGTGATCTCAAATGCCCAGAAAGGGTAAACATAGAGAACATAAAACAATCCATAAACATTTGAATGCAAAAACTTGAACATAAAATCTAAACATCAAAATCTTCAGAAAAGACACGAATCATGGAAGTACGTAAGGCATATATCATAAGGGAAAATCAATCATGATAAAATAGCAAGGGAATAAAACTTGTAATTGTGGAAAATCATTAAGCACATGATATGATTTTTATAGTATCCATGTCATTGATGTCAAGACCATCTTAGTGGACAAAGTCCCTTTCTGAATCGAGTTCACTCTTGGTATCAGTCCTGTAACACTGAACCGGATTAACTTACCCTTCCAACTATGTCTATCTCATGAGATATAAATCATTACCCAATGCATTGGAGGGAGATATAGGTCCCACCCATCTCATAATTAAATCATTCTTACTTGTTCCACACAAAAAAACATAATTCATTCATCATAACCTAATGAATAAAATGGGTTTCATAAACTTCATCTCATCATAACATAATCCATACAAAAAAATGGATATCATTTCATCATAAGAAAAGTGAAACCATGTAATTCATAGAGAAATTATACTTGAAACATACACATATGGAATAATGTCATCATATATGGAAAATGGTTTTGATAAAACACATGAAATGAATTCTTGAGGAAAACATCCTTTCTTCTTAAAAATCATTTTCTTTTCAAAAAAATTCATGAAATTTTAAAAGAAAAGGATTTTTTTGAAAATAGTCATGAAATATTTTTCAGGATTCTTCATGAAAATAACGCTTTATAAAACCGTAAAAATCCTTTCATGCAATATATGTTAAAAAACATTCTTCTCGTACTTTTGCCAGAAAAGTCAAAAAGTACATCGTAAAAGAACGATTTCATACATACCATGTAGTAAAATTAAAAAATGGGTAAAAAGGACATTAAACATACATGAAAACACTTTTATAAAACATGGACATGGATGATAACAATAACCCCGATAAATACTTACGAATAAGCAATCTCGGATAAAAATGAGATTTGAAAAATTGTCCCTTACCTTAGGACTGATATGCTTCGTACGTATCCGAACCTCCTGTATAATGATTTAAATAATTTAATTGACTTATTACAGAATATTATTCATTTTTATTATATCTTATATGGTTCACTTATGACTTTATATTACCTATTCTTTTATAAGTTCCATGGTAAAGCGGCGTTTTGGGTTAAATTGTTTTATTTATCATACGTGTTTGGACTTGTTGTTCTTTATATTATTACTTATATCCTGATTTAATTAATTCTAGAATGTAAAACATGATTTATATATAATATATATTCAGTATATACAAATATATATGATTGATCGATTAAATGGAATGAAATACACCCTTCATGGAGACGGTAGGCCGTTCATATGCATGGACGCTGTTTTCGTTTCCTTATTGAATTGAATGAAATTAAGTAGATGACATACATATATATATATACATAACTCCAGTATCATTATTATTTCATATATACAATTATTAATTATTATATATACTTTATAATCATTCATGAATGGATAACATGGAGAATGAATCTCATCGCGTTGTAGAGACGGTAGTCCGTACGTACGCACGACCAATGATATCATTCCCATGATCGTGGAATTGCATTGAAGTGTATGTATAATATTTTATATTCAATATCACTTTGAAATAATCATATATAGTTATTTCTTTACACCATTATACCCATCCAAGTATGGTGGTGGTCGAAAACAGATTACACCACGGCGTGGAAACGGTATTCCGTACATACGCACGCGCGGTGATTTCATTTTCCGTAGGATGGATAGATGGTGAAATAGGATTGTTTCATAATTATAATAACATATCATAATATGAGTTATACGTATGTTATTACTTCATAATGAAACATCTAATGAAGAAAAAGTGGAAGAAGAAAAAAAGTTGAAAGAATCGGTAATGGACATTACCTCTTTTTTGAAGTGCCTCTTTGAGACCTCCTCTTAGGGCACTAAAATTGGCCTTTGAAGAAGACCAGAACCTCTAGGATGTTTATAGGGAAGTGGAGAAGAGTAATTGGTAGGGTTTGGCCGATCCTGAAAGCTCAAAGCGGTGTGAGGTTGAGAGGGAGGAGGTTCCCTTTTATAAGGGAGGAGAGGGTCACCTTTGGAATAACTAAAAATATTATTTTATTATAAAGTCATATTCAGTTTTTAATAGATCCAAATTGAGTTATTTCGAATATAAGGTGGGTATGGGTCGAAATACTCTCATTAAATAGAATTTAGACAAGTTTAAGTTTCTATTTTAACCTCAGCATTTAGATTTAACATTAAGTTAAATAATTTTTCTTTTACTATGTCTTCTTGTTTTCTTACACTATAAGGTTAATAAACATACTATAACAAGACAAACGAACCCGAATTTGTATATTATTAATATATATAACCTTATCTAAGTCATTTGGCCGAAACATAGATTTTTAGGAATAAAATATCAATTAATAATATAATATTTGTTTTAAAAACTATTTTATGTCAATTTTGACACTATTTGGTAATTGATTTTTGTGAAAATCATAACAGAATGATTAGTTCAAAAAGAGTTAAATAAATAAATAATAACATGTCATATTAAACAATAAAATTAGTGTAATTCATAAAAAGTCTCAAATTACATTTATTATTGTATTTATAACATCAATTATGTCAATATTTCATTAATAAGATAATTACTGCATCATCATTGTGTCATAAGTAAATTAAATTATTTAATGTCTAAAAATTATAAATAAAATAATATTATGTAAGAAATATTTTTATCTTTTTAATGAATATTTATAGTTGTATTTATCTTATGTATAACTCTATATTAAAAATGGTTTAGTTATTAAACCTTGTTTTAACTATTTTAACCCTTCTTTAAATAAATTAATAATAAATGTCCTAATCTAATCCAAGTGGGCCTAAATGGTCATATTTTATTCCTGAGGTTTTTTGGTCGAATTAAACTTATCCAATAGAATTAGGACATGTGTTAGGGTAATAATAATATCATTTTTACCCTCAATTACCCTATTTACTTTTAGACGTGGTAAAAAAAGTAAAAAGTTACTATTAACAAAAAATTATTTTCATCTCATTGAACCACATTTTAGCCTTGATATTAATCGTGTCTCTCAGATTTTAGAAATTCCACTCACAGAACCGGTAAAAATAAGTTTTATGTAAATTTGCAAAATCTCCTAGGAGGTGGGTAAAAGACGGAGAAAAGTTCAATAATATTTTTATATATCTAAAATTATTATAAAATGACTCCAATGACTTAAATTGAACTTATATTGGTATTATGTTTCAATTTTTACCTTAAATAAATTTATATAAAATAAATAATTATTTAAATAAAAAGTCGGTTTTTGAATAGTAACCCAGTGTTTTCACTATTCATCAAAAATTGAAAGTTTTCAGAAAAATACCAAAAATTCACCCTAGGATAATTTTGATATTCTAAATCCAAAAGTGAAGACCATTTTGAAAGATAAAATTTAAAAAAGTGGGTATTACTATTCATAACGGCTAGTTTATATAACATATCGTTGTTTAGTGAAACTCGGTATTGCATACAACACAAGCTATCGTGGAAGGTCGTGATTGCATGTAATGCAAGCCAAGTCAGGGATGCGTTTTGTGCAAGCTCCTTTTGTTGTAGCATACAATAGAAGACATTAATGAAATAAAAAAAATATAAAATCTCGGGGTGTTACATTTGACGAGAAATCCATCAAGGCATTGGATCAGGAATGGAGGTGAGACTCAGATATACACCATTACACTAATAGGTTCTATATAGATATAATAGATGATGGAAATCAAAAATAAGGAAGACGCAATGTCTGAATTTAGATTGAGAAAACATCCATGTAGGTTTCAACACAATAAGTTTCACACCACGATGAATTTTAGCGTGCCAATGGGGTGTATCAATAAGTAGGATTAAAACCTGAATTTTGAAAATATTTTAAGGACATATTGTTTCTAAAAAGTTATAACATCAGGTGGGTGTGGTTATTGGGGTGTATTTTCTAACCCAACGTGAATGAAAACTAAAGAGGTCCAAAGAAACACACTGAATCCCCAAGAATACATGCACAGAATTTAAGGTTACGATTCTTGTACCGTAATGGGTCCAAGGGATGATGGATTTGAGGAATATTGTGGTCATGTCAGAAGAGGAGATGTATATACTTCACTAGGTATCCTATAAGGATGTGGATTAGAAAACACTTAGTTATAAAAAGGTGACACAAATAGTTTATGGTCATACGGTCAAAACCATGGTAGAATGTTTGAGGACATATTACATGAAATATTGGGAAAATATTCACTCAAAGGGTGTATATATATGGAAAAAAGAGGTAAAACATGATTTTTATATGGCTAGGAAGGCTCTTGTAACACAAAAATACCTTAAGATGACCAGAATAAGGTTTAAGTTCATAATGCATGCACCATAATGGGGTCCAATAGGCCAAAAGATTATTGAATTTGCAGTTGGGCATGGAGATGAGAAATATGGGTGCTTGTATATATACAATATTGATGGAAATCAAGCCATATGTAATTCGAAGCACTGTGTGTTACAATACCAATGCTAGTGGGGGTGATCCTCTCTATTGATGGAATTTGAACCATCCCATAGTTATCATGTGGATTTCCATTTCTAGGGTAAAGGGTAACATTTTTTAATCATCCAACACATATCATATGATTAATTAATATTTAAAAGAGTGTAAACATCCCCTCTTACATAAGAGGCATCCCATTTTTGGAACATGGTAGAATTATAGTTTATTGTTTTGCATTGAGGACATCAGGCATTGTGGTTTAAGGTCATAAAAATCAGACTATAGATGATTAAAATAATTTAAAGACGTAATTCATGGAATTTTTAAAAATAGCTTAATGTCATGCTTCCTAGAATATAGTTTCTCAGTTCATGGTCAAAGTTTATGGACCATAGATAAGGGGGAGTTCCTAAAGAGGATATGTTTAGTGTGGTGCTATGAATAAGTCTATGAGAATGGATCCAAGGAGATCTACAATCACACAACACATTCTATATATAATTCTTCATATAGTTTAATGTCATGATACATGTACTTGTAGGAATAGTTCTAAGGTCATGTTTCATGGACTATAGTCTCTTATTTTAAGTTTGTAGAGTTTTGGATGATGAATTTTCTTTTCTTATACATGTATGTGTAGTGCGATGGAGTGAAAACCCCAACGTGAATTAGGGCCTAAGAGTCCTAGAAACACTCTAAAATTTATTAAGAGAACTATAATATTGTTTAGAGTCATAATTATTGGGCTGTACAGTCTCAATTTAATTTCATGGAGTTCAGAAAAAAAGGGACTTTCATCAGAGGAATGCGTATAGGGGGGAGGAGTAACAAACCCAATGTGAATGAGGGTCTGGGATGCCAACCACCACATGAAGAATCCCAATGAAAACCTTCATATAGTTTAATTTCATGATGATTTGTATAAGATTCGTTTTTTAATTCCATGGAACTCAGAACATTCACAATTATTTAAAGTTCTTATTACACAGGGCAAGGGCTATTAGTTTCATGTCATAGAGTTTCTACCTAGGGAATCATTTATGGTCATGCTCATAATTTGTAGACATGTAGTTTAACATCATACATTAAGAATAATAGTATTTATGATATTTAATTAGAAGAAACTAGGACTCTGGTTCTATGTATTTTATCATTATGTGGATTGGATACTGGTAGCTCCTCACATGATTTATTGCTTAAGAAACATGGCATTGGTATGAGGGGTAATTCACTTTCTGTCCATATCTATGGAAGAGGAATTTTTAATTATGTAAGGTCCTTATAACTTGGGTTATAATTTTGGTGGCTTCATTCTATGTATCATTGGAGTTCTATGGACCAGTTTATATCACGTTGGATAAAGGAGTGGAGTCCAACTTTCTTCTTGAATTCTCTATCTATCATATCCTGGTGCCTCTCTGGATTGTGAAAGGTTTGGAAAATTTTCTATTTAAGCTCTTACAGCTTAGAAAGATGGACTTATGGAATTATTTATAATACCTTCTATTCATAGACAGCTATTCTTAGCAATGGAAATTGAATCTCAAGGGGTAGCACAACCTATGTTTTGTACACCAATGAATATGGAGTCACGTAGGTAGAATTTTGAGTCATCACCTGATCGCCCTAGAGGGAGTTTAAGCGATTTTAATACTATGTCTTCTTATTTAGACCACTATACTAATCAGAATGTTAGAGAGTGTCTTATTGGATTCCTCGATATGTTTGTTTTCTTGATCATGATAGGAGGAAGTATGTTTGGAATAGATATTATACTTGGCGTACAATAATTTCAACTCCACATCCCGAATGTTAGTTCCCTCATATCTAAGAATGGATTGAGGAACTCTGAATCAATGGATGATGTGGGAGCTCAAAAATTCAATCAAAGACCCGACCTTAACATCCTTGAGAGGAATCTATCTTTCCTATTTAGAGAATAAATATATATTTTTCATAATGAATTTGCATAGGAGAATTGTTATCGGCATATACGAACCCACAACATGGAGTACCCAGACTAAAAATAGCCAAGAATACATGGTGGTGTGGACGAGGTATAGTGGTTGATGCATAAATGTTTCATGAATCTAACATGCATGGATCTTGTTGGAATACTTTATGTAGATGGGGACCTTAGAGGTCCAGAAGTATAAAATACTCAGAATCTGGTTGGATAGATTCAATCTCGCTTGATGGGAACCAAATGATATTGCATGACAATCCTATATAACCTAGGTAATCTCATATCCTTGGATGAAAATGAGGACAAATTCATTAATTTCATGTCTATAGAGAGTGTAATCAATGTTAGGACCACTCTAGATGGTGTAATTCATTGCGTACTAAAGAATTCTTTCAAGCTTGACTCAATATAGAAGTAGAGTTTCATGCTGGATATACTTGAAAAAAATGTGTTTTCCAATAATATGTTTCATCTACTATGGAGGGACTCATGGGTACAGACATAAAAGAACTAATGGCTAGTTGGTTCACATTAAAGCTATCATTATCATTTGAAATATAGGGAGAAATGACACTCTAATGAGGTGCATGAATGAACAAATTATCCTAGTCAGGCATTGTAAGTGATCCAACTAGATTAGATAAGACATTCGAAAACCATTCTAAAATCAATGAACATTATTCACCCCTAATTGAGAAGCGAAGTGGTCTATTAGTTGGTGAGTGCAGTTTAGTAGGGTTACAAGCTATGTATTTCTGATGATGTAATAACCATCAATATTTTTGATGACTAACTTGGAGTATCCCTTAACATGAAGGTGGGGGACATAAATCTCAATGGATAGAACAATAACAATAATAAAAGAGACTAATAATCAAACATTTTGTATGTACAACCTTCTAAAAATAAGAAAGCGTATGGTAGAATAGCATGTGCAAGCATGAGAAGATGATATCCCAGCCTACTATATTGATTTTGGGATCGTTTATCATTCTACCAGTTGGGCTTAGGGAGGAACCATTGAAATGAATCTTCCAACATAGCATAACCTGATATATTTGTATGATAGCCTCTCTTAGATATTCTCTAGGTGATGGAAAAGTGGGAAAAATGTCAGCCAAGGCCTAACCTTTGACGATTTCCTATATGGCAAACCGGATGTCAAACTATTAATGGATCATTTCCTAGTGTTCTGTCCATCCTACCAACATGGGGGATTCATGATTTACATTAGTGGGTCTACTCAAGACACTATATATATCTCATGATTCTACAAATAATTATATATCTTTTAAACTATGAACATTTTTGTTATGAAGCTCTTCTCTATTGGAGAGTATCTAGCCTCCATGTCATGGCGCATGCAACTGAGTTATTATAAATTATTCTCTCTACATTCATTTTTTATATGAGTGATAATAGAGATGGGATAATATTCCAAGGTAGGAACCTAGAGTACTAGAGGCATCCTGAATATTGGTTGCATCGTAAATGGAGGTTTTACCAGATACTGCATGATTTCCTTAGTGGAGGTCTAAAACTCTTTATCCCATTGGTAGATAGTACAATTTTTCATGAGCCTAGAAAAGGTATAACACATTCCTTCAGGAATTGTGATGAATCAATATAGGTATGATAAGTGACCATGAGGTCCTCAAATCTCTTGTAGGTTTCCTAATATAGGCACCTAGATGATGGATTTGAACTTCTTTGATTCGATCTTCATACCGCTTTTTTGGATGATGAATATGAGAATATTTCCATAGGTATCCTCGAATGCACACTTAACGGGGATTATCTTTTGATGTCGGGAGTAATGGAATCCAAACACTTTCTCAAGATATTTGATATGGTCCTGGTTCTTGAGGGATATGACTACCAAATCATCCATGTAGCATTATACTAGATTTCTGAGGACTAGTTTGAAGATGTAGAACATAGACCATTGATAAGTGGATCTTATATTCAACTGGAAAAAAGGAATTACATGATAATAAAAATTACCTTGATCCACTCTTAATATTTATGAATCATCAACTTTAGTGGCCATCTATATCTGATTGTACCCAAAATATCAATCCATGAAGGACATATCCTATAACTCAATAGTTGCATCGACTAATAGCTCTATCATCAGAAGGGAAAAATTACCATTTAGATAATCATTTTGGAGATCCCAAAAGTTGATTCAGACTCTAATCTATCTACTATTGTTTCTAATATGGGTGATGTTGGTAAAACACTTGGGTTACTGAACAAACATGATGAAGTGGTATTTGATAATCATATCAAATTTGGCCTCCACCTTGGCACTATGAGAATGGTGAATTTTCATTGGAGGATTATTGAACCCATAGTTACTCATAGGGAGTCCAGGATTGTAGATTAATACCTAGGGTTATATTCCTATAATATCATCATAACTATAGGTAAATAAATCATGACGTTGATTCTAGAAAGCCACAAATTGCTATTATTAAAATATAGTCAGACCTGCAAATATTAGAATTGGCCTTGGATCCATCTTAATGACAATGTTCAACTAAATAAACGCATCGATCGTGGTTGAGACACAATCTTTGAATGTTTTAGTAGAATTTTCAATGTACTCTTTATCGTTGATGCAGTAGAATCAGTGGTAGGAGGTTCATCTAGGCTAACCAATTTTAGGGGAACAATGGTGCCTACTTTAGAAGAAATGGAATCCTTGTCGAGGGACCTCATTTGTACTGAGACCATTGGGATAGAGGATGTTGATCCAATCCCATCATGTATTCAACCACCATGTACATGATTTATATAAAAGTTAATGGTGGTGATTTTTCTTCTAGTGATTCATCTCTACACTTTGAAATAGTAAACAATGATGTACAATGGTGGACATAGGGAGAACCTCTTGGTACTTCACATGGGTATTAGATTTTGGTATCACCTAGGCCTAGATAATATAGAAGTATGAGGTAATCATTCTGCATTCCTTGTGCTATGTGAAAAAATTCCCCTTTCTACTAGAAATGACAAAGTGACTTCACATGTTTGGCCTTGTGACCTCTAGCAGGTGAATCGGGAGAATAAAAGAATAATCCAAATATACCAGTGGGATATCTGCAACAAATCTATTCTCATCATCATTGTCATGATATTTCTTCCCCTATATATTGTAATATTCTACATCTCATTGGTTGGATTCACATGATTTTGTGGGAGATGTTTCACCCTAAAGCACGCCTACTCGACAATTTATTGGGTACATGAGTTAGGAGTGATACAATTATGGGACTGATGCCTGCAGATAAAGTCAGGGCCTACCCATCAATGTGTTTTGGGTGGTATCCTATGAGACCGCCATGAATTCAACACTTGATACCCAACCTCTAACCTGGATCATCAGAAAAATCCTCTCACATTGTCTCCACATAGTCCTTTCATAACTCTAAATATTTAGGTCTGCGGGACTCAAAAATGATTCAGTTAGACCTAGCTTGTGGAGAATTAGGGATGAGATGAGGTTGATCCTAGAACATATTTCTTCCAGGCATAGGCATATTTCATTACCATTGAACATACAAGCGAGTTATAGTGGGTGGATTTTCTCCTATACGAGGGATCCCTTATCTTCTATGGATAATGAAAACACATCGCAGAATTATTATTAATGAACCTCCTCTACATAGTAGGTATCTATAGCTACAACCTATAATTAAAACTAGAGGGGGATCTTCAAGGCTTCTATAAGGGCCTCACACATTTACATGGACATGCTGAGGGCCTTAAGTATCGAGAGAATTATAGGTATGATGTATACGTGTTTCATGACATCATACATCCATTCCAGATTCCCATTTCCGCCTACAATTTGTCATTCTTTGGATAGAGGCATAATGGGTGATGCGACAATACCACTAGATTCTAACTGGTGCTAAAAAATTTCATTCTTCTCATCATCTAACTCACTGAAAATAGATATTGGCTGACTTTCAGCTTTCTCATCAACTCATCTCCTAAAAGAAATTATCGACTGACTGGATTTAACTAGATACGGCCAATAACTATGTCATTGTGTAAATGTTTCTCAGTCAGTTAGCATAACGAGCTATTCCACTGTGTCTAAAAGAGAATTCTGGTAGGACTATTCCTACAAATCTTATTACAAGAACTATTTCCTAATCTCAATAATGTGTAATACATGGATCAAGGTGTTGGCCTAAATATAATGGGGTTTTCTTGCCTTTGACCATTCCTTTAATAACATGTGTCAAATTAATCTTAAAGGGCTTCAAAGGAACCCCTCATCATATTTAAGCATTAATTAATCGAACAACACAATGAAATTCATAGATTCATACTATTGATCACCATCAGAGGGATATTCCAATGTGGGGATGACCCTCAGTTGATTCCTAACTCTGAAGGCATGAAATCTATGATGGTATGAGATGGATTTGACACTGAGAGGGGACACTGGTTTCCCGTGTATCATCGAAACCTACTCTTTTGATACATATACTGATGTTTCATGGATGTTAAATCATCATCCATAGGAGGTGTAGTTACATTTGGAGATATTTGAAAACCTAAGCAGGCATGGATGACACAATGGATACATACAACTTCCCTATGAGATGACCATCCATCATAATTTCGAGCCATGTGGTTGGAAACCTACAACCATTCATTTAAACCCTCGTTGTTGTTGTCAGGATTAGCAGAGTTTTGTACCACCTATCCCAGGAAATATCCAAACATGAACATAAAATTATCCTATTGGTCTTGGATCCAAAGAATGAACACATGTCATTGTTTGATGGTATGTATAGGTATCATGTGGTAAGGGAAATTTCCATGTCGATTAGTAGGACCAACTTCAAGGGACTTCTTTCACTCCAGCAGCATCGGAATCCCCTATTCAATGGAACTAAAGAAATAACTGGGTACCATTTAATACATGAAAGAATAGGTCTAGTTAATGTTATCTAGGAAGGGTACCCTATGATCCTAACACTAATGAGGGAATAGAGCCTATCACAGGGCTCGAGCCACATTTTCTCATCTAGTGAGATGAGCTTGGAAGGGCAGTGCTTGTTGATTTTGAAAATGGGGAGGTAGAGCCTTATGAGGCTACTATACATTATGAGGTTCTTCTAGAAAAGGTACCAATATATCAATAGTCCTTGGGGAAAAATTATATAGCATCAACAGTTTAAACATTGGAATCTCTTTTTATCAGAGTTATAAAAGGAAGTCGGCACACATTCTTTGCCTATTGCAATGCTTCATTCAAACACTAGGCCTTTCCAAAAAAATACAAGAACACACCTCGGAATTTCTGGGTAATTATGGTAGAGAACAACTTAGTGTTGACATTACCCATGCATATCATTAGTAGTTTCTCTTAAGTCAATTCCATATCAATTGAATATGTGATCCCATCCACTATGCAACAAAATCTATGATAGGCACATCTATAAATTTCTTGAATTGGAAGAGTTATCCAAAGAATTTCTTGTGGGTGATGGATATGAAATGGTGTAGTAACATACTAAAATCATCTTTCCCACCCATGATAGACGCAATGGGAATCTTACTGTACTAGAATATGGTGGGCCTTTCTAATGTATTAATGAAAAATAGAAGTTTTGTGGCCTTGTTCTGCTTTGGGATTCTGAACATGGGCCCACACATTGAGATGAGGTGGGCCAAATGTTGCAGTGGTCAATCATGTTTTTAAAAGGGGAAAATATATGGTTCCAAAAATATAGGTGACCTGGCATTTCATCCACCCATGCCCGGTATAGCTTGTTATCAGATTGGATTGCAACTTGTCACGTCTGAAGGGCCTCAAGGAGAGTGGTGAGAGAGGCTTTCAAATCGAATTAATAGGGTAAATTTCTTGATGAGTATTCCTAACCAAAAATTAATTGATAAGATCATAAAATTAGTAATAGGGCTCCAAATCTCACACATCAGATATATCATGGTCTTGAGGTAGATTTAAATGCTTCTCAGGTAGATTCAGAGGCTCATATCTGAGTCACCATCCACAAACTCCGACATCTACTATGTCTTGATTTGGGTGATCACTATGCTCAACTGGGGGCATGTGTCCAAGGAGGACATTGTGTTGTACTGAATTGAGAGAAATGGGATCCCTTTGAGGAGCATAATAATCTGAGCATTGCTCATTGGGGATTTCATCGAGGATCCTTTAATGATTTACTACTTGATAGAGAAAGGTTAAAATAGTGGGATCGGACCCTATCTTCTACAAAATATAGATATATCATGGGGTTCAAGATGTAACATTCCATTATAAATTTTCGAAATATTGTTAAACAATGTAGTGAGATCTCTGAGGTATATTTTCAGCCTTTGAAATCTAGTGAAGACTCCTATAATAGGGTCTGCTTGTTAATATTTTTACCTATATGGTGGATTTCCATCATATAACCATAAATTGGTTCCCTATTCCTTGGAAAATTTGTGAAAACCCATGTTTAATCCAATGATACACAGAGGAAAATCCCCAATATCAGTGGGTATTTCTGGTTGTGGTAGGATATTGATGAAATGGAGAGAAACATATTGTCCCCATCCTTCGATATGAAAATGCGAAGACACGTCTTCCATCATTATAGGTTCCACAGTAAGTCTCTTGAGGAAAATCTAGTGGTGGGTTTAGTGGTATCTCGGTGATGCAATGTGATGATCCATTGATAGTGTTTGAAAATCAACAATTCAACCCTATTGATCATTGTCATCAACGTGATCTCATTTTCATAGATAGGCCAGCTAACCTTCAGAGAGGTGATGAAGCATCATCCAATTGGTCTAACAGAAACATGTTTTCTGGCACTTAGTGAGGGTCTCCTAAACGTTAATGTTGGAGGTCACATTTTTTTAGAATACTACCAATAGTTGATTAGAAACTAGTGTCTCCCACATGATATCTTACTCTGAAGTGAGTCCCTGCTATTGATTGGCCCAAATATTGATCAATGCATGCTATGATATTAGTGGTGGCACAGATGTGGATCAGTACAATGGTTGGCTGGATGGTGTAGGATTCATTGTGTGAGTACAATATCCCCTACATGTTGGTTCATCTCTCAAGTGTAGTACCAACAACATCATTATGTCCTTATATGACTAGGTGTTCATCACTGCCTCATGCGCAAGGGAAAAGTTACTCTTCGATGTACACTTTGGTAACTCACAATATATTGGATTCATTTCAGACCATAACATGTCACCATGATATTGGGTTGTGGTGGAGAGGGAAACTATTGATGATAGAGAAGGCTGCAACTTGATCTCTTATGTCAGGCCCAAATTTTCTTCCACCTACTTATAGCTACAGAGGTATCATGGGATCCTTTGAATCTCACCATACATGATGAAAAACATCACCTGTCGGGCACCTTTCCCAAAATCTGATGCTGAGGAGTAAGGTGAAGGTTCCATATTTGAATCGCATTCTCCCTTAGAATCAGATAGGTGAACGAGATTGATGATAACTTATTACTTCATATGGTATTCCCTTCGAAAGTGGACATTCAATCTTATTCCGCAAGACATTTGTTTAGGGCAGTGTAATTCATTATCATGGGGAGGACCTATGTGCTAGTGTCCATTGAAGATAGGAGGAGCTCATCTTTTTTCGTTGATGGAGTGTCGAGGAAGTCCACTCTGGTTGATTGGGATATGGGGAAGGCCTCCTTGTTAGTTAACGTTTGAGTGGGGAGGATCTCCACATTAATTGGTGATGTGGCATGTAGGACCTCACAAATGACTATTGATGAATCTAGGAGGACATATTTTTTATTCAATTTCGACATGGGGAGTACCTCCATGCTGACATATAGTAATAGCATGTGGTGGACCTCCATACTATCAAGATGATGAATGAGGAGAACCTTATCACTGATCAAAATGGACACAGGGAGGACCTCTATGTTGTGGAGTCAAAATACGCAGAAGGCCTCCATACTAGTTGATAAAATTATGGGGAGAACCTCAATATTGATATGTGGGAACATGAGGAAGGCCTCTATGTTGTATGTTGAAGAACTGTGAAAGATCCCAAACTGTGATAGGCTATGGCATAGTGAGGACCTTCATGTTGGTCGATGGTGATAGTAAGGTGAGTACCATTGAACATATTTTTGATTAAGCTGTGAGGACCATAGGATTGATTGATATTGGTTCAATGAGGAACTACACATGATCTAGGAATGATGATAGGAGGACCTTAATGATTAGTGGATACAATACAACATGGGACTCTATGCTGTCTTGTGGTGGAGGCATGGGGAGGACCTATGTACTAGTTGTCAAAGAGGGGCGGACCTCCATATGTACTAAGAATGATATAATGAGGACCATCACACTAATAATGAGAGAGGGGAGGAAATTCACATGGGTTTTTGATAGAATGGGTAGGACCTTAGTAGTAAAACTCATTATCATGAGTTTTCCTGTAGTGACTGTTGGTGGTTTTGGAATTGAAAAAGTCATCCAGGTCAATCTATAAGGTACCTGAGGTGACAATCTCAACTAGGAATACATGGATCCCTGCACATCTATAGCATGAATCTGGTAGAATATATTTTATGTGAAAGGAGACACTAGAGCAGCAGAAGATGATGCCCCTTGTTGGTAAATTTCATGGGACTACACTTGATGTTGATGCCGAGTATTCCATACCAGGGTTATAAGAGTAGGTCTATAGTCCACCAGTTCATCCATCTAAAGTACAATAAATTATTAGCATTGATGGGGCCTAGTGGGATCCTTTCATGGTGATTCCCAGGTAGTATTCACTACTGGGGATACTCATTTATCACCCACCTCATATACATAGAGGAGACATTCATATGATAACTCTAGTTAGAGGATCTTGAAGAAATTCTCTATTGAAACAAGGAGTGGTTTATCCCTATACAACCATTAAGAGTGGTGGTGTCATAAAGTCACTGAAGACACCAAGTAATTGCATGCCTATACCATTTAGGAATGACCCCTCCAACTGATACTGTTGTTTGAGGGTGTTCATCACCCTCCTTTAGAGGATCTATAATGGTGTTACAAGGAATGGGTTCCCATTATCTGAAGTCATAGCTGAAGTCATTGGGGGGTGGTTTCATGCGGGATTTCCGTAACAAAATTTCACCTTCCACAATGCCTATGGGCATTGGGTAGTTGGTTTCCTATGGATGGAATAATTCCATGGATGTGGATTCATCCTTCAATATATGTGTAAGGAAATTGATTTCCAATACCCCAGAATTTTCCAAACATCCAAAGGAGGAGAGGGATCTATGCTAAACATTTCATAGACTAATGAATGTCCAATGTTTACTGGGATAATTTATGGTGACTTCCATGATGGGCAAACCATTTTAATAGTGGGTCATGGTGCTAGTTATATTGATTTAGTGAAATTCTAATCTGTTGATGTCTCAAATGCTACTGGTCTACATGTTAAGAAGAATAGATTCATGTGAAGTTCACCATTTCTGTTTCTAAAACATTTGTCAGGGAAACCACCTATTTGCTAATGTACATTGGAATTCTTGATACCCCATATTCTCTCTTTCCAAAGGTGGGAGTCATTCATCACTTTCAATAGAGATGTTTCATCCTCTATTGAAACAGGATGATGGTATGTTTCCTCCTTCCATAAATTCTACCTTGGAACTTTTCTCATAGTCCAGGACTCCCCCATATTGTATGTCATTCTACTGTAACTAATTTACAATTCCATATCATTTAGGACGTCTATTAATTACACTTATTCTCTATGTAAATTATTTTTTTGTCCTGAAAAGGCAGTGACCTTCATCCAGGAGAGTAGTCATGTTAGTCATCATTAGAATGTCTAGACGTTGGGGACACAGGTAACCTAAGTTATTATTCACATGAGGGCATCTCATAGAGGCATCTTATGCATAGAACCCATAGAATATCATGTCGACCAAAAGGTATCTAACATCGAAGGTGGATATCTTCCAAAGATTTCACCTCAGGCATTCTATGGCATTCATGATGTATCTTAGGCCATAGGCACATATCATTCAATACTTTCACCTTAGGAATACATTTTTTCATGAAGTATTCATTTTGGGTCACTAGTTTAACATCTTGTTGAGAAAAAGTTTATTGATCAAGACACACCTAGAGGCGGATGAAGTAGGTGCTTCCCTATGTGGAAGAATTCACACTATGATGATTACCAATGGATGAATTATAATTCATTGTGTCAGAGGATTCAGTAGATGTGTACCAGAAATAGAATATGTCACACCATGAAGGTTGATTGAAACATCCCTATAGTTGGATGAAATGGTTAGATCACTATGAGTGATAACATGACTGATTTACTAATGGGCGAATTAGAAATTTTTTAGTGGTTGATCTAGGACGTTTGTACCATAAAGGGAAAATTTTACACTATGAAGGATGATATAACCCCCCCTAGGGAAGAACAGGGAGGTACGTCCTAAGGAGGGAGAACATTAGTTTACATTTGGTATTGTATTGAACCTCTAAGAGTCGTCCCACATACCTTGTTTATAAGAAAATTATCAAAAACCCATGTAGGTTGATGTAGAAGATTATGGTCGTGTGGTAGGATCGGTCCATGAAGTTCATTGTCATGTGGTCAGGACACTTGCATCATGAAAGGAGTTCCAATGAGGGATGGTGTGGGGCTTATGCATGTAATATTCCCTTCTCAAAATTATTTCTCTTTGTTGGTGTTTGTGTTGGGTTTATGCATATAGCTGCTTAGGGAACCTGAGGGATGTTTAGTCTCTCATGTGATAGGGAATGGTCATACTAGGGATGTGACCCAAATAATAGTAGGATGGATGAGGATGTTGGGTCTTGAACCCAGGGAGGATTCCATCCAAATCAAATTTTTATTAAAGATAAAAGTACAAAAAGGACACAAAGGGTTTAGGGGGGCCTAAAATAATACAAGACAAGGGCATCCCCTCTGATCAAATTAACACCCTCTAGCTTCAAGCAGTTAGGATTAAGGTTAAAAGTTTTGATGGAACTCTAATCCGCCAAAGAAGCCAAGTAATCCGCAACCTTATTTCCCTCACGCCATGTATGAGTCACTTTGGAGTTATTGAAAAGGATGGCGTTACAATGCCAGAAAATCTAGGTGATGGACCAGGGGATGGAGCCATTACCATGCAGTGAGTCGTGCAGAGTCAAGGAGTCAGTCACTAATTGAGGGATGGAAATGTAATGTTGAGAGAAAAGATTGATCCCGGTAAGCATTGCTATGCCCTCGGCTATAAGAGAGTTTCCACAGCCAAAGGAAGAAGTGAATGAATGAACCACGTTCTTGATTGTGTCCCATACGGTGAGTATGGAAGTTGATGGGGCTTGCTTATAAGAGCTTCCCATAGAGGAGATGATGTGGATGTCTGGGTCGCTACTAATCATTAAACCCATACAATTCATTATTAGTGTGAGAAATAAAATGAAGTTATAGAACTAGTTCTCATGTCTTGAAAGAAGCAGCAATGATATATGTTTTGGGGATTACATGTGGAATCTTCCAACGGATGATCTCATTACATGCGACTAACATCTCAATACATGTGAGGGTGATCTTTTTTTCTATTAGGGTAGGAAATGTGGAGATCAAACCATGCTTCCCATGCATAGAGAATGATGTGCTTATTTCATAGGGTAAAGCCAATTTTTAACATTATGTTTTTAGGACATTGGTATGAGGATGTTTTACGTTATGAATATCAGATGTGGGGAACTCACTCCTTACCACTTGGGATTGCATGACCACCACTCATGCACCTCTTATAGGGGAATGGATTTTTTAATTCCAAGGATTGATGATATGGAAGAGTGGCCAACCACATGATCTACATTGGAATACCTATGATGAGAAGCAATAGTTTTTAGAGTCACTAAACTAAGAACCCAAAGAATATGTAAAAATGCACTAGAGGCGTGTGAGGCATCACAATAGGGGCCAGGAAATTTTTTAGGAAATTTTGGATGGGTGAAATCAAGAGGTTCATAGAATGTATTAGTGTTTTTAATATGGTTTCCCAGGCATGGTTCCGTAATAAAAGGGCTGGCTACAGAGTGTCAAAGAGTTGTGTGTGCAAGATTTGGGGTTTGCACTCAATGGTATGGTTGTGTGTCGGAGGAGCGTTTGTGAACACCCAACATTCACTGAATGATATTGGGTGAGGATTACTCAATTTTGGGACCAATCACTTTTTGAACCACAGTGATCCTATCACACTAGATATTCAACATTGAGTGTTCCATGATTCTGCAATGTCATGGAATATTATTCTTACATTCTTCAGGGTGATGCTTTGTCTTTCAGAGAGTCACCCTAAAGAATGGGGTGATGATCTATTTCTAGAAAAAAAATATCTAGTGATGCACACAAAAGATTCGGTTAGCTGGAGGGAGATTATGAGAAAATTCTTCCAATTCCATGGTGACCCTATGTAGAATGAAACAATTTGACATCACATTGGGAATACAAGTGTCTTGCGCACAGATGGGGTTTCTTATGCGCAACACTGATATCTTGCGCACAGTTACATTATATGTTTATGTGGCCTTCAGGGAAGGAATAAGAATTAAATAATATTTAGTATTAAATGATTTTTCATGTGGATTATGTTCTTCTTCGAACAAGCTGAAACATCCATGTTCTTCTATTGTTGTTCTGAAAGTGGTCCTTTGAATTGAATCATGGATTTGGTTCTCCACAATTTGACCCTTTGTAGCTTCAGGTGGAATTTTGGTGAAAATGATAGACAAAACAACATATCATGGTGACAATTTCTCTTTTATACATTAATGTTTATTCCCCAACCGAGGGAACACTATCAAGAAAATATTATCACCCACAACAATGTCCAAGTGTTATCTACTTGACTTAGTATTAGGAATTTCCTAAAAAAACCACATATTTTCCCCTTGATACCTTATGAAACTATATAATGAACTCCATATTTATCTCATATCACTAACACAAAGAAACATTAAATGGTTAGTCTAATCCTCTATTTTTATTAGTTTTATCCATTACTCACTTTATTTTCTGTAAATGGGAGAAAAAGCCAAAAATGTATCTCTTCATGTTAGGAAACCAGAAATGCCATACGATATTATGATACATCACGGTTGTCCATAGGACCACATCCCATTAAGTTACTTGAATGTATCTCATTCGACGCATTATCTCCTGGACGATTGACCCATCAACCTTACAGGAAAAAAATACACATTTTGTGTCCAAATACAAATATGGAATAGAGTCACCTACTACTAAGCACTTGTGCATTTCCCCACATTATGGATAAATATCAAATTGGGATTCACATGATGTTCCAATGAAAACATGATCACAACTTATAAATAGACAGATGACCCTCAATCATCAACTTTGACTATGTGATAGTATTCCAGTAACACCATGAGAATCCATCCAATTTATAATGTCTTTTACACTACATCCTATGATTTTTTCGCATTGCATCTATAAATACATAAACATTAATTAGATAATACTACATATTGATACTAAATATAGTTATATATTATACCAAATATCTTCTGGGAAATTTCATGTCACATTGAGAAAATTTATACTACATACACTTGAGGTCACAATAGAAGACATATCTCTCATTGATGATATATTTTCTCTAACATTTCATTGAATGTACCTCTACCGATAAATCTATGTCATTAGTAGCATAGTTCTTCTCATAGAGAAACAACTGGTGGGACCTTTAAGAAAATTTAATATCACCCAGAATTAGAAATTCCACCAATTAGGTTGTATATGATGATGATGTAAGGTCTGGAGGGGTGAATAGACTAGATTAAAATTTTAGTCAAATAATTTGATTATTAAAATTAATTAATCATGTTTGTTATTAGAGTAAATTAGTATCGAAAACAAAAGAAACAAGACATGTATTATCATACTGGTTTAGTAAACGTGGACCTAGTACATTCGTATGCCTCTCTACTCAGTGAGAGAAACCTTGTGAAATACCTGATTTTTTTTCAAAAAAACATTACCCTATTAAAAATAACTTTTTCTATTAGAAGAATAACTAGATTACAAAATTTTATTATGGGGATTCACATCACAATTAAAACCCTAAATATTTATACATGGTGTCGTAACTGGAACAATATTGAATTTAGATATCAGTAGTAAAAACCCTCATATCTCGTCTTTAGAATCTGGGAGTCACAATATGTAGGAACAAATTGATTTTGTTTATAAAAAAATAAATAGAAAAAGTGAGTGTATGTGAAAGAAGGGAAGAAGTGTTATAAATTAATGAAAACTATGAGAAATAGATATTATAAGAATAAAATATAGGCACTAATTCTTGATTGTTTGATAAACATGATTTTCACATCAAGATAATAAGTGTTAAATACATTTTTGTTTTTCCCATGAGATATCATCCAAATATAGAAAAAACAATATATATGATCACTTGAAGGTTCACTGTGTATAAATTATTTTATCCCTATAATTTATATTTCATCATCATGTCATAATTCCATAATTCCTATATATTTTTTTAGAATGAAAATTTTTTTATGTAAAAATATATATGGACACACATTCAATAAATCTATTAGAACAATTAAAAAATATTATTATACCTATAAAAAACATTATTAGAGAGAGGGGAAAATATTAACATGTAATAAAATTTAGTTAATTATAAAATAAAAATATAATACAATAAATAATGATTAAAATAAATTTGAAATCACCTGAAATATAATTAAGATGGTCCCTATAGTAATTGGTAATTTAATGATCCCATTAAAATGACAAATTAGAATTTGAAAATGTGAATTTAAAAATAGTTAGTCTTAGTAAAAGTAATAAATATAGTCAAAAATTAAAAACATAACAACATCAAATTCAAAATATTAAAAAAAATTATTTAAAGAGTTAGATATCATCAAATATTAATTGATAAATAATAACATTTATGGAAACAACTTTAAATAGTAAAATAAAATTGGGTATTCAAATTGTATGTTTCATATAGGAATATAAAATATCATGTGATCTTCAAAAAAACATAATTAATTAAATTTAAAATAGTTTTTATTGGTTCAAAATAACAAATATTTATTTATAAATCTAACAAGCCAATTTCAAAATGTGAAATAAAACATGAATTAAATTGAGATATGAAATATAGAGAAAAAATAATAATTTTCTATAGGATCATTAGTGTGATACATTGGAAAACCCCACAGATGAGTTTTCAAGTATGTATTTTACTTCATATATTAAATTTGGACTCATAAGAATATATCTAAAGAGTTTAACTATATAGTTGTTTCACATAAGGAAATTATGTAAGTGATTCAATATGTAAGGTAATTTAACATATCCAAATTTCTCACATAAGTTTTTTACTATGTAATGGAATCACCATGTAAGAGAATCATGTGTGGGATTCACATAGTCAATTATAATTATTTGATTTATATAATAAATTCATCACTCAAGAATGTTTATCATGTTTCTTAATTTCTCACAAAGGTAATTCTTGTAATTAAATTTGTTAAAAATATTCACATATTCCATTCAAAATATTAGTGCATAAAAGGTCTCTGAAAAATATGTATTAGTATTCGGTTCTCTTGAATTATATTTATACAATCTCATTGGTTTACTAAAAAAATTATAACCATGATCTAAAACATATAAATAATATTACCATAAATATACATAATCAAAATCATTCAAAAAACATCAAAAATAATACATAATACATGAAGTGAATTCAGAACTAATTTCGTACATGATAGAGATTGATTCAGAAGTAGAATTTTTCTAATGAAATTTAGTAAATCATCCTATAAATAAAAAAAATAATTACTCAATTTTTAGTTCTTTAGATTGATATATTTTTAAAATATTTAGGAATACTGATTTTAAAAATCAGATATGTGGCCAAAAAATTGGATTCATGAATAATGAAATGGCTATGTGGTTAATAAAAGGGATACATGGTGTATACTGAATTATTCTATAGTGGATAGTATAAATCATATATAAATAATATTATAATTTCCCAAAAAACATAATTAGCCTAGGATCATAAAAAAACTTTTAAAACATGTTATGATAAATAAAAAACCCAAAATATACATAACTTTTAAGTATAAAAATATTTTGATATAGTCATGATTAAGTATACATTAAATAATTAAAAAAACTTATATAAGATATATTAGAATATTAAAACATTTAATTTAAATTAATTAATCATTTAATCAATTAATAATATTAATCAAATATGATAGGAGTTCTAATAAATCAAAACAAAAAGACATGCATGCACATGATGAAACGATCTACCATTTTTTATGATTTTAAAACAAAACATCAAAAACCAAAAATTACTCAAACCATATTTTTATTTAACAAAATTGAAATGATTTTTTTAAAAAAATAGAACAATAATCCATGATAAGGTCATCCACTTTTAAATCGTATAATTAAATTCATGGAGCAGAATTAAAAAACAATCTCATAAAAAAAGAATTATTTTACAGGAAAATATTTTACGAATACTGTTGTCTAAAATAGTAAGCAAAAAAATCATGTCTTTATGAGATTTTATAAAATAGTAATATAATAAGCTAATTTGTCTAAAAATTTATCAATTATATTATGAAAATCATTTTCTAGATTTCATAGATTCCCTGTAAAACATATTCAAACACACCCAAAATTTACGATAGATAAAATAAAAGAGCATGTGATATAAAAAAATATAGATCCCCCTCAAATTATTAGATTATTATACAAAATAAGATCTTCCCTAAAAATATTTAAAATTTTATACAAAAGAGATCCACGTTAATTTGTTTTTTATTTTTAAAAAATAAACATATATGAAATGATTAAATAAAATAAAAAAAATCAATTGCATTATATTTCTCAATGAAATAAAAAATTATTTGTAGGTTGTTACTTAGTTTTATAAATCATTGAATTACATGTGTATAAGTCCAATATTAATTAAACACATACAACATTTGGTACCCAAGCTAATTTGTGTCAAATTTGGTTAATAAATTATTTTAGAACCCATAGATATTAAAAATTGTTATTATAAGGTACATGAAAGGATATATTTTTTGAGATACAAAATCAAGTAAAAATAATGAGATTAAAGGAACTTGATGGAACAATCATCTGAATAATTTCCTTACAGAAATACATTTGAAACAATTAAGCGCAGACACATTTCCTGTATAATTATTAACAAAAGAGATTTTGAACATTTGAGGAATATTATGATAATAAACATAACCATATTGATCCTTCAAGGAGGTAAGTAGTCACCCTCAGTTTCTTCAAGCCATCCTTAATGAAAGCCAAATGGAATTTTTCAACAATATAGTTGTCAGTGATGAGGAGGATGGGCTCATTTTCATTGGTTCAACACCGGGTGCCTTTTACCTCAAGTATTATTCTTGGGAGACGATGAATATGTCGAATAATGATCTTTGGGGGAGGCCTTGTGGTGCAAGGAGATTCCTTCCAAATTTAATTTTATGTTGTGGCATATACAGAATAGTTCACTTCCGACCGACGATAGCTTGCAACGTATGGGAGTTAATATGGCTTCTCGATGTTGGGGTTGCAGGTCTTTCAACCAGGAAATAGTTGGGAATCTCTTCTATGACAGTGAATGGGCCAAAAATATATGGCGGACTTTTGGAGCCTTATATGCTTGGGACAGGTATGAAGGGCCTCAAGGTAGCTTCCACAATTCATGATTTAGAGGTGCTGGGAATCAAGGGGCTGAAAGAAAAGTTCGGATAGTGATTCTAATTATAGGGTGTTGGAAATTTTGGAAGGTAAGGAATAACATTCATCATAATAAATTCTCTAAAACTCAGGTGGGTATTATTTTCAAAATGAAAAATTCTTTTTTTGGACCTGGTCAAGCTATGCCCCGATTGCCATTCAGCACCATCAGTGAGCCCCATCTTTTCCAACATTTTCTCTGATCATCATGTTGTCTCCTCTAGGCAGGGAAAGAGGGTTCGCTGGAGACCTCCAAGCTAGGGATTAAAACTTAACATGGACGGATCGATGATCATGGGGTGATTCATGAGGGGGGGGGGCATCGTGAGAGATCCAGCGGGGTCTGTTACATCTATTTTCGCTGGTGAGCTTGGAAGAGGCGATTCACTTCAGGCGGAGGCTCAGGCCTTGGCTGTAGGTCTAGAAATGTGTTCTCAAAGGAGGATCTTTCTGACAGCGGTGGAGACTGACTTCATGCTTTTGTGTAATGCGTTGTTGGGCAAAGGAAAGGTTCCTTGGAGTATTTCTTACAATGTTATGAGATGCAAAATTCTAATTGGGTATCACATGGAGGTCTCTCACACATGGCGGGAGGGAAATAGGGTGGAAAATTTCTTGGCCTCTTTGGCAACCCCTGAATGCAGTATGTTTTCTTTCTCTAACTTGGGGTCATTTCCTAGTGAGGGGATGAAGTTCATCGTTAATGATGCTCTGGGTTTATAGTACTTTAGACCACCGTGACGTCCTTTTTTGTATCGTGTTTTTAATCAATAACAAAGATAATTTCAGTCAAATTAACATTCTCTTTTTGAACAATCTCAATATCATAACAGACTATATCTTTTGTATATGATGAAAAATTTATTAAACTACAGTTATCCTTTAAATAGTTGACATATTATTCTCAATAATATTTATTTCTAATTTATCATTATGAAACACAAGAATAGTGTTCGTCAAAAAATCACATTCTAGAAAAATATTTTTCATTTCTTATTTGAGAATATCAATCACTTTAATAACATTCTTAATTTCCAGGATCATATTTTTATTATCATCTTTCAAAAACGTATATTTTCGAATTACTAATATAACCCATTTTTAATGTTTTAAATTATCTACAATAAACTCAAAAAAGTTTCAACAATCACTGTATTAATATTAAATATATTCAAAATTATTAAAATCCTCGTTTATTATTTATCGCCATCCTGGTGAGGTGATCTATATCTTTTTCGCTTTCAGGTTCATCATTTCAGTATGACACATCTGTGCAACTACATCCATTATGATATGTACCTTTATATTATTTCATATACTCTTTATCTTGACCTTCTTGTATCATCTTATGAAAGTCATTTTTTTGTTCCATTATTTATAAATTCATAAAACATTACATATATTCCATATGGGATACCCTTTATTTCCTTTTAATCAATCCATTGATATTAACATGGTCAATTTATATACATTTTCAATCTTGTCCTTATTTTATAGTTTCACTTGGTTATATTTAACATTTATTCTTTATCAAATTCATGATATTGTGATTTAGATGAGTTTGAATTAACATTAATATGATACCTGAAAGAAAGAAATTTCTTCATTGAAGTTTGTTCTTCTAAAATATTCATCAACTCTAGTTCATATAAGAGTAGTGATCTTATAAATTTCTAAATAGTGTTCTATTTTATGTTATTTAATTCTTCAATTGTGATATTATTTACATGATATTAATTTATTCGTGGTTGAAGGACTCATTAAACAATAATATGGTTCTCTAAAGCTTCTCGAAGGGAATTCATCCAATTCAAGAATATTGGGAATCAATGGAATATTTGTTTCAATATTTCATCATCACCCATCATGAAGTCTTCATACTCATTTCGTAGAATTCAAAAAATGGTTCATATCAATTTTTTTGATTCAAGGGGATTAATTTGGAGAATCTTCCAAATATTATGATCTCTCTTACAACAAGACACACGACTAATAAAACATTTGTTAAAAGCACAATATAAAATATTAAAAAATCTATAATTTAAAATAAATATACTATAATCATTTTCGGTAACTATATCAATTTCAAATTTAAGTGTATAATTTTTCAATTATCAACTGATGTTATATACTTTATTTTTTGTATGCCTCCATTCGAGATATCAGTTATCCCTAATTGTTTCTATCATAGGGTGGAGACTACTAATGAATCCCAGAGTCATTTAATTTTCCCCTGCCATCTTAAATATATATTAGATTGTGATCTCTAGTAATATGTTATTATAATAAAATATAAACATGAACTATTTAAGAATTTCATAATTCCAAAAGGAACACGCTCTAATATAAATATTTTGCTATGAGGAAAAATAAAAATTGAGATAAACTATCCTCAAGTAAGGTTAACCTTTGATACTTATTTTATGGTCAGATATGATAATGATATAAGGTCTAGAAGGGTGTAAATAGAAGAGATGAAAATTTTAAGCAAGTACATTAAAGATTCAAATTAATTAATGATTATAATTATTAGAGTTAATTAGAAAAAAATAAAATAAGGAACACATGGTTTTTTATTATAGTTCAAGCCTAAGTGGACATAGTCTAGTCTTATAAATCTACTATCAGAAAGAGGTATTTTGTAAAGTACCTAATTTTTTAAGTGTAATTGTAACCTAATTAAAAAAATATTTTTCTAGTGGAATAATAACAAGACACATGAATTTTGTATGGGGAGTCACAACCTAATTACAACTCTGACATTAGATACCGAGAATCCCAACCCAAAAAATCATGGATTTATAAATAATGTTCTATGAACCTCTAATACTCTCTTTATAATCCTTAAATCAAACATGAATGATATAAAATTATTTTTCAATTTAATGTATAAAAAACAGTGTGTATAGAAAAGATGGGCATAATTGATATAGACTTAAGAAAACTAAATGAAATAGATAGGATTATAACAAAATGTAAGTACTAGTTCTTGTGTCTTTGATCATCTTGAACATATATTCAAGGAATTATAAGTTGAAGAATTTTTTTTCAAACCTTGATATATATTCCAACAGTTGTGAGATCATTTTACATGATACCATGATTGTTCACACATTATGAACAAAATTAATGTATTTAATTCATATGAACTTGTCAGGTAATAATTGTAGATGTTTGTATATTTGTTCTAGGAATACTAGATTCCTTTCAATACAAATCTATATGGAAAACACACTCTATCACACTATTACAATAATTCAAAAATATAAAAAAAAATGCGATCATTATAGAGATAGAGAGAAAGAATATAATTGTCGTATAATATTCAATCAATCTTATGACCAAAATATAATACAATAAATACTGATTCAAAAAAATTTGAATTCTCCTAAAATATAATTTAAATAGTCCCTATAATAATATGTCAATGAAAGTTACCATTTTAATAGCATGTTTGAATTTTTAAATATGAATGATAGAATAATAAATTTCAAGATAAGCAGTAAATATGAGGAGAATTAAAAAATAAGTAACACTACACTAAAAATATTAAAACAAATTTTATTGATTTTTATTATATATAACATTAATTTATAATCAATAAAATTTCTTAAAACAACAAAAAATTAAAATATTTTTGAGTAATCAAATTGTATGTTTCATGCATGAATATAAAAAAAACTATGATATTAAGAAACATATGTTTTAATAAATTCATAATAGTTTTATGGGTTCTACATAATTAATATAGATTAATAAATTACATTGAAATATTTAAACATTTGTAACAAAACAAGCAGTAAATTGATAGACAAAATAAAATTAAAAATAAAGCAAAATTTTATATAGTATGGTAAATAAGTTATGTATGAAAAAATAACTTATGAATTTTTCATGTAGAAATTTTTCTCTATATTTGAAAATTGAAAATGTAGGTGATTTAATGTAGCGATTCACTACATAGGTGGTTCATATAAGGGAATCACGTAAGAGATTCCTTACATAATTGAATATCCTATATTTGAATTTCTCATGTAAGTTTTTTACTACATAAGGTTTTCATCGTGTCAGTGAGTCATTTATTATAATCACATAGAAAATTATATGTATGTTATTTACAAAAGTTATTAATGAAATATGATAATTTACCTTGTATTTGTTTTATCAAAAATTAAATTCATGTAAGGGGATTCTATCTGCATCATGGTGTACTATATTTTCAAATCATATATCAACAAATAATCGGATTAAATATGATATTAACCACTTTTTCACTTCTACAAATCCTCTTCACATTAATTTTTCAAATAAAAAATGACTCATGCCTTAGTGATTTTTCCCATGTGTGCCTCAAAGCATGAAAATCCACTTATGAATCTCCTGCATTACCCATCCAACATAATAAATATCTAGATGATGAACACATTATTTAATCTCAATGTAGTGTTAACTACAACTATATTTTATGGATCAACATGGATCCAAGCTTGTGAACCAAATTTCCGATGAACACATAACTCATATATCCAAAATTCTAAATTTGAATACATTGGATAAAGATGATGTGCTAAAAGTGTGCTCAATACGATATCTAGCTATTTAAAATATCATTTCAAAAAATATTTGTACATAAGGTTTTCATCATTGAACACAAGGACGATGTAATCCACGTATGGATGAACAATCATAGTCATTAGGGGGTATGAACACTATCAGATCATTATCTAGACCAGAAGGCATAACTATATACTCATATAACTCATATTAACTCCTAAATGTTATCTTTAATATTTCACCATCTCTAAATTATATTTATGGTAGTTTGAACAATGATCAAAAATTAAAAACCACTAGGATACTATCACCTAAAAAAATAGACTATAAATTCTCAGTAATGGGTGCCTATTCTCCGCAATGATCCAGTTTAACATCAAGTAACATACAAATAGTATAATACTACTGTTGTCATTTTTCAATAACATCAGAGAACCCTGATGGGAATTCCTTGGTTAGATTAATCCATTAACCACAATATCATCTTGATAAACTTTAATCTCAATAAAATCTATTTATTCTATAAGATGTAGACGAATAATTAGTGAAGATTATTTAGTCATAAGACTAAACTCTAACTCAACTATACATTTTGTAGATATCCCTATAAAATCCTCTAGATTGAAATCTCAGTACAGGTCCACGGACAGAGGTTTAGGGGAATAAGTCACCGCCTAATCCACTATAGGGATCATAACTACAACAAATATTAAAAAAACTCATATTTTATGAGGATCTGGTTCCACTTTCCCTACCTAATGATTAAATCATTTGTATGCATAAAAACATAAACATTTAACTATATAATTGCTACCCATCCTGTATAGAAATCTACATCGAAATTGTATCCTATAAATCAGTATATGCCCAAGATTTCATTGAAAATAATCATTTATAAAATTGTCACGATCAACACATGATCAGATCCATAAAATAGTATTTGACACTCTATAATGATATGAAGATGTTATAATTTCCTATATGAGGGAATAACGATAGAGAGAATCTCATAAGTGTATTAAACCAGTAATTCTATCCAATAGTCAAATGGGGAACATTTTAAAGAGTGGTATAGAAATGTATTAAAATATATATATATATATAGTGTATAATAAATAAGGACAATGAATCAAAGTATGAATTGTTATTTTACACCATCCACTGATTCCTAATAAATTTATTAAAACCTTCTACCCACTCTCCCTAAAACCCCAGAGGTTTGTGAGTCTACTAGTTCATTAAACCATACTCATTATGCACCAATTGATGTGATCCTGTGTAAAATATTTTCCATCAAAATAATGAAGGAATTAAAATAGAACGGCTTTATATGTCCATTATTTCCACACTTGGGACATGTCTTTAGGGAAAAGTTGTATTTCAAGAGTAATTTTACAAATATCCAGTATCTATTTCACCTAGATGAATCACTCCTCATAAAGGGGGTTGAAGAACCTCTTCCCTTCACTAACTAGCTTCCACAACCCCATCGTCCAACCTTAGACTTAATACTCATATTCCTAGAGTGATAATAATGGAAAACAATAGAAATTATACATATAAAATCACTGAAAATTGAAAGAAGAAATATAGCTATTTCTACATTAATTCCCTTCTCAATCATTAGTACCCTATGAAACACTATTGCATAGGTTATTATATCGATGTTCCTAACCTGTTATTTCATATTTAAGAGAAGTCAAGTATTGAAAATTGTGGAATTTGTTTCTTTTTTCCCAACATAATGTTGAGTAAAATGGACCAACTAAGTGAAGCATACTAAGTAGGAAGCCAAAATTAGTAGACTCTATTGGAGCTCAATAAACACCAAATACGACTCTACCTTCTCTGAATCATGGATTAATTCCTCATTGAAGAGATTTTTTATGATTCCCAAAGTTAACACATCATGTATACAATCCAGTATCAAGACATCCAACAACCATCCAATAGTGACTTGACCCATGATGGTTTTAAGCTAAGCCTTACGATCCTCTTGTTCTCCACCGAGTCAAATTTACATTCAATGACATGTGTCCAATCATCCTCAACATGAGGTCCCCTTGTTCTATAGAAGGAAAGGTGATTCTAGAGTTACTAGTGGAAACACTAATGGACCATATCTATCCGACTCCAATGTGATAATCTACCATGAATAGGAACTAGTCTAAGGAGTCCTTATTAGTCTAGTTCTATAGCATGATCCACTAGAGCGACAAAGGGGACATACTCAATTGCATCCTCTTATGTAACAGGTAGAGATACTAGATGTGTGAGACTTATATGGGGCCTCATTTCATGATATTACAACACACACCTTGAATAAATCCAACAAAATAAATATTAAAATAGATAACCAAATATAGGCACAAAATACAGTTCAGAATAGGGTGTCACCATATAGTTTTCCCAAAAGAATAAGTTATTACACACATAACTCATGTCAAGCCTCCAATACCAATATTTTAGTCACATCCAAACATATATACATATTAATACAATACAAAAGTCTTATATAATTTAATTCAAGGTAAATTCCAAAGTATTTAATTTTTTGGTTTCTACCAAATGTCTGATATAGGTATATGGAATGTGAAACTACATTTCTAGAATAATGAAATAATGAAAAAAAATTCACATAAAACCACATATCATCATAATTTTCCTCATGAAAGGTGAATTTAAAAAATAATGACATCATATAAAAAACATAATTCCATGTTTTTTCAACTCAATGTTCCAATATACAGTGTTGACTAGAAACTGAAATTATGTCAATGCCTATGTACCAACCATCACATCTTCTATCTACCTTGACATATGTTATGGAAAAGACAGTAAAAGATGTATAATGTCAGGAATATTGATAAAACTATTTTAAAACCTATATTAAACAACCTAGTCTGAACTAGAGGCACTAAACAAATACATGCACATCTCCCCTACAACAATATTTTTCCAACATGCAGTGAAGTCCTAAGGAGATCTATTGGGTAAAAATCTCCTCAATACCAAGTATGAATAATATTTTTCTAATATTAATAAATCATAATAATGATTAAATAAATTAACTTCTTATTGGAAATAACATATACAAGAATTCCAACCCACAATGTACGTAGACGTCTTGTCAGGTACATAAAGAAAAAAATAATCGATTTTGTAATGAAAAAAAAAACAAATCATTGGTAATAGTGAAATTCTAGGTTTAGTTTCATAAAACATCATTTTCATCTTTATTCCAACACTACTCAATTTTCCACCCCTAGGAAATTTCACTTTAACGGATCTCTATGCATGAAATTTACAAGAACCCCAAAATCCTTGAGGCTGGTGTAAACATAAGACTAAGTAAGACACCACCATTGACCCATAACACCATAGAATAATATATTAATGAACATTTCATTATGTTTGAGGAAATTTTTTTTGTCTTCATGAATCATCCACCATAATTAATGGATAGTCCAAAATGTGGATTACAATACCATTTTAAATTTATAATCCATTACATGAAAATTTAACTCCAATAACATCCCTCTTAGAGAATAGTTCATTATTGGTTAATTAGATAGTCATCTGTAAAAAAAGAACCACCATATGTGTTACATGATGGAAATTAAAGATCAAACATCACATCTAGATAATCCATATCATCATTATAATAAGATTAATTCACTCAACATGATGACGTGATATGTATATATATATATAAACATCATGTGATAAAGCAACAAACATAGTTTCATTAGGTATACCCATTTACACTGAGAATACTGCCAATAATACCAAATAAAACAACCACCAATTTAATTGAATTATTATCTTAGCTTCAGCGATGATTCAGAATCAGGTTTCACCTTATGGGCTTAATTACACCACTAAAACCTAGATCTAAAACATATTCAAAACAATTTAGAATACTAGGACTAATCCTAAGATGAAGAAAACATGAAAGGTTGGTCAAGATGATATGTTCTCGAGACAATACATTAAAGACAATGATGATGGTCCAATGGTTGTGCTAATGACAATTCCTTTGATATGTGTTTCTGTTATATCAAGTGTCACCAATAATATTTAAAAAATAACCAAATCAATTTATCTAATCAATAAATCATGGAACTATGTGGTCTTCATCATCTATAAGAGAATGGAATTTTTCTATAATAGTGAACAACATACAAGATAATAATTTAGGATTGGTGGGGAATTCAAGAGTTGAATAGAGGATTTATTTGATAGTTCGATAACTCTAATTCTCCAATGGAGGGATCTGAGGTCACTAGAAATAATGGGGATCAAGAGAAATGAAGAAATATGAGAGAATGGTTTGGTTTTTAGAAATATCTATAAAAATTGGTGAGACTCACTTGAAAATGGAAAATGCCACCAATGAGACATCGGACACTATGAAGAAGAACGTTTGACCATAAACCCCACTGGCTGGCCAGTGGGATCTAGAACTGAGCTGAAAAGTCTACATAATCAATCCTCTAGCTGGTGGGTCCCACGAGTCAGCTGGTGGAGCTGCTATAGTTGTTCAAGCTATACCGTGTTATGCATCCTTATGTGAACTATTTCTAGCTTCATGAAAACCCTTATCCCACATTAAAACAATAAATAACATTCTCAAAAGTAATGTAAAAATTGAAATGATGCATACTTAGTGTAGATAAATCATAGTGGACATTCGTGGATGAGTCATGTAATTATATGCATAAACATTGCTATATTAATCATTAGTGTCTGGATGATAGGAATGGTGGATGGTGTTTTAGGTGGCGTGGTCATCAGGGATGTGATTATCAATGCGGATTAATGAAAAGTTTCCTACTAAAATTGATTATAACATGAAATATTTTGATATAATATATAGAAATATGACTAAGATTCTCTAGGGGAAATCATTTATTATCACAACCTGGCCTAGTGGGGGCCATTCCATGGTGACCCAAGTCCTACCTCATATAGGGTAGGGGATGGAAACTAACACTGAGTAGGTATATCCCACAAATGGGAGGGATTTTATTAAGAATCAATGCACATGAAGACATCTCCAAGACCAAAATACTGAAAAGTAAATACACTAAGTAAACAAATGTATGCATACCACTATATCCAAAAAATAGAGAGTAACTAGAACTTAATGTTTAGTTATGTAAAAATAGGCCAGAATATAGGCCCAAGAAAAAGTGTCTGCAAAAAATAAAGTCCAACTTGAAAAAAAGGTACTGGGACTACTAGCTATAGCCATAGGAGAACACCTCAGTTTGTCTAAAATCACCAAGAACTATATGGTCCTAGTACACCTGGAACATCCTTGCAAGGTCGAATGTCTGCACAAGCCACAACACATGCATGAAAATCCCATGCAGGGATGAGTAAAACAATACTCAGTATGAAACCCTAAAAACACAATGGAATACCACATAGAAAACACCATGAAGAAGATACAATGTAGAACTACCAAAGAGGAAACGAATCACAAAGATGATATAGTCATATCGACATAGTAATATTTCTATACCACATATAATAAGATCCTCTGGGTATAATCATAAAGGATTCAATGCCTCATTGTCTCATCCACTGCTAGCTACACTGTTCCACTAATAGCACACTCATCTTGGGAGATCTCAGTGCTGGAGTAATCTGATTAATGTATGTAGAACAGATCTACCAAAAGTACCTAGGAGAAAACTAGGGCCTAAAAAATCTACATAGTTTCCATAATACATAAAATATCACCAATACATGATGTTTCAATAACACATGGAATGTATGTAAAAAACAGAGTGTTGGAATCACATAAACTGTCGGTAACACACAGAGTGTCGATGACAGCTAGATTGTTGATAAGTCCTGAATCCACCAAGTCACATAGTCACCAATTCATATCCATGATTTAAATATTCAAATCTTCCCAGAGAACATTGTTTAGGTCTATTCACATATAATGTGATGAATATGATCTCGATGCATAGATAGGGGTCATCACCCTGGGCTCACTGGTGGGACACATGACCCTATTAGAAACATCATACTTTTTATAGGATAGGTTCCCATGTAAATATTGTTCACAACTTCTCTAAAAAACATATCTAAGGTACCATGAAGAGAGTTGACTAATGATCAGGCCTCGTGGTGTAATATATTCTCCAAATTTCTTAGTCAATTATTGATGTGGGTCTGAGATAACTTACTTCAGAATACAGTTCATCATCTATTGTGGGGATAATATCATGCTTCAAACCCTCATTAGAAACGAATAAGGGTATGCTCTCAAAACATTCTGATACAACTAAAAACCCATCAAAACATCTCAAAAGAAACTCCTCATCACAAGAGACCCAAGGTCAAAGATATCTCATCAATTGGATACATAGTATGAATGATATGGAAATTTTAGTGAAAATGTGTGATCCAGGTCTGGTATGGGTCAGAACCGACGAACCAAACTCAACCCGACCAACCCAACATAGACTAGTCTAGAAAAAACCAGCCTATACCATGGCCAACTAGACCACTAGGCTATTGAAGTTTCCTAGATCATCTGGTATGGCCTGTGATGCACGCCAGTTTGGTTGCACCACACATGATCTGCTGGACCGCATTCCTCTTCCTAGTCAATGTGGTGCAACGACATTCAACGAAGATGGACACCACGTCCCCGCTCCCTCATTGAATTATTCCACCGTCGGCTCTAAATGGACCCCATATGTGTACATAGAACCCATCCATGTATGATAATACATTCACCGTGTCCCCAGTCATTACTCGTAGAACCTCTCCTAGCATAGAATCCCATGCGGCCCCGACAGCCCGTGTTCCTCCTCCACCAGACACCGCCGGAATCCCACCATCATCATCTAAGAGTTGGTCCAGTTATATTAGGAACATTTTCTCCCAAATAACATGTGAGAGAACATATCTATGATAGTAGGGGTACACCTTTAGACCATAAATATGATATCTTGAAGCAATTTTCCTTGGTTCCATCCAAGTTGTTAATCTTGGATTCCCTAAGTCTATCAAAAGATATCTAGGATTGAAGTTGAGGTTTCTACTACTGAGTTTTATTGTGGAGATAATGATCTTATAGAATATCACATGGTCATGTCTTTAACAAACTAAGATGAGGAATACATCATATAGGGACACGTCAGACCATTGTATATATCTGGTAGGATAAATGACATTGATATTTTATGATCCTTCATTGACAACAGCTCATGAGTCAAATTTATCCCAATCCAAACACTTCTCCAGCTGGGTTTCAGAGAATATCACTTCCCCCCCTCTATCCTAATGTTAATGGTTACACCCCTGGTGGATATTTCTATAGATGACCCACACCAACTACGATTAGGTCACACCGAGGGTAAATCCATTTTTCTAAACTAAATGGTGCCCAAATATTTCTGACCTAGAAAACGAAATAAAAGTTATTTTGAATGTTTATAAATTTCATGTGTACATGCTATAAAAGACACAAAATTTTTTAATGAATTTTTATGAGCACACCATGGCTCAAAATTTCATGTCCTCTCAGCTCCTAGTCTTAGAAATTTCACAAATAATTTCTAAAAATAAAATCATGAAAATATTAGTCATTAAATCTATTGCATACGGATGGGAAGACATAAGGGATTGTTTCTATATATATAAAAAAAATTATAATGTTTGGCTACATATAAGAACATGGTCAATTATAGGTGTATCACCCAAGGATGTTATAGTGTATTTCATTGTGAATAAATATAATATAAAACATATATTGTGATCTATAACACCCCTAGTCTAAATAAAACATAATATAATATACCATTATCAACTACCTTTTATCTAGGAAGGTATAAATGTGACTAAATAAATTATAAAAATTATATGTTTTACATATTTATAAATACTATCATTGTATGTTAATTGATTATAAATTAAAATATAAATTGTATGGATTTAAAATAATTTTTTCCACATAAAGACTATTTTTATTGCCTCTCTATATTTTTAAATTAAGAAGTTATTTAAAACAATTTTCATGATTTATTTTATATAAATATATATATTATATATTTTTCAAAAAATTATTATTTATATAATATTTTTTGTAATCGTTATATAAGAATAAATCGATTTTTTGCTCATAAACATAATTTTTCTAAAAAGAGGTTATGCTTCAATTTTAAAACTTATTTTGAATTTTAATTATTACCAATTATATAATAGTTCTATAAAAGATTAAATTATATTTTTTATATCAATAGGTAAATATTATCATAGAGTAAAACCTTTATATTTTTTTAAAACATTAATTTTCCAATGAGTAGAAAAATAGTTATTGTAGTTAAAAATAAATTTTTCTTTAATGAATTTACAATGTTTTATTCTGTATAAAATGGTATTAAAAGTAATTTTAGTTCAATTATATAATTATTAATTATGTTTATGTTATTTTATTCAATTTTATGCTTAATTTCAATATAAATACTCTTTATATTTAAGAAAATTTTTTATTTGGAAAACCATATTTTTGTCACACTTATATGTCCAAAATTAATTAAAATTATGAAACATATATGAATTGAGGTTGGTAAAAGTGTATTATTTTTTTGAATTAGAATTTGTAATTTTAGATAACAATTTTACATTATTTGTTTCATTCTTTCATCATGATTTATGAGAATTTAATGGGTTCTACTTGATGATTTGATTATGGGGGGTTATACGACCTCACTCAATTGAATGCATCAGGTTTCCATCTGTTTCATATTTACCTTGAAACTCCCAATGGTTCCCTCATACATAGACCAGTATGGACTTATTTTCCACTATTTGGAGGTCATCTGGGATTCCAGGCCTAGCGACTATTGGGGACTCGCATTGGTCGAGAGGATGGGAGGTCGGGCTCATCACACCATATGGGGGGGTTTCCTACTTTGGGAATCTCTTACTGGTTTAAGATATGTTTGTGAATCTCTTCCTAATCCTAATACAGGGCCTCTTACCATAAAAATTAATATAGGGTAGTTTTATTTTAGGAATAGAGGATTGTGATCTCTTTAACAAATCCATCTGTATGTATCTGAGTATCATCATCATTTTCCAGCAATGGGTGGCTTCATATATGTGATGGAGTTGTATAACCAAGTTCTTTGAGATGTTCTTCCATGTATAGTGGTTGTTAATATTCTAAGGGGATTGATCCATTATTAGGTGTACTATGTATCTTTTTTATTGCAACAATCAAAACAAACATATTTAATTCACCCCATGCAGTTTATCATCATGTAAAATGGAATCATATAGATGCTTTGGGGCATCCAAAATTTAAGATCGAGTATTGGAGGGACTTATTATATATCCTGAGTATAGAAGGAATTAGATTTTTCACAGTTCATTTGATTAGGTCCTTTTGTATTGGGGTTTCGCTATTGTTATAGAAACTCATAGTGCAAATGATTTGATTACCTGAAATCCCTATGCTCATATGATCGAAGTTCAGTGTGAGAAAAAGGGTAGAAAATGGTCCTTTTATTTCTCACGATGTGGGACTCATGTGTTGGGACTTAATCGGGATGACATATTATAGAACTCAAATCTCAAAGAGATTTCCCACATATCTTACATATGGTAGGAATCAGTGTCATCGTATTTTGTTTTATATTGGTGTTTATACACTATGTATTAACTATGCCATTATGGAGGTTTATAGTGAAGATGTTTTGATCGTTAAAAATCTCCATGACCATGTCAGCCATGCTAGTTGTGATAAATAATGAATAGTAAGTAATCAATGTACCTGCTTTGAATAAGGGTTAGATGTTGGGATTTCCTTAGATGATCAATATAGAACTCGAACCTAGGGATATGTGGCCTACATATCCTGAATAAGGTAGGATTCATAGTCTACATAATTCCATTTATGTTGGGTATTACACACTGAGGATGCCCTAGTATTCGGGGAATGGAGGCCGAAGATAGCTGATGTTATCAAGTATTGGGATTCACTGTTAATCTTACATTTTTCTATATAGAGTATCACATGACCCAGTCGACTTTTCCAAAAATCCATCACATGTCCTGGATGACATTACTAGGGGAGTGTCACATGAACCAACTAACGCACCTTGGGGTCGTTCGTGGGATTTTCCTGGATAGATATCAGGGTGTAGCAAGAGTCAATGTTACATGGTCTGAAAGGTGTTGTGTAATATGGAAAACACCCCTACAGAGCTTCATCATACCTATTATTCATGTCTGGAGGGGGTCGTCTATGTAGGCTAACATTCCCATATGGTTTCATGAGACCTTGGTTTCCATTTCCAAATTCAACCATGAGACATTACTGACATGATCAGCCTCCATTATATAAGTTAGGCGATATATATGAAAGAATTCACAAGGATTGAGTGATAGAACCATGGGGTTTTGTGAGATCAAAGTAAAGTCCATGAGGATGGTACGACTTTTTGTGATGTGTCCAATGTACTTCATGAACCCCAGATATCATGTTGAGGGACCACCGTGAGATCTGAGCAATGTGCCTTAGCACTCTCACATGTCATTGGATGAATCACACGAAGAACATGAGGGACAACGAGTATGTTTTTCTCTTATTTATTCAACATTTGATCTTGGCCTTAAACCCTTTTTAGAGAGGGACTTATATTTTTTAGTATCATTTTCTTTGATTCATTCATGATTTTTAAAACATGTTGTATATTATTCACACATCTTCCCAACAGCCCTTCGTGTGATCTATGAATGATAACATGAAGTACCTTATGTATTGCACATGAATGCTCTGTCTATTCTCTGGTGTATTATCTAATGGAAAACATGTTGGTCACATGATTGGTCGATCTGATAAGTCTGATTCAATTTATTGGAATTTTTCAAACAACAGTTTTCTTTATATAGTAGCTGATGAAACTTTTCTGATGGGGTAGGAAATTTATATGCCTCAATACCTCAGTTGTTCAATGTTTTTTGTGGTGTAACTAGTGTGATTCATGTATGGAGTCACCAACGTGGACTTGTATCATGTAGTTTTTCGAGTCTCTATTATGGGACACTATGAGGGAATCACCCAGTTTCTTGTGATCATGAATCCCTCTTGGCAACAAATTCATTATTGGGTTATATCCAATTAATGAGGAATTTTTTGATCACATGGACATGTTAAAGGACATTGACTTTGTTGTGTGGACTTTTTCAAAGGCCATATCAAGATCCAAGTTCGTGTTTAACGGCATCCATGAGATACTGGATGTCTTTTCTTGTACTATTTGTGAAACATGGATGGTTTCTCCGAGTGTCTTGTTGGACCATGTTATGAACATCCTCAGCACATTGAAAGCGTTATACGATTGTGAGGTCCTTCCACCTCCTCCATCATTTATTTCCTTTGTTTAATTTTAAAAAGGTTGGGATTCATGAATGATTTTATGAGTAACTTCGAGTAAATTTAATCTATTTTTTGGTGATGTGTCGTGTGACTAATATGGGTCATACAATGTGTGTGAGTATGTCATAGACAAATCTATCAGTTTGTACATAGAGTTTAATTGAGTTGTACGGACATACCCATGGACTTTCATGTCATGAAGATGACAAGATAAATGAATTTTATGAGATGATTAAGACATGTATCTAGGGTCTTGTATTGTCTTTCAGGTATGTAGGGGCATGTCACATATCCTTTAGCGAGCACGATCACCTCTCACCTCGTCCATTTTAATCATTTTTTTATATTAAAATGGGTTACAGGTCTTGAGAGTTGTCTTGGATATAACTAGGGAATATTACTCTTTCTAATGATGTTATGGTGAATGATCTTTACAACCATTGGGGGTCCCTACCATTGGATATTTTTCCTCCTTATTTATAAATGACTTTTGTGTTCATCACTCACTGATTTTCAGTGAGTGCATTGCTTGATCAATATGAGATCATCCAATATAGTGTGCACCTTATCATCATCATATTAGTCTACGTTTCATAATATTATCAATGATGGATCTTGTGATGATTTATAGATATGGTCTTGTCCATTCAACTTGTTTTCCAATGGAAAGTCACATGATCATTACTAGATATCACGATGTCATTCAGACATTTCCATGAATAGCTTCTCTGCATGACTTTGATGCACCACATGTACATTCATTGGTATATCGACGGTATGTAGACGTCTTCCAGGACAGTCTATATTCTTACCTTTAATATGTTTCATATCCATGGATGGAATATGTATCCACATCTGATGTCGATATCCATCACGACTTAGAGATTAAACACATGAATATTGCATATGTGTGGTGAGGGCTTCAGTTGGATCGACAAGGTGCATCGAGTCATTAATAATATTTAATTCTCGGAATTCATAGAATATAAAAAAATTCTATATGAATTTGTAAAATCCAGATGCAGTTTTTATTTCCATCATTCTTCAGATAACCGGGATTTTGGTAATTTATTCTTTGTTCAGGAGAAAGGAGGACAGTGATATGTACTCTCTTTTTTCTCGCCTGAAGAATTTTATATGTGATATATTGATCCTATATTTTTTATGAGCGTGAACACTAGGAATATCATAGTCTTTATCATGACGGGTCCCTCAAAACCCCAACCATCTTCATGATTGGTTACACAGTTCTAGTATTTCATAAGAAAAATAGTGCAATTCCAACTACCATTCACATGAGAGATAAAACGGTTCCGTATTTCTTTCACATAATGGTTTACAGAGTTCCAACCCAATAAAAAGACGGGTAATGAGATACCTTGCTTCATTTCATGAAACATATCACATATTATCATCTCCATGTGATCCAATTTACTTATCCCTGATGTGAGATCTCACAATCTCATCATGTAACCCTTATGTGGGTTTGCAATGTTGTATAAAATGATATAATCCTTATCATGAAGTTTCAGTGGAATCATCCATATTTTGATCTCCTTGTATTTATAGGTGAGGTATTACACAACATTTAACCACCCAATAAATGTTCCATTTCCCAAAAAATGATATGTTTTCCATCACACAGACATGCTCAACCTAAGATCTGAAAATGAAGTCACATCCTGATATTTCATTAAAAATTGGAAACAATTAGTGATCTTCATGTGACTTGAATTTGTGTTTTGGAAATCATGTAACCTCACAGAGGCTTTTATAGTCACATAATCCACATATGGAGTTGTTCCACAGACATTCCTAACATGTTATATCTGAAACCGAGGGTCTTCATGGACTCTCTTGTTCAGGGAGGTGACCTCCCTCATTTTCCTTCAACACATGATCTATTGTGGTGCATAATATATATTTTCATTATAATAAGATTGGAACAGATGTTTAAACAGGCACTTGTTCATTTGTTCAGGGTAATTTTTGACATATCCTAATATAGTAGCACACACGATCTAGCCATTCATGCTTATTGTCACAGACCAAATGCATCGCCCATCATCATAGGTATAATACTAGATGTTCTCAGAACTTACCCTTAATTTTGGTCATAGGAGTCTTGTTCAGCTAGACCCTTCAAGATCGATCATACTCGTGATTATGGTAAAACATATGACTCAATCCTCAAATGAATGTGTGCTTTGTATAGTCGTTCAGGTCTGATGTGTTCTTCTACGAGTAATGTCATACACATGGACTAGCCTTCCCGACTGATCAAAATAATAAAGTTCCCTATGTTCTGAATCCATCAGTGAGTCATCTTTGATCTTCATGGTGGCTTCATGGAGTCATAGTATGAGAAATATCATTCACTCAAGGTCCTACCAATATGTGGTATTCAATTTGGGTGAAGGTGGAAAGATGAAAATTTAATTCTAGGAGGTTGAACAAGATGATATGCAACATATTTTACTGATTTACTAATGTTAAATTCTTGTTTCCTTCCTTAGAAAAGTGTGTAATGCATGATTTATGAGCATCAAAAAATACCCCCATAGAATTGAATTCATTTAGAAGGAAAATTATATGATTATACTGTAAATAAAGGACATTCTTCCTTATATCTGAATGCTTATGGATACCTCCTTTTGTATTCTATGAGTGAATGGATATGTTGAAAATTATATGTATTGTCTAGGTCCTTTTTTGTCCATGATATTCATGCCATATCGTTTATCTAATATTACGTGAATATCCAACAATACACATATTTTTCAAAAAATCATCAAAACATGAACGACTAGATGTAGAGATATGTTTGAAAATAAATTATTTTTTTAGAAGTTCACTTGAATGCCCACCATCATGAGACTCTCTACTGAAGATCTATTCCATTTGTTTTCAGATCTATAAATTTCCAGAATGATAACTGGGCAGAATATATATCATGGAGGGAGAGTGCTCCATTATATTCCAAATTCAATATGCTTGGAGATAATAGCTTAATTTTTCTAAGGCCATATAGAGATCCTTACATGCCCATGTGGATTGAAGTTTTTTCATTCTTTAGTTTAAGGAATTATTGTTTGGACCATATATCTCTTTAGATAATGGTCTTTTAGGTCAGACTTGATATTGCTTTAGTTTACAATCTTTTATCTCACACCTGATATCTCATTTTTTTACGGTATTTTATCTCAGAACTGATATCACTTTAGTTTAAGGTATTTTATATTGGATATGAAATATCTTTATTTTATAGTCTTTAAGATCAGACATGATATAACTTTAGTTTAAGGTCTATTAGTTTAGACATGATATCACATTAGATTAAGGCCTTTTAGGTTGGACACGATATATCTTTAGTTTATGGTCTTTTATCTTGGACCCAATATCGTATTAGTTTATGGTCATTTTGTTGTGGCCTAATATTTCAGTAGTTTTATTTATTTTAGAACAAACCTGATATCACATTAATTTATAGTCTTTTAGCTCAGACATGATATTTCTTTAGTTTAGGGTATTTTAGCTCTGACCTAGTATCTAATTAGTTTGAGATATTTTAGCTCTGAACTAATATGTATTTCGTTTAGGGTCTTTTAGAACTGAGCTAATATCACTTTTGTTTATATACTATTATATTAGACCTACGATCACATTATTTTAGGGGAGTTTAACTTAGACATTCTATGACTTTAATTTAGGTTCTTTTATCTCAGTACTAAAATCTCTTTAGTTAGGGGTCATTCAACTCATACCTTTTATCTCCTTAGTTTAGTTTCTTTTAGTTGAGACGTAATATTCATTTAGTTTATGGTCTTTTAGCTCAGACATAATATCAATTTAGTTAACTTCTATCTCTTTAGTTACGAGTCTTTTATCTCACACTTAATATCAGTTTAGTTTATAGTATTATAGATTAGACCATATATCTCTTTAGTTTAGGTTCTTTTAGCTCCGACCATATGTCACATTAGTTTAGGGTGTTTAGCATGAAAATATTATTGATTTTGATTAAGGTATTTTATCTCAGACTTAATATCACTTTAATTAAGGGTATTTTAGGATAGACCTAAAATCTGATCAAGGGATATGATGTCGACATGATATGAATGACCTCAATCACTTCAAGGTGTTGGGTTATGATGTGGTGTTTTTGAGTATCCTAATGAACAGAAGGCCCTCTTTATAGAGTGAATCATTTTATTGATATCAATAGGCAAATATGTAGGACTGATTGACATGAATACATAATAAAGAAAAGGGTTTCCTGAAGACGAATATCCTTTCCAAGTGCTCTGAAATATTTATGGAGGTAATATTTGATTAGGATTAAATACATTGAATACTAGGTGAACCTCGATATTTGGAATATGGATGATGTAATTCATCACCCAAAATGGTTATTTTTTAACTTGGGATGAGTCATACGTGCCGATGATAAACCGTAACACTCTGAGGTGATGATTTCCTCCACAGAGTTTCAAGGGACCATAAGGATTAAATATTCTTTCAAACAAGGAGTATATTCCATTAATTGGTGAGTCTAGGCCCGTATGAATCAGTATCCTGTCCATGATAAGATGATATCTACTTCTTTCCAAGAAATATAAATGATTTCGGAAGACTCGTACATCTTGATGGTGATGTTAGATCTGGGGGAAAGGATTCAATAAGGGTTTTGTCCCCTAGGGTAGTGTAGATCTTAATGTGAACCTTGAGAACTATGTCATGTGGTTTCAAATCATGATATTCGGGCCATCAAATTTCCTATATTGGAGTGCCTTTTTTCTTGTTTTAGAAAGAGTAAAAAACACGGTGACGTAACATTGAGGATGTTGAATCCTCTTGAATAGTTTGGAATGGGGATTTAAAAGCATGGATTAAAGTGCTCAGACAAGAATAATGGTATGTGAATGTCATAATGGGAGTATTTTAGAAACACTGAGGTATTGGGAACTACAACAAAATTTATGGTCTCATAAAGAATGGAATGTTCTCTTTAAATAATGACACATTTGGTTGATGGGAATAAGTGAAAATGTCAGATCCATAAGCATGCATACATATTCAAGAAATGGGTCGATTGAAGCTGGATATCCATTCTAGTGTATATTAATGGTATATGGTGATCTGAGACACCATGATCCTAAATTGTGGTTTGAAAAAAAATCAATACCTGATAATGGTTCAAACAAACCAAAGGTTGCATCACTGCCTAGAAAACATATATTCACGATGAGAATATATGACAAACATTTATCTCACATTTTCCTATACAAGTTGTTCCAGTGATCATAACATGGATTTTAATAGGTATATAAGTTACCCTATGATAATTATAAATTATACATTTGGTCAATAAATTTTTCCTAAATTATGAGGCTGAAGATTCTAGTGGGTGTATACGTGACTATTTCTCATGTCTCCCATTGCGGGTTCTCGAACTGACAATATTTTTTTATCATTATTTAGAAATTTATAGTCTTGATATTTATACCATCAGGGGATAGATTTTACGTTCATACATCATGGACCAAAGTGCAGTCATTTTATGGTCATAACTAGCCTGTACCTAATATGGGAGATGTTACACAAGAGGCTAGTTACAACACAGATGGTCAAGAGTACACAAACTTCTTTCTATGAGGAGATGGAGATGTTTTAGATCATGACTCCAGTTTTCTCAGTACATGAGTAATGATATGGGAAAATTATACTATGAGTATTTTATAAGCACTGAGGTGTTGACTGCTTCCACAGTAGTGTCAAGGATCAGAATGGTTTGAATGTACTTTTTATAGTGTGACACATTTGTTTGCCAAGCATATGTACATATGTAAGAGTAATAGACATGAATGAATAGTAAATAAAAGGGTTTCTTGAAGCCAGATAACCATTCCATGATCCATGAAAGGTGGATGAGGACCCAAGATTCTCAATAAATGATGTTTGGTGCATGGAATTGAGTTTCTCTTAAAAGACGGTAGAAGTACCCTATAGTCTTGTTCACCACGGTAAGTCCCTTGTGGTCCTTTAATAAGGAATGGAATATGGGATATGATCTACATAATTTATTATCATTTTGTGCGGGTAATTCTTCCCTATTTGAATATTTAATGTCATGTAGTAAGGACGTACATCCATGCAGGTTAGCGTCATTTGGTATGGAATTACATCTATATATTTTAGCGTGATGCAGTACAAATGTGCTTACATTAGATTTAGCATCATGTGGTAAGTATTAATTCAAGGAGACATTCCCCCATGTGAGAAGTGTGTGGGGTTTTTATTGTAAAACCAATGTGAATGAGGACCAAAGGGGTCTCCACCACCCTACACAAAACCGAGAGAAACCAAGGCCATGAATTTGAAGGAGATTGAGGTTGGATCACAAACGAGATATCTAGGTGTTTCCATGTATCCCATAAGGATGGGAATCAAGATATACATAATTATGGATCTTCCATATAGTATAATGTCATGGGGTGAGGATGAGGGTGAACTGACTTAAATATATGGAAATGTTGCAGTTGGGCCCAAAGATGGAGACATGAGCATCACTACGTATCTCACGAGGATGAGAGTCAAGCCATGCATAGTTCTAGAAATTCATTTCAGTTTATTTTAAAATTGTTAGGATGAAGGAGAACCGATGTGAATTGATGGGAAAATTATTGTTGGGAATAAGATTAGACTCCTGGTCATCACTACGTATCTTACGAGGATAAGAATAAAACCACATGAAGTTCTTGGAGAACAGTGCAATTTAACGTTCTGTGGCAAGGAAATCGATGGTTAATTTTAATGTCATATATCTAGGAATCATTATATTCGTTTTATGGTCTATAATTCAGGTCTATAATGGACATGTTGAGTAAATGTTTTCTTTTCCTGTGAGGTAAAGTCCCCAACTAAATTCCAAAGATTACATGATCTATGTGTGGTGTGAGAAACAAGGAATAAATCAGTTTTCCCTACAATATAGAGGCAGAAGGGGGTCCAATAAGGGCATTATGTATCATGTAGTGGATAGATATAGAATTTGGATTTAGGATTCCCAATGTATCCTAATGTAAATTAAAATCAATCCATACATAGTTTAGAAGAACCATGTATATTAAATTCATGTGTCACAGATGTGGGTGAATCAACATAAATGAAGACAGACATTAAGGATCCATATAGTTTTATATCATTTGGTAAGGAAATTAGGTAATCCATCATGAAGGGGGATGTTATGGATTCAACCAATTTTACATCATGCGGAAAGGATATTAGTCATTCAGTTTAACATCATTCTATAAGGACAAAAGATACCATGTAGTTTAACTCCTTGCTTCAAGGATGAAAGGTACCCTGCAGTTTAACGTCTTGATGCGAGGATGAATTTTTATAGTTTAATTTCATGTAATTAGGATGAAATATATAAATTTTCATATCATGTGGTCAGGATGAATTCAGTATAGGTTAAATTCATGTGGTTAGGATGAATTCTATAGAGTTTAACACCAAGTGATTAGGACAAATTATGGTACTTACGCTGATGCGGATTCTCTAGCTAATAACTATGAAAAGTATTTCTAAGGAAATATTTCATTGGTGGGTGGTGTCACATGCTCCCCATCCATGGTGGATATCTAATATTCTCCATTATGATAATCCTTATGTTTTATATAGCGTCCTTCCCACTTGGTCTCCAACATATATGTATTCCTTCCCAATATTATTAGGGGTTTGAGAGACAACACCAGTTCTCCTTGGTTGAATGAATACATGAAAACTTTTTTAAAGTACCTTACTGTCTATTTCTGATGTACTTCTAAGTTTTTCATTATGCACAATCTACACACATCTATTCACTCATATACATCCAGCTAAATTTTTGATTTTTCATCATTTAGGAGCTTCCACCGAATGGAGGTTCCAAGCCAAGGTTGTTGGACCTCTATGGGCAGCAGAATCTTGGTCCCATTCACCAATGAATATAGAATTTCCTATGTAGAAGTACGTGTGGTGGTATGGTTGGCCCATAAATAATGGAGGATTTTGTCTTTTCAGAACATCTTATACTTATTTACCATTATCTAAAGTATATTTGATAGAGTATTATCAAAGGCCTATAGCTATCCATTTGATTCTTTATGATAGTGAGATGAGTGATTGGATTCGATAGTGTACTACTGATAAAACCTCTTCAACTCTATTAAATAGAATTTGGTGAAATTTTCCATCAATATTTTGTGAGGTACTCCGAACATGGTGATGAAATGGGACATCATGTAGTTGATTACAATATTCTCCCCGTCTTCTTTGAAGGGTATTACCATATCTCATTCTGAAAGAAGTCTGTATCAGTAAGAATGTACTTGAATTGGTTTTTAGTAGCATGGGGTTATTTCCCCACAACATCCATCCCCCAAATAGAAAATATCTAGGAATATTTAGTTGTATGTAGAAATATTGGGGTATGATGCATGAAATTGGCATGAATCGGGTATGCATGAACATTCCAGGTGAATTCGACACATTCGTTTATCATGGTTTCCCAGAAATAACACAACATCTTGATTTGGTAGGCAAGACTAGTGCCACATTGATGGGTGCCACAAGATATTTCATGTACTTCTTCCACAATGGAATGGACATCTCATTCAGATATAGACCTAAGGAGAATACTTTAAAATCCAAATTTGTAGAAGAGTTTTTTCTCAGTTAGACCATCCTATGTAGTAAATAATTCTACCCAACACTAAATCATTTATATTCTAGAACGATCTTCCAGGAGAGTCTATGCACAGAGATAACCCATTATAGGCACTGTACATCCAGGGGTGTTTGTAGTTTTATCGCACTCTTGGTGGTACTAACCTGATTTATTTATTCAATATCTCACACGACAATCAACGAGACCATTATTTGATACATATTATGGAAGTTTGATTCCTCTTAATCAAGGATGATAATCAAAGTGGATACATTATCTAGTGCATCAACAAAAACATTCAGTGATCGAGAAACATAATGCAATGTGGGATCAAAAAGGAGATCTTCCATCAATCCCATGACATAGCTAGAGGGGGGGTCCAATTCTTCCTTTTAATTGCATATTCTTCACTAATCTGGTCTATCAATAGTTCTGAATCTTATTTCATATTCTGGTAGTCCATGTGAAGATGTAGGACTACTTCCAATCCTATAATGAGTGATTGGTACTCGAACTCATTATTTTTGTATCCTTCAAACAATGAGAGAGTATGGAAAATGTCTTTTTCTAGAGATAAAAAATACAATCCTGAGAACAACCCGATTGAGCTTTTGGTTTTCCATCCTTTTAAAAATATAATTTTGGGAGAAAATATCAAATTACATATCCCCTATATTGGGAGTGTCAGGATAATATAATAAATCCACATTTGGGATTTTGGTGTCATTTGGTGTTTTTTATGGTCGTATGTGCTGTGAGAAAATCTGCCAGGGCATGTCCTTTAATTGAATTCTATGACACAAAATGAACGTAATATTGCTAAATAATAACCAGCCATCAATCTAGGAGTTCAGCCATCATTATATGAACATGGATTTACTTGAACAGATCGATACAAGAGACCAATTGGACTGTGTGGTGTTGTATGTAATACCTCAACCTTTTTTTTGTGAAGATGACTGAGAGGAAGGTCTTCTAAACATTAGAGTATCAGATCTTAGTACCTAGCATTGTTTGATGTGGTAGAAGATAATATTATCACTTCCAAAATCATTTTTCTATGCGAGGAGGGATCCCAACAAGCATTCCATAGTGGCCACATATAAGATGATTATCCTCCCTTCAACTAGGGGAATCGGGACCGATTGGTGTAGTAGGTACTTCATGTGACATTCGAAGGATATTTGACATTAATTGTATAATTGGTAGGTGAATACCTTATTCATTATCCTCATTAAGGATATAGATTTTCCAACCATGTTAGATATGAATCATTGAATGTATAAGAGGTTCCCTTGGATTCCCCTCTATTCATTGATAATTCTAGGGGTGACCTTACATAATAGCTTCAGTCTTCTCTAGGTCAAAATCAGTGTCATAGTGGAGTACCAAAAAAAATCATTCCTGATGTTAACCTAAAAGCACACTTTAGAGTATTTATCTTTATATTCTGTTGTCGTAGCTTGTTATATATTGTTTTGAGTTCCATGAAATGACCAAATCAGTTTTGTGTTTTAATAACCGAGTTGTTGACATAACACTTGACCATCATTCCAAATAATGTATTTATGATGTGATTCATAATACGTTGATATGTGGTTCCAGCGTTCTTTAACCAAAAGGGCATGACTTGATGGTAGAAGATATCTTGCGGTGCTATGATGGTGGTGGATTCTTCATCCTCGGGGTTCATCATGATCAGATTGTGTGCCGAGTACCCATCCATGAAGGAAAGGAGTTGAAAACCCATAGTTTCATCGATCAAGAGTTTTTTATTGGAAATGGGTAATAATCCTTCGTATAATTCTTATTACGGTCTATCAAATCAAATAAAAACCTAATCATCCCATTATTCTTCTTGACTACATTGATTTTGGAAATACAGCATGGGTATTTCACTTCTCGTAATAAGTTTGATTTGATCATCATTTCAAATTCAACCTCTACATTGGTTGCATGAGAGGGGGGAATTCTATTGGCTGGATGATAGAAGCATCGATGCTCATCGGGAAGTCTGAGATGGTGTGTAGCCACATCTGGATCTTGTTCAATAATTTATGTATAGTTCTAGGAGAACACATATGGGTGGTGCTTTATAGATTCATTTTACATCTTTGGATCATTGAGGGGAATGATGATGCTAATCAGAGTAGGTCACGGGTCTTTTTCTATTCTTAGATTTATATACCTAATCTCATCTAGGGTAGTATAGACACCTACCACAAATATTGTAGGGGAATTATCTAAGTTTATCCCTATCCTCTTCCATTTATGTATGGGTGGAAATATTCATAAGTGAAGATGATAATTTAGGAACTTCTTGTTCACTATCATTGTTAGGGTGGTTTCAAGAGAAAACAAAATTATCCCTTTCTATAAATATCGTTGTAGAGAGATTTCAGAGCTCGTTTCGGTTTATACATTATCTGATGATAGGGGAGGATTCACCCTCTGAGCTAAGATCTATTACTCTAACCAAGATTATGGGGAAGAAAAGATCACTTTCGATCATTATCTAGGGATTCATAGGGGTGGTCCCCAAGACTTTGGGTTCTCTGACTTGTATTTAAACATTCAACATTGGTTTCTTACCTCCCTTTGGGTAGAAATATTATCTAGAATATGTGGATCCACAAGTCTCTAGAGGGGAACTACCACAATGTAATAGTATAACCTTTCCATTGATGGCGTAATTCAGACATTGATGGAATTTTGATGGTTCAGCAAAGTGGTGGTGGAGCTAGGGCCTCCCAAACAGGACATGATATGTAATGTCTTGCTAGATAACCGTGATCTCATCATCAAATTTGAGTTCCCCAAATTTATCTTCAAGATTGATCTTACCAAGATGTTTTTGATCATGATTATCATATCATTGAATTTTTATATTTTAAGGGGATCATCCATCTTCATTATATACCAATCAACGTAGAGTTCGGACACTGATGATATTGATCCCAGATCCATTTTCAATCAGTACCCTTTGAAAATTGACAATATTTAGTTTTCCTAAAATGTATAAGGGTTTGGTCTGACCTTGGATGACCTCATTATGATCTTGGTCATCGAATGATATGGTGACATGACATCTTATGTACATAGTATCAACTCAATATACCTCAATTGTAGTGACTTATATCTCAAATTCATATGGGATTCAAATTGTGTTAACAAGTACGTCCCAGAGTTCTTTTTAAAGATGAATAACATAGGGGATTGAGGGTTTTGATCGATCTAAAACTAGATATTTGAGAACATCTTAATTTTGTTCCAGAGATATAGAATTCCATATATGGGGTTTCTCCTTGGCATGTGATTCATGATCTAGAGAAACTGAGGTAGATGGACCTGGTGTTTTTGCAGAAGTTGTGGGAGTATCTTCTCCCAATGGTTTAGGTCACTCTGTCCTTCCCCATTTCCCGAGTTGATCAGATTGAACCCCCACTAAGTAGTTGTTCAATACAATAGGATGCGGTCGGCTTCTAGTGGGCTCTTAGACACCTCCTTGTCTCTTTTGACCTTGCTTGACTGCTTTACCAGGAGTCTTAGCCACATATATGTCTTGCATGGGAAATGACTAGATCATTGAGTCAAACCACATCTACGTTGCCCCATATATCCTCAGCTCTGGTGCATGTAGCCTAATGTTACTCGATAATATGTGGGAAACCATATTTTTGGGCATATTAATTATCGAATTAGGATTCATCCAAGGGTATCATATTGAAAAAACTAAATATGAGCTCCTTTTTTGATGTAGAAATCATTTCGCAGGGCGGTGCCCATGTAGTAGATGTTACAGGGTTGAAATATGCAAGGGTTAGGGATTGATTTCGATAAGAACATGAATCTTATTCCTCGGTCTCTTCTTAAATCTAGTGGTCACGTCCACCTATGGGAGTTACTTCCAAAATATCCTTTTAGGGTGGTAGGTGTAGCGCATGTTTTCACAATTTTTCCTTCTAATCGTTGTGATATTGATCAACAATTATTTTTCACCTTGTAATTGTCCAAACTTTTTGCTCACCTCGCTGGAGCATTCTACCAAACATCCACTTCTTCTGAACTGGAAATGGTTATTCAATCCACCTACTCTAGGGAGTTTTCCAATGTCACCTATCCAATGTCTACAACGCCTTGAATGAAATTATTTAAGATAATGTAGTTTTGGATATTATGACCCGACCTACTACGGTAATGGAAGTAGTCAAGATAGTAGGTGAGGTTGACTTCATTAGGCCTTCTATGATATGGAATCTTGAGTATGTTTTTAAACATGGATTCCATAAATAGTCTAGGACTTTTTCATTTCAAAAGTAGTATACTTTTTTCATGAATTACTCAAATCTTGGACGACATTGATTTATCTATGCTTCTGGATGAGACAAATTATGCAGTTGTCGCTTCTTGGTAAGAGGTGCTAGGAGGTTTAGAGCTTTCATGGGTGCTTGTATGGAATCCACTATTGGATTGAGAGTGACAGTTGTATCTTCTTCTCTACATGGATGATTCCCTCGTGTTTCTAGAACGAGTCGAGACTTGGATCGGGTTTTCTCATTATCCTCTTAACATGTTTTGTGTTTTCAGAAAACTCTTGGAACTCGCCTGGATATTTTAGGGGGATTAGGGGAGTCAGAAACTCATCCCTAAGAGGTTCAGAAAAGAGTTCGATAAGTTTCTTTTGTGGGAGGGCGGTTCTAAGAAAATAGGTTAAACGTTTCCTCCTTACAATGAAATAACACACCCTCACATTCTCACATTTCATGTATTTGTTCAGGTCTAGGATCAACATTTTATATATTGTTGAATTGAATTGTTAAAGAAATTAATAATGAAGGTCTCCCCATCCTACAACATGTCTCACTGATAGATTCTTGTACCAAAAAAAGGTCGTACATGTTAGAGTTTGTATGAAACACCTCATATTTGTTTTCTCTTGTTGATCTTGAGGGCCCTTCAATAGCCCATGATGGGACATGAAGTGTGTGAGATGTTGTTTAGGGTCTCTTTCACAATCAAAGGTAGAATAGGTGTGGTTTCCAAAGTTGGTGTAGGTGGAGTATCATACCCCCATTTGAGAGATGGATTCCATTCAGGTTGTACAACAGTTTGACTCTATTCCATGGATTCAATTAAATTAGGTAAGGATTAAATGGAAAAAAGAAACTCATTGGGGGGGAACTGTTTCATGATCCTTATCCTTTCCATAGGGAGTGGGTTGGGGCTGATGAGGTGTTCCATCTTTCATCTCCCACCCATCCTCAATTCATCCTATTACTGAATGATTACCCAGATGTGGGAGAGGATGCCACTATAATTGATGGACATCTCAACAAATCTTCTCATTCCTTATTTATATAGACTGGATTTCTATATCTTGAGCCAACCAGATACTCAGATAACACTCTTACAGGAAGATCCTATATGGGGATAAAATTCTTCTCTGGGTAGAGGCGATACCTACCAGGAATATTTCCCATGAGTTTCTCCACATTGAGTTACTAAAGAGCTCACATTTCACTATCATATTATGAAAATTAATCTTCTACAGATGGAAACATAGATATATTCACATATTTCCCATTCACTTTTAGAGTATTCTTCTAGGAGATGGCAACTCATTATTTTGAACAAAAGAATTTTGAAACCTTATTCTGTTTCGTGCGTGTGAAACCTCATTTTGTGCATCCAAATCTCCCCCTAATGGGGTTTATTTTTTATTTTTTTTCCTTCTACATTTTCTTCTTGTACCATGTGTTCCATGTTGATAGTTACAACATTAACAAAGTCATATTGGGAAATGGTGGTTGTTCCATTGATTTATATGAAATAGGATGACACTGCACATCTGCTATTAGGGTTCTTATTTGAACCCCTGGCCATATTGGGGCATTTTGGAACATGACCCAGATAGTGTCTAATTTTATTTTTCGTAAAATAATCCCATCTCGGCTTATGAATAATGAATTTGGGGTAGTTTCTTGTATTTTCCCAACCCTAGTTACTCATAGATGGTGTATTATTTTAATACATTGGCATGATTATATGGAGTAAATTCTTGAAGGACTGATCAGTTTAGCAGTCTTGATAAATAGATTAGATACATAAACGTTACATTACACTTTCTAAAATAAAACCCATCATAAATAATATTATTATAATTCCATTATTACCCTAACTTATCCCTGTATATCAATCATAGAACACTTATTTGAATCATGGGAAAATAAAACATAATAAAGCAGTGAGCTCAGATGCTCAATAAGGATTAATAATTCAGCGGAAGCTATAAACAGTTAAGGTAACATATATAATAAAAATAGGATTCTTTTAAACATAAACTTGAACATAATATGGAAAAAATAAATCAAAAATTACCATATAAACATGCAGATGGGTATTCTAATAGTCGAATAATTCGATGTAATAAATAATTTCATAATGAGGGAATCCATAATGTTGGACATAATAACTACTACATCAAGGCCTTGTGTCAAGATAGTTCACAAAAATTCTGTCAAGTCCTTGTGCTAAGACACATGTTTGTATCATGAGACATACCGATGCATCTAGGGGATATATATAGACCCTCCCATCACTTACTAAATCCAATTCATTTCGCATATTAAAAGGGTGAAACCTAACATAAACATTCGTTTTAAAACTAGAATACAAAATGTTAATACTTTAACCATAAACCATGAATGGTATAAAAATAGAACATCCCTAGTCAAACATATCATAACTCATTAAATACATTATGGAATAATGTATTATAATAAATCGGCCTCAATCGTGAATAATTTCCAATAAAGGATGTTGAAATATTTGAAAATAATCAGAAAAAATCTTTGGGAGAAATATCACTTTTTCATGAAATCATTTAAATGTCTCACAATTTATAAAGGAATTCATTTAAAAGAGATTTCTGAATCAATGTTTCCAATTACACTTTGAAACTTTTTAATGAAATTAAAATTTTAAAACAATTATTTCTATATAAATAAATCCTTAAAATCATTTTGAAAACATGGACATTAATTAGAACGATTTATAAAAATAAATCCTTAAAACATTTAAAATGATTATCTTATTAAATAGACCATTCCATAAAAAATTAAAATATTTGTTTGGAAATTTTTTTTATTAAATATGTACATCGATGATAAATATGTCCCACTAAATACATACACATAATCAATCTCGGATAATAATGAGATTTAGGAATTGAACATCACCTTGTACATTCATTTGATTGAGGGTACATTTAGCCTTCTGTATAATAACTATAGTATGTCATTAAATTATAAAATAGACATATTCATATTTATTATATCATAAAAAATTCATTTATTACTTTATAATACCAAATTAATAATAATTTCCATGCTAACGTAACATTTTGGGTAATAATCGCTTTCTTTATCATATGTGTTTTAACTTGTTATTCTTTATCGTATCACTTATAACATGATTTAATTACTTACAGAATATAAAAAATTATTTATATATCATATGTATTCATAACATAAATATGTATAATAGATTGGTATTTTTAATTTAATACACCTATTATGGCAACGGTAGGTCGTACGTATGCATAAACGATGTTTCCGTTTTCATATTGTATTGAATGGAATTAAGTGATTGACATATATAGACATATAAAAATATATATATATATCATTCCATTATACTTATTATGTAATATATTTGATAATTATGAATACTATATATTTTTTATCATTCTTGGATGGTGAACATGGAAGATGAGCCTCATCGCGTTGTGGAGACGGTCAGTTGTATGTACGCATGAGGGACAATATCATTTATTTAATGGTTAATTGGTATGAAATTTGATGGAATATGAATTTTAAAGAAACAATATAATTTTATATTTATTATTAAAATCCATTAAATTCATCTTTATACCCATAAAAATAAAGTATAATGAAAAACATTTTACACCATGACATGGAGATGGTAAGTCGTACGTACGCACGCATGGTGGTATTGTTTTTCATATGATGGGTAGAAAGAGTTATATGGTTCTAAAAAAATCTTAAAAACAAATCATAATATATTATATGGTGAGGATAACATTTTATTATGTAACAACTTATAAAGAGGATGTATAAGAAGAAATGAACTTTCAATAAAGTTATAAAATGATTAACTCTTCTCCTAGTGTCTCCTTTTGATTAGCACAAAAGGACTCCATAAGTTTGCTTCATGACAAAGGATTTTTCTATTGGATGAATATAGGGATGTTTGGAGGATATTTGGGAGGGATTTTCTAAGCCAAAGGGAATTTGAGATGATAATTATAGAAAAAGGGAGTTTCTCAGTTATAAGGGAGGTGAGGGGCACTTTAGGAAAAGTTTGGAATATTAAATTATTAAAAATAAACTTTCAGGTTTATAATAGTTTCAAATTTATTTATTTAGATTATAAGATGAATATGGGTCAAAATATTCTCAATAAATAGGATTTATACTTGTTTAGTTTATAAAGTTATCTTTATCTTTTTGGATTAACCCTTAGATAAACAGTTTAACTCTTACCATGTATTCTTATATTTTTATACTACCTGGTCAATATCATTACTATAAAATGCCAAGATAACCTAAAGTGGATAATTTATGAAATTTTTATCATTATCCATGTTTTTTGGAAGAAATTTAGATTTTTATTATTTTTATATCATTTCATAAAATATTAATTGATTTAAAAACTCATTTATGTCAATTTTTATACTATTCATATCATGAATTATTATAAATCCACAAAAAACATGATTAATTAGAAAAAACATTATTAATTCAATGATAAAAAGTCATAATCGTACATAAAATTAGTTGATGAATTAAAAAGTATCATATGAAATTGGTTTTGATATTTATAATCTTATTTATTTAAATCTTTCATTAATAAGGTAGTCACTACATCACCATTGTGTCACAAATAAATTTATTTATTTTATACATAAAAATTATAAATAAAATACCATTATATAGGAAATATTTTTATCTTTATTATTACTATGTATAGTCTAATATATCACATATATAACCCCATATAAAATATGTTTAATAAAATATGCATGAATATGTTATATTTAGATTAACTTAAAATTAAAAGTAATTAAATGTCATTGTCAATCACATGTGGCTCCGTTGGGTCCTAAAATCAACCCAATGATGATCATTATTGAAAATATCTCATATAATTGGGTTATTACATGTTTTAGGGTAATTTAATATTACTATAGTATTATTGTTTGACCCTTATTTACCAGATTTACCCTTTAACAATGGTAAAAAATATTTACTGAAGATTATATTCATAATGTCTAAAAATAAGAGATACTTATTTACACAATGTGGACCACCTGATTCAAAATAGTTAATCCATATTTATAAATTAAAAACATGTTATTAGTATAAATTAAGATAAATTTAATTCTCATTGTCAAAACCAAAAAGCGTGTTTTTATTAAATAAAAACTTCCAAAAGATTGACATGTGTTTATTTCTAATTAAAAAGTGAAATTACTTCCAATTTCCTCCATTAGATCAAAAGGTAAAAATATAATCTAATTATACTTTAAAAGCACTAAAATGTATAATTATAACACTATAAAGTATTTTGATTTAAAAAGATATTTTCAATTAAAATTTATTATTTTACATATTTCATCAAAATATGAAACTTATCAGAAAAGTACCAAAACTTTATCCAAACTATATTTTTATTCCCCACATATAAAGATCAATTTAATTTCATTAAATTTATTATATAAAAGTGTAAAATATTGGATTCAAAAAGGGTTCTCCAATAAAAGGTGGAAAACTGCATTTTTTTAAAAATACATCTTTTTATCTGAAATATTGAATTTTTGCTTATATTATGTCTAAGAATCACAAAATATGAATGTTAAATTATATGCGATAGATTAAATTCAAAATTTGGTTAATACTACTCATAACCACTTTTTTTAAATGGCTAGTTTGATAGGTCGTGGTGCACTTGAACTCAGTGGTGCGTACATCGCACGCTATTGAATTACTTAAAATGGAAGAATACCATGGAAGCATGGAGTGTTACTTTATCCCCTAATTAAATAAATTGTGTCCTAGAAATTTAATCTCATGATTTAAAACTAGGGTTTTTACATTTCAAAATATCATGGTTGAAATCTCACATCAAAAAATTGATTAACGCGGCCTATATTTTAAAATAAAGAAGGGTAGGTATAAAGATTATGGGAAATAACACATTCAGGGGTTAAATGTTAGAAAACATGGTTATGGAAGGGAAAACACATCAAGTAATATATGATAGTGATAGATAATATTATTAAGATAATGTTAACAACTAGAAATCTATAAATCTATGATGATCTAAGGGAACATTTGATTAATCGAAAAAGTAGGTACTAAGAAAACATTTTTGGTTTTTGATCCTTTTACTAGTGTTGTAGAATTAATTTAATTCATAGACTAAGAACAAAAATAATAATATATGGATTTTCATCCTCTACCAAAAACTCATATTTCTCTTCAAAAGATAAAACTCGAAAATATTCTATTAATCTCAATCACATAAGGTTCCAAATAAAAAAATTTCCTTTTAAATGAAGTAAAGTACTTTATAATAAATAGATACTTATTGTAGTCCAGTGGTATGTGATAAAGCCTTATCGCACTTCGGATGTGTTTTCAATTCCCAAAGCATTGTTTGGAGTGACGGGTTATTGCTTGACATGCAGGTTGTGCATTTTCTAAAACTGTATTACTACAACATTGGAAAAGTAATATTAAAAAAAATTAACCATAAAAAACAATATCCAATGTTCTAATTAATATATTTCAACATTTGTAGTTATTAAAAATACCCTTTTCCAATATCTATCTAAAAAGACTCTAAATTTAAAAAATCAATTGTAACATAAGATTCCCCAAACAACATAATGTTTCTCTTGATGTAACATACTGAAAACAAGGTTACCTTCATCATAATAAAACATTAATGAAAACAAAAAGTACTGCATTAAAATCCTTATATATATCACATTATTATTATAAACAACATATAATTCATGAATTAAAAAATAAAAATACAATAATTATTCCACTTCCACTATAGTAACAACATAAGGATGACTTTGATATATTTTATTTTTATGACCTATATCTCCTTGACACTTTGGAAAATAATTTTCATAATTTCCCATATCATTATAATTATAACATTTCACAAATTCTTTATTTCCCATACAATCATGAGCCTGATGACCTTTTTCTTCACATTTGTAACAAACACTAATTCCTTTTAGGTAAGTACCCGGGTGTTTCTTCCCACAATTATCACAAGAGGAAAAATCATGTATTACCTTTTCTCTTTATCTATCTCTTTATCCACCATTCACTTATTATCGTACTTTATTTTAATTTTATAATACATAAAAAATTCCGTTTTTTCTCTATAGAACATGAGGCCATATCTTCGTATGATAATAAAGATTATGATACCAATTCTCGTTGAAATAATGGTTTTAACCCATCAAAGAATAGTTCAATATTATATATTGGCTTACGTATTTAGTCTACAGTGTTCCTTGCTAATCTTGTGAAGTTAGAATCATACTTTTCAACATTCTCATCCACTTTTTTTTCTCAAACTCCAAAACTTCCTTTCCATATCTGCTCGTTATTCAGGAGGAAAGTATTTCTTTTGGAAAATTTCATTAAATTCCCTCCATTAAATATTTCATACTTTTTTAACCTTGTTTGTGTATGGAATAAATGACCACCACTTATAAACATCTCTCGAGAGTTGATAGATTACCATAAATCCATTTCCCTTTCATTACTTCCCAATGCAAGAACTATTTTCTATATGAAACTTATCCACTACTCATTCAAAAAATGATTTTTATTCCCACTGAATGTCGGAGGATTTGTCTCATGAAGCAGTCTAACATTGATCCTCCGCGTTGTGGATGAGGAAGCTCCATATGGGTATGGTTATTATTCAAAACCTGAGTTAGTTGTCCAGTTATGGTTATAAATTGGTCAGTACTGGTTATGTCACCATATCTTCTATCATTATCTTTCATAGGATGGAAATCCCTACATGGATTATGTGCATTGATACGATTTACATTTCTTCTACTAGGTTTCATTTCTAAACAATGACATACACTAGATTAGGTTATGAATCATAATTCATAATTCAAAAATAGTAAAATAAATAACATAAATTAAAACATTAATGCATATCTAATCCATAATAATAAAAATGGTTCATTTTAGTGCATATTTACTCATAAATACTTCATAATGGTTTGTAATGAAAATATGAATTATCCTAAGCATATCCCCTAGGAGTGTCCAACAAGGGGTGCAGTAAGGCCCATTTTCATGTACCAGGTTACCCCAAGTCATGCTCGGAACACCTTTTTAGAGTTTTCACCCCTAGGTACATATGTACCAGAACTACATCCACTTGTAATATCTAGAGAGTGATTTATTTTCTAGGAATACCCAAATAATATCTATTTTGAAATTTCTGGAATCTCTTCAATACTTATCCTCAAATTATATCATAGGGTAATGATCCCTAATATTAGTTTTCTAAATCTATTTTCATGGTTGATTATAATATTCCTATTATACCAAATGTAACTCCCCAACCATAGTTACCCAGAGCTGATGCATTAGATTAATACATTTTCATTATTACAATGAATCAAGTCCTGAACTACCGATCAATTTTGCAGTCTTGGAAAATAGATTACATACATAACATTACATTACAATTTCAAAAAAAATCATAAATATTATTTTTATAAATACATTATATTCCTTGATTAACCTTTCATATCAATCATAATATAGTTATCGGAATCCTGGGAAAAGAAAACATAGGAAAGGGGTGAGCTCATATGCTCATTATGGGTAAATAATTCATCCAAAGCAATATACAAAAACATGAACATAATAAAAACAAGATCCATTAAATGAAAGATGTATAATATACACATAATCCTTTTAAGGAATGATGTATAATAAAAAAATAATCCTTTTAAAAAAACATGAACATAATATGGAAATGAATAAATCAAACATTACCATATAAACATGCACAAGGAAATTCTACTAGTCGAATAATCACATGGAATAACTAATTTCATAATGAGGGAGTGCATAATACAAGACATAATAACTAATGTATCAAGGCCTTGTGGAAAGACAATTCACAAATATTCTTTCAAGGACTTATTCCAAGATACTATATTGTATCATGAGACCTACTGATGCATGAAGGGGCTATGGTGGGCCCCGTTCGTCACTTACAAAGTCCAATGCATTATTTATATGAACAGGATAAAACATAACATTAATATCCATTTTAAAACATTCATATGAAATGTTAAAACATTAAACATAAACCATGAAAAGTATAAAAGTAGAACATCCTTATTCAAACATAACATAACTCGTTCAATAAAATCTGGAGTATTGTATTACAATAAATCAACCTCAATCAAGAATAATATCTAATAATGGATTTTGACATAGTGTAAAATGATCAGTAAAACTCTTTGAGGGAAATATGCATTTTTCATAAAAATCATTTAAAAGTCTCACAATTTATAAAGGAAGTTGTTTAAAAGTTATTTTTCAATAAAAGTGTCCCATACCACTTTTATACTTTTGAAGGAAATTATCATTTTAAAACAATGATGTCCATATAAATAAATCTTTAAAATCATTTAGAAAACATGTACATTAATTAAAAATATTTATGAAAATAAATCATTACAACATTTAAAATGATGATCTTATTAAATATAACCTTCCATAAAAAACTAAAAATATTCATTTTGAAATCATTTTTTTGAAATATTGACATTGATGATAAATATTTCCCTGTAAATACATACGAATAAAAAATCTCAGATAATAATGAGATTGAGGAATTGACCCTTACCTTGTACATTCATTTTGTCAAGGGTATGTTTATCCTCCTGTATAATGACCATAGTACGTAATTAAAAAGTACCAGAACCATATTCATATTCATGATATCATACACTATTCATTTATGACTTTATACAACCCATTTTATAATAATTTCCATGTCAAAGTAACATTTCAGGTAATAATCGCTTTCTTTGTCATATGTGTTTTAAGTTTTTATTCTTGATCATATCACTTATATTATTATTTAATTACTTCCAAAATATAAAACATTATTTATATATCGTATATATTTAGAATATAAATATTTATAAGAGATAGATATATGAAATAGAATACACTATTTATAGAGATGGTAGGTCGAACGTACACATAAATGATGTTTCCATTTTCATATCTTATCGAATGGATGTAAGTGAATGAAATACATATATATATATATATATCATTAATTTAGACTTATTATTTCATATATTTCATAATTATGAATATTTAATTTTTATAATCATTCTTGTTTGGTGAACATGGAAGATGAGTCTCATCACATTAGGGAGATGGTAAGTCGTACGTACTCATGAGGTATAGTATCATTTCCTTAATGGTTAATTGGTATGGAATTGGAATGAATATGAATTTTAAAGAAAAAATATCATGTTATAATTATTAATTAAATCCATTATATTCCTCATTATTCCCATAGAATTTATGTGTATATGAAAAACAATTTACACCCTGACATGGAGACGGTAAGCCGTACGCATGCACGCATGGTGGTATTTCTTTCATATGATTGATAAAAAGAGTAATATAGTTGTCAAATAATCATAAAAACATATCAGAGTATATCTTATGGTGGATATATTATTTTATTACAGTAACAACTTATAAATATAATGTAGAAGAAGAAATGAACTTTGAAAGAAGGGATAAAATGATTACCTCTTCTTCGAGTGTCTCTTTTTGATTTGGAAAAAAGGACTCCATAAGTTATTTTTCATACAATAGTTTTTCTACTAGGATTATGTTAGGAGAGTTAAGAGGATATTTGGGTAAGTTATAGAAGATCCAAATGTATTTGGAGATTTCAAATAAATATAATGGGAGGTTCCATTTTATAAGGGAGGTGAGGGGCACTTTATGAAAAGATTGAAATATTTATTTATTATAAAATGATTTTCGGTTTCTCATAGATCCGAAGTTATATATTTTGAGGATAAGATGAAAGTTTTTCTAAATCCTCTCAACCAATAAGATTCATACATGTTTATATCATAAAATTATCCTTATCCATTGTGATTAACCCATAGTTAAACAGTTTAACTCATACCATGTCTTCTTGTATTTTTATACTACATGGTCAATATCATTACTATAAAATTAAAAGAGAGCCTAATGTGGGTAATTTATGAATTTTTATCATTATCCGTGTTTTTTGTATGATCATTAGATTTTTAGGATATTTATTTTATTTAATGATATATTAATCGACTTAAAAACCCATTTATGTCAATTTTTATACTATTCATATCATGACATTTTAAAAATCCATAACAACTTGATTAATTAGAAAAAACATCATTAATTAAAATATATCAAATCATAAGAATCCATAGAACTCTTGGGTGGAAAAAAAAATTCATAAAAATTAATTTAATATTTATGATCACAATTATTTAAATTGTTCATTAATAAAATAATTACTATATCACTACTATGTCATAAATAAACTTATTTATTTTATGTTTAAAAATTATAAATAAAATAAAATGACGTAAAAAATCATTTTATCTTTATAATTTCTACTTATATGTTACATATCACATATACAACCCCATATAAAATTGTTTTATAAAAGATATATGATTAGGTTATATTTTCCTTACCATTAAAATAAAAGTAATTAAATGTCATTTTCAAACACAAGTGGCTCCATGGTGTCCAAAAATCAACCCAAGGATGTACACGGTCATAGATATCTCATCCAATAGGGTTAGGATATTTGTTAGAGTAATTTAATAATATTATAATATTATTATTTTAACCTTATTTACCATATTTACCCTTTAACCATGGTAAATAAAGTATTTACTAAAGTTACTATTCATAATTTCTAAAAATAAAAGATAATTATTTACAAAATTAAGACCTACTGATTTAAAATATGGAATCCATATTTCCAAATTCAAAACAAATAATTGGCAGAAATTAATTTAAAATTAATTCCTTTTGTCAAAACCAAAAAGAGTGTTTTTAAAAAGTAAAAACTACCGAAAGAATGACATGTGTTTATGTCTAATTAAAAAGTGAAATTACATAAAATGAAAAACAAATTGGATTAAATCGTAAAAAATAATCTAATTATACTTTAAAACAACACAAATTTGTAATTTAACACTATAAATTATTTCAATTAAAAATGTTTTTTCCATTAAAATTTACTATTTTTCATTATTCATAAATATTTGGAAGTTATCATAAAAGTTCCAAAAATTTATCCAAACTAAATTTTTATTACCTTATTCTAAATAAGAATTTAATTTCATTATATTGAATATATAAAAGTGTCAATTATTTGATTTAAAAAGGTTCCTCCATTAAAAGGCATAAAAACTACATTTTTTTTAAAAATAGTTATTTTATCTGAGAATTTGAATTTTTCTATAAATTATGTCTAAGAAACAAAAAAAATTAATTTTAAAATTATATGGGATATATTAAATTAAAAATTTGGTTAATATGATTCATAACTGCTTTTTTACGGCTAGTTTGTTAGGTCGTGGTGCGCTTGAACTTGGTGTTCCGTATATCACACACTATTGAAATATTTAAAAAGGAATCATACCATGGATGCTTGGGGTGTCACATTTTTTGTCATAATTATTGAGATAAACTCTAAAATCAGAGGCTTTTCATCCAGTGGGATAAATAGGTAGGGTTCCTACCATTTATTTCATCTTCCCAACATTGAGAAGACAGATTCTCTCTGTGGTGATAATGATGATGAAAATTTCCCTAGCCCCATGTGTTGGGGGTCATTCAGGGCATCAATTGGCATTGATTGGTGCTATTGTTTAGGATCCAATGACTCCAATTGGGGAGTTAATGATTCCCGAAATAGACATGAAGATATAATTTCCCCCAACCCTGTAGGGTGGGGTCATCTTGAATCACCATTGATTTCTCTGAGATATTATTTGGGGAAAAATGAGCCTAATGCTAGTGATTGAGATATAAATGTTTGCATCCCAGTGGGCTAGAGTTCACCTGTAGCTTTTGAGGTTATGTCTTGAATCCTCTCATGAATTTATAATCTATTGTGTGGATGTAGTGGTAGATATTCCCCTAGCCCCGAGGGTAAAATCTTCTTTTAGATGCCTATTATGGTAGGTTCTACTGTGTGCCTCATGATGTGGTGTAGTTGTGATCATGTGGGAGTTGGGCGTGAAAAAAACCCATGATGAGGATTATTCCTCATGGAATGTTTCCCAAATTATCACAACATCAAACTACATGATTGGATTGTCCTACTATTATTTTAAGGGGCCTAGTTTAAAATCATTTTGACATCCTCTATCCTCTTCTCTGGTGTCATGACACCATTGAAGCGGGGGAATTCTATTGCAGTGACCAACTAGCCCAAGAATTACGTGGTCCTCTAATTGCTCCAGAGGATATAACATTGTAGGATACCATATCCATGGTGTTATTCTATTCCAAGGGGGAATAAATGTTTAATTCTCCATAATATCCCCGTCATATAATATGAATTCTAAATGTGGCTTCAGATATGAGCTAGCGAAGCATCATGATGAAATGGAGTCAAGCGTGTTGTTGGTTTGCGATGTGCTTTTCCGGTATTGGATCCTAGGCCGTGGATATAAAAACTTGGTAGAACTGATAATAGAGTGTCTTTATTATCTAAAGGATACAATCATATACTGGATAACTATGATATCAATCATTTCGTCACTAACGAGTTACCCCAATATTTTGGCATAGATAAGGAATGAACTTCTCTTCAAGCTCATTTGGTATCTAATAGTTGGACGTAGTGACGATCCAGAACTTTATTGGGAGGTTTTTTTGGATAACACTCTCCATATTTCACAATTTTCCTCATCAAATTAAAACATACACACCTCCATCTTATTAGATCATATAAGATGGATCTGATGGTTGAATGCTGATGAGAGTGGAGTTTTTCTGGATGTTGATGGGGAACTATATACCATTGACCCCAGTTTTTTGAGAGCCTATCTATATTAAGGTGTTAGAGTTTGGTTCACCTATTTATATGGATGTGTCTATGAAAATGGAGTATTTCCTTTACCATGGGAGATATTGTTGTGGTGAGTTTAACTATGGTGGATATCAAGAGTAGAGTCCATGTGATCCATCTCTACATTACCATAGAGATACTATTGTAGTGATTAACGTCTTCTTATTCTACTATAATAGAAGAGTATACATGACATTATGGAGTTGGGAATGTGTCTTCAACTGCCCCAAGGACACTATCATTGAGAAAAATATGTGTATGGTCTATGTTCTGCATCGTGGTCAGAATATTCCAACCTACCTTTTGTGATTGTGTAGGGATATGATCATGTTGTGTGATAGTTTCCCAAACATGTATACCACCATCTGGTGTTGTGGGAGTATGATCCCACTATTTAGAAGATTTTTTGAGTATTCAAATAAGCTATGTCATTATTGACAGGGATATAAGCCTATTTGTAGGCTTGTTCCACTCACACATAGTCAGCCTTAGTCAAGACAGAAGTATGGGGCCGATAATGAAATTATGGATTATGCCACTAGAAATTATTAGAATGAGTGTAACCCTAACCTAAGGCATGTTCTTCACTCACATTTTAAGTCCCTGTTGGAATAGGAGTATGATCCTGGTCTTAATATGCTTTCCCAATTGTAGTATGCTGACAGCTCTGCAAAATTGGGGAAGGAATATAAATCTCCTTTTGTATTTCTTGGGAATGATGTTGGTGCAGTCATTCATCAGTGGAAGTAGAAATATGAGACTATACCCCACAATCTACTAGAGTATTCCATAAAGATACACTAAGAGGAATATGATCTTTTCCTGATGCTTTTTTCATTATCACTTGGGAATCCTCACCCAGAAATGGTATATATGTCGTATCCTAAGCCTATGACGCCTTCCACTGGAATTCTTTGATTAGAAAATGAGCATGTTCCAAGGCATGTACCTCTATCACCATCTGAGTCCCAATTATAATGTGGATATGAGCCCAGTTTGATGCCTCTCCATTCATCATAATATTCTGATAATCCTCCCAATGAGAATAAAGAATATGTGATTTCTCTTGTAAAACCACCTTTTCATAATGATCAGAGTGTTAAGGTATCCTAGATGTAAGTATAATATTATGTTTATGTCCCTCATTTGAAATAGTGCAGTAATATGTTGGGTGAGTTCTTTAGATGTTTCTTAAATATATTGTCATTTTAGAAATGTGTTTGAATTAATATAAAACTTCACATTTTCTATCACCATTATATGTTTGAAGATATCTTTGTTTGAACTGGAGATAGGCACCCAACTTTTTCCTCCGTGTTCTATCAGAGTATGTAGATGGGATTCTAGCACGGAGTTAGGGATATATGCCTACCCCATGTTTGTTGTTGGAATATGACCAAAATGATGTTCTGAGATGGCTAGGATATGATCCTTCATTCTGGTTCCTGTTTGAGTATGTGGCATACAACAGTAGCTAGAGATGTTGTGGGAATATACCTGCATAATTTTTTCGAGCACGAAAGGGTATCTACCTGCTTGTTGTTTCATTCCAGAGTATCCGGGAAAGCATTGTATATAATAATGAGAGTGTGAGCCTTCTCCTGGATATCCAGTTTATTCCTCCTCTGATGAGTCTTCCTTGTAGCCCATACTAGGGTATTAAAGGCAGTTGTGTGTCGGATCAAACCCTCAGCATGCGACTAATGGTTATCTGTGGGGTGATGCTGGAGATGATAGTTGACATGTGCCATATTTGGAGACACCTGAAATAATAGAGAGAAATATAGGGATTCATGGTCCACCTTCATCCGATATGGAAGGTGGATTTTTTCATGCTCCCAGGATAGGCTATCAAAGTGGTTTTTCATGGTGAAGATAGCCACTGGCTTAGTAATATCCTTTACTAGGTGATGCATATTCACCGGATGCCGTGCTTGGAGAATATATTGGGAATATTCCATGTTCAGTATTATACCATATCAGTGGTACTCTTGGACTATCATATTTTCCATCTTTATTTGTAACTGTTGAGAAAGTGAGATCTTTTTGTGACCCACATGGGTCGTAGTAACAGATGATTTTCTGAAGCATATGCTGGATGATGAATACAATGCCTCATGTGGGGATTCTATTGATGATAGAAGTATCTATAATCATTTATAAAATAAAGAACAAGGTTTTAAATTAGTTCAATTTAATTGGCACAAAAATGATCAATTAGATATGCATGGTTTACCCAATTTTCCTGAATTTCCTATTCGGACATTCTACTTAGGTGGAATTATCTGTACGAGGATAGACATACATGAATCCCGGTTCATGCTAGTCTTACAACATTTTTTTATAAAGTTTAAAAAACAATGTAGTCTAGGTGATTCATGTCTTCTATGTCCTTGTTGTTTGTATCTATAGAGAAAACAATATGACTCAACATACTATAACCTAATTCTTTTTATTAAATATTTTCACATCAGATCCACCATTTTGGAATCGTCAGGATTTAATAGGGGTTGAATGGGTTTCTATAGATGGTTTTATTTCATTGGGTTTTAAGGCCTCGCTCAATCTCAAGCCTTGGGTTTTCCGTATGTTTTATATTTCCCTAGAAAATTCCAATCGTAACCTCATCCATTGTTGGGTATAGAGAGACTTTCCAATTGATAGTGTTTATTGATTTTTTCAGACAAATGACTCTTGGGGACTCACAATTGTCGAGAGCATTGTTGGTCGGGCTCATTGCATCCTATTGGGGGGAATTTTTACCTACTTCGGGACTCTCATATAGATTAATGATAAATTCATGAATCTCTAACTAATCCTAATACGGGACCGGTTACCCTTGAGAAACAACTATAGGTTAATTCTCTTCTAGTTGTAGAGGATTGGGGTCACTCTAATAAATCCATCTATATGTATATGAGGATCTTCATAATTTTTTGGTAATGTGTGGCTGCTTATATGTGATGAAGTTTTATAACAAAGTTATTCCGGATATTTTTCCATGTAGGGAGGCAGTTAATATTCTAAATCAAGTATTGAGCCATAATGAATAATTTTAAGTATCTTAGTTATTGTAGGAATCAAAACACTTGTAGTTCATTTGTGCCGTATAGTTTAACATCATATAGAAATGACATATATAAATGATTTGGGACATCTAGTATTCAAGCTACAGTATTGGAGGGACACCCTACATATCCCGAGTATAGAGGGAATCCAAGTTTCAATAGATCAATTGTTTAGGGATTTGTATATTGGGGATGCCCCTATCATTATAGAGAATCAATGTTTATATGATATTATTATGGAAACTCCCTAATATTATGTGAGCCATGATCGGTGTGAGAATTATGGGATAAAAAATGCTCATTTCATTTATCATGAATCATGACTTATGAGTTGGGATGCTATCGGGATGATTTGATATGAAACTCAGGTCTCATAGAGACATCCAACATATCCTAGTTATGGAAGGAGTCGGACTCATCATAGTTTGTATTATATTGGGGCATAAAAAATGAGGTTTCCCTATAACATTTTAGGGGTATATAGTGACGATTTTATGATCCTTGGGGATCCCTAAGCCCACATGAGCCATGCTCATTGTGATAAAAAGTGATATCAAGTACTCAATGTCATTGCTTTGAATAAGAGACATAGATGTTGTGATTTCCCTAGATGATTAGTATGACAATCGATCCTTAGTAGAGGTGGCCTACGTATCTTGAATATGAAGGAATTAGAGTTTCCATAGTTCCTATTATGTTGGGGATTACACTCTAAGTATTCCCTAGTGTTCGTGGAATACACGCGGAAGATATACAATGTTACCAAGTCCTATGATGCCATGTTGATCTAGCCTTTTAGACTGTAAGTTGTCACACTACCAAATCAACTTGTCCTAGAAACTATCGCATGTATCAGATGACTTGTATAGGTGAGTTTCGCATGACACAAATAACATGAATTAGTTTCATTCACGAGAGTCAACCTGACACATGTGGGGGGTGTCACAAGAGTCAGTATGACATAGTTTTAATGGTGTCAAGTAGTCTGGAAATCACCCTTAAAGGGCTTCACAATATCTGGCTATCATGTATGGAGGGAGTCACAGATCTCAGATGAATATCCCTTAGGGTGTCGTGAGAGGTTGGTTTTCATGCCCATATGCGACAATGAGACTTGAATGAATTGACAGAACACTTTTTTATGATTCAAGTTATGTCTCTGACAGACATCTCTAGGACCGCGTGATAGAACCATAGCATTTTGTGAGATCAAAGTGGAATCCCCGAGGATCGTGTGACTTTATCAGAAATGTCTATAGGACTTCATGCATCCCAGATAGCATGGGGAGGTTGAACCGTGAGATTCGAGCGATCTGCCTTGTCACTATCATGTGTCTTTGAATGACTCGGGCGAAGAGCATGAGGCCAGTGAGTTTTTTTTCACTTAAGTCTTCCAATTTTGATCTATGTTCTAACACTTGTATTGTAAGGGCCTTAGATTTATTCAGTGTGAGTTTTTTTGTGTTTTTTATAATCTATAAAATATATGGTATATTATTCTCACATCATACCAATATCCCTTAATGTGATCTATGAATGATTATGAAAATTACCTTATGTATGTTGCATGACTACTCCAGCTGTTCGCCAGAGTATTACCTGATGGAAAACCTACCTATCACAGGATCATATTCTTCAAGAAGCCAGCATCGATGCTTGGGACTTTTGTGCTCATGAATTTCCTTCACTTAGTAGCCAGTGAGTTTTCCGTGTCGAGGTGGGTAATATATAATCCTCGTCTCCCTAGTTTTTTGTTGGAATGTGATGCATATCTAGTGTGAGACTAAGTTGGAATCAAAAAATTGGATAGACATCACACGGTTTCGCATGTCACTGTCATGGACTACTATAAGGACATCATCTGTGTTTTTTTGAAAACATGAGTTTTTCTTTTCAATTCATTCATTATTGGGTTATATCCAATTAACGAGGAATCGTTTGATCATGTAGATGTGTCACATGAATTTGATGTTGTCATGTTGACATATCCAAGGGCCTTCCTAAGATCCAAGTGTCTATTTACAAGCATCTGTGAGTTTCTTGATGACTTGTATGGGACTTTTCAGGAGACAAGGATGGTTTGATTAGGGGTCTCATGGGATTGTCCTGAGTACTTTCTTAGTGTGTTTCGAGAATTTTACGATTGCAAGTTCCTTCCAACTCCTCCCTCTTTTATTTACATTGTTTTATTTTACAAATTTTGGGAGTCATGCATGATTGTTTGGGTAATGTAAAGGAAAAGTACTCTATTTTTTGGGGATGCATCGCATGACCAATATGGGTTATATGGTGGTGCATGATTATATCAAGTACAAATCATTCCATTTGTGAGAACCAAAGAGTAACTTGGACAAACATGAGGACTTCTGTAAAATGAGGAAGACAAGACAAAAGGTTTTCATGAGATGAGGCGAACATGTCACCAGGGACTTGTGGTGTCTTCACAGCTGACAGGGTCGTGTCATGTATCCTTCAGTGAGCGCACACACCTCTTGTCTCCTCCCTCTTCATCCTCTATATTTTATTTTACAATGTGTTTGGGGTCTTTGAGAGTTCTCTTGGATATCATTAAGAAATATTTATCATTTGAATGATGATATGGTTCATGGGCTTTATGACCACTAGGGGTCTCTGCCTTTCTATATTTTCCTTCCTTATATCCAATAGACTTATTCATTCTTCACCCATTGATTAACCATGAGTGTGTTTATAACGACCCATACTTTACATACATTTTTAATACTTCAAAATTGAAGCACACTTATTACAACATATGACAAAACCAGAAAGGACCGTATAGGTATAGTGTCTTTAGAAACTGGGAAACATAAACAATTGGTTCATAAATCTTCTACAGTGTCTCCCATTTATTTCATCATATATAGGGTCCCTTTTAGCATATTCTACTTAATATCCATCTTCCTGACCTGGGGAAAAGAAAACATAAAAGGGTGATCTCAAATGCTCATCATGGGAAAATAAAAGAATTAAAAATCATATCATATCTTTTTGAAAATCATAACCTGCAAAAGAGATCATAATATCTTAACATGGAATAAATCATAGAAGTGAAAATGAGATCCCCATAATCATAACATGAAACTTGAAACTTTGTGGCCTGCACACATAACCATGGAAAATCATTTCTTGTTAGTCATGACTCATTGCCAAGACTATCTTAGTGGACAAAGTCCCTTTCTGAACCGAGTCACCCTCATTCCAGTCCTGTTTCACTGAACCGGTATAACCTACCATTCCAACCATGTCTATCTCATGAGATATAAAATCTTTACCCAATGCATTGGATGGAGATATAGGTCCCACCCATCTTATAATGAATCCTTTATTATGTGTTCCACATAATCATAAATCATACATCATCGCATAATCCGTGTAATAAATATGGGATTCTTAAACAACATGACATCATAAGAAAATTCATTTAAGATAAAGGAATTCATAAAAATGTTTCCATCACAACATAATAAAATCCATGTAATAATAGGGATAAAAATAGAACCCTTTTATTATCATAGATGGAAAATAATTTTGATAAAATACTTGAACTTCATTCTTGAGGAAAATATCCTTTCTACTTCAAAAACACTTTTCCTTTCTTAACATGTCATACAATTTTAAAATAAAATATGTTGATTAAAAATAAACTTGAATACTTGTAAAGGAATCTTCTTGGAAATAATTTTTTAGAAATCCATTCATGCCGTATAAGTTAAAAAAACATTCTTCGTACTTTTGTCGGAAAAGTCAAAAAGTACCTCGTACGAAAAACGAAAAAAGATTCCTTTCATACATATTACTAAAAACTCGCCGAAGGCTAAAAATAGATTTAAACAATTTTAGGTGGATGGAAATAATATTACATATTGATGAAACATGGATGTGGATGATAAAATACACCCCAATAAATACTTACGAATAAACAATCTCAGATAAAAATGAGATTGTGATATTTCCCTTACCTTAGGTCCGATTTGCTTTGTACGTGTCCGAAACTCCTGTATAATGGTTTAAATAACGTTATTGACTTATTCCAGAATCATACATATTTATATGATATCATATATGGTAATATTCTAATCTTCTTATTAGTAATATTTCATTGTTACTTGTTACTCGGGTCTTTATTGCCTTTTGTTCTTATGTGTGTTTTGTCGAATAAATTCTTATTCTCCTTTTAAGGTTATAGATACCTTATATCCAGAATGGTATTAGTGTAACTTATATCATATTTATTCATTCAATTAATTTATATAATTACTATGTAATGATGATCATGTAGAACGAGTCGCATCACATCGTGGAGACGGTAATCCGTACGTACGTACGAGTGATGATATCGTTCCTATGATCGTGGAATTGTATTAGAGTATATATATATTATTTCGGTATCAATATTACATAATAATAATCATAAATAGTTACTCATTACACCATTATACCCATCCTTGTAAAGTGATGGTGGAAAATAGATTACACCACGGCGTGGAGACGGTATTCAGTACGTACGCACGCGCGGTGATTTCATTTTTTAGTAGGATGGATAGAAGGTGAATTAGGTTTGTTTCATATTTATAATAACATATCGGTATGTAAGTAATACTGATGTTATTACTTTATCATGAAACAACTAAAGAAGAAGAAGTTGAAGAAGAAAGAAATTGAAAAGATCAGTAATGGATATTAACTCTTCTTTGGAACTGTTCTTTGAATCCTCCACTTAGGGAAGTAAGATTGGTCTTTGAAAAAGACCAGTACCTCTAGGATTATTCTAGGGAAGTGGAGAGGAGAAAATGGCAGGGGTTGGCCGAGCCTGAGTGCTCAAATTGGTGTGAGGAGGAGGGGGAGGAGGTGCCCTTTTATAAGGGAGGAGAGGGGTACCTTAGGAATATCTCAAAATATTATTTTATATTAAAGTCAAAATCGGTTTATAATGGTTCCAAAGGGTCTTATTTCTAAGCTAAAGTGGGGATGGGTCGCAATCCTATCAACCAAAAGGATTTAGACAAGTTTAGGGTATTATTTTAACCTTATCAATTAGATTTAACTCTAAGTTAAATAATTTATCTTTTACCGTGTCTTTTTGTTTTCTTTCACTATATGGTTAATACACTTACTATAACATGACTAACGAACCCCAAATTGTTTATTATTAATATATATATCCTTATATAAGTCATTTGGCCGAACCTTAGATTTTTAGGAATAAAATAACAATTACTAATATAATATTTGATTTAAAAACTATTTTGTGTCAAGTTTGACACTATTTGATATATGATTTTTGTGAAAGTCATAACAGAATTATATGTTCGAACCAAGTTGATTAAATCAACACTAATATATCATAGTCACCTATAAAATTAGTGTAATTCATAAAAAGTCTCAAATTACATTTATTTTGGTGTTTATAACATCAATTATGTCAATATTTCATAAATAAGATAATTACTGCATCATCGTTGTGTCATAATTAAATTAAATTATTTAATGTATAAAAAATTATAAATAAAATACCATTATGTAGGAAATATTTTTAGCTTTCTAATTAACATTTATTGTCGAATTTGTCTTATGTATAACCCCATATTAAAAATGATTTACTTATTAAACTTTGATTTTAACTATTTTAACCCTTCTTTAAATAAATTAATAATAAATGTTCTAATCTAACCCAAGTGGGCCTAAATGGTAATATTTTATTTATACATATCCAATAGAATTAGGACATGTGTTAGGGTAATAGTAATATCATATTTACCCTTAGTTACCCTATTTACTATTAACCGCGGTAAAAAAAAGTAAAAAGTTACTATTCACCAAAAAATTATTTTTATCTCATTGAACCACATTTTACTTACTGATATCAATTGTGTCTGTCGGATTTTCGAAATACCATTCACAGAAGCGGTAAAATTAAGTTTTATGCAAAATTCAGTTTTTAACCGACCACTTAGTGGTTTCACTATTCATCAAAAATTGAAAGTTTTCAGAAAAAATACCAAAATTTCACCCCAGGATAATTTCGGTATTCCGAATCCAAAAATGAAGTCCATTTTGAAAAATATAATTTATAAAATTTCAAAAAGTGGTTATTACTATTCATAACGGCTAGTTTTAATAATATTTTAATAGCATATCATTGTTTAGTGAAACTCGGTACTGCGTACGACGCAAGCTATCGAGGAAGGTCGTGATTGCGTGTAAAGTAAGCCAAGCAAGTGTATAGTGAAAGATTCCTTTGATGATATAAAAACAAAATATTACTCATAAAAATCTCGGGTGTTACATTCTACCCCCCTTAAAAAGAATTTCGCCCTCGAAATTCGTCACTTTGTAACAAACAGATGAGGATACTTCTCCCTCATCATATCCTCAAGCTCCCATGTAGCTTCTTCAAGTTGGTGGTTCCTCCATAAAACTTTCACCAAGCGAGTGGTCTTGTTTCGTAGGACTTTTTCTCTACGATCCAGAATCTCTATCGGCTATTCTTCATAAGAAAGATCTTGCTCCAGCGGTACAACTTCTGAGCTGAGTACATGTGAAGGATCTGGTATGTACTTTCTCAGGAGAGATACATGGAACACATTGTGAACTTGAGAGAGATTCGGTGGAAGCGCCAATCGGTAAGCTACCTTCCCAACACGATCCAGTATTTCGAAAGGACCGATATATCTAGGGCTCAACTTCCCCTTATTTCCAAATCTCATAACCCTTTTCCAGGGAGATATTCGTAAGAACACTTTATCACCCACTTCAAACTCTAGGTCTTTTCTTCGGTTGTCGGCATAACTTTTCTGTCGACTATGAGATTATCTTATGTGTTGTTGAATAGATCTGACCTTTTCTGCCATTTCATCAACGAGATCAGGTCCTAATAGCTTTCTTTCCCCAACTTCATCCCAGAAAGTTGGAGTCCTGCATTTCTTTCCATAGAGAGCTTCATAAGGAGCCATCTGAATACTGGAGTGAAAGCTATTATTATAAGAAAATTCCACCAAAGGTAGGTGTTGATCCCAACCTCCTTTGGAATCCATAGATCACGCTCTCAACATATCTTTTAGGTTTTGAATTGTTCTTTCAGACTGACCGTCTGTCTGGGGATGATAAGCAGTGCTGAAACTCAACTCTGTATCCAGAGTATGCTGAAGACTTCGCCAGAACTTCGAGGTAAATCTCGGATCCCGATCAAATATAATAGAAAGTGGTACTCCATGCAATCTTACCACTTCCTTTACATATATCCTGGCAAGCTGATCTAGAGAGAAATCCTCTCTAATAGTAATGAAGTGTGCAGACTTTGTAAGACGATCAACTATGACCCAAATAGCATTATTGCCTTTGGATGTTTTAGGAAGTCCTGTGACAAAGTCCATAGTGTTGTTTTCCCATTTCCATTCGGGCATGGGTAATGGTTGTAACATCCCCTTAGGCTTTTGTCTCTCATCTTTAACTTGTTGACAAACCAAGAATCAAGAGACATATTCAGCAACATCTCTTTTCATGCCATCCCACCAGAAGTACTCTTTCAGGTCCCTATACATCTTCGTGCTTCCAGGATGAATAGAGAATGATGAACTATGAGCCTCATCCAGTAGCTCCTTCTTTAATTCGGGGATGGGAGGAACACAAACCCGATTCCTGAACTTTATTATCCCATCACAATCAAGGTTGAATTCAGGAACATTTCTCACCTTCTTTTGTAACACCACATCTTCTTTCTGTGCCTCTTTAATCTTCACATGTATAGATGGTTGAACATTAATTTGAGAAAGATAAGATTTTTCGCCATCCATTATAATTCCAAGATCTATCCTTTGTAAATCCATAAATATTGGATCTTTTGTGATCCTCATCATGGATAAACTAGCATGGTCTTGTCGTCTTAATGCATCTGCCACCTTGTTTGCTTTCCCAGGGTGGTAATGGATTGAGCAGTCGTAATCCTTAATCAGCTCCAACCATCTTCTTTGACGCATATTCAACTCCTTTTGTGCGAAAATATAATTTAAACTTTTATGATCAGTATAAATATCACACCTTTCACCATAAAGGTAATGCCTCCAAATCATTAATACAAAGATTACCGCAGCCAACTCCAAATCATGTGTTGGGTAATTTTGCTCATGGATTTTCAACTGTCGTGAAGCATAATCTTTCACCATATCATTTTGCATAAGAACACACCCCAATCCCTTCTTGGATGCATCACTGTATATCACAAACCTTTCTCCACTACAAGGTAGAGTGAGCACAGGTGCACTGGATAACCTTCTTTTCAACTCCTTGAAATTCTCTTCACATTCTTCCGTCCAGACAAACTTAACTCTTTTCCGAGTCAACTTGGTGAGTGGATTAGATAATCGTGAAAAATCCTTTACAAAACGTCGATAATATCCATCCAAACCAAGAAAACTTCGGATCTCAGTTACTTTTGTTGGTCTCGACCATGTTTCGATAACCTCTGTTTTTGCTGGATCCACAGATATCCCCTCTTTTAAGATTATGTGACCCAAAAATGCAACTTTTTGAATCCAAAATTCACACTTGGTAAATTTGGCATAAAGATTCTCCTTTCTCAGGGTCTTCAATATAATTCTCAAGTGATATTCATGCTCTTCCTTTCTCTTTGAATAGACAAGAATATCGTCTATAATGACTACTACAAATTGATCAAGATAGTCTCTAAAGACTCTATTCATTAGATCCATGAAGATAGCAGGGGCATTAGTAAGACCAAATGGCATCACTATAAATTCATAGTGTCCATACCTTGTACGGAAAGCCGTCTTTGGTATATCCTCCCATTTGACCCTTAATTGATGATACACTGAACGAAGATCAATCTTGGAAAAGTATTGAGCTCCGCGTAGTTGGTCAAATAAGTCATCAATGCATGGGAGAGGATATTTGTTCTTGATAGTGATCTTGTTAAGTTCTCGATAATCAATGCAGAGTCTCATTGATCCATCTTTTTTTCTTAACAAATAGAACAGGTGCTCCCCAATGTGACTTACTAGGGCGTCTGAATCCCTTATCAAGATTCTCTTGGAGTTGCTTCTTCAATTCCTGCAACTCAATTGGGGCCATTCTATAAGGTGTCTTTGAAATAGGAAAATCACCCGGTACGAGTTCTATTGAAAACCCAACTTCACGATTTGGTGAAAGAACCAGTAATTCCTCCGGAAAGACATCATCAAACTCCCGTACAATGGGCATATTCTTAATCGTGAGTTTCTCACCAACCATTTGAGATAAATAACCTTCATTTAGTGGAATCAAGACCCATAAGATGGAAGAAATTTCCACTGGAAGGTTATATTCATCCTTTCATCGATAGACGATCATAGATTGATCTGGAATATGAAATGTGACTTCCCTTCTTTGGAAATTGATATGAGATCCATGTAGAGAAAGCCAATCCATTCCAAGAATCACATCAAATTCCACAAAAGGAAGGATCACAAGATTTGCAGGAAGCACTTTCCCACAAACTTCGATCGGAGAAGAATTATAAACTTTTGATGCGACTGTTGTGCCATTAGGTGTTGTCACAGCTAACTCAACATCTAATTGATGAGGTAATACGGTGATACCCTTAGAAAATTCTTTAGAAATAAAAGAGTGGGTGGATCCGGAATCAAATAAAACATTTGCTACTTTAGAGTGGATGGTAAGTGTACCTTTCACCACTTCGTTATCGTACTCCACATCGCTGATAGAAATTGCATGTGACTTTCCTTTGTCTTTAGCCTTAAGATTTTATTGACGTCGACCATCATCATCAACCCTTGGATTTGGGCATTGATTAGAATAATGCCCCATCTCCTTGCACTTGAAACATTGAAGTGTAGTAGGTTCATTCTCTGTATCCCTTCCTTTGTTTGCATCATTAGACATCTTCTTCCCATTATCGTGGCATTCAAATGCCCGATGACCTTCCTTTCAACATTTGAAACATTTACTTCTCCCTTTAAGACAACTCCCTGCATGTTTCTTTCCACACTTTGAGCATAAGGGAAAGCTCATATTCTTTTCAGTGCGCTCTTTAGATTTTCCTTTGAATTCCATCTTCCTCTTCTTATCAAACCCATGTGACTGATGGGTTACTCCAATCTCCATATCGACTTTGAGAGCACATCGAACGATTTCCTCGTAGCTATTGAAGTCCCTTATGGCTAACGCCCTTCGAAGACTTGGTTTTAAGCCACTAAAGAATCGATCGATCTTACTCTCAGGTTGGATAAAAATACTAGAAGCGTACCTTGCAAGTCTTGTAAAATTTGCTTCATAGGTACCAATAGATTCATCATCCCTCTGCTTCAGTTCAAGAAACTCTTTCTCCATCTTTGTTCGTAGAATACGAGGGAAGTACTTATTGAAAAATAAGTTCTTGAACTCGTCCCATTACATAGACTCAATTTCATCCCTTTGCCTCGTATTCTTAATAAGATTCCACCATTGATCAGCATCTCCTTCCAAACGATACACTGCTAGGATGACTTTATCATGTTCGGAACATTGAAGAACTTTAAATATCTTTTCAGTAGTACTAATCCATTGTTCAGCAACTAATGGATCAGTAGAACCACTGAAAGAAGGTGGACACTGCCTCATAAAGGATTCAACAGAATGTTGCTCCTTCCTTTGCTCGTTTGGAAGTCCTGCATGATTCATATCTTGAGAAAGTTTTGTGAGCATGGCTACAAGAATTTTCATTCCAGCTCCCATATCGTTGGGTTGCTCAGGGGGACAATCATTGCATTGCCCATCGCATTCTGCATTAACACTGTTCCTTCAGGTTCCAGCCATTGACTAAAACCAAGAAGAATAGTGTGAGAAACACTAATTATAATAGGAAAACCACATAATCAAGAATAAAATTTCACACATAAGGTCTTATTCTAGGGTATCCATGACCATTTCTAAAACACTAAGATTGTGTTCTATGCTTAGACTTATCCTTAGGGTTCTTACTAAGACTTTCACATCCTAGTTTCCAAAGGTTGACTATAACTTTCCTCTGATACCAACTATAACGACCCATACTTTACATACATTGTTAATACTTCAAAATTGAAGCACACTTATTACAACATTTGACAAAACCAGAAAGGACCGTATAGGTATAGTGTCTTTAGAAACTGGGAAACATAAACAACTGGTTCATAAATCTTCTACAGTGTCTCCCATTTATTTCATCATATCTAGGGTCCCTTTTAGCATATTCTACTTAATATCCATCTTCCTGACCTGGGGAAAAGAAAACATAAAAGGGTGAGCTCAAATGCTCAGCAATGGAAAATAAAAGAAATAAAAATCATATCATATCTTTTTGAAAATCATAACCTGCAAAAGAGATCATAATATCTTAACCTGGAATAAATCATAGAAGTGAAAATGAGATCCCCATAATCATAACATTAAACTTGAAACTTTGTGGCATGCACACATAATCATGGAAAATCATTTCTTGTTAGTCATGACTCATTTCCAAGACTATCTTAGTGGACAATGTCCCTTTCTGAACCGAGTCACCCTCGTTCCAGTCCTGTTTCATTGAACCGGTATAACCTACCGTTCCAGCCATGTCTATCTCATGAGATATAAAATCTTTACCCAATGCATTGGAGGGAGATATAGGTCCCACCAATCTTATAATGAATCCTTTCTTATATGTGCCACATAATCATAAATCATACATCATCGCATAACCCATGTAATAAATATGGGATTCTTAAACAACATGACATCATAAAACAATTCATATAAAATAAAGGAATTCATAAAAATGTTTCCATCGCAACATAATCAAATCCATGTAATAACAGGGATAAAAACAGAACCCTTTTATTATCTTAGATGGAAAATAATTTTGATAAAATACTTGAACTTCATTCTTGAGGAAAATATCCTTTCTACTTCAAAAACACTTTTCCTTTCTTAACATGTCATAGAATTTTAAAATAAAAGAAGTTGATTAAAAATAAACTTGAATACATGTAAAGGAATCTTTTTGGAAATAATTTTTTAGAAATCCATTCATGCCGTATAAGTTAAAAAAAACATTCTTCGTACTTTTGTCGGAAAAGTCAAAAAGTACCTCGTACGAAAAATGACAAAAGATTCCTTTCATACATATTACAAAAAACTCACCGAAGGGTAAAAATGGATTTAAACAATTGTAGGTGGATGGAAATAATATTACATATTGATGAAACATGGATGTGGATGATAAAATACACCCCGGTAAATACTTACGAATAAACAATCTCGGATAAAAATGAGATTATGATATTTACCTTACCTTAGGTCCAATTTTCTTTTTACGTGTCCGGAGATCCTGTATAATGGTTTAAATAATGTTATTGACTTATTCCAGAATCATACATATTGATACGATATCATATATGGTCATATTCTTAGCTTCTTATTAGTAATATTTCATTGTTACTTGTTACTCGGGTCTTTATTGCCTTTTGTTCTTATGCGTGTTTTGTCGAATAAATTCTTATTCTTCTTTTAAGGTTATAGATACCTTATATCCAGAATGTTATTAGTGTAACATATTTCATATTTATTCATTCAATTCATTTTTATAATTACTATGTAATGATGATCATGTAGAACGAGTCGCATCACATCGTGGAGACGGTATTCCGTACGTACGGACGAGTGATGATATCGTTCCTATGATCATGGAATTGTATTGGAGTATATATATATTATTTCAGTATCAATATTACTTAATAATAATCATAAATAGTTACTCATTACACCATTATACCCATCCTTGTAAAGTGATGGTGGAAAATTGATTACACCACGGCGTGGAGACGGTATTCCGTACGTACGCACGCACGGTGATTTCATTTTTCCGTAGGATGGATAGAAGGTGAATTAGGGTTGTTTCATATTTATAATAACATATCAGTATGTAATTAATACTTATGTTATTACTTTATCATGAAACAACTAAAGAAGAAGAAGTTGAAGAAGAAAGAAATTGAAAAGATCGGTAATGGATATTACCTCTTCTTTGGAACTCTTCTTTGAATCCTCCACTTAGGGAACTAAGATTGGTATTTGAAGAAGATCAGGTCCTATAGGATTATTCTAGGGAAGTGTAGAGGAGAAAATGGCAGGGGTTGGCCGAGCTTGAGTGCTCAAATTGGTGTGAGGAGGAGGGGGAGGAGGTGCCCTTTTATAAGGGAGGAGAGGGCCACCTTAGGAATATCTCAAAATATTATTTTATTTTAAAGTCAAAATCGGATTATAATGGTTCCAAAGGGTCTTATTTCGATGATAATGTGGGGATGGGTCGAAATCATATCAACCAATAGGGTTTAGACAGGTTTAGGGTATTATTTTAACCTTATCAATTAGATTTAACTCTAAGTTAAATAATTTAACTTTTACCGTGCCTTTTTGTTTTCTTTCACTGTATGGTTAATACACTTACTATAACATGCCAAACAAACCCCAAATTGTTTATTATTAATATATATATCCTTATCTAAGTCAATTGGCCGAAACTTAGATTTTTTAGGAATAAAATAACAATGAATAATATAATATTTGATTTAAAAACTATTTTATGTCAATTTTGACACTATTTGATATATGATTTTTGTGAAAGTCATAACAGAATTATATGTTCTAACAAAGTTGAATAAATCAACACTAATATATCAAAGTAACCTAGAAAATTAGTGTAATTCATAAAAAGTCTCAAATTACATTTATTTTGGTGTTTATAACATCAATTATGTCAATATTTCATAAATAAGATAATTACTGCATCATCGTTGTGTCATAATAAAATTAAATTATTTAATGTCTAAAAAATTATAAATAAAATACCATTATGTAGGAAATATTTTTATCTTTCTAATTAATATTTATTGTCGAATTTATCTTATGTATAACCCCATATTAAAAATGATTTACTTATTAAACTCTGATTTTAACTATTTTAACCCTTCTTTAAATAAATTAATAATAAATGTCCTAATCTAACCCAAGTGGGCCTAAATGGTCATATTTTATTTACACATATCCAATAGAATTAGGACATGTGTTAGGGTAATAGTAATATCATATTTACCCTTAGTTACCCTATTTACTATTAACCACGGTAAAAAAAAGTAAAAATCTACTATTCACCAAAAAATTATTTTTATCTCATTGAACCACATTTTACTTACTGATATCAATTGTGTCTGTCGGATTTTCGAAATTCCATTCACAGAAGCGGTAAAATTAAGTTTTATGCAAAATTCAGTTTTTAACCTACCACTTAGTGGTTTCACTATTCATCAAAAATTGAAAGTTTTCAGAAAAAATACCAAAATTTCACCCTAGGCTAATTTCGGTATTCCGAATCCAAAAATGAAGTCCATTTTGAAAAATAAAATTTATAAAATTTCAAAAAGTGGTTATTACTATTCATAACGGCTAGTTTTAATAATATTTTAATAGCATATCGTTGTTTAGTGAAACTCGGTATTGCGTACGACGCAAGCTATCGAGGAAGGTCGTGATTGCGTGTAAAGTAAGCCAAGCAAGTGTGTAGTGAAATATTCCTTTGATGATATAAAAACAAAATATTACTCATAAAAATCTCGGGTGTTACAGTGTCTCATGATCAATATGATATCTTGTGATGTAACACATGCTTTGACTTTTTCATATTTGTATATGGCGCATCACATAATCAGTTATAGATCTTGCAACGATGCACGCAGCTAGTCTTGGATAGTCATCAAGATTTCCTATGGTGCATCACATGATAAGTAATGGATCTCGTGACTACATGAACACGTTGTCTGCGACAGTTTCTCTAAATTATTTGATGCACAACATGTACATTGATGGGTTTTGTGATGGAATAAGGACATCATCTGGGAAAATATATTTTCACACCTTTGAAATGTCGCATGTCAATGGTTCGAATATTTATCGACTTCCCATGATGATATTTGTAACAACATATAGATTTCCATTCAAACCTTAATATTTCATTTAATAAATAGTGTGGGGACAAATTCCTTTCACATGAGAGATCACGCTGTGAAAACTTCCTTGAAAATGAGGGGTTATGCAGTGCCAATCCTTTTGCAGGATGAGTTATGTGATGCCTTGATGATTTCCGCAAAATGGAGAATTGATTCTCACGTCCATGTGAGCCGCTACACCTAACCCTTGTGTGGGATTGCACAATCATATTCATGTAACCATTTTGTGATATGAGGATCATGCAGATATTCCCTTCAAGATCGATCATGCTGGTGTGTAAGTCCCCACGTATGGCTCGATCTTCACATGAAGACATGCTTCATATTTCAGTTTGGGCCTGATGAGTTCTACTGTAAGTAAGTTCATTCATGCAGACTAGATTTCTAGTCTGATCATTGCATGCAAGTACAACATGCTCTAATTCCATCATGAGACATCCTTGATCTAAATGGAGTCTTTAGGGAGTCATGGTATGAGCAATCTCATGCGCTCGAGGTACTAATTAATATGTGGTATCTGTTGTGGGTGCTACTGGCAAGACCAATATCCAACACCATGATGATGAATAAGACCAACGTCTTTTACCCATTTCTTAATATGGAAGGCATGTTTCCTTTCATGTTAAAGCATGTAATGCGTGATTTATGAGGGTTAATGGTCATAATGATCATTAATGATAGTATAAATTAATTAGTGTGGTTATGGTTACGACAAGATTTGGAGTGTTAAATGCACCTGATTTAAAATTAATTTTTGGAGACACAAAGGAATTTTATTTTACAAAATATTTTAATATTAAGAATAATTGGATCTAAATTATCTAATAAGGATCATTTATTTTTTTCTTAATGGACAAATTAAATATGTAAATAAAAAAACATGTTACCGTGGTGAAAACAAAAATGGGAAAGGTAAGTAAACAAGATGGATAAGGGAATAACATGATTAAAATGTGTTTTAATTTTTTGGTTGATGTTTTCATGATCCTTACCATCAGTCGAATCCATTATCTATCAACTATTTTGGAATAAGGGATGAATGTGTTGTCCCATTATTTAATAGTTTTAGGTATTTACAAAAATATAACTACTTTTCAATTATAAAAGGTCACATACTTCCACCACTTATTAACAACTCTTAAGAAATTTAGCCAAAGAAACCCCCCCAAACTAGCAACCCAAAAATCATTATCCATGTTTTAGATCTACCTGTATTACCAAGAGGCCAACCCTATGGTACCTAATAAGATATCCAAAGGCAGTCCTTCTAAGAGAGTTTGTTTTTCTCCACTAAGATTATTATTTATTACTTATTCTCATCCACCGCCACTCATGTCTTAATAATTACAATTTAATAAAATAAGAATATAAAATATATCAATATGTTGTTATTTTTATTTAATAACTTATATACATATCCTCTTCCGTCAAATGGGAAGTGAATATGTCGATCCTGTGTATGATGAAAAAATGACTCACGAACCGATCTAATTAATTTTCCATCACCATCAATTACATCTAGATATATTGATTGATTTAATGTATATATATGTTATTTAAAACATTATTATGATTCTATAAATGTGAATTTTTGTTTATCATTCTTTTATTGCATCCATTAAAAAATGAAAACATTGTTCATGTGTACATACTACATAATGTCTCCATGAATGGTGTAACACACACACACATATATATATAACTATAATTAACTATTATAAACAAATATATAACAAAAATAAATAATATTTATATATTGGGAAAAAATATTGATGTGATGGAACCATGATTAGCATACAAGGACTGGAAATACCAAAAAAAACATACATGAAAAATGTACTAGTTGTTACATGAAACCGTGACTTTAACCAAGGATTGTTAATAAAAAGGTGAAAAAGATTATATATAAATAATATATGGTATGATATATATTATTATGCTTATGGGGTATATATATATATATGTTCGTTCTATATTTATTATATAGGAGATTTGTAGATGTACGACAGAGAGGAGACCTAAGTTAAGGTTTTATTTCACAATATCATCATAATTTAGGATTATTTATGTTAATTTCCTAGCATGGGGACTTATATGAATATTATATGATAAGACCAATATATTTTCGTCTCCTCAGTTAATTTATGAAAATTAAAATATTTCCATTAAATTTCTTCTTTTAAGAATCCATGAGACCCAAATAATGTGTCTTGGGAAATTCGAATTCATTTCTATCGTTGGTCAAGAAACCTTTCTCTTCAATTTTCACGTTTTATAAAAATTTTCCCAATTTTTTTTAATATTATCCTATGATTGTTATAATTAAATTTTCCCACGATTTAATTTTTAACAAAATTTTAATAAGGAATCTTACAACCATTTTCTGAATGATGTATTAATTGATTTTTTTACTCAAAACGTGAATGATATCTTTGGTTTGACATACTTTGAATTAATATAATTTCACTCCATCATTACCACTAATTTATTTGAATATTTCATTATATTATTCCATGATTATTTTCAAATATAATCTTCTTTCAAATGGTTTGGAAATATTTTTTTTAAAATGTGGATTCTTAAAGTGAAAAGGGTATTTTCCTAAAGAATATTTTCCTTATATTTTTATGGGTTTCCAACTCATCAATGATAAAACACTTATTTTTTTTATGATACACTGGAGTTATGTTGTAATTATACCATCCTCGTTATTTATTGATTTTTTATGAAAATTTTGACGCAGGATATACAATTTTTACATAATTCACTATATTACATTGGATGGTTTATGATTATGTGAAGTGATTAGGGAATGTTTTAACATTACAGAAACTAATATTTCAATATAATTTTTTTTAAAATTTATATTCAAAACTTTCATATGAGAAATATGTTGGATTCAGTAATTGATGGGTAGGACATGCTATAGCCACTCGATGCATCTATTGGTTCATGAGGCAAACTAGTTGGGTATTTAGTTGAGGCCTTTTCAATTTATATAATATTTATTATATCAAGGCCTTGACGGTATGTTTAAGATTCATGGAATTATTAATTCCCTTGTATTTTTATTAGTTATTGACATCCATGTAATTATTTTATTAGGTAATATATCTATGTATAATTTTTAAGCTCATTTGATTATTGATATAGATTTATTTGACCAAAATTTATACCATTCATATTGTTCTTCAAGCATGGGGTGTTTATTAAATGTAATGTTTTTTAATTAATTTAACATTCTATATTGATTAATCCTCATGTATTCATGATATATTATATTGTTTTTATACCGATATCAACAAGCCAAACTTACCCCTTTATTCTTTTTACATCCCCCCATTGTTTTGAAATGTATTATAATTTATATTCATGGATATTCTAAAGGGAATTGTGATGTTCTTAAAGAATATAATATGTTTTATTCAATATTTTCTAGTTTAATTTGAAATTCAGTGATATATCTAGTTTTCCAAAAATAATATACTATTCATCCCTTTAGTATTTGATATCATATATCGTGAATTTTTTGTAATAAAGTAAGCACTAAATCAGGGATACTAGAGTCTGCTTCATTGCTATTGGTATCATAGCATATATGGAAAACGATTTGGTACTAGATTTATGAACACATTGATTATAGAATATAACCCTATTACGGACTTTTAATATAAGTCTATGTCAAAGATAAAATCCTAATGCTTTAATAAGATATATATTTTTTGGATTTAATAGAAATATATCCTTATATGGAGACTATAAGTGGATGTGGATCTGGCACAGTTGTACCTAGGTGAATAACAAAAGTGAACATTGAGATTTGAATCAATCATGACCTGGTGCATGAAAATGATCCCAGATGCAAACCATGTATAACACTCTTAATTGATATAATTGGTATATTTTATATTTTAACAATGAACCGTTATGACAGATTTTAAAATAATTATATGAATCTTGAATATTCCCAAAGATACCATGTTTATGATTATGAGTTTAGCTGTATATAAATATTTCATTTTATGTTAAGAGTTTTAGTAATTTCAAAATTATACAGTATGATGGATAATGTCATGATATAAACTATAGTACGCTGTTTAGAAATGGAACTGAAGGGAAGGACTATAAACTACATCATTTCATTTAATGAATATAGGTATTTCCCTCCTTGGAAATATAAGTAAGCTATATCTTGATATTTAGTTGGATATGAACAATGTACATCTTTATTGGGTTAGATGACTCGGTTTTTGACAAATAACCTTACCGGTATAGAGCATCCTACTGATGCACAATGCGAGGTAACAATGTCAAACTACTTCATGTGTCATCAGTCTTGCTCATTTAATGGCTCTAAAAATCCATTTTTAGTTGTGAAATGTATAAGTTCCTTATAGTAGATAATTCATTCTTTGTAATGTAATGAGAGGGAGAAGGTTTTGATTGTAAGATATCATCTATTAGGGGTTGCGGATCTACAGTGGCCATTGATTCAAAACACCTAGGATGAGGTGGAAGTAATGAGTATGGAATGAAAGGAATTTGACAAACATTTTTTTGGAAAATATTTCCCTCATTAAAAATTAGATAAAATGGGAGGAAATAATGATTCAGAGATAAAATAGAGAGGATAGTGTTTCTATGTGTGGCACTAACATTATATGTTTATCCAGGCATGATTCAGACTATGTACATAATGTAAATATAATTTTTGGCCATAACATTAATGGGATAATTCCAATACATTGAAGGGAAATATTACCCCAATTATTCTCATAATATGAGGATACAATATCATGTATAATCATGATAGAGAATAAATTCCACATATCATATGAAAAGAAAAGAAAAAAGACAATAACATAGTTGTTGGGTACTCAATAAAAGAAATTTTTTCATAAGGGACAAAGGGATGGGTAGAATTTAATTCAATTAATGAATGTTGAATGAAACAGAATGAGACATACATGTTTGTAATGGATGTCTACTAAAAGTGTGAATAGGAAGTCCAATAGGATCATCAGTACAAGAGAAACAATTTATCAGCTAATGTTTTATGATTCAACAGTAAGGATATATGCCACTATGAAAATTATTGTCCCATGAAGCAATGGGTTTTTTATAAAATGACAAGGGAGTAAGGATAAGATTATGTGATAAAAAAACTAAGGATGATATTTGTAAAGATATTGTGTAAGATACAATAACGAAATAAAAAATTAGCCAATGATTTATATAATTATGGATCATAAAAATATTTTTTATTGTTCGTGTTTTTAATGATTTATAAATATGTCCCCAAAATCATAAGAAGTGGGTTATCAGTCATAAATACTAGTGAAAGACTCACCACAACAAGGATATATCATTTAGTTCACATTATGACACATAAATGCGACCTATTTAAAAAAATGAATATAATAACTATGGGTTTTTTTATATTCCTTGTTATGGACCATCATTCAAGAAAGGACCCAATTTTTTTAATGGGATCTAAATTATTATTTCCAATGAAGATGTGGAATTACTTAACTTATGTGTAGATACTTCATCATCAGAGTCATGTATAAATCCACCACCCATATCTATCTTACATCCAATTTTTGACTTTTTCCAAAAATGACCATAATAAAATCCACATGGTAGAAATACATTAATATGGGTATTATTTTCCATTAAAAATGAAGAAAAGGTGGCATAAACTTGCACATCGTGTAATGACCCAAGAGACACATGACTGTGAGATCTTCATAAGGTCACTTGAAGGAGGTATGTGACACACATAACATGCGTCTGTTCCATCAGAGCCCCTTTGATAAGTCGTTCTTATCTTATAAAGGCATCTGAAACAATCATTGATCACATGGTGGCTGAATGACTAGCACCCCAAAGTCACAAAAAATGTCTGGTGTATTGAACCTGACAAGCCACAAAAAATCCTTAGAAAATAGGGAGAAAATTTATAAAAAGGTGGGAGAATCTTGTGGTTATGAAACTCATGCAACACACCCATGAAATCCTCATGACACCATGTAATCCTTAGTAACATATCTTCTCGTTCGTGTACAATCATGCTAGAATGTCACCCCTGTCATGAAAAAGTCATAAAGCATGTCAAGGAAGACTCATTGTCACCCTTTGGGCCCAAAACTAAGTATAAGGGGTTGTCCATGAAGTTCTTGTGCATCACCCTAAGAGCTTTTATAGTCATATGGCACATCACTGATGTAGAAAGTGACAATCTTCGATATCAATTGAACAAGATCACAAAAACCCCTAGAGTTTGATAATTAAAATAATTAAAAAATATAAATGGTTGAAACCTCTTGATGTATTTTAATTAATGTGACACGCTCAGGCGCTCGGTAAGGACTCACAAAATCCATTCATCATGATAACCTGATTCCATGAAAGCCCACTGGAACGAAATCCTTGTCTTGAAAAAGGTTTCAGATATGTCACCAAATATCAGGGGAAGTCCTTTTAACAAGAACCCTCATTTTTCTAATTCCCTTAGACATGTCGGGATTAAAATATAGAAGTCCCTTTTCTTGATCACTATGCATATCAAGACCCGTATAATATTTCACAATCCAATAGATAGGGTGTTTAGGGGATGATCTCATGGTCACTGAAAATCATGTGATTCCTCCAGAATGACCTATGACAAGAACATGTAAAAATTCATGGTATCTAAGCCCTCCACTGACTCCATCCTTGACATTAGGGATACACGTCATGAAAGGAGGTGTATAACTATGGTAGTGAGTCCTATAAATATACTAACCTAGTATAAAAAATCCTTTTTTGTCACCTCACACTAGTATACCCATTCTTCAAAGAGAATTTCTCAGAGTAGTTGATTTCAATACTGGGAATGTTGTCTCTCACATAAGAACTTGAGAACAACTGGGGAGATCATGAAATATGAATAGGGAGTTCATGTTATAACCCATATATCACATGAAGTAGTTATGGCGGGTAAAGTGATGAAAATATTATATATATACTAGATCACGCAATACTTAAAATGAGATAACACCCAAAAAATCTAAGGGATATGAAATAAAACCCTCTAATAGAGACTAAAATGATGTAAGGATTATGTGAAGAACATATGCGCTTATCCCTAGGTTATTTACATGGACCAACCAGGTCATGCAACAATACCCAGACATGTTGCTCAGATAACACGATGCACCTTTGGTATGCAATTTTAATAATAAAAATCCCCCTGGATGGGTTAGAGAAATTTATATTTTACACTACGGGAACTCTATCCAAGTCTCAAGAAATCCTCGGTCTCACCATCCATACCACGTGATGACCTCTATAAACGCCTCTAAAATCATATGACAACACTAGTGTATGTCAGTTATGTCTCACGTTGACATAATGACTTTTCAATTGGATCTTGTGACATCCTCTAGAATATCCATCCATATATCGTGACACCCTTCGGTCTTGTCAGATAGCTCTTAATACATCCCCAAATCATGCATTTACATCTCATTATTACATCCTGACAATTCATCCATGACATGTAAAACCCTCATGACATGTCACATTAACATTCGCAAGAAGATCCACATGTGTTTTCTAAAATTTGAGATGACACCGAGGAAAGTAGGATGGATCATGTGATTCCCTCTAATCATGATAATTGATTTCATGTGATGACATCCAAGGAAACCCAGATAGGTCTTGTGATGTCCTCTAGAAAATCCGTCCTTCTTCTTGATATGAACATTAGACATGCAATATATATTATACGATCTCCCTCATACAAGTTAACAGGATCATGAAATTGTATTCTGACATGTTATGGAAACAATCATTTCATGTCTATAAGACAATTAATACATGCCAGATAGACATGAAAACTTGGTCAACTAGGAATCCCGGGACACGATAACCTTGTCTAGCCTCCATAAGGGTGTCCTCAGTGTGTAATCCCGACTTAAGAAACTAATGATAAATCTGAGCCCTAGCATAAATAGGATATGTTGGATTCCTTCCTAAGGCTCGAGCTATATATCAAACCTCCAAAGGGTTGTCCTAGTGCATAAGACTGACATCCACAATCAATGATACTAATGATTTTACATCTTTTGTTTCTCGCATCAAGAATATCACACATGAGATTAGGGAGTCATAGTGATCATTTCATTCACATCACAAACCTCCATTAGGATAAGGGAATCATAGTGTGTAAAAACATTTTAGCAGCATAATTTGATATGTCCCGCATATAAGGGAATCCATAGTGTGTAATCCCCAACTCACTCGTATATGTTGAATTTGATTCCATACATAACCATGATGGGAGGGACAGCTTCCAATGGCTCGATATCTATATAAGAATCCAATAGTATTATCCACCATGTAATTCCATCATCTATATTCAATGAGGTTGACTACTTACTATCCCATGTTTCTCAAACCAAGCATAGCTCACATGTGTTTAAAGAGTTTCAATGAGCAAATCATTATAATCATTAATCTACACTATTTAGAGAAACCATAGTGTGTAATCCTCAATCATTGGCATGATATAATTACCGTATATACAAGGGTATCTACCATGGGAAAAGTCTCAAAGGTGAGAATGAACTATTTTAACTATGATTCCTTCTATAAGTATGATACATAGTATTCCTTCTTGAGTTTCAAGCTCAAATACTATTTTCCCATGATCCCACATATATGTCCTTTCTATACAATGTTAAACTGCAATGATGTAATGAAATATGTGGGTTTTGATTCTTGTTATACAATAGTATATGTAGGATGTCTCATAAGGGATCAATCTCATCCTTGAGATATTAATTTCTTCCCGGTATAACAATAAAGTCTCGAGTGACTGGTTATTAGACTTCAACATATAAAAAGGTACCCACCAATGGGAAATAGATGTAAAACATCAGATATATACAGATGGATTCACTAATAATACACCCACTCCAATTACATTTAAAGAGACATAACATGTGATCAATCTATTAGGGTAACTAGTCTCATACAGGGATTATGAAGATATTATCGATAATATATTATATCTATAAGAGAGTCTCTAGGTAGGAAACAATTCTACCCCAAAGGGTGTGGCGAGACATACCTCCCATACTCTCGACCAATGTATGTTCCTAAGCATCATTGGTTATAAAACCCCATCTAACCACCTACTTATGGAAATCTGGTCTATACCCTATTATAGATGTGATAGTTGGTGAGAGTTTATATGAAATGTTTACAAATGGAGATCCCAACAGGAATTATTATAAAGGATATTGACCCCCACCCCACAATCAAAATAAACAAAAATAAACCCACATCTTTTTGAGGAAACAAAAATAATGAATGTGACGTGAAACTATCAAATAACACAATGATTAGATAATAACACATTAGGGATATTTTTATTTTTATAATCCATGGAAACAAAAACAATGATCCCAACATTAATCCCTGAAATAGAATCACAGTTGGTTTTTCATATGTCATGCCAATTTTTTAGAATATCCTACAAAAAAGTAGTTATTCCGGACATAAATCGTCTAGATGATCCCCTATAACTGGGTTTCCCATCAAATAAGTCCATCCTCACATTGAAAAGTCTATTAGAATATAATAGTTAGATCACTAATAATTGGAACATTGAGTTAACCATGCATATTTGATTGATCATGCACCAATCCCATGATATTACAGTAATTTATGGCCATGATTATTGTTTTATTATTGACTAAAAATACTGCTCTAATCAATTGTTCCCTAATACGAGATAATGTATTCATTCAGCGATCATTCATGAAAATCAGCTGGAATTGGTACCCCTGTAGTACTCCGGATGACTTCACCCACCTGAAATATTATACATAGGGTGGTGGAGACAAGGGTATAAGAATACCATAGATATGGTACAGTAAAAAAATATAGGATTCATATGATGGTCTTAAAATACTAAAATTGTTGAGTCTTCGTCATCTAAAGAAATCTATAGTAAAGCCGGTTTCCCTCATTGCCACCAGAAACCACTTCAAAAGTCTATCCTCAAAGAGAGACAATCACTACATTCAGTATCTGATGAATATAGATCAATGATCCCACTAGATCTACCTCCCAATTCAGGGTCCAATGATGATGGATCTTATCAATAGCTCTCTCTAGAACCATCCAACTGATACCCATCTATTTCCATTTGAATATACCACCCTACGTGTTGTTACCTCAAAAATCTATGCACAAGTAACAAGGAAGAAACATCGAGTGTGGAAGGATATGAAAAATAATGAGTAGTTGCATATCCCCTCTCATGCCAATGATGTCTACCAGTATATTGTAGTAGTAGCCATGGAGCATGCTCATATCCCTTCTCACTCGGAACAAGTCTGCGGGTATATTTATACAAATGGGAGGGGATAAGATAATATCCCTACACCCATTCATGAACTTCATCAACATATTCTATAGGAACATGGAGGAAAAAAGAGGGACAATATTTCTTCATAAATCAAATATATCTTCAATTATATAGTGTAGATGGAAAATATTTAGTCTTATATCACTACACACACTTCTTAAAAACACCATTACATATTTACAACAGCTTAAGAAGTCATTTGGAATATTCCAGACTTGGTACAGATACAAGAAAATGGGCATGTTACTATCCTTATAGACAAGGAATCTCATCACTCTGATCATTATCAATAAGTTGTTAATACGAAGAAAGTGCACATTTATTTTCTCATCCAGAAGGATTATCATAACATTTCAATAAAAAGAAAGGATTCATAATGGGCTCATTTTCCCATTCCAATAGGGGCTGACCTGGTGGGAGATGAACATGTCAAGGGTAGGGGCACATGCCTATCTATAAACTCTAGAGGCTAATTCCAAAGGACCATGATAGGGATCATATACATGTTCTAGATGGATATCACCAAGTGAGATGGGGGCATGCCTCAGGACAAGCTCATATTCCTATCAAAGAAGTTTAGCATATTACTCATAAGGAATAGGATTGGATACATATCCCTATTCTAGATGGGGCTCACCAAGTGAGAATGGAAGATTCCTTGGGTCATGCTCATATTATGTCTAGTTAATATTCCTAAAATATTCTAAAAGATCATAGAATCATGTTGCACATCCCATCTTCTAGCGCTGAATTACTACACTAACACCCTTCCATGGAAATATAGGAGGAGTCTCATAGCCCTTCATCTATTTCAGATGTCCTTCAACATATTCCAGTGGGGAATTCAAAATCGGACTGGGATCATATTCATGGTCCAACTGGGGGATCACTATGTGGGAGAATAACATGCCCTAGAGTAGGCTGAAGTCGCTACCACAAAAGACTAGTGGCATATTCCAAAGTCCCAGAGTTGGTCTTATACTCTCATTCTAATCAAGGATCATCAAGTGAGAATGAAACATATATTGGTACATGGTCATATTCTTATAAATTATGAATAATATCATTGACATATTCTATAATCTCCTCGTAAAAGGACTTATAATCTCATAGAACAAATGGTTATAAATAGGGTCTATCATTTTTTATACTACATGCTCATATCCATGCACAATTCCAGAAGGAATGTCATTATATTCCAACCATGACAGAGAACAAAGTTCATGAGCCAAATATTCTCAATTCTAATGTCCTTGAACATGATTCAGATTCATTTTAAAATCCCTATGGATCCATAAACTCTTTTATTAAAGAAGAAGACAGTCATTACCATGATATTCCACCTAATGATAGTGTGAAGATGGATAATAGGGTCTCTACTCATGACATCATCCATAGTCAACCTCCCCATTGTGATATCACCCATGTATAAGGAATATATCCCGTTTCTAGGACACCTCCATAGAGAGTGGTATTCAAAACTAAAATAAATTCATACATAGAGGTTCTAAAAACATCAGGGTAAACTATATACAATTTTCTATCAACTTCCAGAAGCAATCTACTCTAGTCAGCAGAGGACCCCAGGAAGAATCTTTTTTGGTCTAGCTAGATGGAGGCACGTAGGTCTGATGAAGAGGAATCTGACTTTGAAATTTAGAGAGAGTTATTAGAAAAAACTCCACAATAATTTATGTCCTCCTTCCAATTATAACATTGAGATGATAGATGATCTAGAAAAGGATTTCATTCCATATATGTGAAAAAAAAATTTGTTCTATTAATCAGTGACTAAGGACTCAACATCTCCCTTATATAGGATACAAGGGTCACATTCAGACCAATATGATAGTTTTTTTATCAGCTAGGCCAAGCTTCGATCTCTAAGGACTGGGATCCAAAACAGGAAAATAATAGTGGAAATATGGAACATGCATCCCATCATTGAATCATAGATGTTTGGTAATTGATTCCTGATTCTATATAAAGTATTAGTATTTGAGTACATGGATAGTATGGAGTGATAAACACCACTGAAACCATGGAACTTCTAAACCCTCAAATACCAAACCCTGTAATATCATATTCTCTAGTGAAATAATTGGACCATGCAATGCTTTATCTAGTTAGACACTATAATAAATTCCATCACTTTAGTGATGCCCAGACATAACTAAAAGATGATTAGGATATCCAACAAGTCTATAAACTGGGCCCCTCAAAGAAATGAGAATGAAATTCAGATAGGGAAATCATTATTTCAATCTACTTGATGAAATCCTATAGAAATTGACTCTAATCATGGAAAACCAATACACATAGCTCATATGAGAGAAAATCCATATCACATAATATAAGTTACAATATTTTCTTCTCTATCATATATTCATGAGTGGACCCATCTCACTGAAATAGGGGAATATCTACCACCTCCTCCACCTCTAAGATCATCAATTACTAAAATAATTGAGTAAATATCATTAGTATTTACAAAATAAAACCTCTTTCCACTATTCTAAATGAATTTATATCTCAATCACCATCATTTGGTTAATCATCCTCTGAGAGGGTCCTAGGGAAATCAATGACGATTCCAGATCAACCCCAATATACCCGGATGGGGTCATTTATATCTCAAATCACATCTCATGAATCATATAATCCCAGTCTAGAAGCATTAGATCCTCAATTATTGGATCAAGAAATTCCAATTGGATCCCCAGATAACCCCCAATCCACGGGTCTTGGAGGAATTTTTATCATCATCAGCACGACATAGATAATGAGTATTCTGCTGGTTCGGTGGTTAATATTTACATTCATCATCCAAAACATTCCTCCCTCAGCAAGACAAAACTATTCTATTCAAGGACCATTCGATAATCATAATCAAAACTCCCTCATGGTCTTTCATTGTAGGCCATGTCTGGAGGAGCATACGGTGAAGGTAATTAGACCCTACCAAGGTCATAAGCAGAAACATCCCAATATTGATAGGGGTTTAGGGAATGACCCTAATTTAGGTATTGTCGAATCATCCAATTGTGTCGATAGTAATGGGACAACCACTACTCCTCAATATGCCTATGTGAATATAATCAATGTAAATATAATCGATATGGTGTATCAAGCCACAAATATGGAGGTCCACAATGTTGAAAACATTTCCCGGGAGGAGGGTGACATGGATACACCAACTAAGGCTACATGCTCCTAGAACCAAGTAAGGATATGAATTCTAGAACCCTTGAATATCAAGTTTCTACCTCTCTAGAAAGACACTGTCAAAGATAAAGGGAAAGGTGTGGCTACATCCCGATCACCACCCAAATGAGCTGAGGTTCCTTCCATGGAGGAACAATTGTCATAATATTAGTATGAGATAACAACACTGAGAAAGCCCAATGAGGAGTTACTCAGGGTCAATATTAGCATTAGGCATCATCTTGAAGTATAGATGAATATTATTCCTCTAATTAATGATCCACCTACCAAAGTGGTATCTGAGCATAAAATATGATATAGGTCTAGGAATATAGTCTACATAAATAATAAATACAAATATTATCACGAATTACATCAGTTATAGTAAAAACCTCTACTTCACCCGGAAATCCCTCTTTCTATGAATGAGTTGAAAATTAGAAGGATATAAAGAAAAGGCCACCATGCCATGCCTTGCCCGATCCTAGTAAACATGAGGCAACTCAAATAGAAGTACCACTATAACTACTCAATTTCATATAGAACCTATATACTTAAATGGAATCCATGGGAGTGAAACTTGCACCTATGTATCCTCCTAAGAAGCTATATCTCGATTGTGTGGTTGAAACTTTTCCTACACCCAACATTGACAATCCAACATTCTCTATCATTGATGGCATGATATATCCTAAACAACATCTCAGACACTTCATATCCTAATGTAGGTTGATGATGGGTCCTTAAGACTAGCATGACGAAACAATAATATTGTGTTTCATACAACCTCTAATAAGGCCATCATTTGTTTGGTACAATAGTCTTTCAATAGGATCTATTTCAGGATGAGATTACCTTTTTCATCAATTCCTTTAATAGTTCAGCGTCATAATAAGTGAAATGACAATTATCAACCTAGAAAACCACAAGAGGCATGAAAATGATTGGGTTTATGACTTTATATCAATATGGAATGGTTTAATAAACTCACTCAGCATCCCTCTCTCATAAGAACCATTAATGGAACTTTGTGCTAAAAATTCATAGCATGAGTTGAAGACATGTCTGACCCTAATGATTTATCTAGGGGGGTTCCCTGAATTTGAAAAAATGGCATTACATATAGAGGAATCCATTCAAGAAACCTGAGATGAATATATACTCATGACTTAAGCATAGGGGAAAAGGCCTGAAAATGAAAAATTATCCACTTTTACCATAAAACCACCAATAGTTCCCATTAAAGCACCTAAGTAGGTCACGATCTTCTTAGCAGCTCATTTCAAGTGGTAAAAAAACAACATCACCATTATAAAGAAGAATAAATAAATTAGGGTTGCTTGGGATTTAAGAAATAGATGAATGAAGCCTACTCCTTCTGATATAAACAATTCCCTAGTTATTTACTTATAGAAATGAAGAATAACCTGCTCAAGAAACCACACCCCAGGAATCCAAATGAGGTCAACCTCAATAACCTTCTATACTACTTCCCTTTCCATTGAAGGCTAGTACATAATAACCAGGAAAACTACTTTTTCAAATATTTCCTTCAAGGCATGGTTGATTCTGGATAGGTGGTGTTAGATAAATCCACAATGAAGGTTTACTACATAACCATTGTCCATTCCGAAGAAATGGACGATTGGAAGAACTGTCAGTCATTGTGTGGAAATAAATTCAACAATTGGATGAATCAAATAAAAGTTGACCAATATTGTTCCACCCAAAGTGAATACCTACACAGAACCAGAATATATCCACACAAAAATAATTGTGGAATCAGATATGCCTCCAAAAAGTTGTTGCGACCACCAAATGCATGAACAAATAGAAGAGGAAGAGCCACTCCAATGACTGATATGACTATTGAATATTTCTTCCCTACATCATCTGGAACATGGTAAACACCCCACCACATTTATCCTTCATCAGATTAAAGGATCATATATTGATTTTTCAATGTGATATACTTGTAATCCCCCTTTTCTGATGATTAATATTCCTTCGTGTATGATTTATTCACACTAAACTATGGAGAAGGATGATACATGCGTAAAAATTAAGGATATAAGTGACAACATGGGAATAGATGGACCCAATATTTCAATCATCCCCTAGAGAGAATATATATGCAGTGAGACCCATGGGAACCCACTCTATTAAGACCAAAAAATAGAAGGAACTGTCTAAGAACCCTCCCGTAGTCTTCCTCACTCAATTATCATGTGTGACCATATAGAGGGGGTTTGATTACCCAATCATCCAAGGAAATCGAGAATTAAACATGAACCATTCCTCTGGTAGTTGATGCACTCTGAACTGCTAAAAAATCCCCAGGCCAATCCTCCTCAAATGACTTAGATCTTGAGCCACATGAAAATGAAAAACCTCACCTTGGGAAGAACTGACATTTCCCAAAGAAGTAAAACATTCTGAAATAGATTTAATTTATCTGACTAATCTCTCAATCCTAGATTTTATCCTTATTTAAAAAACATGAGAGAGGAACATGTTAAATCACTAAAAATACCCTAGGAATTCAAGACAGAAGTCACTATACAGAATTTATATTTAATAGAGACCATATTAGCAGAGTTCCATGTCACCATATCATTCACAGAGAATGATAAACAAGAATTCATCCATGGACACATTACACCACTATATGTTTCATAGAGAATCGATAATGTTGAAATCTAAGCGAATTTGATTGGTAATGGATTCATGATCAATCTAATCCTTATTTAATCCCCCCAATGTTTGGGATATAGAGAAAAGGATTTCCTCCCACAAAGCTAATAATTGAATGGTACGATTAGAAATATAAATGAACTCTTAGGATGATAAAATTATAATAATAGTTTGGGGATCACACATCTAACACTAAGCTTATAGTTATCTAGAATGACACCACATACAACGTCTTGATCAGATGTCCCTAGATCCATAGCCACATGGAGGTACCTTCAATATTCCATCAATGTTTGAAATTCCACATTGATGGAATGATTATAAATTTACTTGGTGATAGTGACCACATTGAGACTTGAAAACCCACATATAATGAAGTAGGTTTCTATAAAAGGGGAGGAAATAAAATAAATGATGGATGATAAATATATGTTGTCAACCCCAATGGATTGGGTACCGCCCATGTAAATCCTTATAGTCTTCTCAATGGAGACTGTGTGCTCCTCATAAATCCGGTTGAGGTAATAGATCTAGTCCCAAAGATCAAAACCCATTCTGTACCCAGTGACAGGGTAAAAGAAAATCAGCTTCAACATCTCTTTGTAATGACTATAGTAGTATTAGATGGTAATTTCTCTTCTCAAGGACTCTTTGAACTCATCATTGGTGGATATTCCCCAATATTTCCATATCCATCTAAGAATTTCACGAAATACTCATAGCTGAAAGAAGAAGAGAATGACCTTAGGAATTCCCATCCTGCATTTGAGGAAATTTTCTCCACCACCATCGATTAGTTTAGGCTAGAAAATATGGGAACATAAGAATACGCATGGCCAACACTGATTAGGTCCAATATTCCCCTAGAATAGATTGAGATGTTCATTTCATTTCTATAGAAACACAGATATGTGATCTCCTGGAACTATAAAAAATTCCTGGACTAAATCCATTTGTGGCTATGAACTATCTCAGTTTACTCGATGACCATCAAGGATTCATGTAGACTTCCAAAAGGATTCACCCCTCTAATTCCACTAGTATAGAAGGAGATTTTGATAAATTGATCAAATAAAACATTTTACCAAAAGTGATATAACAAATATATCTTCTTAGTATTGTCCCAATCAAGAAAAAGAATGGTAATATTATGGTCAACATTGTTTTCAAAGACTATAATCAACATTTCCAAAAGGATGAATTTCAATTTCCGATCAGAAAACTCTTGATTTATGTAAAATATAGATTCCAATCTCTTTTATTCATGGATGGGTATTGAGGGTATAATTAGATAACGATGGCCCTTGAAGATGAAGAATCCACTTATTTCAGAGTTCCAAAGGGATATTTTTTTATCAATTCATTCCCTTTAGCATAAAGAATGTTGTATCCACTTATCACCATGCTAGAAATTATATCATCAAACCATTCATGGGAAGAAAAACTGAATGTTATGTCTAATATATAGTTATAAAATCCCAAAAATGTTGTGATCACATCATGGATATTAAAGAGTATTCGATAATCTATGGAAGCTGAGTGTGAATACGAATTATTTGAATTTATTTTCATGGTAACATTAGGGATGTGTATTACCTTTGTGGTACACCACTGTGGCACCGAGGTCATCCTAGAGGGGACTAGTTTAATTTTAGAAATTTCCCTCCCCATAATACTCAATGAACTGAGGGGACTCTAAGGGAACCTCAACAAAACATGGAAATTCATATCCAATGTGTCTAGAAAATATCTCCCTTTCACCAGGAAAATAATGAACAAAATCACCTAATGATTGGATAGTGACTTCCAAGAATCATTCAAAAGTCTCAAGAAGTATTTACTACACCCACCAGTTCTGATTCCTCCAGGGGAAGTGAGGCCACTCATATTATATGTGGCTTTCATTGAATACTCGATAGGAACCTTCCTTGAATATATGAACGATGTGAGGAGTGAGAATAGTATCTATTAACTTAAATAAACAATTATGGCTACTGATACCTGATAATAAAATGTCAATAAGAACTTCCTCACACTCATCTTTATAGCATGGATGATGTGTAATTAAATACTTCACCAAAAATCCCATCTAGTCTCTCATATTTATCTTCTCAAGTAAAACCTTATATACCTAAATATAACTAGGAGTCTAGATTGGTGGGCATTCATGCTGCAAAAATATAACATTTAGTTCTTGTAACAGATTGCATTAAAAGTGATATACCAAACTGATTTCCTCACAGAACATCCGACCACAAAATGTACACCAGTGGAAACCAAAATCATAGATTATGAGTTTTTCTATTCCCAGGACACTCTCAAGACATGGGAGTTTTATTTTAAGGCTACCTCCCAAATTCATATCTGTAAAAAGATGGAAAATCCAAATTTTAATAGCGATATGATAGGGATTGTATTTGTCTCTCTAGGAAATGAAAACTTTCCCCTACTCTTTATCACTATTTGAAGGCTACATAAATTATGAAGAAAAATACCAATCCGTCATCACTGTCGTAGAATTTTCCTTACAATTCTAGATAACCTACCTTAATATCAATGGACATTCAAAAATACAGATAAAGAAGGTCAAGGAAGAATATTCCATTAAAAAAATAATTGGCCCCTCTCAATGGCTATGTTAGGGGACTAATGAATCAATTCTCACTTCAGCCTATTTTGCACCATGTTCCCCAGTGACAGAATGATCACACTGGCATATTGGGTAATGCAGCTACAATCATGGTTGATCCTGATTATGAGGAAGAAGTATTCTATATCACACACCTAAGAATGGTCTCGTAAATATTCCACTATAGTATGGAGGAAATAAATTAGGTCAAACCACCATTGATTGTGATGAACCGATATCCTCCAATACATAGATGAATCCCACAACTAGTTATCTCCAAAACAATAATCTATCTAAGGTTGCGCTAGAATAGAACAGATTAATCCCCTTGTAGTGAAATGTACCCTACAGGATGAATATAATGAGCATAAATTCCTCTCCAATTGATTCTTTGAAAAAATCATCCTCATATGGATAACATAATGAGAGATTCATGTCATCATAGAATAATTATATGCAGGATCCTACAGTCCTCATCAGTATGGGACCAAGCTATCCTACCAAATTATGAAGCTCTACTATTACCAGCAACCCATGATACATGATTTTCTATAATTTACTATTCAATGACATGGATTCCAAATCCATGAAAACTTCATCCACCATCCCCAAAAATTGATACGTATAACTAAATATTACTGTCCATTTTCCATTTTTTAGAATGGATGTTGTGGGTCTATATCCCCTAGCCACCGTAAAGATGTTCAAGTACATCTTTAATCCAATCCACTTCTCAAAATGGGATAAGGAAATAACACTCAAGGAATTCAGGATAAAGAATATAATCAAATTTTTAATGTACCATATCATCACCAGGTTCTAGGACTATCAACAAAAATTGATGGATAATGTAACAAACTTCTGTTCTACGGAATTTATCAAATTGTACCAAGAGTAAAACATTGAGTCCAATTACTCATATCACTATCATGTAATAGAAAATGGATGGTTATAGACCTTCAATAAGACTCTATCAAATATACTCCAGATGATTGTGAATAAAGACAGTAAGTCTGGTCTAAAAAAACTCATATCCATGATTTATGGGCCTACATACCACCACACATACTACTACCCATGATATACCACACTCATTGGTGTCTGGGACTGAGATAGTCTTTCTCTAAGAATTAAACTTTATCTCACATAGAATACCAATTTTCAAAAAACACAAAAATGAAGATAAATCAAAAAAGTAACTGGTTGAGCTGTAACTAATATATGAGAACATGCTACAATCATTTCACAACCTTGTAGTCCATCAGGATCAGATCATGCATGAATTAAATAAAAATATCTTCCTCCATTAATTAATCCATGGAGAATTGTTGTTGGCTCCCACAACCCTTGGGATACTAGTCAAGAATCCTCTAATGCTAGACCCCAAATGGGAAGTGCCTTATATCAATAAGTAGTTCAATCATAATGGAGCCTACTAATTTTCCATAATGGATGGCGAGTGTGTCACACCCCATACCATTGCAATTTTTTTCATGAAATACTTTTTATAGATATGATTAAAAACCCCTCATCATGGATGAATTGTGCTAAACTACACAACATGTCATGTCTTGGTAGGAAGACATTAAATTTTACAATGTATCACATCCTGAGCACATGATGTTAAATTGCATGGAGTAATCCTAAAAGAATGAATTTAAAATGGAAATCATCAAAATTCATAGACACATGAATTTAAACTTCATTGTGTCTCGCATCATGAAGACCTTATATTATAATATACAAAGTCATCCTCATAGAAATACATTAATCATCACAACATCTCAATTCCTGGAATCAGTACATTAACCATAACTTTATCTTATGTCATAGAAAAATAATGTTAAACTGTATAGATACATCCAAGAAGGAAGATGTTAAACAACACAACATATAATGTCATGATAGAAAGACTTTAAACTTTATATTACCACCTGATGTTAAATTATACAGAGCTTCCGGGAAGCCAGTTTTTAAAGTACACAACATCTCAAGTCTTGGATGTAAGACATTAAACATCACATCATCTCAGGTCCTGACCACCAGATTTTAAACTATGTGGAGTCATCCTGGTATCAAGATGTTGAATTTCACAACATCTCATGTTCGGGAACAAAGACATTAAAATTCATAACCTCTCACTTCCTAAACACACGACTTTAAAATTTATAGTGTTTTATTAGTTGAATGATGTTAATCTACACAGGTTCATCTTGGACACGTGATGATAAACTATATAGAGTAGGTCATCACTGCATGATGTGAAACAAAACAGACCCACTGATGGTTCATTTTCATTTATAATGGGTGAACTGAGTCCAGGAAATAAGAATTTAAACTGACAACAACTCACATCTAGACCACATGATTTTAAACTATATATATTTTTCATAGTTGTATGATGTTAGACATTCAAGACCATACATACCACATGATTCTAAAATGTATGGAGCATGTAATCACCACATGATGATAAACTGGACGAATCACATGATGGTTCATCTTTATTCATATCAGGTGAACAATGTCCTGGTAGCATGACTTTAAACTATACTGTGTCTCACATTCAGACCACATGAAATTAAACCATATAGTGTTCTATCGGTTGTAAGAAATTGAAATTCCTATGTAGATCATAAATAAATTAAACTAAACTATACATATCATGCCCTAAAAGCATGGTGTGAATATTCATGGACCCCTAATGGTTGATCTTCACTCATATCGGGTGACCCAAGTTCTAGCAACACGAATTCAATCGGCACAATGTATCACATCCTAACCATATGATGTTATACTATAAAAAACATGTCCTTTCCATATAATGTGAAACCATGTAGAAGACGTCCTGACCGAATTATTTTATACTACACCTGAAGAACCATCTCACTAAAAACTCACCACACATGAGAAATATCTATGCAAAGGAAGAATGAAATACACATGTCCCCTTGTGAGAGTTAGGTCAAATAGGGGATTTCTCTTTCTAAAAACTATGTGTGAGATGATTCCTACATTCATAGGATACATAGTGACACCCAAACCTCTATTATTAGGGCAATACATATTATTTCTTCCCTTATAATAATGGTATCCCAAATACCGAAAAAATATGTTAAATTCTATGGCTGATTTCTTTTCCGTATGACATTAAACTATAGGATCTTCTAGAACCAAATATGAATTGATTCTGATTATAATGAGATTATTATGAATGACTTGATCCTATATCTTGTTTTATACAATAGATGATTCAAAATTCCCATGTCCGTTCATTTATCACCACTTTATAGTGAGATAAACCCTTATCGTTCCTTGTTTATCACACCGTGTATAGCTCATGTGATCTTAGGAATTATTATAAGGGGATACCTTAATGGTCAATTATTAATAGATAATGATTTGTTCACATTGTCATGAATTAAATACCATAAAATTCATACCATTATTCCTCATTGCATGATGTTAAATAGCATGGTTGATGACCATTTCATAACATTAAACTCTACATTCCTACGGACCTCGCATTGGAGGACCAATATTATTGGTGTTGGTCTCCTAACACCCATCCATTCAAAAAATTTGTATGAATTTATTCTTAACATCACTAGATATGTAGTGACACCCATACCTTTATATATGAATCTAGTCATAACTAAAAAAACAAAAAAATTCCACCCTCCAGGCATATAGTCCAGGCTTGTATATGAAGATCTTGTATCAATAACTACGTGTTGCATGATTTCTATTACTTTCACATATGTATTGATAACCAAATTTACATTCTTGGGTATATCCACATTACCCATTTTCATAATGGGAATCCAACATCCTTATCACAAACTTTTAAACTACATTATTCATTAAGAACTACATCTGGCTTGATTCCTGTTGTCATAGGCTACGTAGTAATTCTTATATGTCAAATCATATGGCCAAATACAACAATAAATTGAAATAATGACCACCTCTGTGTACGGTTCAGACCTACATAGATATTTTCACATTCAAGAACTATGTGTGGCTAGATTCTTTTCATCACAGGATATGTATTGATGCCCAGATCACTAATATTTGGCCAAACTACAATACCTGGTAAATAAAATTCCCCCCAAATACATAAGGGATGATCCATACAATTATATTCCTATATACAAGTTAGATCTATGTGAGGCCTTCCTGTTCATATAATATATCTTATATAATTTTTTACATTGGTTCCAACATCCTTACTCGGATGATTAAACTGCAAGGAAAACATTCCGGGCACTTGGAATGAAAACATTAAAAAAAATACGAACAAACCACATGATGTTAATCATAAGGAAAATATCCTTACCAGATGACATTAGACTACAAAAATTCAAGTATATATCATCTACATGATGTTAAACTGCAAATAACATTATCCATTTTCATCCCTCATCAATGGAACACAAAATTCTTACCAAAGAAATATTGAGTATGGGGTTCTTCCTCCATCTTTTAATCACCTCAATTCATAAATAAATCTTCATGTATCGAGCAACTGATGTTTCTAAGTTCCATTAATATCACTTGTGAAGGAAAATTGATCTCTCTATTTGACCATGCCACAATTCATATGGGATTAGACTTACTAACTTTAGAAATATGAGAACTATAAAGAGTGATTTCTAATCCTCACAATACTAGTGTAACCATGGTAGAACTTAGCACCTCAGCCTATTCTGGGCCATCCCTTGCATGATTTTCCCATATCATTTCTCATTACATGAGAACCTTGATCTATGAAATACAATATTTTCTTCTCCCACTTAAAAGGATAATGGAGTGATCATACTAATTGGGATCTTTTGTATCATCCTCCATATTAGGTCCATGTGCATCACAACTTTAAACTACATAATAATTGGTCAAAGCTATATGACCGTAAACTCTATCCCATAATGGGACAAATTACAAGACCCTAAAGAACTAGTTAAATATACACCAAACTTGTTAGGTGGAAAACCCAAAAAGAGAAGCCTAATAAAAAGTAAATCCATCCCTCTCTAAACACTTCATAAAAATAGTGGTGGAAAAAATTAGGGCACAAATAAATAAGGAATAAATCTCATAGTGACTATACTATTTCCCTAGTAAAATCCGAGATACGCTCATTAGATCCCCCTAGATTAGGAAACTGTTAGAGTAATTATTTTTCACGTCTCCATACCATGGTAATATATTTTCTAGGAGGTGACATAAATTTAGGGTGCCCGAATCCTTATTGGATATTGCACTTTCTTGAAATAAAACATCATGATTTAAGGACCACATATCACTGTAAACAATCCATTTTCTTTTTAAAAGGATACATGTCTTGAAGGGTCCCTTTGTTTGACTATGCATGTATTTCTATGTCTCTTAAATATGCGACTATTGTATTAAACCAAATGAATCACTCAGAAAAATTGTCTTTTTGAACCTTTTGAGCCCTGACATCACCAAAAAAAGACATATAACCTCAGTTATTTCTAGGCCATTCCTTGTATGATTGTCCCTAATAATCCCCTTGACCTGAGAACATTAAACCATTAATTACAATCCTCATATAAGACTATACAAGCTGATTCAAAATACTACATTTTACTTCACCGGGTTTTGTACAATTTATAAGAGAATAAATTTGACAGTATATTCCCAATCAATTAATGGCCCCCACCTCATGATTCAAAACCATAGGGTGTAGGGATCGAGCTTTATAGATAAGAGAAAAAATACCCTCGGGTGCTAGAACCCTTCCTGGATAGCTTTCATCCATACCCAACCTCATAATTTGGATATTTGAGTCTTCATAAATATTAAATTCCCCACATAAAGGAGGGGAGATCATCTTTTTTTGGCCATGATATCGATGCATAAGGTCTTTGACCTACCAACTAATGTCTCCTCCACCTTCCAGGAAAGGAACTCCGAACCATGTGGGACGTGGAAAATCTATGGGGTACATATAACCTTAATGTGTTATGATTCATCGCTAGCATGACTTCCCCATCCCAAATTCGTCAAATCAATCTTTTGGGTTATGAATTTCATCACCCATATTAGTAATATCTAGTTGGTCCTAACATCCCAATTATTTTGGGCTGAACTAATATCAACCATATAAATCTTCCTTTACACATGGAAAATAGTTAATACATATTTATTTTAATATTCTACTGAATAATAAGGTATTTGACCTACCAACCAGAGGAATCACCACTTTATAGGAAAGAGACCAAATAATCATGAGCCTCAAAAACGCCACATCATAATTCCTCAACCTATGTTGTTTTGAATCATTCCTAGAATGTTTGGAGCATATCCCATAATCATCAATCCTTTCATGGAAGTAATACATTAAATTACATGAAATACTAATGTCTGAGACAAAGGACCCTAAAATACATCAATATATGGTCAATGATGAAATTCCCTAAACTATGGGGAAAAAAGATCTGAGCTAAAAGACCCTAAACTAAAAAGATAGAAGGTCTGATCTGGATGACCCTAAACTATAATGATAAAAGGTCCAATCTAAAAGACCATACATTATTGTGTTATATGTTCCAAGCTAGAAGATCATAAACTACAATGATAGATGGCATGATATAAAAGTCCATAATATATAGTGACAGAAGGTCCATGATAAAACACCTTAAATTATAATGGTAGAACATCCGATCTAAAAGTCTCTAAAATACAATGATATAAGGTCTGAGATAAAAGATCCTATACTACAACAATAGAAGGTCCAAAAAATATGCACCTAAATTCTCAAACATCAGCAGTTTATTTCAAAAGAATAGAAAATAAAAATCCTATGGGGTACACCATATATCCTTAGAAAAAAATAATTCTACGCTCACCAATTTGATTGACTATCGAAAAAGATTAAACACTTTAACTCTAGAAAAATTATATTATACCCAATGATACATTTTTTAAATAGGTAATATAAAGACAACATGATAGGATGCATATTTGAGGAGTCTCATGTTAGTTGGAGTTCATGGGAATTTCCAGAGGAAAATCATTATGATTTAGATATTTTGATCCAAGAATTCATGTTTAATTGACATTATAAAAATTATTATTATCATTGAGGATTCATGAAACATTAGACCAGAAAAATGGCAGCCACACCATGAATTAATGACTACTAGACAACAATATATTATGTTCATAAGATCTATTCACTAATAACATGAAATTCCCTCCATTACACAATTTAAATGAACATCCACATAATACGAAACATCATTCATAATACCATGCATCACTAATGACACTGAATGGTGATAGTGAAAAAGCCCTGGGTGGGAATTTAATTTCCTTAAAATTGCTCCCTTTTCCCTATTGACATCTCTCGTGAGGGGATAATTTGTGGACACCCTCCAAATGAGCATAAAAAAATCCATAATGGAAGAAATATTTTAATATTGGTATTATTTTCAATGCAAAAAAGGAAGAAAAGGTGTCCAGAATGTGTGGATTATGTTAGACTCTAAGAGAGACATGATCACAATACCATTAGAAGGCCATGTGAATGATTTTACATTACATTAAACACCCACCCATAATCATAACACTGGAAAAAATCCACTCTCATCACCTCAAGGAAACATATATCCTTAGGGACAAAGAGTAAACCCAAGGTATGGATGAAAAAATTATTCTTCAAATTGGGTATGTCCCTATTATGTAACAACACATAATTTTATCAATGGAATTTTCCTTCTAATAGTTTTGTTATATAGTATATAACACATAAATTACATATAATACATTATTAGTGAAGAGTAAAATAAGTGATATTTATAGAAATTTAGGAACCTATATCGATGGAATAGTAACATGACTGTTAGAATAGTAATATGGCCATTATGACTAGTAATCTAAATAATATAATAGTAACCTTATTAATGAATGTATAAATAAAATTCAGTCATCTTATTAATGAAAATATGATATTATTATATCATGATATAATTAAATAAATGTTTTAAACAAGGAAAATTAACTGTAGGAATTTTTGTGAAATGTAAACGATTTTTTACAATTTCTCATTAATATTATGACTAAAAAATTAACATTCAATAAAAAATAAAAAAAATAATATATATATTATTTATGATTATATTTTAATATTATGAGTCCTTAATTAATTTTTCAACGTGTCATAAAATCGGTAATAATATTAAAATTTGTATTTTTCAAATAAATGATGATTTTAAATAAGAATTAAATATCTCATATTTAGAATTTTTTCATAAATTGAATAATAATTTTGAAATATAAAAATTGATGAATTGATATGGTGAATTTTTTATATTTTTCTAAAATAGTTGAATATTTGGTGAATTGTGAAATACAATAATTTATAGTAATTATCATTTTAAGAAAAATTCAAGCATTTTTGAGTCATGGATGATATTGTACATGAATATTCTAAACTCACATAAACTATTTACTATACTTAGTCACATGAATAAACACTATTTATAGTCTTTATCAGAAATAATAAATGAATGAATAAAATTATCAAAAACACCCCTCTCTTCCAACTATAAACACCATCAGCACTATTTAATTTCCCCATTTATAATTTCCATGATGAACATGGGTCAATCTACTAAAAGATTGATCCATGGTTCGGTCATTGATTTGGTATGGGTAGTTGATGCCTGATTACCAGGAGATTAGTCTATCCCAGTTGATTATAATTATAATGAGAAATAATCAATGATGAAATGAACAATGTATAATGTCATTTTATCATGAATTAAGAGTGCTTTTTGCTCTTCCATCCATTGTATTTTTCACTGTTGGATCCTCATGACCTCATATCGAATTACCAGGAGGATCTAATTACGATGGGACACCTGAATTGGAGGCAAGATGAAATAGTTCCTCGATTAGGGTAAATAGGGACCTAAGGATCATATAGTTTCATTCATTTTAGGGTTTTGAGAACAATATGATGAATGTATTCTCACATAAGTACATGGGGTGGACACGATGACCACGTGTGATTTGATGGGACCTGGAGCATCGAGACACAATGTGGAAATAAATGGAACATAGTGGTTGTCTACATAGGCGGCCAAATGAGCAGACTAATCTATCCTAGCATAGTGGTCAATCTTGGCATGGTGGGTCGGGCCTATCTCCTTTTTATTTTCACAAAAGTTATCCTTATGATATATTTATGACCAAAGTGAGGCCTCTCTAAGGAAGTTAGGGATTTTGGGACCTTATTCTAGCATAATTTTGATGATCTATGGGGATTGAGAGGTGCGAGTATGTGGGTAGAGGTTTTTGTCCTTTTAAAAGAGGGAGGAGAGACACTTTATGAATGTCCTGAAATATTATTTTATTAAAAAATTGTTTTTAGAATTATAATATTTAAAAATTGATATATTTCCATAATAAGAAGAGCATGGTTCTGAATACTCTCAACCAATAGTTTTTAGACATGTTTAGGACACAAATTTAACCTTATCATTTGGATATTACCCTTTGTTAAAAACATTAACTCTTACCATACCTTCTTGTATTTTCTTAATATATGGGTACTATAGTTACTATAAAATTTTGAGCGAACCAAAAGTGGTTCATTAATGACATTTATAACATTATATAATTAATTTTACAAAATATTAAATTTTTTTGGACTATTATATCATTTAATAAAATCATATTTATTTTAAAAACACATTTATTTCAGTTTTGACACTATTTAGTAATTGATTGTTGTTAAAGTCAAAAAAAATTGATTCCTTCGAATGAAAGTCAATAAAAACATCCTCACATGTATATTTCATAAAAAAATAGTGCATGGAATGAAAATTTTCAAATTAAATTTATTTTAATATTTATTATATCATTGATTTGAATCATTCATTAATAAGGTAATCACTACATCATCATTGTGTGACAAATAAATTTATTTATTTAATGTATAATATTTATAAATAAAATACCATTAGGTATGAATTTTTTTTTATATTTATTATGGTCATTTTTATTCTAATATATAATTTATATAAACAAAATTAAAAAATTTCTAGTTAGGAGATACATGTTTACGTTATATTTCCCATTTCTTTAAATTAAATATTATAAAAGGTCATTATCACACCCAAGAGGCTGAACAGGGTCCTAAAATACACCTAAGGATTCTCATGATCGTACATATCTCATAAAATAGTATTATTACATGTTTTAGGGTAGTTTTATATTATTACGATATTATTTGATTAATCTTATTTATCATATTTTACATTAAACCACGGTAAATAAAAATAATTACTAATGTTACTATTTATAATGCCCAAAAATAAAAGTGTCCTATTTAAATAATTTATACCTTATGATTCTAAATATTTAATTCATTTTTATAAATTAAAAACACATACTTGGAAGAAATTAATTTAAAATTAATTCCCGTTGTCAAAACCAGAAGGCAGATTTTTAGGATGTAAAAACTATCAAAAGATTAACCTGTATTTATGTCTAATTTCAATGTGAAATTTATTCCAATGATGAAAATTTAATTAAATGATAAAAATATAATACAATTACAGATTAAAACCAATTCAAAGTAAAATATAACTCTATAAATAAATTATATGAAAAGGCCGTTTTGAATTAAAATGCATTATTTTTCACTATTCATTAAAATATGGATTTTATTAGAAAAAATATGAATATTTAAACCAAAGTAAATTTGGATGTATCTAATATAATTAAGAAGTTTATTTTATCAAATATAACATATAAATGTGACAAAAATATATTTAAAAAGGCTTCATGGTCAAAAGTTTTTAAAACGACCTTCCAAAAATATTAGATTTTTTATGCTTAAAAATGCATTCATTCCTATTTTAAGACTCATAAATTTGTTGGGTAGATGTACAAACATTTAACAAACATGTGAAATTTTTTTTCATTTAGTTCTGTTTGTTTCCACCAATACAATAGATATGCGTTAACTACCATTTAATATAATAATAATATCATTTTTTTATTTTTTGGTATAACTCAATGTTGTGTGCAACATAAGATTTCAGAGAAACCTGTTGTTCCATTTCTAGTATAGTATCATACAAAGTGTCCCATTTAATGAAAAATTAATATATTATTTAAAAATATTATTAGATATGAAAAAATATTAATATATAAATACTTGGGATTTTATAGGTTCATAATTAATTAATAGATCTAGTTTGACTATCCAGCACCATATGTACAAGTTAAGAACACTTTCATATATAAGGTATGGGATTCTCTACGAACCTCCATATTTTTTAAGTTATTTTTTATCCCTTTTTATCCAATGTCTGTATTCATTATTCTTATGAAATTATACTACATTATGTGTATTTTTTGTAAAAAAAAATTATCTAGATAAATTCCTTATTTATTTATGGTGAAATTCATGTTTTTAAATGTTTGTCATCACAATTCTTCCTGATAAATAAGCCTGATTAAATGGAACTTCCTAATTTATTAACTATTTTCATGTACACTCCATAATTAATTTTAAGTAGCCAATATTTTTCTATAACAATATTTTTTTCATGAAATTATATACTAGTTCATTTCTTGGGTTTAATAAAATTATTCCATTACCACTTTATGTCTCTTATGTATTTTCCCTTAAACCGCACTAGCGTAGATCATTTATAAAATTTCACAAAAACTTTTTTTATATGTTTTCAATATATTTGGACATAATTTATCATGGTATAGGTTTATGTTCTCATATTAATGGTCATAAATGATTTAAATATATTCTTTCATTAAAATTATTATGATATTCTCTTTGGTTATACTTTATGACATGATTATTGTACCCATTTTTTCCATGGGTAACCCTTATGTTTCATTATTAATGTCTAACACATTTGAATGAACATGTTATGATAAGTGAACCTATATAGAAATCCAAATTATTGGGTAATATTTAGTATCAAGAGACATGATTTTGGGATAGGGAGTAACCCTAATTCATTTATGGGACATTATAAACTATGCTATACAGTCCTGGTAGTTAGCCTTGAATCATGTTTCTGTTATGTATTACATTGTAGCCACATTCCCATGTAGCCATGATTTCATGATTACCTGGTTTCATGATCAATGTATTATTCTCCCTTGTTATTATTCTTGTTCCATGAAGATTTATGTAATCATGTGAGGCATATAACTGAAGTGATGTTTTTTATTCCTATGTTTTTTTTCCTTACTAGGATTTTTAGCTCATCCATTTGTTCATGTATTCAAAATGTTATTATAAAAATATTTAGAAGCACTAATTAAGATAGGAACTAATTATTGAAATTAAATAATATATATTTTTATTTTGGTTTCATGTTTTCTAATTATGTACCTAATATTCCAAAGAAAGTAGACATTACAATCCATGGTTTGTATTTGATAGTTAATTATGCTAAAAATAATATAATAATTTTTGTAAAAGGATAGGTTTTATATAGTTGGTATCATATTATGGTCTCCTAATTTTTAGATATTATGACTAGAATACAATAGTAAGAACCCTAGGGTAAATTTCATCACCATGGATAATATAGATTAATACTTAGGTAATCACATGTTAGGATACAAATTTCCTTTTCAACTTTATCTTTATATGTTGAAATATTACACTTTATATGATAATCAGGTTAGTATTTAGGACCCCCTAATTGTACATTCTTTTTTATAGTTTATGGAAATAAATAGGATGACTATTGACAACAATAAATGTGATTGAAAAAGTGATTATTTACCTAATAAAATGCCAAATATTATAGGACTGATATCTGAAAACATCATAAAAGTACTAGAAAGACTAGCTAATATTACGAAAAAAATTTGAAACTTGTAGAACGCCATACATCTCTTAATAACAAGTATTTTTCAGTCAAATACTTTATGAAACAAAGGAATACTATATTTTCGGATCTTCTAAACCTCTTATATTAGTATAATGGATTAACTATAGTGAGAAGATTCTTTATATCCTCTAGTGCTTAGAATATGAGAATATTGTCCTGGAATTTAATCATTTTGATAGGGAGGGTGATCAATGGTGGACCCGGATAATAAATAGAAGGTATAAGGAGGAAATTGATTCCATGGAATATTGACCATAGAAGAAAATATTTCTTAATAAATATTTTACCTAAAATATCCATCTTCAGAGGGAAAGGGAGTTCCACATACTGAATAAAATGAATTATGAGTCTATATGAGCATATGAGGCAACCATCAGAAGGATTTCATGATATGACTCCAACATTGTCGTGGACACTAAAAGGAAGGTCGATCGCTTCTTTAGTGAATAAATTCTGAGTCTACAAAAAGCATTAGAGATTTGAGACATTAATAGCTATGATAAGATTGTTTGTTATTCCCTTAAGGAAGAAATGGAGATATAAACTCTCAGTGGTATCATGGTCCTCAAGATAAAAATAAGAAAGTAGAATTTAATATGGGATGAGAAATAGATAAATTTTATAATGGAATGAAAACCCAACATCCGACATGTGAAAAGTGTGGGAAGAACCATCGTGGATATTTTCTAAAGTAAATAAGGATATGCTTTAAATTTGTAAGAGATGGGTATCATGATAATTATTTCCAAAGTGATATGATGAAGCTCACAAATGTGGAAGAATAAAAGATATTTTAGATAAAAACACATCATATAGTATAGTTATTCAACTACACAAAACATGGGAATTATGCGACCCAATTCTCATACACAAGGGTTATTGGAGGCAACAAACAACAAAAACCTCCAAGGCAGCAAATAATGGTATATTCAATCACTACTTATGAGGTGGAGTCTAAAAATGATGTGGTGAAAAGTATACTAGTTATTCATTCATGAGTAAGAATATAAAATTTGATTTTGGTTTTATGAATTATTTCAAGTCTTTCAAATCTTGTAGAACAACTCAAACACCACCTCAAAATATTAAGGTTGATTTATTTGTGAGAGCATCAAATGGTGAAATTATTACATCCAAAGCATATAAATCCTCTTTGGGAAATGTTTGTGGATGGAACCTTCCAGTATATATTTTTTCATATGTCCTTAATTGGATTTTGATTCTATATTGGGCATGGATTTTCTATCTTTATATAAATCCAACATTAAATATTGAGAAAGGGTGAACACTTTTCACATCCAAAGGCATCCCCCAATTCTATAAAAGTGTATGGAGGAGGATTAATATCTATTATTATCATAGACTCAGTTGTTGATATTATTTCCTTATAAGAAATAATATGTGGATCAAATATTTGAGTAAACGGAGAGGATCGTACTGGAAGATATGCCTATTGTGAAGGAATATACAGATGTGTTCCCAGAAGAATTATCTGGTATTAATTCTAACTAAGAGGTTGTGTTGTCAATTGATCTTATTCATGGATCAATGCTAATATGATAGTCACATTTTATATTGGACACCATAGAGTCAAATGAACCAAAAAAGTAGTTACAATAGAATCTAGACAAGGGTTCATATGCCCTAGTGCTTCCTCATGGGGTGTGCCAATCCTCTTTGTGAATAAGAATGATGGATGAATGCACCACTACCTTGATTATTATGAGCTAATACAAATCACTATAAATATTAAGTATCCTATTCCATTGATATATTAATAGTTTGATCAAATATGTTGGGAAAATTATTTATCTAAGGTGGGCCTTCAGCCAAGATATCACCAATTAAAGGTGAAGAATGAAGATATTTCCAATAATGAATTTCTAATAAGGTATATGCACTATGAGTTTAGATATATTCCCTTACAACTCACTAAATATAAAACAATATTCATTTAATTAATAAATAGAGTCTTTAGAGATTACCTCCAACTATTTGTGATTTTATTAACTATTTAAAGTATGATATACTCTAAAATAAATGAGGATCATTACGAGAATTTGAATTTTGAGCAAAATAATTTTTGAAATGGAGAAAATTTATGTAATGTATAGTCAATGTGAGTTTTGTATGGAGGAAGTGGAATTATTAGGTAATGTTTTCACCATAAATGGAATATATTTGATCCCTTCCAAGAAAAATGATATCTCTTATGAGGATAATCCAGTGAAGATCTTGGACTATAGAGATAATGTTTTACACCATAAGAATACTCACCTATTCAAAGTACCATGGTATAACTGTTAGTATGAAGATGTAACATGGGAAACATGGGATGTGATAAAAGAGACATACACTCACCTATTTTCAGCTTAGTATGGAAAATGAAATTTTGATGGAAAATATTTCATAAGGGGCGAAGAATGTAACTAGCCAAAATTTTCTCAATGGAATTTCCCTTCTTATAGTTATTTTATATAGTATAAAACCCATAAATAACCTTAAATACCTTATTAATGAATAATGAAATAAGTTTTATTTATAGTAATTAAGGAACCTATACCAATGGAATAATAACTTGACTCTTAGAATAGAAATATTACTATTATGAAAAGTAGTCAGGCAAATGAAATAGTAACCTCACCTATAAAGTATAAATAAAATTAGACTAACTTTTAAATGAAAATAATATATAATTATTTCCTGATATAACTAAATAATTTTTTTAAATGAAAATTTATGTTTTTCTATTTTATGAAATGTAACTTTTTTTACAATTTAATAGTTAATATAAATATTTAAAATATAATTTATATTCATAATTAAATTAATAAGTTAATATCTTTTTGTCTTATGATTATTAGATAATTTTATGATACCATAATTAATTTCTCAATGTATCATAAAATAATAATTTCTTGAATAAATGATTATTTTAATTAAGAACTCAAATTATCATATTTAGAAAACTATTTTTATAAAATGGAGTATATTTTTAAAATATGAACATCTAAAAATGGTTAGTGCGATATTTTGAGATTTTTCGACAATAATTGAATTTTTGGAAAATAGTGACATACAATAATTTATAGTATTTAACATTTTAAGACAAAGACAAGAATTTTTTAGTCATGGATAATGTAATAAATCATTAGTTCAAATTACATTGATCTAGTTACCATATATAGTCACAATAGTCAATACTATTTATAATCCTAGTTCTAAATATTAAAAAATTAATAAAATAATAAAAAACACCATTATCCCCAACTATAAATACCACCCCTCACCACCTCTTCACCTTAAAACTTTTAATATTTGGATCATTCTTATATTATGAAAAATAAATCTCAAAAACCTATTCCAAAAAACATGGGGTTTTTTGAATCACCAAAATACCAAACCCTAGTGCCTTAGGGAGGTTCTCAACATGATGACATAAAAGAGGTAAAAATACTCCACCGTTCACTTTTAAATTTATTCTTTCCTCAAATTAATTATTTCCTCCACAATCCATAGTTACATGATAAATATTGTGTCATATATATATATTGAAATTTTATGGTTTTAATGAAATATAAATCATCAAATTCCATACGTCCTCTTATTCTTCTAAAAATGAAAACATCATCCATGAGGTGTCAGTTCACAACCTTTGTGGATGAAGAGTTTTGTGTTTTCCATTACCACCTTCAAGGATGGTTGTAAAAAAATTATGTTTAAAACAAACTATAATATCTATATTAAAACAATTTTTATGTTCTAGATATATTATATATATGTAATGTTAAATGAAATGATATGATTTTGTGATGGTCGTAAGAAACAAACAAAATAAACTAATCATTTTTCATTCAAGTTTTATCTAATAAATAATGTTCATGTCATAATAGAAAATTATATATGGGGCTATTAAAATATATTTATGTGAAGTAATACCAAATAAATTCACTTTTGGATATCAGTCCAATTTGAAAAGAACTTTAATATTTATACACAAGCGAACTGATCATGAAACCATGAAACAAATGCATCATGAACAACGAAATTAAACACTGTAAATCATCAAAATTACCATAAATGAAATTAATAAAATTATAATAAATAAAATATATGTTTAATTGGTAATTAATTAATTAATTAATGGGTATAATTTGATTCTATAGGACATTATGTGAATGTGTTGAACACTTTCATACATAATGTCAAGGATTCTCTCTCAACATCCTTTTTTCCTTCATGTTATTCTTTTCCATATTTTCCCCAATTTACATATTAAATCTTGTTATATAATTCATAAAAATTCTTTTTATATGTTCCAAAAATATCTATCCAAGTAAATTCATTACTTTTTTATGGGGAATTACATGTTTTTAAATTGTTCCATTTTCAAGTATTCCCAATAAGCAAGCCCGATTAATGGAAATTTTCCAAGTTCATTCCAAATTTCAAGTAAACATCATAATATATTTTAAGGAAAAAATATTTCTCTAAAATCACTATTTTTTATCATGAATTACTACCTTAGTTCATTTTTTGTTTTAATACAAAAATTATACATTTTTCCTCTTTAAGTCTATTTAATATTTTCCCTTAAATCGCACTAAAGTGGGTCATTTCTATAGTTTATAAAACACCATTTTTATATGTTTTAACTTCATTTGGGAATAAACTTTCCTGATATAATCCAATTTTACCTTATTAATATTTGGGTATTATTTAAATCTATTATTTCCTGGACACCGTTATGATTTTCCCTTTGGTTATACCTTATGACATAATTATGATACCCATTTATTTCTAGGATAACCCTTATGTCTATTTAATTGTTTGGTTATTAATGTGGAACACATATGAATGAACATGTTTTGATGGGTGTTCCTAGATAGAACTCCAATGAATTGGGTAATTTTTAGTCTCATGAGATGTCATATTGGGATTGGGAGTAACCCTAATTCCTTTATGCGACTTTGTCCACCATGTGATATAGTCTCGGAAGTTAGCCTCGGCTCTTGTTTATTTTATGATGTATATTATTTTCAAATTCCAATTTATCCATGATTACATGATACCATGTTCTATATGTTATGTTTCCTATGCTTATTCTTGCATCGCGCATTTTTATGTCATCATGTTATTCATTCTAACTCATGTGATTTTCATTATTCCTATATTTATTTTCTTATTCGGATTTTATCTCATACCATTGTTCATGTGTTTCCTAGATTATTATATGATGATGTAAGAGCTAAATGGAAGTTAGGAGAACATATGGATGTTAAATACAATATGTTTCCATTTTGGATTCTTGTTTTATAATTACATATCAAATATTCAAAAGGAATTATACTTCACGATCCTAGGTTTTTAATTCGATGGTAAATTATGATTAAAAGCATGTAATAATATCTGTAAAAGTTTAGGGTTTCTATATTTTATATTTTAATATAGTGATGTATTTTCTTAATAATTTCCCGGATATCCACCAGAGAGTGATTTTTTCTCTTCTATTATTTTCATACCTGATGTAAGACCAATATCATATATTTCCAATAAAATGGTCATTGTGTAATTAGTGTTTTTGAACAAACATCTAGAAGAGTTGTGATTTAAGGGATTTATATGACCTAGGGATTTTCCATTTGGAGCCCATGTTATTTTTTTAATGAATAATTATGGATATATATTCCTTTTAATTGATTATATGGAAATCAATGATATTACCAAAAAACGAACAAGTATAATCTACCTCACATTGATGATGTATTCAGTCAAATTCACAGATCACGATATATTTCAATGATTTACCATCATTATAGGTAACATTAATTTCATTTATAGAAGTTATATATTTTTAAGAAATAATTTCATATGACGATATGGACCTTACAAGTTTATAGGAATGCCTTTTGGATTGAAAAATTCACCATCTATTTTTATAATCCTAATGAGTAGATGATTCAAGAAATATATTGAAATTTTTTGTGTGGTAATTATTGCTGATATTTTTTTACTCTATGTCGTATGAGGACCCTAGGAATCTCATAAAAATCATTCTTCGGACTCTTATATGAAAAGAGTTTAATGGGAAATTTATCATGTTTTTGTTTTTTATTAAAAAATATTTTTTTCTTGCTTATATGGTCTCCTCATATAGGGTCTTAGTAGACCATTATAAGACTATAAGAGCCGATTAATTGAATAAAATTATGAAAATAAAATAAATAAATATTTTAATTGATTTGGAAGCATAAAGTCTATAAAATTTTCAAAAAACAAAATCATGTTTTCCAACCCTTTAACATATCATGCTAGTAAATGGGTTATGTTCACATAGAATAAAGAATGTGATTTGTTTTTGAACAATTAATTTAGAGATGAATAATTTTCATATTTTCAAACTACCATCATAAAATGAGGGATTTTTGATATATAGATATGGAACAAAATATCTATTTGGTTATTTCCTGAAGCATAAAAATATTGGTATTATCTATGCATTAATGAAGTCAGAGATTCATGAAAAAACTATCAACCCAATTATTTAGAGTTGGTATAAATATTATTTTCTTTTAGGATTTTTATATATTAACATTAGGGTGAATGATTTGAGATATACATGGATTATAATAGATTGAAATAAATCATCTCAGAAAAAGATATCAATATTTAGAAAGGGTGATTTTTTGAGATGCGTTATGATTATGATTTATTAATACACTACAATCCAGGGAAGAAAAATAAATTAGTATATTCATTGAGTACGAATTATCTGGGTTTTGTTTCTAAAATTATTATAAAAAGGGGTCATATGTCTATTGATAAAGTAAAAATGGATGAGAATTTTGAAAATAATATTAAAGATGTGAATGTTGATAAACTATAATAGTTCATTTATGAAGATGGAATTAATTTTTTTTGAAAGAGACTCTATCTTCTATATATACCTGAGCATAAGAAAAAATTATTGGATGACAGTAAATGCTCAAATTTCTCTATACTCCCTAGTATAACTACGATGTATAGTGATTCTACGGAACTTTTTTTGTGTGATAATATGAAATTGAAAACTTCTACTTATGTATTATGATTTTTGGTTTTTCAAAATGATGAGTCTAAGATACATCAACCTATAGGATTCATGAAACATTTTCCTATTATTTTATGGATATGGGATGAAATTAATAAATACTTTGTCAGTGGATAACCAAATATCCTAGAAATAATGAGGTAATGGAGTTTATTTTTAATCAATTAAAAAAAATTAAAATAATATATAATAAAAGGGAATATTTACCTCTAGAGTTCATTTAATTAATTTATAGTAATTATTTTTAGGGATTTATATTTCACCTCTTTCAATTGTGTTAGACCATGACAGACAATTTATATTAAAATTTTAGAAACATCTCCAGAACCCTTTTATATTGATATTCATTTGAGCACCACATATAATCCTCAAAATGATGGTATTTACAATAAGATTATCTAAATATAATAATGCAGGATGAGTTCATTATCTTTTTACAATCACGGTACGTGATATTATTATTTACCATTGGTAGTGTTATTTAATAATAATAGCTTATATTAACATACTCTAATGGAATAATATCTAGTATTATATAGAAAGAGATTTCATACTCCAATTTTTTGGGATGACGTTTGTGAAAGGACAGTTGTGAAAGGACAGTTGTATACCTTCAACATTAATTTAATACAATGGAATATATAATTTCTATTAAAACCCACATTAATGTAACTTAATGAATGAAGAAAATCTAAGCTAATAACTAGAGAGAGGATTTGTAATTTCAAGTGGAAGGTCACATTTTCTTGAATTTGTATCTATTGAATGGTTTTATAATGTTTGGTTTGAAAGGAAATCAAAGACCAAGGTATATCAGATTTTTTAAATCTTTGAAATATATGGAGTTTTAGTTGATCGATTGAATATTCCCCTAAGTTTATCTACTGCACATGATTTGAACATTATATGGTTAAAAAGTAAGTACATAACATACCCAACACATGTTCTCACCTATAATGAAATATAATTTTAACATAAAAATGCTTATTCTGTAGTGACTATCTAGATTATGAACACTAAAGAAAATTTATTGAGGAATTAGATGACTGAGCTTGAAAAGCCACATTAAAGGAATCATTTGATAGAAGAGGCGACATGAGAACATTAAGAAATTATAATGAAGTTATAAAAAAATATATTCCGGAGTTTACATTATAGAAAATGTAATGACATTATTTTTTAAATGAGGGAAGAATGTTACACCCCATGCTTTTATGGAATATTTCTTTTTAATTGAAATTAATCTCCTTGACAGATTTGGATAAATCAAAACCTCAGTCAACATGAACCATAATATAGTATAATGTTATAACATAGATGTTAAATGTGAAGGTATAAATATGAATAAATAAATTATTAAATATTTACAGATTATATATGGATATATAAATTCATTTCATATCAATTAATTAGAAAGGAAAATTGAAATAATTTGAACGTAACAAATGTTTTTTTTTTAAAAATTTATTCACATAATGAGTATTAAAATTAAAATAAATACACTAAAAAATATTAGTGAAATTTTTTTATTAAATTTCTATATTATATATTAAATAAAATTTATTATCATTTATCTAATATTTTTTTAATCATGAGATAAAATTAAATATAGTTTTATGTATAATGTATAATTTTTTATAAAGCAGTTCGATCGCATTTTGTGTACTTATTTTAACATTATTTTTTTAATTATTGATTTTTTTTGGAAAAATAAAAACTATTTTTGAAATAATAATTTCAAAATTATATTTGTTTTAATTTTTTTATTTCTTTTTATTGATAAATTTTCCGATGAATAGTGAAAATAAAATTTTTATTGAAATTTTTATTTTCATTTAAAACATCTATAAAGATATATTTTGTTTTAAACTATTTTAAAATTAAAATTAGTTAAATTTAGTTGATGTTAATTATATTAATTTCATTGGAATAATGTCTTACTTCATTTTTTATAAAAACATTAATACTTAAAAAACAAATGCTTTAGAAAACAGTATTTTAATCATTCATAATAGATTAATTTTATCATAAATTATAATAACTTTAGGAATATACAATATTAAAATGGATTCCATATTAAGAATAAGAATAATTAATATTAGATAATTATGTGATGTTAGTTTTTTTTCAAAAATAATTTTTAAAAAAAATAAAAATTAATTATCATAGATAAGCTTAAAATGGGTTCTTTCATGTTACATGTTCGTCTGTCAAAAATATTTAGACATAAAAAGGAATTTTATTGCATAATTTTAATTTAATATTTTTAATTAGTGGGTTCATAATGTCTGAAATGGTTTATTTATGTGATGCATAAAATTATAAATATCATAGTTGTTAGAACCCAGATCCTTATTTCAGGTATGGATCTTTATTTCAGGTTATTTTGAGGAAAAAAAGGAAGAATGGAAAAATTTATGAAATACAAACCGTGTAATCTTGAGTACACACCATGTACTCTTGAGTACACATCGTGTACATGGCTGTGTCAGGTGACATGGCAGACCGCCTACAGTGAGGGCCGGTTGAGGCATGTATAGGGTGTGTACATTAAATAAACTTGTTGTGTACTTTTTTTATTTGATTAATTGGTCTGGGGTTGCATATAATCTATATAAGCATCTTATTTTTCTCTTCTCTCATACAGGAGAGCAACATACAACCAAAAATCATTGAGCACCCCCTATTACACCGTCCGACCTCTGATTGAGATGTCGCCGAGTGCATTGGATTACCACTGGTGAGTTCTCTCTTTCCCTAGAGCCTCTCTATCTAATTTCTCATATATAGTGATTTATTCAAGGTTGAATGCTATTTACCTTTTTTAGATCTATGATGTTCTAGTCTGATTCAAGGTTCGACGTTCAGGAGTGATCATTAGACGAAATTAAGGTATGTGGTGTGTCCCTTTCCTTGTTTTTCTTTGAATGAAATATGCTAAAAGTTCTGAATACCCATGCTTAGGGAATTGTGTGTTTTGTTGATTAACCCAGTTTGATGCCTACTATGGTTTTTTTGTTTGAGTAAGGGTTATTGATTATGAATAAGGTTTATTACTTGATTATGGATGTGTTTCCCATGTTTGATTTGGTTATGGTCGTTGGGTCTAGAAAGCATGTTATGCTAATTTGTTTCAATGACTAATGTTGTTAGGATGGAGTTGATGTTTAATTGGGATGCATGTGTTTCACATAATGAATGTATGACCAAGGGGAACTTACTATGAGAGATTCCTATAGTAGGGTCTTTAATTTATGAATTCTTGTTATGATTGACCAGAGGTATTGACTATGAGAGCTATCATGGGTTATTGACCAGAGGGGATAGAATGTGAGAGATATCGAGAGAGTCATTTTTAAATAAATTTTCGACCACAAGGAATTTACTGTGGGAGATTCCATGGGGTCATTATAATGCAAAAATACGGGGTATGGACTATGAGAGCTACCCAGGTGGTCATTTGTTAATGGTTAGTGCTATGTGGGACCAAAGAGGTTAGAATATTTGACCTTCATAGAGGGTCAATAATATTATTGAATGGGTGATTTGTGAAACTAGAGGGGATTATACTATAATGAAATACCCAGAGGGATGCTTATGAATGTTTTAATGATTGTGACGAGTCTTCCAAGACAAAGTAAAAGCATGGACATTGTTTTACTAGTTTTTTTATATTATTTTGAGATGTCTATTTGTTATTGTTATATAGGGGGATAAAAATATTTGTCTAGATCTCTATGATACATTATTAATTGGATTAAATAATTTATATACGTAAACAAATCTAATTGAAGACTATTAGATTGTTTTGTTTTTGAGTACTTCCTAGTTAATTTCTTTATTTATGCATATTACCTACTATATATATTCACTGACAGTTAGAAATAGATATTTTGGTTATTCCCTACTGGGATTCTCCTCACACCCTATTTGGGTCATGATTTTCACCCAAATAGATTATATGTTTGAAGTTATATATAAGAAAAAGAACCCTTAATCATTAGGTACTTGATTTCTATTTGAGCTAGAGAGAATGGGACAAAGATGAGGCCTGAGATACTATTTGAGGTTACTATTTTATATAATTTGGTTTAAGTATTGTATTTCTAGTATTTTGACTTGTTTTGATGCTTTCCTAGATACATGTGACATGCTTCATTTATTTATATATATATGATGCATTTTTTACTACCAGTCTTCCACGGTTTAATTATTTTTTATGGTTTTACTTCTTCTGCAACTATTTACTATTTGTTTTGATGTGTTACTCTACTAATGATGGTATAGATCCCCCACAATCACACACAAGGCCCTTGCTTCTATTCGGAAGCCTATAGAGTTTGGGGAAATGGACCATAGGCCATGTGATCAACCAGGTACGGGGCAAATTTGGGCATAGCTTCCACACTATCACACCCATGTCTCTCATTGTTATTTGGTACTCGATGGTGTTTGGGGAAATTTTCTTGAGGATATGTGACCAATCTGGTATGGGGCACCTTTGGGTATCACATTAAACTAGGACATTACATAGCGGTATCATAGGTAGGTTATTTCTGATTTTCCTTACTATTTGGAGCCTATAGAAAGGGATAGGAAGGAATAGGTTGTTCTTAATAAGTTGTGCCCAAGATTAGTTACCCATGTACAGGGAAAAACCAAGTTTCCTTGAATATTTCATCGTTTTTGGTTTCGTAATTGTTACAGTTGATTTGATTTCACTATTGGGTGATACACATGTTTTCTGTTGTTATAATTTATACCATTGTCGTTCGGTTTTTGGTTCAACCCAATGAGATGAGGGTATTCCATATCATGCATCATATATGAACTTTCTAGAGATTACATGTCATGAATTATTGTCATTCCTTTTAGGATTCATTACTGATTGTATGTTGTTGTTATAGAAGTTGTGCAATATATGCATGTTATTGTTATAGATGTCTTGATAAAATACCTGATATTTTGGATAGTGTATTGATATATAAAATTTTTCATTTGAATATTTTCCAAACACTGGTCCTGGAGGTGTTATGGGCCATCGTGGATTTTAATTTGGTGGATCATGTTTGAATAATAAATTTATTTTTTCTAGGTCATGGCATGAATAGGGATTCAAAACCTTGATTCATGGGAGTATGGGCTCTCATGGGATAAAATTTTTCATTCATTTGACAAAATATTATGTTTTTAAGGGTGCTAGAGGATTTTATTTGGCTTACTATCAAAAATCCCACACAACACGACATGTGGTGTTATGAACACATGCCATGTGTTCTTCTGTATAGGAAAAAATAACTTTTATTAAGTACAATCTTTGTACTGTATGTACATGCCTTGTAGTCTTTAACCATTTGACTGACTGTGTGAGTAGAGACATGGGTTTGGGAATCTTTTGGTAGATCACATTGTATGTGGATAGTACACATTGTGTCGTAAGGACCATGTATCCGATCATGTGACCAGTGACACGGGTGGATGAAACTTAGGCCGTACACGTCGTGTCCCATTCTTTCACTCCATTAAGAGTTGATCGTGTCTCCGACTATGTGACTAATGATGTGGGTGGTTTGAATTTCAGTGTTACACGCTGTGACTAGGGTAAACACACCATGTATTTTTACCTAGGAGAGAACTGTGTAGTTCGAGTCATGTAGAATAAATTTGGAAGGAGGAAAAATTCAAGTACACACTATGTTAGAGGATTAACATGCCATGTGTATAGTTTCTACATGACTAGGTTTGGTAGAGGTACACTCCATGTTAAATTTTTAAGGGAATACCCCATGTGGGGGTTATACATGCCATATTACCCTATTTTATAAATCATAACTGTTTTATTCCCCTATTCTTTTCTTGCACATCTATGTTTTAGTCCCTGATAACCTTGAAATGAGGTGTGAACCTAACCATGCAAAGTCATGCCACTAAGACGCCCTCTGATTGTATGCTAGGTATAGGGTAATTACTAGTCACCCGAAAGGATAGATCAGGGATTACCAGCAGATCCTCCCATTATTCTCATGTTGGTACAAGCTATTGTACAGGACATAGGTGCAGATGCAAAGTTCTGTGAATGAATTTTTAAGGATGTTACAAACATTCTTGGTAGCACCACATCCTTCCCTGTATATGTAAGGGCAGACACAGGTCTTCCAGTAGCATCATCCTCCCTCTTTTTTGAGGGATAGAGGACCTCAAGATGCAAAGTCATGGCTAGAGGCCATGCTTTCTATCTTTGATCATTAAGGAATGCCTCCAGATAAGAGGATGAAGCTTTCTATGTACATGCTATGTGATTCCAAATAGAAATGGTGGGATGTTATCTTACAGTTGGGACATCATCAAAATATGGCTTGAGACTAGTTTTAGAGGACATTATATGATTATTTCTATCAAATGATGTTGAGGGCCAACATAGCCTAAGAGTTCATGAATATGATGAAGAGAGCTATTTCAGTGATGGATTACTCATCCCGTTTTTTAGTGATTTAGTTCATCGAACCTGTTCTGGGAGGTGATGAGCTCTCTATGGCTAGGCGATTTGAGGATGGTCTCGGGTATGACATCTGATCGCTGTTGAATGTATTCAGGTTGACTGTGGTGAATGTTATAGTGAACCAGGCGCTGATTAGTAGGTTAAATATGATGGATTTGGGATTTGTGAGCCATGGTGGGTCGATATCCATGGATGGTACTCCTTCGACTGATTTCAGGAAGCACCATAGGGAGCTTTCACATGATGTGTCTTCAGGTAGAAAGGTTGTACACTACTAGTGCATGGAGAGTGGGCATATGAGACCACAATGGCCGAGATACCCAGTTGAATGCCCATCTTTCGGAGATATGTGTCATCTACAACGTTTATACCAGGTGTTCTCACCAGCAACTATTAAGTGGGGATAAGTTATGACTCCACTTTTATGAGTAAGACCACCAGTTTATCCTTTGTACAGGATCTGTAGTTTGGCAGTCCGTTCTGGCAGAGGAGGTGGTTGTGGCCATGGTAGTCAGTATTCAAGTTTTATATAGAATCATGGTGGATCAGCTCAAGGTGAGAAAGAAGGGTTATAGGTCTGTGGTGCAGTTCATACATTTTCAGTGGAGTAGACCTAGCATGAGAAGGATCTCGTTCCCTCTACTATTAAAGGTACGATTTTAGTTAGCTCAGGTTTATATTCTTCTCTTTTTCATATAGGGGATTCAATAGTTTTTTATCTATTGCTATTGTGGAGATCCTTGGGAATTGTATATTTACTTCTTAAGATGTTATGACAATAGACACTCTATTGGGAATTAGGATGTCTAGTGTACGTTTGTGCAAGGATTTCCCTCTTAGGGTTGGTGGGTGTCACTTCTTATGGGACCTCTATGTCTTAGAGATGACATGTGTCTATTCCATTCAATGAATGGAATGGTTAGTCTCTTTCCATGACTTTTTTGAATGCTATCACCAAAGGGTGAGTTTCAAATCACCAGATTTAGGGTTTTTTATACACAGGGGTGAATGGGGTGTCCAGATAAGTAGAGATAGACTCGAGTATCTTGGGTCGGGAAGAATTATATCCCAAATTTCTAGTTTGTATCTAAATGACTAGGGGACTTTAGAGATTTACTTTCCTCCAGTGGTGGATTGTTTTAGGAATGTAATTATAGATGAATTTTCAGGTTTACCTCTAGATAGAGAGTTGGATTTCTCTATTGAGCATGTTCCAGGAGTTGCACTGATGTCCTCTCCTCTATATAGGATGGCTACACCAGAGTTATAGGAGCTCAAGAAAGAGTTAGAGGAGTTGCGAGAAAAGGGTTTCATTTGACACAGTACTTCTTCATGTGGTCTCTTGTCTTTTTTGTTAAGAAGGCAGATGGTACCCTCAAACATTACGTGGATTATCGGAAGTTGAACCAGTTCATTGTTAAGAACAGAAATCCTTCTCTGAGGATATATGATCTCGTTGATCAGTTTCTATGAGCTCGAGTGTTCTCAAAGATTTAATTGAGATCTTGTTATCATTAGTTGTGTGTTAGACCATAATATATACCTCTTATAGTCTTTTGGAGTAGGTATAGTCTATATGAGTATTTGGTTATACTGTTTGGTCTTATGAATGTGCTGACAATTTTCATGGCACTAATGAACCGAGTGTTCCATCCTTACATAGATTAATTTTTTGTAGTCATTGTGGATGATATCTTGGTGCACAATCAAAATCGACACGACCATGCCACCCATCTTGAGATCGTATTGAGTACACTAATAGAACATAAGTTATATGATAAGATCGCAAAAGGACACTTTTGGATGGACTAGATTCACTTCTTGGGTCATGTTATATCAGAGACAAGACTTTCAATAGACCTAGAGAAAGCTAGGGAGGTAGTTTCTGGGGAGCATCTGAAGAACAACATTGAAGTACGGAGTGTTTTGGGGATGGCTGTTTTCTACATGTGATTTATACATGGCTTTTTATGCTTATCAGCGCAACTGATGGGCCTGACTAAGAAAGGTGTGAAGTACATGTAGACATATTCCTGCAATTCATCTTTTCAGTATCTGAATGGAAGATTTAATACAACACATATAGTGATTTTTCTTGAGTTGGGAAAGTGTTTCACCATTTACTGCAATGCATCAGGTATCAGGCAAGGAGCAGTCCTTATGCAGGGGTAAGGATTCGTTGCATATGCGTCCCGGCAGTTGATGCCACATGAGAGTAATTACCCGACACACAATGTGGATTTGTATATAGTTGTGAATTCTTTGTGCTTTTGTATACATTATATTTTGGGAGAGAATTTTGTGGTGTTCCTGACCAAAAAAGTCTCATTTACATCTTTACTCAGCATGAACTAAATTTTAGACAGTGAAGGTGGGTCGTGTACCTTCTGTCTATTGACTTTGAGCATTCCTACAGTCCTGGGAAAGGCAACGTAGTGGATGATGTATTGAGAAGAAGGAATCATATACAGGTAGTTCAGGAGGCGATCAGTGAGTGGTTTCTCATAGATTTGTTCTTTGAGATGAATTTGGATTTCCATGAAAGACACGGGTAGACATTTCCTTCTTCTATAGTTATTACCTCTACTCTATTGGAACAAGTGAGAATGAGGTTGCTATCATATTATGAAGGCCTTATCATATGGGATAGTGTTTTAGGAGATACTAACACAAAATAAGGCTATATCCACGATTTTATTCAATGGATATAGGGCCAGAAACCATTGTAAAAAGTTGTATCCACAGTTTTCTCAACTGTGGATGGTATTGACCTGGCTATAGGGAAAACCCTATATCCATAGTTTGAAATAGTGGCTATAGGGATCTAGAAACAATTCAAAACTATGGATATAGGTCTATATCCATGGTTCAAACCGTAGAAACAACCTTATATCCATGGTTTGAGAACCATTAAATAGGATAAAATCACTCATTGTCTATATCCATGGTTGGGAACTGTGGCTATAGGCTTTCACATTTCAAAAAAAATATCACCATTTAGCAAGTGTTTCCCCCTACAAATACCCCACCCCTTCATATCCCCCACACTCTCCCCTTTACTCCCACCTACACCTTACAACCCCCTATTCTCGCCTGCCCCTGGAAAGCCTCCGACCACTCCCCATGTAACCCCCTTTCAACTGTACAATTCCCTACTCCACCCCCATAGACAAACTCCCGAGACACCCCCAAGAATGAACCCCGGGAAATACCCCAACCCCCCCCCAGACAGACCCACCTGGACAGACCCCTAACCCTCAAGAGAGCACCCTGGAACCCTCCTGGAAAGAACCCCCCTCTTGGACAGACCCCCCTGGACACCCCCTGGGCCCTCTGCGCACACACCACCCCCGGATAGACCCCCCCTCCTAAACCCCCTAAAACCCACCCCCTCCTAGACATAAACCCCTCCTTGAAATATCCCCCCCCCTCATGGGTGCCCCCTCCCTCCTGGACACACCCTAAACTGACCCTCCCCCACCCCACCCCTGGATAGTCGCCCCCCAAAATGGCTCTCCCATCCCTTTCACACACATTCCCCTGCAACCCCCCCCCCCCTCCCCCCCCACTTCATCCCCCTGTCCCCTTACACACACCCCTTGCACACCTACACACCCCTTGCACCACACCTACTAGACACTCCTTACACCACCCCTACTGGACACCCCCACTGCACCCACCCCCAGAGAGACCACTTGACACCCTAGACAGACACCCCCACACCCCACTGGATAGCAGCCACCCCCTGGACAGACACCCTGTGCCCACCCATGCCCCCTTGCACACCCCCCCCCCCCCCTTCACGCACCCTTACAAACAATTTGCATCACCTGCACACCCTATTTCACCCCCTTCCCCCTTGCACACACCCCCTTGCACCTCCTCTACTAGACACCCCTAGCACCACCCCCACTGGACACCCCCACTACACACCCATCCCCCCTCTAGGACATACACCCCCTCCCCCTGGACAGACCCCCTCCCCCTAGACAGACCCCCTCCCCCTAGATAGACCCCCCCCCGGACAGCAACCTCCCCCCTAAACAGACACCCCCAAGGATAGACACCCCCTAGACACCCATTCCCCCTTTCACCCCCTTACACACCCCTTTCACCCAATATCCCCTTGCAAAAACACCCTTGCACATCACCCTGCACCACCCCTACTGGATACCCCATGCACCATCCTTTCTTGACACCCCTACTAGAGAGACACCCTGCCCCATAGACAAACACCACCCTCATGCAGACCCCCCCCCCCCTCACACCCCCTTTCACCCCCATGTCCCCTTTCACACCCCCTTTCTCACCCACACATGCCCACTGCACCACCCTACTAGACACCCCCACTACAAACCCCCCTCCTAGGAAGACACCCCCTCGAACAGTATCCCCCCCAGACAGACACCCCCTGCACACCCATTCCGCCTTGCACCCCTTGTGGACAACCCCCCCCCCCCCCAGACAACAACCCCCACCTCCTAGACTACTTCCCCCTAACCCCTTGCACACCCCCTCGCACCCCCACTACACCACCTCTCATGTACACCCCTTTCACCACCCCTATTAGACACCCCCAATACACCCTCCCTTCCTAGACAGAAACCTCATACCCTTTGACAAACCCTTACCCCTAGATAAACACCCCCAGACAGCAGCCTCCACCCCTAGATAGACACCCCATGAACACCCATTCCTCCCTTTGACCCCCCCAAATAGACCCCCTCCCCTGGATAGCACACCCACCCCTGGAGATACACCCCCAAGCCCTTGACAGCCCCCACCCCCTTGCAGCCCCTATCACCTTGAACACACCCCCTTGAACACTCCCATGCACACCCCCACTTCACCCCTACTGCACCATTCATGTTGGACACCCCTTTCACCACCCCTAATAGACACTGCCACTGTACACCCCCTCTTGGACATACCCCCCCTCCCAGACAGACACCCCCGGGACAGACACCCCCTCTCCATGGATATCACCCCTAGATCCCCCTGCAGAACGCCCCTTGCACTAAACCCTACACCCCCCCCCCACCCTCTCGCACACTTGTACACACCCCCTGCACATCCCTACACAGCCCCCCCTGCAACCCCATACCACTTTCACCACCCATGCACCTTGAACCACCCCCTCCACACCCCTTGAAGGTGGAATTTTGGAATGGAACTAAAGTAGAAATGATCAGATGTCGTGGTATCCTATATAAAACATGTAGACCTCAGGTGTAGGGTGTCATAGTGGCCTATGTGTGTATTCATGCCTGATAGTTTTCATTGAGGTTCATATTGATATGTACATCTCAATACTAAATAACATGATCATTAATAATGGGTTTTTGTTCAAATGTTATCTAATCCCATCCAATACAAGAACCACAAAGTGGTATCATGAATCACTAGATAACACAAACCACAACATGATGAATTTTACTAAATCATGTTGTATACTTCGGTGTATATTTACAATAATCTAAAAATTTCATGTATGCATCATAGGTTTTATTCAAATCATTGAAAATAATAGTCAAATAATACAAAGTATTTTTGATATGATCTTCATGTAAGCAGCCTAAAACATTGGGAGAAAACATTTTACCGAAATTTTGAGAAACTAGAAGCCCTCTACGGGAGTTTTGGTGGACATATTGGAGTTGTGAAAGAATAGAATATATGTTTTGGAGGTGGATGAATAAATAGTGATGTGGCCATGGAGATGGTTTTATATCTGGATGCTTAAATATGAAATGCTACGGTGTTAATAAGAAGGGTGTTTAATTGGTAGTGAATTCATCATAAACACTTGAAATGATATTGAAATTGTGGTTATATTGTACAAAATTGATGATCATATGACTTATATTATCATATGGAAATGTTGTGAATAAGTATTTCCTAAGAGTATTCAAATATCTAAAATCCGACTTTGTTTGACTATGTGATCAGAGAAGATATGACAATATAGTCTCATAGGTGGGACTAAAACTACCCCTACACACCCCATGCACCCCTGCACACCCCTTGTGCCCTCCCCTACCCCTTGGAACATAACCCACCACACCCCCTCCCCCTTTCCCCAGTACACCCCCTGCCCCTGCCCCTCACCTACCCCAACCCCCTCCCCTGCCCACCCCCTACCCACCCCCTCGCACCCCTCTGCCCACCCCCTTCGCACCCTATAGTGGTGGTGTTTGGTTATAATTATACATTTACCACTTCCCATTAAGGAATTTCAAAATTGGAGTAAAAGTCACAATGAGTAATCCACTCTCTTTATTTCATGATGGCCAATTAATCTTTATAAAGGAAGAAAAACCATTAAATAATTCTTTAAATGAGACAATACTACTCATGTTCCAATTTATCCATTCCCTCTTCCATTTAACTTATTCAATTCATTAAAACATCGAAATTCCATTTATAAGATCAAAGGGGGTCCCTTGGTGGTTACATGGTTATTACAGCACTTGCCTACTTGGGAAATTATTTCTTAAAAGTCTAAAGAAACTTAAAGGGTGTTTTGGTTCAAATAATTGTTTTAATAAAAAGTGGGAAACCATCACATAGATATGAAAAGGGTGAAGTACTATGTGTGCTTTATGACTAACAATGGCATCAAGTATATTGAAAAAAACATTTCAATTATGTCAAGAAAAGTATACCACATGGATTTTTCACAGACAGCGCACCTCCATTGGAGGAGTTTTATTACAAAACCATGAAATGTTTGTCAGACAAAACAATTATATTATCTAACACTTATTAAATAATATAAATTTATTATAGAAAAGACGAATTAAGAAGGAAAATAAATGAAATTTAAAACATTATCTAATTAAAGAGGCTATGAGAGGGACCCAACCTCAAATGAGCCATCCAAACTCATTGCTTGAAACATTTATCAATGAAAACTATAAGCTTATTCATCCATCCTATGGGAATATTATCCTTTTAATATACATAAGGATTCCCTAACCCCAATGTACGTGTCCTCATGGCCTTGAACACACCCAATAGGATTCTTATATATATTATCACATGGATAATCCCATTATCCCCCACAGATGCATGCATTTTCCATATTTATACTTGAGATCACATAGACTCTTATATGAAATTTTGCTTACATGGGAGGATATACATATAACGGGAGAAATAATTATATATATGCTTACCTATGCATACGTGGTGAGTCTCTCTTAACTATGGTTGCCACAACACACATGAACAGGTCCTGAGAGACTAACAAAATGCTAGAGATCTGATGAATCATCCTTAATTGAATCTAAAAATTGAAGTGGGGTGAACATTATTAGTGAGAATAAAAATAATAGAACATGTGATGATGGTAAAAGAATAAAAATGTAGCACTATCAGTAATATTATAACATCAGGAGAAGAATATATTGTTGAAGTCAACGTAGTGTCACACGAACACATGTGTGAAATGAGAGATTAACATAAAATAATAAAACCAAGGATCAAATCATTCAGTGTTTTCAGTAAATAATACCCCAAGTGCATAATTTTTTTTACAATTTGAATAATTCTCTTGCATGATTTATTTTAAATAGATACAATGATGACCAATTAATTCTCTCTTAATATTTGAAGGAAATGTGTTCAAAATTAATAGTGTAAGAATTATAAGAAAGAAAATAACTTAGTTTATGAGAAACTAATAGTGTCATTGAAAAATGATAAAACTGTTGACACCATATCATAGGTTATACTGTAGTGATTATTTTAGATAAGTACATGCCACAAAAATGCCTTTCTATGTGCAACCCCCTTCCCCCTCTTCATTGCACACCCCACTTGAACCCCCCTCAAACTGCCCCTGCACACCCCCCCTTCCCCTACACCCTCCCACCTTGCACCCCACCTACACCCTCCCCCTAACCCTTCCTCCCCTTTCCCCTACAGACTCCCCTGAACCCTCCCCCCTGCACCTGACCAACACCCTCCCCCTCCCCATACCCCCTACACACCCTCCCCTACCCCCTCCCCCCTCTCCCTGGACCCCCTGAACAAGATATCCCTCCCCCTACTCTAAACCCTCCCACATTGCACCCCACCTACACCCTCCCCCTTTTCCTGCCACATAACCTACCCCAGTAGACCCCCATGCAACCTCCCCCCCTTGCACCAACTATCACCATCACCCTCCCCTACCCCTACAGACCCCCACCCTACACTAGCACCCCCACTCCCTACACCCCCATGCCCCACTTGCACCCTTTCCCTCCACCTTGCACCCCCTCCCCCTCTCCCTGCCCCATCACAACCTCCTCCACCCCTACCCTTCCCCCCCTCACCCTGCACACCCTCTCCTCCCCTTCCCCTACACCCTCACACCTAGCACCCCACTTGAACCACCCCCTACCCTTGTAAACCCCCCTGCACCATCCCATTTTTACAACAACTGCCCCCTCCCCCCTCCCTCTTCCCCTACCCTGGTAGACCCCCCTACACCCTCCCCCTTTATCCCAGGATATGATTTCTCTCACTTTCCCTAGCTCCAAGGATCTATAATATTCCTTTCCTCCATGAAAGGAAAAAATGATAAATCTGAGTAGCCATGTATAAAATTTTAGGTAGCACTATATATCTAACTAAGGATGATTCATGTGATATATGTTCATTAAAGGTGGATGAAATTGCCTTCTAAAATGCCAAAAGCTAAATAATTAATACACATATGCCATTTCAAATAGGGAAAACATACGTTCGAAAAGGTAAAAATTATTTCACGCTTAATTGGGGAAAAAATCCTTCCATTGAGGCACTCATGCATGCCATCTTATTAGTCATAAATTATATTGAAAGGAAATATGATAAATCCAATTAAAACACTACATCATTACCTTTTAAGGACATATAATCCACTATTCATTTTTAGGATAAACAAAAGCATGTCCACATGATGAACCTACCAGTACAAAAAGGTGTAGGAAATTAAAATAAAAAATAACCAAAGGAAAAAATTACTACCCAATTAACTCGTACTTCACTGCAAATCGGAAAAACAGATGTTCGAAAATGTAGAATTTATAACATGATAAAAATGACTACAAAGAATGGAAAAATCCAAAATATAAAACAATACATGTGGGTAATCATATATTTTTAATTGTGACATGTTATCTCACTATCAGGATATTAGGGAAAACACACATCAAAACATTTCAATGCTGATACATAGTTATCTATATGGATGGTGATTTTAAAAAAGAAACATGAAAACACAAGCACACACACCCACACACACATATACAACACAAAATATTGACCTACATGTTTCCCATTAAGACTGACAATCTCTATCTTATCATTAAAAATGTACCATTGATACCATGCAATGCCACAACTAAATGCAACTCACCACACAAAACCAACACACCCAACCCATAATTTGTTTTATTTGAATTATATATCCATCCATTTATCCTGATTATTACATTACCAAAAAAACTATTCATTATTTAATCCACTTGGAACCATATATAAAGACAACCAATTGTATTCAATTTATACTATTAATTCCCATTCAAGTTAAACCCATTAATATTTTTCAATTCATCAAACTAGTTACCTGACATAAAATCCAACCCATTTTTATTAATTTCCATACCACAACATTACCCTTTCATCATTTTCGACATCATATTCCATTTCTACTAGGCTACTAAAACAAGACACAAAAAAACAACCCAAATATCTCTAAATAAAAACTATAACATATCCTTTTAAATCCAACAACTAAACCCAACCATCTCACCAAAAAAACATATCAGTCACAATACTTCCACTACCCAGGACACATCATGCACCAGAACAATTCATAACCATCATTTCACAAACCCCACAATGGACACTGAACAACAAGGCCGAAAATAAACATACAAGTAGTGAACAACAAAAAATTTCCAACAACATAAATCCATAATTCACTTAAGTGGTGAGTTTTATTATTAATTCATCATCACTTTCACAAATATTTTCACACAAATTTTAAACAATCATTTATTAGTATTATATAAGTAAATATCATTTTATGAGTGTTGATTTTAAACAAATATGACAATAAGGGCTCTAAATAAACCATACGGTTTAACTATTTCACAACAGTCACAATATGTACATAAAAAACCATCAAATTCAGTGACAGAATCATCACAAAGAAATAATAATAAACTTGTAAAACATTTAAAAACACTACATCCCCTTAAATTTCAGTTAAATCTATATCATTTCCTTAATTAGTTAATCATTACATCCACTAAAAAACTGAAATATTCTCATCACACAAATACAAAAAATAATAGAAAATTATAATCCAATACCTGGAAGCAAGCTTCAAATAAATCTAAACCAAAAATAGGTGCATATATGAACAATTGTCACTGCCTAAAAATATTTTACAGTGCTGCAAAAAATAAATGAAGAATGGGGGATGTGAACATGACTAGAATCATGATAAGGATAGATGTTTCTAGAAAAAGAAGACTATCAATGCTCAAGAACATGGATCTAGTTAGTATGGACCCAAAGGAAACAAAAAATAATCCTGTTATAGGAAACTCCATAGTTTACGATATCAAATACAGATTCTCTAGGACCCTTGAGAAGTTAAGGTTGTCAAATTTCCTTTACAAATATCATTAATTCAATTTCATTTAAAACACATGCAATAACCCATTTTAAACCCTAAGAGTCTACAAATTTCATTATTTGTTTAAAACCCTAACTGATGGATTAAAATATATTTTTATTTATCCCATAAAATCATTATTTTATGTTAAAACTCATTTTTAACTCATTTAATAAAAATCTATGAATGTTGAAAAACTGGAAAATTTTGTAAACTATTGATCTAATCCTTATAAGTGATTAACATAATGAATCCAATAAAATATACAAAAAAGGAACAAACCAACCATAAGAAGGGCCAATCAACCACATTATGAAACCAACTTATTGTAATAAATAACCAATCAACTATACTAAAGAATAAATTGATAGAAATATGAAACCAATCGATTGTATGAAGGAACTAATTGGCCACATGAAGGAATATAATAACCATAATAAGAAACAAACTAATAGTATGATGGAAATAACTGGATAAATGATGGAACAAATCAATGGAGTGAAGGAAACAATTGACCATATGAAGGAACCAACCGACTGCATTAAAGAATTAATTGGTCATATGAAGGATCCAACTCTCCACATGAAGGGAAAAGTGACCGCATGATAAGTAAAGTGAGAATGAGAGAGAAATTAAAAATTTCAACAAGTAAAATGGCATATAACATCCTTATTACACTTACAAGACTTGAGAAATCACAATGTAATGGTTTTATAAATACAAATTATTATATTGTAACCTTATATGATTATTATAGAACTCCCTGTTTTTTACAGGCCTCCTCAACTCCTAAATCCTACAACTTCTATAGTGTAGGGGTAGTGAACAATGCTCAACTAATGTATTCAACTTCAAAACCCCATTCTCCACCATATATTTTTCAACCCATGACCCAACCAACTCCATCATTTTAAGAGTAGTCTAAGAAAAAGAAGGATAATAGATTTGGAAGAATATGGAATGAGATGAGAATGATAACAGATGGTGACAACCACATAAACCCTTTATTATCTTCATTAGTATCTCACATGAATGAAAATGAAGCATAGAAAATTATGTGCTAGGACTTGGGATCACCACTACCTCCCCTAGGTATCAACCCATAGGCTAGTCACCCATTACCATGGATGTGGTGAGAATAGTGGGATAAGCATAAAAAATTACACTAATACAATGTATTATAGGAAAAATACATAACACTACAGTACTTCAAATCCATATCTTAGCAGATAAGCTTTAAAACCCCTATAATGGATGTGATTCACTATATAAATATATAATAGGGAGCTTCAATGAGCATGGAATGGATTCCAAATGGACATGATTGAGTGGTGACATGTTAACACGCAGATGATGGGGTAGCCTCATTTAGTGGTAGTGCCGGGTAGCATCATGGGGGGGATGAGGATGGGGGAACATCACTAGGAGTATGAGGATGGGGAAGCATCATGAACAACATTTGGGAACCATCAAGGGATGAGGATTGGGGAGAGTAAAGGTCATGAAGTCCATCGGGGAAGAATGGTTGCCGCCAAGAGGAGAGGTCACTATAGAGAGAGGAGAAGTTGCAAGGGTGGAGAAGGGTGGATGAGATGAGAAGTTTCCACCAATAAGAGCGAGTAACCAATAGAGAATACGTCGCGGTTAAGGTGGGTCATTAGGGATAGGGAGATGAGATCGTCGTGGAGGGTTTGGAAACCATATAGCCATGATTTTTAATTAAAATTGTGGCTATAAAATAACTTATAGACACGGATCACAAAAATATGGCTATCGATCTATGGATATAGGTTATTTTTATAATAATGATATGACCCTACTCTTGGGTGGACCGTAGGTGAGGATGAGGTCTTATGTTTCCATGCACACATATGGGTGTCAACAAACATATGTGAGGAGATTTTGTGAGATTTTCATTCTTTAGTTTGGGAAGTTCACCCTAGAGTATGCAAGATGTATCAAGATATACACCATCAGTATTGGAGGAAAGGTATGAAGATGGATATAGCTGTATTGGTGATGATATGTCCCACCTATAAATAGGTGAAGGCATAAAATTCATGACCATGAGGCCTTTTACAATAGTTACCCATTCCCTAGTGGAAGTGGGATTATGTCGCAATGGATTTTGTATTTGGTTTACTGAGGATTCATCAAGGGAATGATGAAGTTTGGGTGTCTATAGTCAATGTCACAAAGGTTGCACACTTCTTACCGATTAAGGAAACCTTATGTTTTGATGAGGTAAGAAGTATTTACATCTGAGAAAGTGTATGTTTTCATCAATTTCCACACCTTATCATTTCAGAAAAAGATGCACAGTTTACATCCCGTGTCTAGCAGGGAATACATTGGGCTTTCGGTATATAGGTACTTCTGTGTAAAAATTACCATCCCCAAATAGATGTCCAGTCTGAGCACACAATTCATGAGTTGGAGTACATTCTTCGAGCATGCATCCAATATTTTGGGGGTTCTTTAGAGATACACTTAACCCTAGTTGAGTTTTCTTTAAATAAAAAATTTTAGGCGATGATTTAGATGGAACCTTATGAGGACATGTACATTATGCCATGTCGATCACCACTATATTAGATGGAGGAAAGATATGAATCTATACTAGGACCTCGTCTTGTTCAGGAGACCACAGAGAAGGAGTAGTTGATTCGGAAGAGGATGGCTACTACACAGTCTTTCCGGAAATCTTATGTTGATCAACAGAGATGACCACTTAAGATAGAGGTTTGAGATCAGGTTTTCTTTCACGACAAATAGAGGTTAGGACATAGGTATATTAGAAAAAAAAGGAAATCTTTCACCGAGATACATCAGGCCGTTTGAGGTTTTGGAGAGAGTAGGACAGGTTTCCTATCGGTTGTAGTTAACTAAGAGGTACTGGGATATGCACAACATCTTCCATGTTTCTCAGCTATGTCAATACTTTTCAGACCAATCTCATGTTTTTCAACCCAAAGAAGTTGAGTTGTAGTTGCATGAATCATTTTAGGGTCACTCTATTGGGATCGTGGATCACAATTCAAAGGCTCTTAGTGGCTGGTCAGTTATTTTAGTATGGGTTCTATGGAATCACGAATGACTACAGTATGAGACTTGGAGAGGGAGGTTGACTTATGATCATAGTGGCCAAGGTTGTTTGAATTTTCTTCTTCACCTCCCCTAGAAGGGAAATTCAGGGATGAATTTCTTTAATGGTGGATGTTTATAAGAACCAAGCTCTTCATTTCATGTATGGATCATTATTTCAAGTTGTTTTTAGGAAAAAAAGAATAAGAAAATTTCATAAGTACAGTCCATGTACTCTTGAGTACACATTGTGTACTCGGTTTCCATACATAGTCATGTACTAGCCATGTAACGACCAAGTACATGGCCGTTTCAGGTGATATTGCGGACCACCTAAAGTAGGGGATGGTTGAGGCATGTATAGGGCGAGTACAATAAATGAACACATCTTGCACTTTTCTTTTTTATGTGTTTAATCAGACTGGGGTCGCATATAATCTCTATAAGTGTCTTATTCTTCCTATGAATTATACATGAGAGTGACAAATTGATTAAAATCTATGATATCCTCTTGTTTCTCTATCTAACCTCTGATTGAGATGTCACTGAGTGTATTGGATTCCCCCTAATGAGTTCTTTATTTCCCTAGATCCTTTCTTCTAGATTTCTCATCTCTTGGGATTTATTTTAGGTTGAACGATCTTGACCTTTTTCTGGATCTATGACGTTCTAGGCTGACTCAAAGGACAATGTTCAAGAGTGATCATCGTATGATGTTGAGGTATGTGGTTTTTTCTTTTCCTTGTTTTTATTTGAATGAAGTACACTAAAATTGTCGAATACCAATCTTTAAGTTATTTCTTGTTTTGGAGTTTGACGTTTTTTGTAGCCTGCTATGGCTTATTTGTTTGAGGAAAGGTTATTGATTTTTAATAAGGTTTTTTTAACTTAAATATGTATGTGTTACCCATGTTTGAATTGGTTATGGTATTCAGGTCTAGAAAGCATGTTAGGATTCTTTGTTTCAATTCCTTATGTTTTTTGGATGGAGTTGTTGTGTAATTGGGATGTATGTGTTTCACCTTAAGAATGTATGACCAAGGGGAATTGACTGTGAGAGCTTCCCGAAGTAGGGTATCTTATTTATGAATTGTTGTTATGATTAACAAGATGTATTGAATGTGAGAGCTACCGTGGATTATTGACCAGAGGGGATAGAATTTGAGATTTAACAAGAGGGTCACTTTTAAATTAATTTTGGACCATAGGGAACTGACTGTGATAGCTTCAAGAAGTCATTATAATGAAGACCAAGGGGGTATTGACTGAGAGAGCTACCCGGGTGGTCGTTTGTTTTTTATTAGTGCTATATGGGACCAAAGGGATTAGAATATGTGAGCTTCCTAGAGGGTTGATATTATAAATTAATGGGTGATTTATGAAACCATTGTGGATTAGAGAATGAGGACATTCCTAGATGGTTTTTTATGAATGTTTGAATGATTGTGACGAGTGTACAAAGACAATGCGGTAACAACCTAAAGTTTCATTAATGGAAAATCTCTCTTGATCTAGATAAATGTATCTTTATATAAATGTTTTATATAAGATGTCTCCTTCTTTGGTTTTATGTTATGAATTGTGAACATTTCTTTTATTTCCATTGAATAGTGATCACATGATTAGTATAAATATAGGGCTTTAAAAAATCCAATTTACTCAGACAAAAGAAGCGGTGGCCTCATCCAGTAGAATTTCTCCATACAAAGCCCATTTGTCGGAGCTCGGAAAAGAGGTGGCATCCTTGGGTTTCACTCTTGACCAAGCCCAAGCTGAGATTTATCATGTCAAGCTTGAATGGGACTGTCTACAGGAAAAGTGGAAGTTGATAGAGATTACCACTCAAGCGATGTTATCTGAGCCACCCCAAGAGTCGATCCCCATGACACACCTTACCCTTAGGTCTTATGCGGCTGTTTTAAGTGGTTATGTAACAAATCACTAGTACTATGTTCATGTATATTATTTTTGTATATAATAATGAAGATACCTCCTTGACATTTTTTGATACATTGTAAATAGTATTTAAAGTACAAATAACGTTTTTAGTTATTATTTAATTAAGAATTATATTTTTTAAAATTAAGGGATTTTTGAATTTAATAATATTTTAATAAAATATTATTATTATTATTAAATTAATTTTTAATAAATATAAATGATCTTATAATTTTATGAATGCAATTATAATTTTTATTAAGGTTTGAAAGCCATTTCTGTCAAAACCCGTGAATTTTTGTTAAATGTCGGTTTTTATTTTAAATGTGAAAATTAACATATTTAAAAAATTATTTAGACAAAATAAATGTTTTTTCGGGAATCAGGATGTCAAAATTATCCAACAGTGAATTTTTAAAGATATTCTGAGTCAGTCAAATTTTTGGGTAAAAATTAAATACTGTTTAAATATAAAATTTGATTTATGACATCATAATGACCCAATAGTGATGTAATAAAATACTATAATCATTATTTTCGGACAATATATGTTTTACCATTAATATAATGTGATTTTTGGGTTTTTTGACTTACTTTTAAAAGAATTAATGGACCCCTCAAGACTTATTAAACACCTTGGCTTTATAAATTGTTTTCCATGGGAGTGTGACTAACCTCTACATAAGCAACCATAATATTTTAAGAATTTCGGGCTTTGGACTTATAAAATATTTTTTTCCTCTTCCCTTTTCCAAAAACCATGGGCAAAAACCATGTTATGGTTTGTGGTTAGGATTAATTTAATGTAAGGGGACCCAAACCTAAATAACAAATAATTCCCTCACCTTTCCTATATAAACCGACCCAAGCTCCAACTTCCTCCTCACTCAAAGCCTTTGGAGTTCGTCCAAACTCTAAAATACTCTCTCTAGAATCGTACCAAGGTGCCCCAAGATCCCCATAATCCTCTCACAAGCCTCTCTCTAGCCTTTGGAAGCACACTTCCAAGTAAGGGTATTTTCTTCCTTTCTCATTTTTTGTCCAATTTTCCTTAAGTTGTTTTGCAATTTTAATTTCAATTATGAATGTTGGGGTATGGTTTAGAACCTCCCTCATACTACCCTCTTTATGTTTGAATGATGGGAGACCCCTTTATCTCTCATTAAATTCCTCCCATGTACACCCGTTACTATGACGTAATTCCGAAAGGATGTTCTCCCTCCTCATTTACTTTCAAGAAATACTTTTGTATCATGAATCTAAATTCCATTAGAATTGTTCGTACATGTATCTATATGACCTCATTACTGTCCATTACATGTATAAATGACGAGGATCCCATTTCTCTCTCATCAACCTTTTTTATGAATTCTTATGTCATGCAGTTATGCTGCCGAAATCACACTGATTTTCTAAGCCAATGCCATTGTGTAATGAATACCATGCCCATTTCTCCATCAAGGGTATTCACCTTTACTCACATTTACTTATTGATTATAATGTTTCATGTATGAATTAAACATTCCTTTATCGTATAATCAATGATTACGTTTAATGAATCCATGTTTTATGATCCATGTGGCACACGTATGCATGAAATGAAATGTTTATGAAGGGTGCACCCTTATAGCGCTCCAATGCATTGGGTAAAGTATAGTATCATGATACGTCATGTGCAATGAGTGTTGATTCATTCTAATTCAAGTGCAATGAGGGTTTACTCGTGCTTCATGTGCAAGGACGATTTACTCACGATCTTTGTTCAATGGGCCTTGGATCATGCCAATTTCATGTTAAGTGTTGTTGTCACGTTTCCATGTTATGATTATCTTGCATTATCATGCCTTTATGTTCATGTTTCTCTTGTGCTCTATTGATATACCTAATGTATAACATGTTTTTTACTCCTCATGTTATTCCATTTGTATTCCCTTACTAGGATTTATATCTCACCATGTTCTTATGTCTGTCCTCAGGTTATCCCATGTAATGCTAAGTATGAGGGAATGTAGTGGTCATGTAATGAATGATTTCAATAAAGATGTTGTATTTCATGTTTTAATTTATTAGGTAATGATCCTAATCCCCAAATACACTAAACCTCTCGATATTCCATGTTGTATCAAGTGAATGGTTTATGTAATAAATCATGTTTATGTTTGTTTTAAAAAGTAGGGTTGTCATAGTTGGTATCAGAGGATAGGTTTAGTTATTTTTGGGATTAGGATTAGAAATCCCTAGTAAAGTCTCAGATATAAGACAATGTATAATAAAAACATCTCTAACTTTTGGTAAGTACTGAGTAAGTGGTTTATCATGAAAATACATCCCTGTCAGGATACGAGCAGGTAGAGGCGGCTCTGGCACAGATGTATCCTAGGGGTAAAACCCGAAAATACAGCTTTGAGCTAGACTAAAATGGGAAATGGGGAACGATAACGGGCCTTGAAGCACTCTTGGTTATGACACTCCTGGGGGATATGTTTTGAAAAATTCATAAGATTAGTATGAAACATTATTAAGGGAATTAAAAAAATGCCCTTAAGAATATATTTTAGAATGTAGATCATGAAAATTCTAGATTGAAGCCTATAGACTCATGAGCTAAAGAAATAAAAGTTTATTTATAAGTCATTAACTTTTGTCTTCAGATTACCCTTTATGTGTTACCCCTAAAATTCATTTTATTCCATCCAATGGTAGGTAATAGGAGGACTCAGTCTAACAACCATTGTGAAGACCATTGTCATGACTGTACTAATGAGATGCCTAATCAAATGGGAGTAGGAATCAAAAACTTTCTCATGATTATCTCTCAGATAACTCAAGTTTTGAATAGAAACATGGGTCAAGAGGAACTTTCAACACCCCCCCCCCCTTTCTAAGAAATAACAAGTCGCTATCGAGAGCTTCATGAGCCAAAGGCCTCCTACTTTTAGTGGGTGAAGCTGATCAATGGTGGAAGTTGATCAAAAATATAAAGCCTAAGGAGGAGATCAGGGCATTGGAATGGAATGATTTATGAAAGATGTTTTTTGATAAGTATTTTCTACGCACCCTCTGGCTTAATATGGAAAGGGACTTCCTTTCCCTCAATATAAAAGAAAAGGAATCTATTGGATCATATGAGGAAAAATTTATAAGTCTTGCCTGATACGATTCTGTCTTTTTGTTACCCCAGATCGAAATGTTGACCACCTTTTTGGTTGGTTGAAGCCTAGCCTACAGAAAGCATTTGCAATCTGTGACTTCGACAGCTATGAGGAAATTGTCTGATGTGCCCTCAAGGTCGAAATGGAAATCAGAGAATAATATTGGTATCTTGGGGATAAGAAGCATAAGGTGGACTTCAATTATGGTGGTCTGATGGATAAATCCAACCGTTCTATGAGGATCCAGCACCCCACTTACCAAAATTGCGAAAAGAAGCACCCTAGAAATTGCCATAATGGGATGAGGAAATTCATTAGGTGTGGAAGAGAACGACACCTATCTATTAACTATCGACAAGAAATAATCGTGGCTGCGACAGAGGAGAGGAACGCTCCGTTCAAACCTCCACGTGTTGTTCATTGCTATAAAATCAGAGAACCAGGGCATCATGCAAATTAGTGCCCTAATACAAGGGTTTTCGGAGGCAACCAACAACCTCCAAGGCATCAAGGAAGTGCTTTTGCCATCCCTTCAGACGAAGTGAACCCCGAAAATGAAGTGGTGACAGGTACGCTAGTTATTCATTCAAGAATAGAGAATGTGATTTTTGATTCAGGTTCTATGCTTTCTTTTTTATATTGAATGTTTAGTTGAACAATCTCAGCACCAACACAAATCGTGGAAGTGAAGATGTCAGTGTGTACGGAAAATGGGGAAATCATTGCATCCCATGAATATAAGTCCTCACATGTTATGATCTGTGGATTGAATTTCCCGGTGAAGCTCGTCATACTCCCTCTAGTGGAATTTGATGAAATTCTTGGCATGGATTGGCTTTCCTTATATAGAGCCAACATAAATTTTCGGGAGAGGGAAATCACTCTCCATATAGAGAATCGACCCCCTGATTATTTACAAGTGTAAGGAGGAAGATGAATCTCTTTTAGATCCATCATCTCAAGCATGGATATTACTGCCCCATGATAACACTTATCTGGCTCAGATGATTTATTCCAAGGAAGAAACCATCCTTGAAGAAATGCCTATTTTGAGGGAATTCGCGGAAGTGTTTCCTGAGGAACTGCCTTGTCTTCCTCCTAGAAGAGATGTTGAATTCTTAATTGAACTTATACCTGGGGCATTACCAATACTAAGACTCCATATAGAATGGCTGTTGTAGAGATTGAAGAGCTGAAGAAAGAACTATAGGGGAATCTGGATAAAGGGTTAATACGCCCAAGTGCTTCACCATGGGGTGCACCAGTCCTCTTCGTCAAGAAGAAGGATGGGTCAATGCGCCTTTGCATATATTATCATGAACTTAACAAAATCACGATAAAGAAAAAGTATCCTCTTCCACGAATTGATGACTTGTTTGATCAGCTGTGTGGAGCACAATACTTCTCCAAGGTGGACTTGCGGTCGGGATATTATCAAGTAAGGGTGAAGAAGTAAGATATCCCCAAGACTGCTTTTCGCACAAGATACGAGCACTATGAATTCAAAGTAATGCCTTTCGGAATCACTAATGCTCCAGTAATCTTCATGGAATTAATGAATAGAATCTTTAGAGATTACCTCGACAAATTTTTGCTAGTCTTTATAGATGATATTATAATATACTCTAAAACCAAGGAGGATCATGAGGAGCATTTAATAACTGTACAAGAGACTTTGTGCAAGGAGAAGCTCTATGCAAAGTACAACAAGTGTGATTTATAGTTAAAGGAGGTCTAATTCTTGGGCCATATCATCACAAGCAATGGGATATCTGTGGATCCCTCCAAAACAGATGCAATTGAGGGATGCCTGAGGCCAACATCGGTAACAGATATCTATATCTTCTTGGTGTTTACTGGATATTATCGAAGATTTGTGAGGAATTTCTCACGATTGTCCAACCTTCTTTACCAAGATAACTCGGAAGGGAGTAAAGTTTATATGGAGTGATCAATGTGAAGAAAGAATCATGGAGTTGAAAATGAGGCTTATCACTACGCTCAGGCTAACATTACCCACAGGTGGGGAATTTTTTTTGTATTCAGTGATGCTTCGAAGAAAGTCTTTGGTTGTGTTCTGATGCAAAATGATAAAGTGATATCCTATGCCTCAAGGCTATTGAAAATCCATGAGCGAAACAATCCAACACATTATATGTAGATGGAAACCGTGATATTTGCCTTGAAAATATGGTGGCATTTTCTCTATGGGGAGAAATGTGAGCTATATACTGACAACAAGAGTCTTAAATATATATTCACACAGAAAGAGATTATTATGTGCCAGAGAATACGGATAGAGCTCCTCAAATATTATGACTATTCAATACATTACCACCCTGGGAAAGCGAATAAGGTGGCAGATACCCTAAGTAGAAAGGACCCAGCGATTCTATCAATGATGAGAATTGATGAGGATCCAATATTCTTAGACTTGATGAAGATGGACATGGGAATCATAATGAAGGAAACATCATCAATATTTTCACAAATGATTGCTCAGCCGTCTCTTTTGGAATGGTTAAATGATGCTCAAAAGGATGATGTGGTAATTCAGGAAAAAGTAGAAGCTATCAAACAAGGTAAATCCTCGGAGTTTTATGTTAATGAAGAAGGAATTGTGCAATTTGGGAAAAGACTATGTGTTCCATCAAGTCCGGAGTAGAAGAAGGATCTTTTGGATGATGCACATAGTTCAAATTTTTCTATTCACCCAAGGAGCTCAAAGATGTACTGAAATCTCTGTGAAAACATTTGTTGGGATAATATGAAGAAGGATATCGCTGAATATACATCAAAGTGACTAGTGTGTTAGCATGTGAAGGAAGAGAGGCAGAAGTCTAAGGGGATGATGTGACCATTGCCCATACCAGAATAGGAATGGGGGAACATCACCATGGACTTTGTCACCGGACTTCAAAGGACATCCAAAGGAAACAATGCAATCTGGGTTTTGTGGATCATCTTACAAAGACTGCACACTTCATTTCTACTCAGGAGGATTTCTATTTGGATCAACTGGCGCAGATATATATCAGGGAATTGGTAAGGTTGCATGGATTACCACTATCTATTGTGTCTGACCAAGATCCAAGATTAACCTATAAGTTTTTGAAGAGTCTTCAATATGCTCTGAATACTAAACTGAAATTCAGTACGGCCTATCATCCTCAAACTGATGGCCAATCTGAGCGGACTATCCAAACACATGAGGACATTTTGAGAGCATTCTCAGTGGAGATTAAATGAGGATGGGATCAACATCATCCTCCTGTTTAGTTCACTTATAATAACAGTTTCCACTCAAGTATCCAAATGGCACCATATGAAGCCCTTAATGGGAAAAGGTGTAGAACACCTGCGTGTAGGGATGAGGTCGGTGATCATAATATGCTTGTACCAGAAATGGTCGATGAAATGGTGGAGAAGGTGAAAACCATTCAGCAGCACATCAATGTAGACCAGAGTCGACAGAAGAGTTATATAGATAACCGTCGACGAGACCTTGAGATTAATGTTGGAGACATGGTGTTTCTACACATATCTCCATGGAAGAAGGTCATGAAGTTTGGAAAGAAAGGGAAGTTAAGTCCAAGGTACATCGGCCCCTATGAGATTCTTGATCATATCGGGGAAATGACCTATCAACTAGCACTTCCACCTACCATGGCCAAAGTACATGATGAATTTCATGTATCCCTCTTACGGAAGTACATACTAGACCCTTCACATGTACCCTCTTCTGAGGTGGTACAATTGGAAGATGATCATTCTTATGAGAAGCAACCAATGAAGATCGTAGATCGTAGAGAAAAATTTCTACAAAATAATACATTGCCCCTCTTCAAGGAGTTGTGGAGAGACCCCAATTTTGAAAAAGGGACTTGGGAATCAAAGGAAATGATGAACCTGAGTTACCCACATCTGTTTTAGTGTGGGAAAAGGAAAATTTTGAGGGTGAAATTTCTTAAGGGGGGAATATTGTAACGACCCAGAGTTTCATTAATGGAAAATCCCTCTTGATCTAGTTAAATGTATCGATATGTAAAATTTTTATATAAGATGTCAACTTATTTGGTTTTATGTTAAGAATCATGACTATTTCTTTTATAGTTGTTGAAAAGTGATCCCATGATTAGTATAAATATTGGGCTTTAACAATTCCAATTTACTCAAACAAAAGAAGCGATGGCCTCATTCAGTAGAAGTGCTCGATACGAAGCCCAATTATCGGAGCTCAGAAAAGAGGTGGTGTCCTTGAGCTTCATTCTTGACCAATCCCAAGTTGAGCTTCATCATGTCAAGCTCGAACAAGACTGTCTATGGGAAAAGTGGAAGTTGATAGAGATTACCACTCAAGCGATGTTATCTGAGCCACCCCAAGAGTCTGTCACCATCGCACACCTTAACCTTTGGACTTATGTGGCTTTTTTAAGGGGTTATTTAACAAATCGTTAGTACTATGTTCATGTATATTATTTTTGTATATAATAATTATGATACCTCCTTGTAATTTTTTTGATACATTGTAAATAGTTTTTAAAGTACAAATAGTGTTTTATGTTATTATTTAATTAAAATTATATTTTTTTAAATTAAGGGATTATTGAATTAAATAATATTTTAATAAAGTATTATTATTATTATTATTAAATTATTTCTTATTAAATATATATGATCTCATAATTTTATGAATGCAATTATAATTTTTATTTAAGGTTTGAAATCCATTTCTGACAAAAGCCGTGAATTTTCGATAAATGATGGTGTTTATTTTAAAAGTGAAAATTAACATATTTAGAAAATTATTTAGGTAAAATAAATGTTATTACTGGAATCAAGATTTCGAAATTATCCAATGGTTAATTTTTCATAATTTTCTGAGACAGTCAAATTTTTGGGTAAAAATTAAATACCTTTTAAATATATAATGTGTTTTATGACATCATAATGACCCAATAGTGATGTAATAAAATAATATAATCTTTCTGTTCGGACAATATAAGATTTAACATTAAAATAATGTGATTTTGGGTTTGTTTGACTTTCTTTTAAAAGCATTAATGGACCCCACAAGACTTATTAAACACCTTGTCTTTTTAAATTGTTTTCCATGGGAGTGTGACTCACCTCCACATAAGCAACCCTATTATTTTAAGAATTTCAGACTTTGTCCTTTTCAAATATTGTCTTCCTCTTCCTTTTTCCAAAAACCATGGGAAAAAACCATGGTATGATTTGTGGTTTGGATTAATTTGTTGTACGGGGACCTAAACCTAAATAGTAATGAATTCCCTCACCTTTCCTATATAAACCCACCCAATCTCCCACTTCCTCCTCACTCAAAGCATATGGAGTTTGTCAAACCTCTGACCTACTCTCTCTAGGATCGTCCCAAGGTGCCCAGAGATCCCAATAAGCCTCTCACAAGCCTCTCTCTAGCCTTTGGAAGCACACTTCCAAGTAAGGTTTTTTTCATTCTTTCTCATTTTTTGTCCAATTTTCTTTAAGTTGTTTTTCATTTTTAATTTCATTTATTAATGTTGGGGTATGGTTTTTCACCTCCATCATACTTCCCTATTTTTGTTTGAATGATGGGAGACCCCTTTCTCTCCCATTTAATTCTTCCCATGTACACCCGTTACTATGCCGAAATTCCAAAAGGAACTTCTCTCTCCTCATTTACATTCAAGAAATACTTTTGTGTCATGAATCTAAATTCCATTAAAATTCTTCGGACATGCATCTATATAGACTCCTTACTGTCCATTACTTGTAAATATGATGAGGAACCACTTTCTCTCTTATCAACCTTTTTTATGAATTCTTATGTCACACCGTTACGTTGTTGGAATCGCACCAATTTTCTAATCCAATGCCATTGTGTAATGAATACCTTCCCCATTTCTCCATCAAGGGTATTCACCTTTATGAAAATTTAATTATTGATTATAAAGTATCATGTATGAATTCCACATTCCTTTATCATAGAATAAATGATTATGTTTAATGAATCCATGTTTTATGATCCATGTGGCACACTTATGCATGAAATGAAATGTTTAAGAATGGTGTGCCCTTATAGCGCTCCAATGCATTGGGTAAAGTATAGTACCATGATACGTCATGTGAAATGAGTGTTTACTCCTGATAATTAAAGTGCAACAAGGGTTTACTCATGCTTCATGTGTAATTAGGATTTACTCATGCTCTTTGTTAAATGGGCCTTGGCTCATGATAATTCCATGTTAAGTGTTGTTGCCACATTTCCATGTTATGATTATAATTATTTATCATGCCTTTATGTTAATTTTTCTCTTGTGATCTATTGATATGCCTAATTTCTAACATGTGTTGTACTAATCATGTTATTCCACATGTATTCCCTTACTGGGCTTTATATCTCACCCTTTTATTATGCGTGTCCTCAGGTTATCCCCTGCAATGCTAAGTACGAGGGAATGTAGTGGTCATGTAAAGGAAGTTTTGAATAAAGATGTTGTATTTCATGTTCTATGTTTTTATGTAATGATATTATGCCCAAAATACACTAAACCTTTTGATCATCCAGGTTGTATCAAGTGAATGGTTTATGTATTAAATCATGTTTATGTTTTTTTTAAAAAGCATGGTTGTCATAAAAGCACAAGCCTATAATCTGTCTTACATGTTTTTTAGATGGTATTTTGATATTTCAATTTGTCATTTTTATATAGGGGACACATAGCATAGGATATATCCCTAGGATACATTATTGAATAGATTGAATAATTTATAAATGTAAATGAATATAATTGAAAACTGTAGGATTGTTTTCTTTTGAGTACATCCGAGATTATTGCTTCATTTATGAATATTACATGCTATATATATTCACTGACAATTAGGAACAGATATTTTGGGGGTTGCCTTCTGGGATTCATCTGACACCCTGTTTGGATCATGATTTTCAACCAAAATAAATTATATGATTTCATGTACATATAAGGGAAATCACCCTTCTTCATTAGGTACTTGATTTATGTTAGAGCTTGAGAGCATGAGACCAAGATGATGCTTGTGATTCTGTTGGGATTTACTATTTTTTGTACATTGGTTTTAGTATACTATTTCCGGCATTGTAACATTTTTTCTACATTCATAGATACATGTGACATTCATCATTTATTCATATATATATATATTGAAATTATTTTTACTACTAGTATTCCATTGTTTACATCTGTTGTTTAGTTTTACTGCTTTAACTATTGTTTACTATTTGTTCTGTTGTGGTAATATTCCAATGAGGGCATAGATTCCAAACTATCACACCCAAGGCACTCGCTCATAGTCGGTAGCCTTTGACATTCAGGAAAATGCGCTTGAGGCCATGTGACCAACTGGGTATGGGCTGCCTTTTGGAATAGTTTCCCCACTATCACACCCAATGCTCTCGCTGCTAGTTAGTAGTCTAAGGTGTTCAGGGAAATGTACTTGAGGCCATGTGACCAACCGGTTACATGGATCCTTTGGCAGCACCAGGTATCGGGACATTAAAAGATGTAAATAAAAAGAAATTATCCTAGTGAAAACTAAAATAGTAAAAGTAATTTAACATTCAGGGAATAAGAATGGAATGTTAAAAACATGATTCTATTTTATCTCTATAGGAGTGGGTCGACTCTAAATGACATACAATCCATTATATTTCTATTTTTGGAGGAACACAGGTTTAATGTGAATTCCCATTGTTGAATTATTGTGGGTATTTATAAAAATGAAACTCCCATATTATTATAAAAGGGCACATTGGCACCTGACCATATAACATCACATAATCCATTAATATGGACCTAAAACTACCAACATCTCCCCCAAAAATACTTAATAACATTATATATCTACTTTTATTGGACAACGTGAAGCCCTGGGGTCCTTATTAAGAGATCTAAATGACATTTTTCTTAGAAAAGGTTTTTTTCAACACTAAGAACATTTTTTTCTTATTCTTTTACCACATTAACTCATTCCATAATCATTAAAATATAATAAAATTTGTATATACCATATAAAGTAATGTTATTATTTTTATGTAAAACCATATATCCATCTCCTCTTCCATCTAATGAGAAACATACCATTTATTTGGTGTATGTTATATAACTGTGTCGTGAACCGATGTAATTCATTTTCCATCACCACCTCTCACAACTATATAAAATGATGGATTAAATTAATATATGTAATATTTATCAAATATTTATACTTTTTAAATAGTTGGTTATTATTTACCTTTCATTCATTCAATCAATCTAAAAATGAAAGCAGCGTTCACTTATATATATAACCTTTGATATCCATGAATGTAGTAACTCTTTCTCTTATCTCATACTTTTTTAGACAATTCTAAATACATCTATAATGACTATATATATGATAATTATATAATTTTTAACATTCTTGAGATTATATAAACACGATAAAGGTAAAATTATTAATACTACCATACCAAAATAAATATGAAAAATAAAGCTATTATTACCTTAAAAAGTGATTCTTATAATGAATTGTTAATAAATTTGTGATAAATACTATAAATAAATATTATATTGTATGATACATATTATTATGTATCTGTGATAGATTTATAATACGTATATATTTATAATACATGTGTTTTGAAAAAGTATGATGGATTGTATACTTGAGGTAAGGTTTCATTTCATAATCTCATCAGTATTCAAGATTGTTTATGTTAAAGTATATATTCTGGGAATAATTATATATTCCTAATATAAACCAAATATAATTTATTCTCTAATTTTTAATATAAATTACATGTTTTCCATAAAATTTGCACTCTTTAATAACACTTGATACTAAAATAATGTTTTATGTAAAATAAAGTTATTTTCTCTCTTCATTTGAAAATATATTCTCTTATATGTCCATGTTTTCATAAAATGTATGTACTATTCTACAATGATTGACACAATAATTTTTACCTTTATTTATTTTTAAAATATTTTTAATGAAATATTATATTCCTTTTATGAATGAATCACTTTTTTGAAAATTTTATGAAAATTTTAATGTATTTTTTTTATATGATCGACACAAACAGAATTTCCTGCCACCCTAACTGTTCATTCCATTGAATATTACTTTACAAGATTAAATGATTATTAAGAATGAAAATATTGATCCCAAAATTATATTAAATTTTTTAAAATTATTTTTCAAAGTGAAAATGGTATTTCCATTAACAATGTTTCTATTAAAATTTTTATGGTACTTCTATTCATCACAATATAATTATTTTACTTATGCTCTAATAGGGATATGTTATAATGAACCCATCCATAATATTTCTCTAGATGGTTTATTATCAATTTTAATGGATATGTTCTATTTTTATTCCATTCTCCATATTAATCTAAATCATTTATGATAATGTTTATCGATTAGGGATAATATTAACATTTCTTATGATAGATTTTAAATATTAGTTTTTATAGTGATTATGTTTCACCACTTTCATATGTAGAATGCATCTAACATAGTAATTGAATCGTGGGGCCTGATATAGCCCCAAAATGTATCGGTAGGTCTCATGAGACAACATAACATGTGTATTTGGTCGAGGTCATACAAATTTTTTTAATTTTTCCTAGAAAAAAGGATTGATGGTTTGTTTATAATGTCTAATATTATGAATTCACTAACTATGAGATTTGTTATTGAGTTTCATGTGATTATTTGATTAGTTACATTATTAATAGATATGTTTCAATATCAAGTGGTAATTTATATGGATTTATTTTATTTTTATGTATTTATATTATAGTATTCATTATGACCATGTTGTTTATGAAATGGATGGTGTTTTCAGTTATTTTAGTATTAATATTGATTACAATGTATCTATCCATGATAGCTTTTTATATTCAAAAAACATTAAAAAGCATAGTATATCACCCCTTTCATATGTTTCCTTCCACAAGGATTCTAGAAAATGTATTATAATATAGATTATTGGATATTATAAAGGGAATAGTGGTGTTCTTAAACAAGATATTCTGATGAATTTGATGTTTTAAACTATAATGTGATATTCAAGTATGTTTCTAGTGTCTAATATTTCTATACTATTCGGTCCATTAGGATGTCATCACTTATGTATGGATAAAATGTTATAATGTAACCACTGACTCTAGGCTATGAGATTCGTGGTCATTATATTGGGCCTCTAGAAATTTGTATCTATGTGATAAATAAGATGTGTTTCATCTCTAGTGTGAGTTAACAAAATATTATTTATTTCACTATATGATGTTTGAATCCATTTAGTGTATATATCATTTTCTTTCCTTATATTCCATCAAAATATTTTTTTGATTTTGTATTAATTTATAATGGTCACAATTTGATTCTTGAGTTTTATAATAGAATTATTTGATAGGGGTGTAAAAATCACATGATTTTTTAAGTTTTTATTTCAGAATGGATTGAATTATTTTCATGACCTTGATTGGGTCACATCTCTATTTCTATATCAACCTGAATAATTTTTATGTTTCAATTTTAATAAATTTTTGAATGGAGAACATATTCAATATATCTATAATAATTATGTCTTCATACCATGGTTATATCATGAATATGTGACTTAACAAATCACAAATTTTATTTTAGAAACTAATGATGATATATTACACTATAATGAGAAAACATTTCTAGAATAGAATGATATAGAGACATGTGATTGAATCTTTTACAATGATATGTAATTTTATGGGTGTTTATTTTGTTTGTTAAAATAATAATGCATAAAATTTATTAAAGAATTAATGGGTATAAATGTAGGGTTATATTTTTTTTTGTCAAAAAATCACAAAAATGACCTTAGTAAAAGTTGTTATATAATAAAGGATATTCTGAAATAGTTATGTCTTTCTTATGACAATATATCAATATTAAAATTTTAATTTCTTTTTTACATTTGAGCATAATTTTTTTTTAAAAAAATTTTGTGGTTGAATATCTATATATATTTTTGTGGGACATATATCAAAAATAGGGAAATATCTCTTGAACTAAAATTATGGCCTCATTATAAATTAATGAATATAAAGATTCATCTATCCAAATTAATGCATATTATAATGACCATGTATTATCAATACAATATTACAACATTTATTTCAAAAATTCCATGAGATACAACCCAAATGGTTGAGTTTTAGTGTATTAGGAATACTAGATACTTTTTTGTATATGAAATAATGAATAATTTCTATAGTAACCATGTTATGACTATAAAAAATATAATTATTTAAGTATTTTTACTTTTATAATATCCAAATGTTTATTATATTCAAGGTAATATCATTTATTTTGGTTTAGATATTTCATATTTGACTAACTTTCTATATTATTGGAAATAATATAATGATGACATGTATAATTCATGTGAATATAGTTTAACGCTTCATAGTATAACATTTTAATATTCTCCTGGAGGTATATTATTTGTTAATTATTTCATATGATCAAAGTCAGGGTTGATAAATTCATGGTTTGAATGGCTTAATGGTTGAATGACCATTAGTCATATATTATAACTCATGAGTAAATGAATGTATTCTCAGGGATTTTTCTAGAACATTTTATACTAAAACCACTAATAAGGTATGATTAATGGATAATGTTAAATATTCGTGGCTACTTTTCTCTATGTTCCAATGTTCTCTTCCTCTAACAGAAGTAGTTTTCATGAGGAAGGTGCATTTTTTTGGTTATGAGAGAGACCTTCTTAAATATAATGTGATTCATTCCAACCCATGGATAATCCATAGAGAATGTAGTTTAAGGTATATTATTGAGGGATCATTATCAATATTGATGAAAATTTTATACTATATTGATTAATGATTTACGTTACATGTTTATATGTTATTAATATTTATATGTTATTCATGTTTTTATATTATGGTATCGGGTTTCATTCATGGTCTTCTTGGAATATTAGTTTTTTTACGGCCTATATTAACTATAATTATATCCATAGAAACCCAATATTTGTTTCAAATCCTTACCATTTTACAGTATTATTGAAATAATGTCGAATAATTGATAATAGAGTATCACATGATATAAATGATATAAAATATTTCATTAGCACAGTGGATTTAATATTTGGTCAGGCTGATCAGTGTAGATTACACTTACACAATGTATATCATAACCAAGGATTTTCAATGCACCTTATTAATGGTATGTGAGAAATTTTGTTATATGTTTAAACTCATTTTTACTATGTTCTTATAAAACCTATTTTATTCATACATAAATACCACTCTTTACAAGATAATCCTATATATGTTCTCAGTGATCACATTATACCTTACAAGAGCTATACAAAATGTCGTGATATTTTAAATTTTTTAGATATCAATATAATTGAAGGCATTGTTCATGATTATTCCTACTTGGATACCTAACATAGACTATGATCACTAATGTATGGATTTAATCATATGAGTGGCACAAAATATGGAGTTAATCTTACATTTAATCTTATTTAACGTCATGGAACACATTCCAGTGGTATTTATATTATGTAGACATTGGGCATGTGCTAATATCCTTAAATAACATCCCATCTAATATATAAATACTACAAAAGTGAGATTAATCTCATCTAGAATATCGATTCACACTACGACTTCTAATATATTAAATTATTATCATATGATTATCATATATGGGTTTAATCCCACATGAACTACATTATCAGTATTATATTACAATTGATATATCACAGTGGTTCCATTACTAAAGCCTTTGAATATGATATATGAAGAAAAATATGATTTTATTAATTTGTAATTATATAATAGAATAAAATGTCCTATAAAATTTTTATAAATCATATTAAAAAAAATTATGTTTGGTAAATAATTTACGAAAATAAAAATTATTTAATTAAGTATAAAATGTTTACAAAAGAATAAATAATTTTTTATAAAACATATATTAGTATTGTATCCATAATAATTATTAACATTAAAATAAAATTTCAGATGATGTATCATGAATTTAAATTTAAAAATAAATTTGATACACGTAACTTATAAGTGTAATTTATTAGATTTTTATGTGTTAAAAAATAAGGAAAAATATAATACGGATTTTTAAGAATTTATCATGAGTTTTATTCGGAAATTTTCAATTTAAAGGTGGGTTATTTATGAATTTTTTTGAAATATATCAAAATTTATCTTGATAATTGGGAAGATTATTTCTTAAATAAAATTTTATACATTATATTTAGGTTTCATAAATTATTTACATAATATAATTAAAATATAAATTTTTTACATATAATATGAAATATAAATTTAAAATAAGTTCCATATAATTAGTAATATGATGGATTTAATATAGAATTATTATGTTTATTTTTATTATGTAATTAAAATAATGTTTGATTGTTTATAAAATATTTAGAGTTAATTATTAAATTTTTTTGTAATTTTTTATCTACTGATTAATCATATAAATTAGCTATTTTTTTAGATTATTCATCACTACATTCATTATTATGATTTTTATTATTATTACTTGAGTTCTCTAGAGTTTTTTCTTTTTAAAACATTTGATGTTATCAGGGATATATCAAATTAGTTACATGGTAGACATGATAATTGATTTAGTTTAATTATTCCTTAATTATGATACTTATTGGGTGATATGCTTAAATTAAGATGTAATTTATAGATTATACATATTAGGTGTTAGAATCCACACTGGATGAAACTATCTTTTGAGTAAATTGTCTTTATTTTGAGAGACATTGAATCAGACTTCAAAAGGATTTGTAGGAATAATAATTGTTTAGAAAAGTGTTTGTTGGTTATCTCTCCCTCCAAACATACTATTTATGATATTATTGATGTCATATGATTTCATGAATTTCTAAGAAAATTAATCTGGTAACAGATGTCTGAGATTCATTTTGATAAGATTGTGAAGAGCTCACTTTTAATTTGGTTAAGTAGATACGAGTTGTTTAAATGGTAATATATTAATAGGATTTGAATGTATTGACTAGGTTGAGTGTATAGATCACCAATCTAATTTATTAAAAGAATTCACACATATAAAAGGAATAACACTAGATAAGATGATGACAATTAAATATCTATCAAAAAATTAATTGTTATATTCATTCCAAATCATTACTTACCAGCACCTATAAAATCTAAATTCATAGGTCACGCCATTGATGGATTCACCTAGATTGTCATTAGTAATTAATGAAATTAATCTATATAACTAATAGTATTTTTTTCCATTAATGATATTTTAAATGGGTTACACATATCTAGGAGATCATAATCAGATTAGGTTTTTGGATGAATATATTTGTGTTTAACAAACTGATTATTTTGAAAAAATTAGTCCTGATGAAAATTCCATGAGTTATATTTGATATGATTGGTATGATTCCCTTCCTGAATAATTGTATGGTGAGAAAATAAACATGGTGGAATAATTTATTATTTAAATATGGATCAAGGGCTATAAATAGATATTGAAAATTTTTCACAGGGCCATCATCTCATTAGGGGAACACATAAGAAACGTTTTGATTAAACTCATAGAAAACATGATGCTTAAACTACAAAAATTACAATTTTAAATAATTGATATCATAAATATAAAACTGAACACTTATATTATTTTTAATTTTGGATAATATTAACATAATAAAATTCTAAAAAATATATAAAACAAATGATAATTTACTATGGAAAGAAAATTATACATTTCTGATTAATTACTTCCTATATAGCCAAATGTTGATAATGTTTAAGGTCTATTTATAAACATGTGTGGAGAATATAATGATTCAATCATGTTTTATTAATTAGTATTTTTAATTGGAAATTCATTCAATTTTAATCATTTAATTTTTTTTAATGTTTGATTAAATATTGAAATTGATATAAATTTTTCTCAATGCATTGAAAAAGGATAAACTAGGGCATGTGATGTAATAGTTATAGTGTATTATTGATTTCACAAGTTGTAAATTGAATAAACATGAAGATGAAAATTATGTTATAAAGTATAATGATGATTCATTGAAATCTATATCATTAAATCCTATAGTTTTTAGGAAGGATGAGTAATGATTCAATATGATATAATTATTGGAAATTTCTTAAGGTATTTGTGAAAATATATGGAATGTCTATTTTATGTAATATGTCTATATAAATAAATTACTTGATTTAAAATTATATATGATATATAATATATAAATTTACACTATTTTATGTATATCAACGTCCAATATCATGGTAAATATTGTTTGTGCTTCTAGTTTGTATTAAAATTATGAAGAAAAGAGTTGATATATAATAGTCTTAATGGTAATGAAATATATCACCCTAATATGGACTAAAATATAAAATTTTTATATTCATATTATTTATCACACATGATAAGTGATTTTGATGTTATATAAATGATTTTCGATTCATCAAATTTAATAAAATTTTATAAAATGAGAGAATTATAAAAACAACTTTGATCAATTATAGAAGAGTTCTTCCATGACTGTTTTATCTAAATATAGGATTTTATAATATAAAATAAATGATCTTTTTTAATGAATGATGTATTATATTCAAAATACTATATAAAAAATATATATTAACAATTAAGATAGACAAATATTTTTTGGAAACATTTTCCAATAAAAGAATGTTTTTTATTTCCAAAAAATGTGTATTTATATATTAGTTAGATATTATTATTAAAATATATCTTCATAGAGTCTACAAGAATTATTTTAGGAAATTATTATGTCAAATATCAAAAAATAAAAGATGATTCCTTTTCAAGATCAATATCTATGTCATTTTATATCATAAAAGATTTTAATAATTTATTTTCTATAATATTAATCTAAAGAGTCACATTACATAACAAAATATTTCATAGAAAATATTTTATGTAAAGGATTCTAAAACAAATGTAGATGGAAATTTTAAGGGTTTTATTAGAAAATTTAATTTATTAACAATGTAAACAATTTGTGTCATGATGTTATGAAGTTTCAATATATTACTAGAGTTGATCATTTTCAACAAAATTATTAAATATTTTCCTTAGTTGGCCCGGTTTACATCATATAGGCAACACATTATAGAGTGTTGTCATATTTTTATATAATATTTCCATATAGTTATGTTGTAGGAATGTAATAGATATGTAAAGATATTTAAAAGACTCTTATAGTGCATGAAAATAAGGTTGACCTGGTAGTATATCATATGTGATATATTAGAAAATATTTTATATTAGTTTTTTAAATTTATTATTAACAGTGTTTAGGAATATTAAATGTATCATTTTAAAAAGAAGTAAATCTTCACTTTAAAATTCCTTCAAATTTGTTGTCTATATATATATGTATATATATATTTATATATATCATTATGTTTAATAATAATTGACCTCTAAAATTATGATAGATTGATATTTCTAATTGATAATCATGATGGTGTATGAAATGTTGGGAAAAAATGATAATGATAGGATGGAGAATATTCCTATATCAATATATATAATATACTCATGTTGGAAAAAATGTGGATGTGATAGACCAATAAATTATTTACCACATTAAATTTCATACATTATTGAATTAGTATAATATGTGTTCACTAATTATATATGGAGACCCCATTTTTAATGGTTAAAAATATATATATGACTTTTAACTTCAAAAAATATATTTTTAATATTTAATATGTTAGGATTAGCTAATTAGGGTATGTTTTAATATGTTGTGGATCATGTCATTTGTTGGAGGTTAAATATGATAGGATTTCACCTCTCATATGATTAGTAAGATACAGAGTTCCTCTATTGAGATTCATTTAGGATGTATAAAAAATTCATAAATAGTACACATGATCTTCGTTTGGTTTTATGTGAGGTGAATGTGATTTGTTCATCCATATAAGTTATTGATGTGTTTTGTATTCATCAACTTTGTTATTATATACTTATAGAATAAATAATGTATGAGTATCTATATTGGATTACCATTATAGATGTCCAATTTTTTATATAATTGAGTGATTCATCACCTGAATATTCATAATTCATATGATGTAGTTAGTTGATTTATTTATAGAGATATTTGTGTTTGGTGGAAATCATTCTAGATCTATTTGTAATGTAAGTATCCATAATGCATTTCTATAGGGCAATATATTCTTTCAATTTTGAATATGGAGACTCATTTGTTATCAAATATAAAAATTTCCATGAGCTCCCTCTCTTTGGTTGAAATAATGGGGATTTAAATTTACTCATATAGATTATTTAATGGATTTGGTAGTTGATCAAAAGTTGTTTTTATGTGTATGTTCATAGTATTATATATGATCTACATTGTGGAAAATTATATGATAGCCTTCCAAAAGTGTTTTATAAGATATTTAATTTTTTCCAATGCTAAAAAGTTCTTATGGGGTCCCTATCTATGGTTGAAATAATGGGGATTTAGTTTTACTCATCCATATTATTTAATGGACTTTCGAGTAGATTAAAATTATTTTTTGAGGTGTATTTTCATTGTATTAGATATGATCTACATTATGGAAAATTTTATTACAGATTTCCATAAGTGATTGATATGATATTTAAAAGGTTCTTTGGATATGGCCTTATAAGACTTTTTTTATGATATTAGTTAAATTGAAATGGTGATAATCCTATACACCTTTAGTATAGGTGGGATATTGAAAAAGATAGGACCTAAAGCCTAATATATATATATATATGATTTATGGTAATCCTATTTTATAATGTATGATATGAGGACCTTGTAATGGAATATATAAACATCCATATTTCATGTAAAGTAATATTGTTCAATATCATATATAGATGTTATAGTGAACAACCTTGTCATATCATTGAAATAATATAATAATAATATAGACACTACCTTTAAATAATATATATTTTAAGAAAGCTAATATTTGAATTTTCCACTTACTAGATATTATTTGTTTAATATTCTTATTATCATACACATTGGAGATTTGGAGATATATTATTGATTGCAATGTTGAATAAACATTATTCATAAATTTTAATGCCTATGTAAATGCATGTGCATTCTGGGTGTATACGTGAGGGTTTTAAAGGATAAAACTATTATGGGGTTTCTTTTTGATTGAGTTTGAAAGTAATTTTTTATTTATTCATTTTATATATTTTCCCATCCCCTTTCATGGTTATCTATCATGTGGAATTATAATGTCACTGAAGATGAGAGGTATTTCTTGAGCATCAATAAATTCATGTTATCCCTTGCATACACCATCTATATTGGATCATGATGGAAATCATTAATTGATAATGGTTGATAATGTTAAAATATGAATGCAATATACATTGATGGTTTATGGTACACATGTATAGGTTCATTATTTTATATACTAAATGGTTGTGTATTTCATTCAATATGTTCTTTGTATTTTATGATCTATATTGTTTTATATTATTAGAATAAGTGTTACTATTTAATAGGAAACCCGTAAAATATATGATATTAATAGAAACTATATAATTTATCATTTCCAAATTCATTATTAAACACTATATATCAAAATGATCCTGTCATTATATGGTATATCCTTGGGCCATTTAAAATTTATGTGTGAGAATAGAATCCAAATAATGGGTAATTAAATAAAAAGTGAGGACGTGATATAATTATTAATGGAAATATAAATGAGACGAATCAAAATTAGTCACCTCAAAATAAATAACAGTAGGAATTGTATCCTATGAACATGTTATAATAGAACCCTAAGAAAGTGTAACAATATAAATTTTTTTGTATATATCATTTGATTCTCACTACAATTAAAGCATAAAATATTTTTCTAGGATAACTATATTTAATCCATACATGGTATATCTTATCGTGAAATAATTACCCAATAAATTTTGTATCTATATAATTATATTCCAATAAGTTACATCATTACATATCATTCTTTTTTTATGAACATTGAATCATAAGTCAATCATCATGCATTAAGGTTTAATAAATTCGTATAAATAAAGTTTGTTAAATAGTGGTGTTGAAATTTTAATAAATTAATGAATTAAATTTATGACAATAATAAGATGGAACGTATCATATTCAACATTAATAGTCTTTGTAAATAAAAAGTAATGGACCATAGATCGTTCATTTTGAAGGGCATATTCCTTAAATGCATACACCAATGATGCATACATGTTTTAATGATATGGTATGACATAAATTACATACGTTGTACCATATTCCTTTTTTAGGGTGAGTTATAAAGAATTTCTTTAAAAGGATAATACTGGAGAGATATTAATTTGTTAACATTCATATATCTCTTCCACCTATGGTATTATTAACATATTGATAATAAATGCACATAAAATATATGTGAAATATCATAGAAATAAAAATTATTGTAACTAAATAGAATTCACTCATGTGTTATGGAACACATGCATAAATTAATTTAGTTAATCAATTTATATAAATCCTATATAAACAAGGCTATGCAGTGAGTATCAAGTGTGTAATCATTGTGTGATCTTCCAATTAATTTTCACATTCTCTAATCCCCCATTATTTTACTTATAATAACAAAACAATATCATGGGATTGGGGATAATAACTCCCATGTGATGGGTGATTATTCTTCGACCTAATCATGCACCCAATAAAAAGTACTATCTAGGTTAATTATAATATATCTTCAAAAAACACATGAATTAATAAACATTTGTTAGTGTTCATCAATATTTAAATAATCAAAACAATATTTATTTTATATGTACATAGTTTCAAATATCAGGTGTGGATGATAATGGAAAAATGGTATTCTATTTTTGTACTAGAATGAAGATGTGTAGTGAAATCCTATGTAACTCGATAGTTGTATCAAAGAAGGACCATGATAAGTGATTAATGAAATAATTTTTCAGATGTTGTTTCATATTCTACATAAAAAATCATGTATAATAGAATTTATATATTATAGGGTATATTTTAAATAGTGGTTTTCATGGTGATTAAGGATATAAGAATATGTGGGCCAAGTTGTATGACTTGATGGATTAATCTTACATGTAATTTTCTTTTAAGTTCAAATATCATCAAGGTCATAATAAAATGGTAGTACTATACTGTTGATACCACTTCAGGTGGCTTATTCGTATGAAAATCATTAAAATTTTTGTTTTAATATTATTTGGATGTGTATTGTTAGCCTTCATATACTATCCTAATTTTTATTATTATACTATCCTGATGTCAATTAGATTTACCTGGGTCATATCATATGTTAGGCATCACAATGTATTCTTATATATGTTCATGGCGGTCATAATTATTTATAAGTGTGGGGCCTATTGTATGTTCTCAATTATAGGGGGAAATATTAATCTTACATAGCAGAAAAAAACAATATTAATCTGATGCATTCCAAAGTTCACTGAGTAAAAAAATGATGATCCAAACAATAAATTCATCTTATATAGGTTGGTATATCATCTGAAATGGTCATGTGAAAAGATACATTATTCTTATAAGGTCATACAACTAGTTTATCTCTAGAAGGCCATGGTTATAGATCATTTGTATAATTTAATTCTATAACACCATTATATTTTAAAATAATAATATTTTATTCTATATAATTTGTGACATGAAACACCAAACTTAAGTAAACCACCAAATATATTTTATTAAATATAATATCTCGATAGATTACAGAACACACCATCCAATGTAGAATTTAATAATAATATATTATAACACAATAACCTATCCATTAAATTCAATGGTATAAATAGTACTATCTAAATTATATAAATTATGGTTATTTATTTATTAAAAATAAATTATTAATCATTTAAAAAATTTAATGTTTCTTGAAAAGGAGTGTTTATTTCAAAATAACTGTTTATTCTCACTTTGCACAAAAACATTAAAATTAATTTTTACCAATTTTAGAAAATATTATTGAAAAAATAATAAAAAAATCTACGCCATCATATCAAAATTATCTTAATATTGAATTTGGGTTTTCAATGAAATGTCACATTTTTCATGAATAGTGAAAATTTCAGAAATATAATTGAAACCTGAAATTCCATTTAAATTATTTATAAATTTAAATTATAGTTTTAATTGGATAAAAAGTAACATTATTTCAAATATATATGAATTTAGTACATTGGAATAATATTTATATTGAATTTTTTTATAAAAACATTGTAATCTTTTTAACATTTTCTCTTTAAAAACAAACTTTATTGTCATGTCTGTGGGATTGATTTTAAATAAAAATATTACACTTCTAGGAATTGAATGTTGAAAAATAAAATCCATATTTTGAATCATTATAATTTATAATACGTAATAAGGTCAACATAATGTTTGACCAAATGGATGTGTGAAAAAAATAAAACATAATTATCATGGTAAAGGTATAAATGAATTTATCAGGAGTTGAAATAAGAAGATAATTGTTAAAAATTTCCTCACAAGATTTACAACACCCTTCCATTTACATATATCCACATCTTATCTTCTATGTTCAATAATGTTCCATTTATTGTGGCTTTTGGAATGATAAAGATGAGTGTATGATTGAATCTTATCAACAAATAAGAGTGCCACTCAACTAACTTGTAAAACGACCCCCCCACTCCTCTCTTCATCACAAATTAAAACATATTTGGTTCAGAAAATCCCTACCCAAATCCATTCTATCACACCCAGACCATGATTTTTAATTTAATTTATTTTTTCTTATCTTTGGTTCTTTGGGATAAAGTTTGGATCCGGTTCTTGAGGAGAAATTTTGAGTTTATGAGGTTTGAGGTGTGTTTTGTCCTTGTACACAGTTTGAGGGGAAACCACATGTCTTTCTAAGCTTGATGGGGTTTTTAGTTTAGATTATTATTGAATAAGTTTCATAGAATATCTTTCACATGATTTGGACTAAACTGTGTGAGTCCAAAGAGAAACCACGAGGCTCTCATTTGTTGTCAAGGACAAGGTGCATGACTTATGCATTGTTAAAATAAACTATATGGAAAGAGTTCATGGAGGATATAAAATTTTATAGATCCATTTTTCTCAGTTGGATCATGGTTTCACAAATATAGAAACTATTCCTTTCATGTGTCCCCCATATTCAATAGTGTGTGCATGGTAGTCACACATTTTGGTAAACCGTGAGCCCAAAATGTTAGACCTGCAATAAATTTATTAAAACTCAAAATTCCATTTTCACCTCCTTATTTTTTAACCCCAATCCACTCCTCTCATCTCCCTCTCATTCGTGTGGCCAATTAAGATCCTTTGTTACTTAATATTATCCTCTTCTGTGGATTTCAGTTCATATCCTTCAATTTTCTGGTGGATTCCTCTTTTGGTAAAACATCTTACCATACGCCTTCCTTTAATTCCTTGGATTCATGGATTCTATATGATTTTCTATCTATTATCAAAACCGTAAAATCTTGTATTGATGTGTTTCTTGTGATAATTTGATTCTAGGGGTTGTGTATTGTCTCTTGATGACTGTTATTCCAAATCTGAGAATTTCATTGCATCTGCATGATGTTGTTGTAGGTGTTTCCATCCATATTTATTTAGAAACAGCATGTGCATTTATTTACTGAGGGTTTTCTGATTGTGATAATAATTTTTATAGTGTTATAGCATAATTTTTTTAGTTTTCATAATAGAATTTTGATGGAATTTATATTCCAAAGGGTCTCTAGGATTATTCTAATAAATAAATGTATCTAGGGTCCTTGTTGAAATGAAAATTTTCCTTCTTAGATTGAAATTGGGTTCTTTTAGTTATGTTTGACCTTGGTTATGTTTTGGGAATTTGGTTTTAATTAGGAATTGAGTTTGGTGTGTGGTTTGGTAGTTTAATGGAAATGTGTATAATAGTTTCAAGGCTATTTTTTGTTCTTGAATTGGAACATATAGAAATTTTTTGATGATTTAAACGTTCAATTGGGTGTGGGAACATCCATATGTGTTCAGGTTGGGCATATTGGTGGACTCACAAATGAGAATGGAATACTATAGAAAAAACCATTTGGGATGTGACATGATTATCTTGTCCGGTATTGGTTTGGGATTAGTTCTATTTATATTTAACAGTTTTTTAGTTATCCCTATATGTGGATTATGTTTATGTATTTATTGATATTCAGTTATTATTGGTTTTTGTTTCATTCTCTATTTTTGATATTTGATCATGTTGTTATTATGTTAAATCAATCCCATCATGATATCATTGATTCTATATGCAAGTCTACAGCTCAGGAGGATACAAAAAAATTGTTTTTGGAAAAGGATGTTCAAAGGAAAATGATCTTAGGGTTTGGTTGGGTTTTAATGGATGGTTTTGGTGTTTATGTTTGTTTTTTTGTAAAGAAGGGTATTTTGAAAAAATAATCTACAGTGAAATGGTTTTGTTATTGAAATGTAAATTGTGTTTCTGAGAGAGGATTTCTGTTTTGCATTCTGATTCCTAGTTTATGAGCCAAATGCTTTGTCTTGGGAAGTTATTTTTGGTTGTGTTTAAGTTGGATGTTGATTATGTTTTAAATATTTCCTTATTTTGATTATGCGGACCCCAATGGTCCTTGATGTTTTTAGTGAGCCACCTCTAGTTGTTGTACCTACCCATACCCCTAGGGTAGTTGCATAGTCAAGTTCATTTCAGTTGATTTCTATTTTCTGTGGAGATAGAGGTATGTTGGAGTATGTGGACTATCTATGTAGAGACCCGAAGCTAGACGTACATGGACATTACATTAATTTTGTGGAATACTTAGTACATAACAAAAACACACAAACAAGGATCGTAATAGTTTAGTGTCTTTGGAAACTCGGAACGTAATCTTCTAATCGTGGTAAAAGATCTTCAATATCTCCCATAAAGATCTTCCTTTTTTTTAAACCTAGAACCTTTCTTTATATCCTGGGGAAAAGAAAACATAAAAGGTTGAGCTCAAATGCTCAGTAAGGGTAAACAAAAGAAAAATCAATCACATCATATTCATAAGAACATAACTTTTGGAAATCTTAACCTGCAAAAGAGAGCATAATTTCATAACATGGGATAAATCATGGCAGTGAAATATAATAACAATAATCATAACATAAAACATGAAACTTTGTGGAATTCACACGTAATCATAGAGAATCATTTCTTGTTAGTCAAGACTCGTTGCCAAGACTATCTTAGTGGACAAAGTCCCTTTCTGAATCGAGTAACCCTCGTTTCAGTCCTGTTTCACTGAACCGGTATAACCTACCGTTCCAGCCCTGTCTATCTCATGAGATATAAAATCTTTACCCAATGCATTGGAGGGATATATAGGTCCCACCCATCTCATAATGAATCTTTTCTTATGTGTTCCACATAATCATAAATCATACATCATCGCATAACACATGTAATAAAAATGGGATTCTTGAAACATCATGACATCATAAAACAAATCATATAAGGTAAATGACTTCATAAAAATAATTCCCTCACAACATAATCAAATAAATGTATTAATAGGGATAAAAACATAACCCTTTATTATCTTAGATGGAAAATAATTTTGATAAAACACTTGAACTCCATTCTTGAGGAAAATATACTTTCTTCTTCAAAAACACTTTTCTTTTCTTAACATGTCATAAAATTATAAACTAAAATAAGTTGATCAAAAATAAACTTTAAAACTTGTAAATGAAGCTTCTTGGAAATAATGTTTTAAAAATACATTCATGCCGTATAAGTTAAAAAAAACATTCTTCGTACTTTTGTCGGAAAAGTCAAAAAGTACCTCGTACGAAAAAACTACAAATGATTCCTTTCATATTCTTTACTAAAAATTCACCGAAGGGTAAAATTGGATTTAAAAAATTTTAGGTGGATGGAAATAATTTTACATATTTATGAAACATGGATGTGGATGATAATATACACCCCAGTAAATACTTACGAATAAACAATCTCGGATAAAAATGAGATTGTGATATTTCCGTTACCTTAGGCCCGATTTGCTTTGTACGTGTCCGAAGCTCCTGTATAATGGTTTAAATAATTTTATTGACTTATTCCAGAATCATACATATTGATATGATATCATATATGGTCATATTCTTAGCTTCTTGTTAGTAATATTTCATTGTTACTTGTTACTCGGGTTTTTATTGCCTTTTGTTCTTATGTGTGTTTTGCCGAATACATTCTTATTCTTCTTTTAAAGTTATAGATAATTTATATCCAGAATGGTATTAGTGTAAAATATATCATATTTATTCATTCAATTCATTTATATAATTACTATGTAATGATGATCATGTAGAACGAGTTGCATCACATTGTGGAGACGGTATTCCGTACGTACGCACGAGTGATGATATCGTTCCTATGATCGTGGAACTGTATTGGAGTATATATATATTATTTCAGTATCAATATTACTTTACAATAATCATAAATAGTTACTCATTACACCATTATACCCATCCTTGTAATGTGATGGTGGAAAAATAGATTACACCACGGCGTGGAGACGGTATTCCGTACGTACACACGCGCGGTGATTTAATTTTTCCGTAGGATGGATAGAAGGTGAATTAGGGTTGTTTCATATTTATAATAACATATCAGTATGTATGTAATACTTATGTTATTACTTCATCATGAAACTACTAAAGAAGAAGAACTTGAAGAAGAATGAAATTGAAAAGATCGGTAATGGATATTACCTCTTCTTTGGAACGCCCCTTTGAATCCTCCACTTAGGGAACTATGATTGGTCTTTGAAGAAGACCAGGAACTCTAGGATTATTCTATGGAAGTGGAGAGGAGAAAATGGCAGGGGTTGGCCGAACTTGAGTGCTCAATTTGGTGTGAGGAGGAGGGGGAGGAGGTTCCCTTTTATAAGGGAGGAGAGGGGCACCTTAGGAATATCTCAAAATATTATTTTATATTAAAGTCAAAATCGGTTTATAATGGTTCCAATGGGTCTTATTTCGAAGATAAAGTGGGGATGGGTCGAAATCCTATCAACCAATAGGATTCAGATAAGTTTAGGTTATTATTTTAAACTTATCAATTAGATTTAACTCTAAGTTAAATAATTTAACTTATACCTTGTCTTTTTGTTTTCTTAGACTATATGGTTAATACACTTACTATAACATGCCAAACGAACCCTAAATTTTTTTATTATTAATATATATATCCCTATATAAGTCATTTGGCCTAACCTTAGATTTTTAGGAATAAAATAACAATTAATAATATAATATTAGATTTAAAAACTATTTTGTGTCAATTTTGACACTATTTGATATATGATTTTTGTGAAAGTCATAACAGAATTATATGTTCTAATAAAGTTGATTACATCAACACAAATATATCATAGTAACCTAGAAAATTTTTGGAATTCATAAAAAGTCTCAAATGACATTTATTTTGGTGTTTATAACACCAATTATGTCAATATTTCATTAATAAGATAATTACTGCATTATCATTGTGTCATAAATAAATTAAATTATTTAATGTCTAAAAATTATAAATAAAATACGATTATGTAGGAAATCGTTTTAGCTTTCTAATGAATATTTACAATCTAATTTATCTTATGTACAACCCTATATTAAAAATGTTTTAGTAAATAAACATTGATTTTAACTCTTTTAACTCTTCTTTGAATTAAATAATAATAAATGTCCTAATCTAATCCAAGTGGGCCTAAATGATAATATTTTACACTTAAGGTTGTTTTTGGTCGAGATACACTTGTGCAATAGAATTAGGACATGTGTTAGTGTAGTATTAATATCATTCTTACCCTTAATTACCCGATTTACTTTTAACCATGGCAAATAAAAGTAAAAAGTTACTATTCACCAAAAATTATTTTCATCTCATTGAACCACATTTTACTTACTGACATCAACCGTGTCTCTCGGATTTTTGAAATTCCATTCACAGAAGCGGTAAAATTATGTTTTATGAAAAATTCAGTTTTTTTTAACTACCACTTAGTAGTTTCACTATTCATCAAAAATTGATGTTTTTCAGAACAATGCCAAAATTTCATCCTAAGCTATATTTCATATTCCGAATTCAAAAATGAAATATACTTTACCAAATTCATAACATAGAAGTTTCATTAATTAATTTTATAATTAAATCCCGCTGTTAAAATAAATAGCGTGTTTTTAGGAAACAATATATATCAAAAGATTGACATTTGATTATGTCTGGTTTAAATGTGAAATTACAACCAATGACCAACATTGTATTAAATTGTAAAAATATATTCTAAATATACTTTAAAACCACTCAAATTAATAATTTATCACTATTAATTATTTCGAATAAAAAAGTTGTTTTTAATTATAATTTAGTAATTTTCACTATTCATCAGAATATGAAAGTTATCCGAAAAGTACCAAAATTTCACCTTAGGCTAAATTCGATACTCCGAATCCAATAATGAAGTCCATTTTGAGAGCTAAAATTTCTAAAATTTTAAAAAGTGGTTATTACTATTCATAATGGCTAGTTTTAATAATATTTTAATAGAATATAGTTGTTTCGTGAAACTCAGTATTCCGTACTACACACGCTATCGAGGAAGGTTGCGATTGCGTGTAATGCAAGGCAAGTCAAAGATGCGATTTGTGCAAGCTCCTTTTGGTGTAGCGTACAACACAAGACATTAATAAAATTAAAAAGAATAGTTTTCATAAAATCTCAGGTTGTTACATTCTACCCCCCTTAAAATGAATTTCGCCCTCGAAATTCATTGGGGTTATAAATAATTTACTATTTGAAAGTTTCTTTAATTGAAACCCACATCGTAAAAAGGAATATCAAAACCAATCTTTAAAAAAAAGTATGAAACGTAACGGTTACCCAAATAAACTAATCACTGGGTTTCCACATAGGTGAAAATATGGATATGGTAGAGAAATATAACCATCATGTTCTGATGGAGAGTGGTAGAGAACATGGCTATGGAAAATCCAGTAATCACAAAGCCATAAATTTGTGACGATCTAAGGTACCATCTGATTCATTAGATATAAGAGAACTAGGACAACATTTTTGGTTTTCAAGATCATTTTCCTAAAGTTGAAAATTTGAATTAGAATAAATACTTACTTTATTTTGGTACAATCTCACTGTTGTTCGTGCCTTGAACAATTTCCACTTCATCTCTTAAATAAATGAAGTTGAATTTGTTATTCGTGAAGTGTTAGCAGATCATGTGATAGATTGACGAGTCATTCCACCTGTCTCAAACAAAAGGTAAGCAAAAATTATATACATAAGTCGATCTATAGTGAGATTAATCATATATGGTTCCTAAAATGGACTTATACTTCATATATCGTACTGCTTAATAAAATAAAACTAGTTTCTACTAAACAGGGACTTCCTATAGGCCAGTGGTAGGCGATAAAGGCCAATCGCACTTCGGTTGTGGGTTCGATTCCCATAGCCTTTTCCGACGCGATGGGCTGTCGCCCGTCCTACAGGTTGTCCTTTTTCTAAAACTATATTACTATAACATCCCATCAATAATATTTAAAAAACTTCTATCCTTAAACAATACTAACTTATGTCCAACATAATCCATTCCAATCTTTAGGCTTATCCATAATACTTCAGTCCACTCTCATAATATAGTGAAAACGATTACCAAAGATTTAATACCATCGTTGATCCCCATATATCATAAGATATGTTTTGTTGGTCACATTCCAAACATTCAAAGTCCTTAATCATGTATTCTTTTGAATACCCATTGAACCTTAGTGAAAACATGAATGCAGTTAAAAGTTAACACTTTACACATACCAAAATCCTCAAAATTCTATATTCTCAAACCATGATATCACTTAGTCCTTATATCAATCATGAGCTCATGAATACTGTTAAACATTTTGTTTTCCCGTTTTCCCTTCATTATGCGCATATCATCTTATTTCCAAAAATATCTCAATTACTTTGAATACCATATTAGACCAATACATAAATATTCCAATACTCCATGATACAATATTATTTTGGAATCCCATTACATAAACACATAATCATTCCACCACATCGTTGTCATATTCAACATCGCCAATAGTGATCGCATGTGACTTCCCTTTGTCCTTTGCCTTCAGTGGTTGATCATGTTGATCATCACTAACCCTTGTATTAGGGAATTTGTTAGCATAATGCCCCATTTCCTTGCACTTGAAGCATTGAAGTGTTGGTGTTGAGTTCTCTGCAGTGTTTTCTATATTCACATCATTAGAAACCCTTTTTCCATTACCTCGACACTCAGCTGCTCGATGACCTTCTTTTCCTCACTTAAAACATTTTCTAGTCCTTTTAAGACAATCTCCACCATGCTTCTTTCCACACATTGAGCATACGAAAACATTCATCTTCTTTTCACTATTATTCTGAGATTTCTCCTTGAACTCCATCTTTCGTTTCTTGTCAAAACCATGAGATTGATATGTAACACCAACTTCCATCTCTACCTTGATAGCACAACGCAAAATTTCTTCATAGCTACAGAAGACTCTTATAGCTAATGCCCTTCGAAGACTTGGTTTTAAGCCACTGAAAAATCGAACAACTTTACTTTCAGGTTGGATGATAATACCAGAAGTGTACCTTTCAAGTTTTGTAAAATTTTCTTCATAGGTACCAAAAGATTCATCATCCCTTTGCTTCAGTTCAAGAAACTCTTTCTCCATCTTTGTTCGGAGAATACGAGGGAAGTACTTATTGAAAAATAAGTTCTTGAACTCGTCCCATTCCATAGACTCAATTTCATCCCTTTGCCTCGTATTCTTAATAATATTCCACCATTGATCAGCATCTCCTTCCAAACGATACACTGCTAGGATGACTTTATCATGTTCAGAACATTGAAAAACTGAAAATATCTTTTCAGTAGTACTAATCCATTGTTCAGCAACTAATGGATCAGTAGAACCACTGAAAGAAGGTGGACGTTGCCTCATAAAGGACTCAATAGAATATTGTTCCCTTCTCTGCTCATTTGGAAGTCCAGAATGATTCATAGCTTGTGTAAGTATAGCAATAAGATTTTTCACTCCATCTCCCATAACATTTGTTTGTTCAGGAGGACAATCATTTCATTGTCCATTGCATTGATCAACACGGTTCCTTCGGGTTCCAACCATCGTCTAAAACCCAAAAAGAATAGTGTTAGAGGCAAAAATCATAACAAAGGGGGAGTAACGTCATTATCTAACATCTTAGGTTTAATCTAATATCGTTACCATAGTTCTAGGACTATATCCTATACGTATACTTATCCTTAGGGACATCCCTAGACATACCTTAGAAGTATTTCTAGGGATCTTACTAACGCTTTCACATCCTAGTTTCCAAAGGTCGACTAAACCTTTCCTCTGATACCAACTGTAGAGACCCGAAGCTAGACGTACATTGAAATTACATTACTTTTGCGGAATACTTAGTACATAACAAAAACACACACACAAGGATCGTAATAGTTTAGTGTCTTTGGAAACTCGGAACGTAATCTTCTAATTGTGGTGAAAGATCATCAATATGTCCCATAAAGATCTTCCTTTTTTTTAACCTAGAACCTTTCTTTATATCCTGGGGAAAAGAAAACATAAAAGGGTGAGCTCAAATGCTCAGTAAGGGTAAACAAAAGAAAAATCAATCACATCATATTCATAAGAACATAACTTTTGGAAATCATAACATGCAAAAGAGAGCATAATTTCATAACATGGGATAAATCATGGCAGTGAAATGTAATCACAATAATCATAACATAAAACATGAAACTTTGTGGCATTCACACATAATCATAGAGAATCATTTCCTGTTAGTCAAGACTCATTGTCAAGACTATCTTAGTGGACAAAGTCCCTTTCTGAATTGATTAACCCTCGTTTCAGTCCTGTTTCACTGAACCGGTATAACCTACCGTTCCAGCCCTGTCTATCTCATGAGATATAAAATCTTTACCCAATGAATTGGAGGGATATATAGGTCCCACCCATCTCATAATGAATCCTTTCTTATGTGTGCCACATAATCATAAATCATACATCATCGCATAACACATGTAACAAAAATGGGATTCTTGAAACATCATGACATCATAAAACAAATAATATAAGGTAAATGACTTCATAAAAATAATTCCCTCAAAACATAATAAAATCAATGTAATAATAGGGATAAAAACATAACCCTTTATTATCTTAGATGGAAAATAATTTTGATAAAACACTTGAACTCCATTCTTGAGGAAAATATCCTTTCTTCTTCAAAAACACTTTTCTTTTCTTAACATGTCATAAAATTATAAACTAAAAGAAGTTGATCAAAAATAAACTTGAAAACTTGTAAATAAAGCTTCTTGGAAATAATGTTTTAAAAATCCATTCATGCCATATAAGTTAAAAAAACATTCTTTGTACTTTTGTCGTAAAAGTCAAAAAGTACCTCGTATGAAAAAACGACAAATGATTCCTTTCATATTCTTTACTAAAAATTCACCGAAGGGTAAAATTGGATTTAAACAATTGTAGGTGGATGGAAATAATATTAAATATTTATGAAACATGGATGTGGATGATAAAATACACCCAGTAAATACTTATGAATAAACAATCTCGGATAAAAATGAGATTGTGATATTTCCCTTACCTTAGGTCCGATTTGCTTTGTACGTGTCCGAAGCTCCTGTATAATGGTTTAAATAATGTTATTGACTTATTCCAGAATCATACATATTGATATGATATCATATATGGTCATATTGTTAGCTTCTTGTTAGTAATATTTCATTGTAACTTGTTACTCGGGTTTTTATTGCCTTTTGTTCTTATTCGTGTTTTGCCGAATACAATATTATTCTTCTTTTAAGGTTATAGATAATTTATATCCAGAATGGTATTAGTGTAACATATATCATATTTATTCATTCAATTCATTTATATAATTACTATGTAATGATGATCATGTAGAACGAGTCGCATCACATTGTGGAGACGGTATTCCGTACGTACGCACGAGTGATGATATCATTCCTATGATCGTGGAACTGTATTGGAGTATATATATATTATTTCAGTATCAATATTACTTTATAATAATCATAAATAGTTACTCATTACACCATTATACCCATCCTTGTAAAGTGATGGTGGAAAAATAGATTACACCACGGCGTGGAGACGGTATTCCGTACGTACGCACGCGTGGTGATTTCATTTTTCCGTAGGATGGATAGAAGGTGAATTAGGGTTGTTTCATATTTATAATAGCATATCAGTATGTAAGTAATACTGATGTTGTTACTTCATCATGAAACAACTAAAGAAGAAGAAGTTGAAGAAGAATGAAATTGTAAAGATCGGTAATAGATATTACCTCTTCTTTGGAACGCCCCTTTGAATCCTCCACTTAGGGAACTAAGATTGGTCTTTGAAGAAGACCAGGACCTCTAGGATTATTCTAGGGAAGTGGAGAGGAGAAAATGGCAGGGGTTGGCCGAGCTTGAGTGCTCAATTTGGTGTGAGGAGGAGGGGGAGGAGGTGCCCTTTTATAAGGGAGGAGAGGGGCACCTTAGGAATATCTCAAAATATTATTTTATATTAAAGTCAAAATCGGTTTATAATGGTTCCAAAGGGTCTTATTTCGAAGCTAAAGTGGGGATGGGTCGAAATCCTATCAACCAATAGTATTTAGAAAAGTTTAGGTTGTTGTTTTAACCTTATCAATTAGATTTAACTCTAAGTTAAATAATTTAACTTTTACCGTGTCTTTTTGTTTTCTTACACTATATGGTTAATACACTTACTATAACTTGCCAAACGAACCCCAAATTGTTTATTATTAATATATATATATCCTTATCTAAGTCATTTGGCCGAAACTTAGATTTTTAGGAATAAAATAACAATTAATAATATAATATTAGATTTAAAAACTATTTTGTGTCAGTTTTGACACTATTTGATATATGATTTTTGTGAAAGTCATAAAAGAATTATATGTTCGAATAAAGTTGATTAAATCAACACTAATATTTCATAGTAACCTAGAAAATTAGTGAAATACATAAAAAGTCTCAAATGAAATTTATTTTTGTGTTTATAACACCAATTATGTCAATATTTCATTAATAAGATAATTACTGCATCATCATTGTGTCATAAATAAATTAAATTATTTAATGTCTAAAAATTATAAATAAAATACCATTATGTAGGAAATCTTTTTAGATTTCTAATTAATATTTGCAATCGAATTTATCTTATGTACAACCCTATATTAAGAATGTTTTAGTAAATAATCTTTGATTTTAACTCTTTTAACTCTTCTTTGAATTAAATAATAATAAATGTCCTAATCTAATCCAAGTGGGCCTAAATGATAATATTTTACACTTAAGGTTGTTTTTGGTCGAGATACACTTGTCCAATAGAATTAGGACATGTGTTAGGGTAATATTAATATCATTCTTACCCTTAATTACCCTATTTACTTTTAACCATGGTAAATAAAAGTAAAAAGTTACTATTCACCAAAAATTATTTTCATCTCATTGAACCACATTTTACTTACTGACATCAACCGTGTCTCTCGGATTTTTGAAATTTCATTCACAGAAGCGGTAAAATTATGTTTTATGAAAAATTCAGTTTTTTTTACTACCACTTAGTAGTTTCACTATTCATCAAAAATTGATGTTTTTCAGAACAATGCCAAAATTTCATCCTAAGCTATATTTCATATTCCGAATTCAAAAATGAAATCTATTTTACCAAATTCATAACATAGATGTTGCATTAATTAATTTTATAATTAAATCCCGTTGTTAAAATAAATAGCGTGTTTTTAGGAAACAATATATATCAAAAGATTGACACATGATTATGTCTGGTTTAAATGTGAAATTACAAACAATGACCAACATTGTATTAAATTGTAAAAATATATTCTAAATATACTTTAAAACCACTCAAATTAATAATTTATCACTATTAATTATTTCGATTAAAAAAGTTGTTTTTAATTATAATTTAGTAATTTTCACTATTCATCAGAATATGAATGTTATCCGAAAAGTACCAAAATTTCACCTTAGGCTAAATTCGATACTCCGAATCCAAAAATGAAGTCCATTTTGAGAGCTAAAATTTCTAAAATTTTAAAAAGTGGTTATTACTATTCATAATGGCTAGTTTTAATAATATTTTAATAGCATATCGTTGTTTCGTGAAACTCAGTATTGCGTACTACACACGCTATCGAGGAAGGTTGTGATTGCGTGTAATGCAAGGAAAGTCAAGGATGTGTGTTGTGCAATCTCCTTTTGGTGTAGCATACAACACAAGACATTAATAAAATTAAAAAGAATAATTTTCATAAAATCTCAGGCTGTTACAATCTAGAGGTATTAAAACACATTTTTAGGTCAATGGGTACTCCCAATGCTATAAGGTTAAGAGAAATTCTGAGTTTATTTGTAGGATGATAATTGAATCGATTGATGGTGATCATTGTAGCATCATTGAAATATGGGATTTTTTTGGGTTTTCTCTAAGACCAATTTAATATGATGCTTCATACCTGAAGAGGTGAAGACAATGAAAGTGGAGAAGCTTTGGGAGATCTAGAAAGGTCAGCATATAGTTAAGGCCTATGTTGATCACTTTAAGTAGATGGTTCTTTTTAGTTTATACATAGAATTAAGGGACCAAATAAAATATCCTATCATTTTTTGTGGTCATCTTTAAGAGACAAAGGGTCATGTTTTCTCATCCAGGTATGTTCTTTTTTATTATGTTGGTAGATGATGAATGTCTTTCCTAGTTGGTTCTTAGAGAAGAATCTCTAAATGTTGGTGATATGTTCTCTCTTGGTACTCGTGAAGGTTATTCATCTAGTGAGGATTTCATGATAGAACAAACTATTTCTAGAGTGTCCCCTATATCATTTCTAACATCTCATTTGTCAGTCCATTTTCTCATGTACATACAGTGTGGTCATTTCATGCATCAGAATCTGTACTGCCAAAATACATTCAATATATTTCATTTTTTTGGTAATTTGGGTCTTCTAGAGATGTTATTTAGGTATTTATTCAAGAAAAGGCCTTCTCAGAAAAATGATATAATTTCATGACTGTAGGGAAATAGATACATCAAGACATCAGGGCTCTATCCATAAGTCTCAAATGAAATCACTTCATGTAGTCAGGAATAATTTTTTTGGTTTAGTTGTTGGCCAAAATTTTGTCTCTGAAGATGTAGTAGAGTCATTTTAATTTCATCTATTTTATTTTTCCATGTTTTTTCAAGTTTCTCCTTGTTTTAAAGGCTGGTTGGAATCATGTTATTGTAGTTTGGTAGTTTTTATCATGTTATGGAATTGGTTTTCTATGTATTTTTTGTATCATTTTTTATTTTTTGTTGTGATAATTTAAGAGATTCTTATGTATTGTTGAAATTATGAATTGTGGTTTATTTAATTATTTGGTCTGAGTTTCTCACATTGGGTTCCTCTTTGTGATGGGCATTTTTGTGTTTCTGGGGTGCTATTTGTGGGATTATTTTAATGGAGATAACCCACCCATTCCTTTCACAATGGTTACCCTCATTTAGTTTTATCATTGTTCTTCTCAAATTTGAAATTTATAATTGAATTTTTACTCCTAGGATCGTAGTCCCAATCCATTTTGTTCATTTTTAATAGCATTTTTGTTCTTGTTTGACAATGTCAATTTATGGGGCGAGATTTTTTTGGTGGGGATAATTGTCCCACCAAAAAATGGTTTTATTTTATTTTATTATTTTCTTGGTGTTGGTTATTTCATCTAGAGTTCAGTTCAAGTTCTCGATGAGTAATTTTCATTTTTGGAGCTTTGGGGTTGGTTTTGGCCCTATGGACTTTTTGAGTCCACAATTTGAGTTGATATTTCATGTATTGCTAAGTATAAGGGTGATTTAAGTTCAGTTTCTTCTTAGATGATTTTTCTTCCTTGTATTTTGCCTTGTTTGGATGAAGACATGTGAGAACCAAGAGAAACTATGTGGCTCTCTTTTATGTTAAAGGATAAGGTACACATCCTATACAAAGTTATGAGAAACCATGTGGAAAGACTCTAGTGAGGGTCTAAAATTTACTGAGCCATTTTTTCAAGGTGAGTGAATTTTTTCCCAAACCATGTCGCCAAGCCATGTAGATGTCCCCCCTCTATAGTACAGTGTGCATACTTTGTGAATGATTTGATAAAATTTGTAGAAAACGTATGCAACTTTCCCAGGATTATATAAAATATGAAATTTCATTTCTTTCTTCCTTATGTTTGAACCCTAACAAATCCCTCAAATCTACATCTCCTTCATGTATCCCATTGAGATCCTTGGGTGAATTCCTAATCTCCTCTTCCTTGGATTTGGGTGATTCTCCTTCAATTTTTTGGTCGATTCCTCTTCCAATAAATCTTATTCTCTTTCTCCTTAAATACATTCCTTGGTTTCATGGTTTATCTTGTATAGGTTATATCTTAGAATATATATGAATCTGGGGTTGATGTGTGGCTTATGTACCTTTGATTATATGGTGTTTGAATTGTCTCTCGATGCTTTTTTCCATTCTCTAAGAGTTCGGTCACATCCACATGACCTTGAGGAAGCTGTTTCAATCCATTTCATTTCCCGATCATGTAGATAGGTGATTGTGCATTCCAAATGGTTTCAAAATTTTATAATAATTATTGTGGTGTGTTATTGTAAATTTCTTTGGTGTTTTTATAATGTAAATTTGATGGAATTGGGTTTCTAAAGTGTTTCCATTATTATAAATATAAATATATGTATTCAAGGTGTTTTATGAAATGACAATTGTCCTTTTAAAAATGAAATTGGATACATTGGGTTGTGTTTTCCTATTTTATATTGGGTTAATTTGGATTTCATATTGAATTGGGTTTGGTGTGTGGTTTGGTGGTTTGATTGTTATGTGTAAAATGGATGAAACACTCTTTTTAGTTCTCAAATTGGAACTTTTTTTAATTTTTTGATTCTTTAATAATTATATTTATGTGGGAATATCCATATGATCAAAGGGTTCACATCTAGATGGGATCACAATTGATAATGGATGCCTTTAGAAAAAGTCCCTCTTGAATCCTGATTTCAAAATTGCACCTCGTCCATTTATTCTTATCTATATCCCTCCTCATCAAAAATGGCTTTTTCAAACCCACCTAGTTCTTTGAAATAGGCCCATGGTTTCTAAATTTTTACATGGTATAAAATGAATTCAAAGGTGGTTTCAAATATTTTTTAGAAGGATTATCCTATTTTGAAGTTTGAGGTAGGGGTTAGTAATAAAATTACATAGAGGCCAGTTTGTAATTATTTAACAAAGAGTAGTGGTTTCACCTTAGTTTTGGAAATGTTTTTTTAAATAGATTTGTTTTTTGGATATCGTAATGTCCTAGTTGGTACATCGTGTTTTTTTGGGAATGTTTATTGAACGAGAGATAATGTATAATCCCATTTGGAACTTGTGAATGGGTAGATGTGTGTTTTGGACCTCTATGGTTGTCCCTCTAAGGATAATGCCTCAATATAGACAGTGTCAGAGATTGGGAAAGGGATGAATAATTGAATATATCAATTGTTTTTTATTATAAACATGTTATCACCTCCCCGTTATCTTGGTATTTCTATCACAGGATTTGTATGAGTCATATAGAGGGTTGAGTAATAGTTTCAAACTATTCACCATTTGACTGAATGATACCCCTAGATTTTTTGAGAGGTTTTGTGGTTTTTCCCCCTTATGAGTCTATTTCAGAGCAGTCGAGTTAGCAATTGACTATGGAGATAAAATATATTCCATAAGGTGATTCTGGATCAAGTACTTCTATGTAGTTCTTCTTGAGATGTTTGGGAAATAACCATGATTACTATTGGTATGTTCTATTAAATTCTGATATATTTGATCATCCTCCCGACTAGTGTATACCTACTTAGACCATTTGTTTTATTTTTAACATCGCCCTCTCTTAAATTGTTTTGGTTCCTTCTTTTAGTATTTGTGTTTTAAAATGAGTATTAGAATGGAAATATTATTTTGAAAGTGGAGTGTGTTGTTATTAAATAATAAGGTCATGTTCATTTGGAATGTTATTTTTTGGAAATTTGTTATTATTTATTTAAATTGATAAAACCCTATTTTATAAATGTATTTAACATCAGTGTTTTTGGACTTTTTTAGGAACATAAATTAATGGAATTTGTGGTACATACCGAATGATGTGTTTATGCTCACACCCTACCTCTTTTTCTTAGTGTCGGTAGACTTGAGTTGTTTTGAATTTTCTGGATTCTGGTTTGAGTTTTACTATGGAGTGGGTTTGTATTATGGATTGTTTTGACCAAGATTTAACATGGATATCTGGTCGGGTTCTGGTTTGGTGTTAGATCTAATATTAGTTCCAACTTTTGTTCAGTTGTGACTGTATGTAGATCCTATTTATTAATTTATTGATGTTTAGTTATTAATTTTTTTCCTGTATGTTCTGTTATGGATATTTGATTCTATCTTTTATCTTGAAAATTCATTCAAATAATGGTTTATTTGATGCCCGGTGCTATTTTCCAGCCAGAGAGGGTATGGAAACCTGCTTGGACATTGTCTCAGGCTACCTATGGTTTTAGGTTGGATGGATGTCCAGCCAAGTTTCTAACACATCCCAAATTCCCTCCTCTCAAATTTATATCCTTATTTTGGTTGTAATGGAAACTTATGCTGGTTTTGGTGCAATTTTAAGGAGGAAACATAAATAAGAGGTAACATTCACAAATGATCATCTTTATTTAATTTCCTTCTCCTCCTCATTAAATTTTTATTAAACCATGTTGATATAAAAACCTTATTATATTCCATATATTTTGAAGATTTTATAATAAGTGAGTAACCTAAACCATCACCACATCTATCATGTGAGGGAAAAAACAATTGTTCATGAATACGGTGGAGTACCACCTCACGAACCAATGTAAATCAATTTTCAATTACCACATCGCAGGGTTGGGTATTATAATGGATATGAATTTAATATATTATATTTAAAACCTATTTATACCTATTTTGTCACTAACTTAGATATAAATATTTACCTTCCATTTCTGAGGTTATATGAAAACGTTTCTCATTTTTTTAGTGGACTATCACTCCAGGATGTGCCGAGATTCATCAATTACTAATTCTTCACCTAGAAGATGATAAGGATAATGTTAATTGTAATATGTAATACACATGATATAATTTTATGTTAATTAAATATTTATCATCCCAAAAATATAATAGATCATTTTTTTCTTTTATATTCACTCACTGAAAAGGCGATAACGTCATTCGTAAACAAGTGGACTACCACCTATAGGAAGTGGTGTGACTCCCTTTTCATCACAACACCACATGGATGATATATATAGAATAATTTTTAAAGAAATGATATGATATATAAAATATTATGAACATTTTTTGAGGTAAAAAATATTTCTTACATCCAATTCCATAATTTGTTTTGGAGAAAATGGGAATGTTACTCATGCGTGCTTACGACCTACTGTCTCTTTGATCATAACATACTTCATTTCTCAAAACTAATTAAATATGGGCCTTAAAATTATAATTTATATATAAATTTTTTAATAATTTAAGGATTATTATTCAAGATTTTTTAGATAATGACCTATTTTTCCATAGTAAAGAAACCAAAGTAATTTTTGACACATATGCCGAATATGATCGGAACATCTAGTGTAAACATAATTTATTATGTAACTATATAAAAATTGTAATAAGTGGATTTAATGTAATAATAATAACTAAAATGGTTCACAAATATGTAATTAATTATTATTATTTTTTTATTAAGGAATATGAATTCAAACAAGACAATTCAAACTCAATATAAGGGACTTCATCTCTATTTCCTTAAATTAATGAATTTTTTATGTTATACACCTTCACTGTTTTATGAGATGTATATAAAGCCCTTTTGACATGTTATATCATGATTTTTTAATATTATCATAGTACTTGATGTTTTTATTATTGTTATTATTTTATGGGGAATATGATTCAAATATTTAAAACATGATAATGGAATTTTTCTTGAAAAAGTATTCCTTTTAATGTATTTTTCCAAATCCTTTTACAAGCCCATTTTTATAAAATTGTTTTATTATGAATTTTATATAAAATAAAATATTTATAATGTAAATTTTATTTCAGGTTTTACATTATTTTAATTTGTTTTCAAAAGGAATATTTTAACATGTTGTATACAGAATATGTCGATAAAAGGAAAATGGAATGTTATAGAGTCCATCTAAATTGAGATAAAAACTTTCACACCATAATGAAAATTATTGAGTTTCTAGAATCCATTACATATTTCATTTTTTTGAATGAATAAATTCCATTCCACTTTTTTTGGGAATTTTTTATTAAAAATGGGTTTCTAATAGAACATTGATTTTTTTATCTGAAATTGTTTTTCCTAGGGGTTTAAAATTGTTTTTCAAGTGGTTATATGATAAAATTGGTGTACTCGGGATATGGTGATTAATAATTATATTAAATGAGTGATATCAACATATCTTACACAAAATATTAATCACCATTATAGCTCATGTGCGATCCTGATATACCTTATAAAAAGGATGGATCCCCCATATAGATAATGAAAAATGGGTGATCCTTATATTGCTTATATGAATCATGAGGATATTATAGATTTCTAATGAACTGGTTAATTATTATATTGGATTTCAACCATATTTTTATTCAATTGTAAATTAATTTGAATGGGTATCGTGAATATGGTTGGTGCACCCAAATTTACCCAAGTTCTAAGCGTTAAGTTGTCACATGTAGTGTAGCTTGTGTTGTCGAATCCTCAAAGACCTAAGAAGAACCTTTAGAAAAAAAATATAAAGAGATGGATTTTTTTATATGAAGTGGCCAAAATGGGTTGATTTTATTTTATTTTAAAAGATCACTAAGAGATCTATGTGAATTCAAATTATGGGAAAATTAGTTGATCCTAGGTTATTGCTCCTGGTGGATTGGATGAATTCATATTTTTTACGATTTCAATTTCATTAACTCGAGAAGGATTCATGAAATGTATTAAAACTAACCTCATAACATACTTATTAAACACCTTAAAAAACACATTATAATATCCTATAAACATTTAGGATCATTTTCATGATCAAATCAAGGTAAAGGATCTAATTAGCACATAAAAGTAGAGAAAATAAATTCAATAATGAAGAGGAAGAGAGAAAATCATGGAATGAAATAAACTAAAATAAAATAAAATAATAACATTTATAGGATTAGAAATAAAATCCAATCTAGCCCCTTGCTACTCCCTTGGATCAACACATAAAATATTTATCCCTCCATTGTTGACATGTTCTCAATGGAATAAGGATGTAGACTTACGAAGGTGGAATTGAAGAGGTAAAAACATCAAAAAAACGATCATTCCACCATTATGTGAACAATATCAGAAGGTTTGGTGTGAATAAGTTCTCACCATGAGGAAAAAATATAAAGGTGATATCGATAAGAACATAATAAGTGAAGAATAAGAACTTTTATTGAAATCTAAAATGATTCAAAGAACATAGATGATAAGGAAGAACATTAAAAAGATAAATTGTCATAAGAACATTACAATGAATACAAAGCTCCAAACTCTCTAAATACTCCACCACTAATTCCTTAAATAGGAATATAGGAAGCCTTTTTCTGAGCACCCATATTCCCATGTCTCTTTAATTAATTTTGGTGTGCCTCGATGGGTGGAAAATTAATGTTCATGAGACTTTTCCACTCTTGCCCTGAAGAGGAAACCATCTTGCAACCACCGAAAAGACGCAACGAGAATAACTTCTAGATGGTTGAATTAGAGTAGGCCATAGAAGGATAACATATATCACTGGATTTATTCTAATATAATGTAAAATACCATCCTAAAAAAGTTGTTTTTTTTAGATAAGATTTAAATGGTGGGCTTTTTTTCTAAGCCGCAGAATCTGGCCTAGAATTTCATCTTCAACATGGGCCGCCTACAACACCATTAAATAACCCGAATTACCTTGGATCACTATTTAAGGAATTGTTCCCCATGATATAATCTAACTTTATATAAATATTAAGAATCATTGGTCTTGAATCAAGTCCACTACAGTAATTTTATTGGGCTATTGTCCTATTCACTTTGCCCAAAATATTGTTGGTTCAAGGCCCACTTTGGTGGTCTTAGAATTTTTCATCTCAATGTACTCCAAAAGAATGAATTGATACTTATATCATGGGAGACCAGAAAATAAAATATTAAAATAAATTCAAGACCATTTTTTGTTTTATGAGATGTTAAAGAACATACCATGTAATAGTGAATTTTAAGAAGGAATTGCAATCACAATGTGAAATAATGTTAAAAGTGTAAAATTCACTAATAATGGTTTCTAGGATTAATATATCACATGAATATTACATTATAAACAATGAATATTAGCCTATTTTAGGGGCTAATCACACCCCCAACTTGAGTTTTGCTAGTCCTGAGAAAAATATATCTGAAAGATATGATATTTGAATTCCATTGTACAAAAACATTTTAATACACATTTCTCACCCAAATACCTCATACCAAAACTATTATGATACCAATAAAATTCATTTAAAACAAGCTAGGTCCATATGAATATCCCAATCCCATGCCCATTCCTTTTTTTAAATTCAACATCATATTTCATCCAATTTCAATTAATCTTGATGATGTGTTGTGAATCATAATAGACATGTGGGTTCATTTTCATTTGAGGGAGAAAACAATGAAGCACTAGGATGAATCAAATTTTAATATTAAGAGGACTGTTATTTTTTTAATTTTTTTTCTAATTTTTCAATGGTAATTTAAATTTATCTCTATTGATTCAACCCATGTATCCAGACTTTGTTGATGACTCCCAGGGTCAAAGAATTTAGGGCACCAAGTGAAGCTCACATACACAGGCATCATACCATGTTAACTCAATCAAAAACAAATTCAAATTACCAAAAATAGAGATAAAATTCCCAACTCCTGGCTAGAAAACTATGGAGTCATGATCCCCATGTGTCTAATACCACACATTAGGTTAATCAATTTCTCTACGCGCAATGGATTTTTTTGAATACTCATGTTAAAATTAAAATGATCACCAACCCTATGCAGTTTATTATGGACACCAGAACTCAAAATAATACCCCACAATATAGGGGAGGTTCATTGTTTTTTTTATTAAATGGATGCAAACATAAATGGGGAAAATCACATCGGACAACCGAACATTAAAAAATCTATACACATGAACTTAAACTTGCATTAAAATTAGAATCATGGCATGAAAAATTATTTGAAATCCATTTTCAGAGTTTGAAATGTGTATTATCATGTTCAAGGCTAATGAAAAGTTTCCTTCCACAGATTTTATGATGAAAAAAATAGATTTTTTATTTCATCTCCCGCAACATATAATAACATTATCCCAAGTCTTTAAAGAAATTAAAACATAGAAGGGGGTAGGATAGTAGTATAAAGAAGACAATGAAAATGAAAATCCTGGAATGAAGTCACCTAGTGGTTGATGTTGAAAAAGCATTCCCCAGTCTCCCTTTAGTACTGGTTCAAGTACCAGTATCTTGAATGATTGTGACAGTATTTTCCCCATGAGCTATGACATGTATTTTATTTTTATTATTATTATTTTTTATTCTTTTAACCTACAAAAACATAAAAACAAAATAAAAATAAACTAATGATACATTGTCTTCTCTTAAATTTCTAGGTAAGGTATTACTCAGGGATCACACCACGTGACATAGATAAATATGGTGCTTCCCTATTATACCAATCCTTACTCATAAAAGGAGAAAATGTCAACAGTCTAAGAATTTTTTTCATTTTTTTATTTTTCCTTTGACATACAAACAAATAGAAAAAAATAATCTGATAATACTTTGTCTTATATTAAATTTCAAGGTAAGGTATTACTCAGGGATCACACCACATGACACAGATGAATATAGTTCTCCCCTTTCATACCAATCCTTACTCATAAAAGAAGAGCAAGTCAATAGTCTAAGGTACTAATTAAATGAATGGAAACATGAAAACCACGTGTTGCCTTTCATGCAACGCTTTTGTTTAATGTCTGTATCTTGACATAATCCCCTAATTGTTTAAGTATTTTCATCATCTAGGGTTTGTTCACACAAGTCTTCATCAACATGTTATTTTTTAAATGGTTTGAATCTATGTCAATTAACTTGAATGGTATGGCCATTGGTGGGATCCTTAATTTCTACAACCCTATTGGTGTACAACTTATGCACTATGTATGGGCATGACCATCTCAACCTCAACTTTCCCTGGTGTAAATTATGATTAGAACTATACAAAATAATTGATTTACCTAGTACAATGTGTTTAGTTATAATATTTCTAGATTGGTATCCTTGTACTCTAGCGTTATTGATCCTTGAATTCTTATAAGCCTCTATCCTAAGTTCCTAAAGTTCAATGACACCTATTTTTTCGGCCAATTAGAGGTCATAATTCCTTTTATTAATTTCCTAAAAATCCTTATGTTAAATATCTAATGGAAATTGGTGTTATTTACCAAAAACCAACCTATATGGTGACATTCCTAAAATGGTTTTAAATGCAGTTTGATAGGCCCAAAGAGCATCTAAGAGTTTGTTCGACCAATCTTTCTTAGATTAATTAACTGTTTTTTATGAATTTTATTTTGATTTCTTGATTGGCTATATCAGCTTGACCATTAGTTTATGGGTGGTAACCAGTTGACAATTTGTGAGAAATTCCATACATTTATATGACTATTGAGAATGGACGATTGAAAAAATGAGTTCCATGATCACTAATGATATACCTAGGAACTCTAAATATAGAGATGATGTTTTCCAGGAGAAATATAATCACATTTTGATGATCATTTGATTTTGTAGGACTCACCTCAAACAATTTTTAGACATAATCGATATCTTAATGATTGTAAAAATATCCCCTAGAGTTTGGTAAGGGACCCATGAAATCAATTCCCCAATAGTCAAAGATTTCAATCACAAAGATGGGAGTGAGTGGCATTTGATTCCTTTTTGTGATGGAACCTACATGTTCAAACCTATGGAAAATTTGAAAAAATGAGTAGGAGTCTATTTAGAGGGTGGGAGAGAAGAGGCCACTCTAAATAACCTTAGTAGAAGTTTTCTTAGAGGAAAAGTTACCTCCACATGCCTCACTATGAGAGAATTTAAGGACAGAATCTTATTAAGATTCAAAGACAAACCTTTTAAGGAATTGATCTGGGTAGAACATATAGAGGTATGGAACATAAAACACATAGTTCCTGATATCAAAAATGATTTTCTTTCTAGATTAAGTCCCTAATAATTTTAGAATTACACTTGTAACTAAGAAGATGGATATGTCGGCATACCAAGGGCATTCACTCACAGAGTATAGGTGTTTATCATGGAATGAATCAAACTCATAAAGGTGAGATAATTTGTCATTAAATTCTATTCTAGAGTGATGATCAACTAGAACATTCTCAACACCATTTTTTCCTTGATTGTGATGTGAGATTATTTTAAGAGATGGACCCACCTAATCAGTCTAGCCTTAGAATCTTGTTTTTGGTAGCAGTATTTCAGTGCAAAATGGTCAGTGAACACTGTGATGGGGGATCGTAAGAGGTAAGATATATACTTTTCTAAGGCAAACACAACAGAAAGTAACTCTTTCTCAATAGTGGTGTAGTTTATTTGGGCATCATTTATGGATTTTGTTGCATAAGAATTTACATAAGGAGTTATATCACAACATTGTACTAACACATCTCCTAAATAAAAGTCAATGGCATCACACATCAGTTCAAATGAAAGGTTCTAATTTGAGGATTTCATGATCAGAGGAGAGGTGAGAGATGATTTGAGGGTTGAGAATGAATCCTCACAACTTTCTTTCCAAACAAATGAAGCATATTTTACTAAAACACCACAAATGGGATGAGCGATTGAACTGAAGTTCCTAATGAATCCTCAATAAAAATGAGCATGTCCTAAGAAAGACCTCACTCCCTTGACAGTTTTGGGTTATGGTAGATGAAGAATGAGGTCAACCTTGACTATATCGACATCAATCCCCCTACCTAAAAAAAGATGGCCAAGGACTAGTCCCTCTTTAACCATGAAATGGCATTTTCCCTGTTTAGTACCATATTATTTTATTTATATATTGACAAAACTCTCTCCATGTTCATCAGACATCCCTCAAATATATCCCTATACACAGAGAGGTCATCCATGATGACCTCTAGAAAATACCCTACCATGTCCAAGAAGATTCCCATCATGCACTACTAGATGGTTCTAAGGGAATTGCATAAACTGAACCTCATGAGTTTGATGGAAAAGGTGCCAAATGGACAGGTAAATGTAGTTTTACCTCAATCCTCTAGGGATGGCTCAATCTGATTGTACCTCAAGTACCCATCTAAAAAATAGTATAATGAATGACCTTACTCTTTTTTCAAAACATCTTCAATGAATGGTAAGGGGAAATTATACTACTTGTTAAATGATTTGAGCATCCTATAGTCGATGCAGAATCTCCAACCACTTCGCACCCTTGTTGGGATAATCTATCAATCCTTATTGGTTATCACTATGATTCTGACCGTCTTTAGAATGACGTGGATTGGGATGACCCACTCACTCTCAGTTATGGGATAAATAATTCCAGCTTTTAAAATTTTCAGAAGTTCATTTTTAACTAATTAAATGAGATTAGGATTGAGTCACCACTGAGGTTGATGACATGGATTTGAATCAGATTCTAGAAAAATCCTATGAGTCCTGATAAGTTGTCTAATCCAAAGAATATCAGATAGAGACCATCCAATGGATTTCTTGTGTCTCTTAAGGACATCTAGAAGCATCCTTTAATGATCAACTTGAAGAGAATAAGACATTACAATAGTGCTATCCCATTTTCTCCAAAGAATGCATACTTAAGTGCAGTAGAATGTTATTTCAATTCAAGATCAGGTTGGTTAAAAATTTCAGTAGAACATTGGGACATTGGCTCAAGATCAACTTCTTTTTTTTATGTTCGGGTAGGATGGATTCCCGAATTGTATAATTTTCAGCTATTAAATTGGTTTGATTAGTGTTAGGGAAGGGAGTTGTTGTGGTATCTATGAATATGGATTCCTAAAATATTTCACTGATTGATGGTCTTGAGATTTCTTCATAGGAGTAATCTGAAAGTGATTCTAGGCAATGGGATAATCATCCTACATGTGAACAAAGAAAATTAATATCATCCCAACTTAAACATTCCTCAAATATTTCTTGATGTTATATTGATTCATTATCAGTGTATACCATTAGGTTTACTTCATGAATATCATCATCATCCCCTATTTTTGAGCTTTAATTAATGATTATTAAGTCTAGACTCATGATTCCAAAAGTGGTGGTCATGTTCCCATTTTGGACTCAGATAAGAGATTTTATTGTTGTCAGGAACATGTGACCAAGTATGATTGGGGTTTGTTCCTTATTTCCCGTGTTAGGATTGTTTTCAAGGATAATGAAGTTAGCATGGTTTATGATGTTTTCTACTATTACCAGAACATCCTTTAAAATCCCCTTTGGAACCCTAATGCTACGATCAACAAGATAAAGTGTGAAAAATGTGGGTTGGAGATCTTTGAGGACTAACTAGAAATACACAACATATGGAATGAGATTGACACAAGAACCTAGGTCACACAAGACTTTGACAACTTTGTTCTCTCCTAGTTCAACATTGATGTATGGCAATTCTGGGTCTTTCAACCATAGGGGAAGGGTTCCATGCATTTTTGTACTAACACTTGCTGCTAGAAGGACTTTGTTCTTATGTGAGAATTTCTATTTAAATGAGCAAGGGTCCTTTAGGTATTTTGAGTTTTCGGGAATGTTTTTAATATAATCAAGGAGTGGAATTCTCAACTTGACTTGTTATAATATTTACCTCAATGTTTCACTCAATTCAGGCTTTGTTTTCCCCCTCATGCATTGAGGAAATGGTGCAAGATGTGGGATTATTTTTTGAAGAGGCGTTTCATTCACATTGTTATTAGTTTTATCAGTTTTATCAAGTGGGTCATTTGAATTTTCATTAGAGTTTGAATCTTCAGATATTTTATGAATTATTTTTTAGGTTTCTCAATTAATTTCCCACTTCTTAAAATTTTTACAACCTTTAGTTGTTCATGAGTTGTTTGAGTGATACTTGACTTTCCCATTAATGTTTTTTGTGGAATGGATTGTGTGGGCATGCGTTCCTCCCTAGTTTTGATGGTTTGAAGTTATTGTTTAAGGGAAGATACTTCTGAGTTTATTTTCTCCATTTTCTACACAACTGTTCACTAATTGGAAGAGGGACAGATTGGGTGATGCTTGTGTTGGTTGGTTTATACCAGGAGGATACTTTGGATATTAGATGAGTTTTTGGTATTGGATAGGAGGATTTTGGTATTGAACATGTTGTGGTTGGAATTGGTTGTGGAACAAGTGGAAAAAAAATTTAACACGTCATCATTTTTCACGTTGGTTCAATATAACCGACCTGAAAAGATATAAAAGTCAATTTATCACATCGGTTATTCAATAACTGAGATGAGAAATCGATGAGAATGACTTTTTTAAGTCGGTTATTTTATAACTGACATGATAAAAACCAAGATTATATTTATCATGTAGGTTATAAAATAACCGACGTGACATATCAAATCTAGGCACTTTATCACATCGGTTATAAAACAACTGACGTGACAAAGAAGATATCGGTATTTTATCACATTGGTTCAAAAAGAACCGAAAATATTAATCTCTATTTATCACATCATTTCTAAAATAAATGACATGATATATTATTTTTTATGTGGGTTATTAAATAACTGATTTCATAAAAATAAAAAAAAATTATTTATCATGTCGGTTATTAAACAACTGATGTGATAAATCTCTAAAATGATTTATCGAACCGTGTATTTAGTCATTCTATTTTCTTCTATTGGTCAACTTGTGACTCATATCTCTCGTGTTAAAACCCTAGAAAGGATTTTTCGAAGGCTTGTCGTCCACCCTCATTTTTCCAACTTCATTCACCATCTTTATTATCACCAGATCTATCAGGTTGACTCGCAACACTCAGGAAAGCCTCACAGGGCTCAATTTAATTTTTTGTTTTCTGCGATTCCCTACACTAATTATTTGAGATTTTATTTTTATATCTTTGTTCTTGAAATCATTGTATGTTTCATAGTGTTCATTTATATCATCCTAAATTCTTTTCGGATAAAATAACCCATGAAAGTGATATCATGAAAGTTTATGATTTGTGTGTGCTCTATCATGTCTGTGTGCACGAATAGGGGGTATCCAAGGCGTGGGGGGCTATAAAAGTGGGTGTGGTGTGTCCATGGGGTGGGGGGAGGATGTCTAAGAGGGTGGGGGTGTCCACGGGGTATCCAAGATGGTGGGGGTGTCTAGGGGGTGTGGGGGCTTTCCAAGGGGGTTAGGGGTGTCCAAGGTCAAAGGGGTGGGGGTGTCTTGGGGATGATGGGGTTTTCTAAGTGTGTAGGGGTGTCCAGGTGGTGAGGGGGTTTTCCAAGGGGGTAGGGGTGTCCAGGGGGGTCCATGGGGTGAGTGGGTTATCCAAAGGGGGTAGGGGTGTCCAGGGGGTGTGGGTGTCCAGGGGGTGGGGGTTGTCCGGTGGGTTGGGGGGTTGTCCAGGGGGTGGGGGCTGTCCAGAGGAGTGGGGGTTGTCCATGGGGGTGGTCGTGTCCTAGGGGTGTCAAAGGTGGTGGTGGGGGTGCTCTAGGGGTGAGGGTGTTGTCCAAGGGGGTAGGGTTGTGCAGGGGGTGAGGGGTCATCCAAAGGGATATGGGTGCTCAGGGGTGGGGGTGTGTAGGGGTGAGTGGGATGTCCAAGATGGTAGGGGGTGTCCGGGGGTGGGGTTGTCCAGGGGGTGGGGGCTTTCCATAAGGGTGGGGGTAGTCCAAGGGGTGGGGGGCTATCCAGATGGGTGGGGGTTTTCCAGGTGGTGGGGGATATATAAGGGGGGTAGTGGTGTCCAAGGGGTGTCCAAGTGGGTGGGGTGGTGTCTAGGGGGTGGGGGGATTTCCAAGGGGGTTGGGGTTTCCAGGGTTGAGGGGGTTATAGGGGCGAGGGGCTGTCCAGGATTGTGGTGGTGTCCAAGGGCGTAGGTTGTGAGGCTGGTGTCTAGTGGGTGGGGTGGTGTCTGTGGAGGAGTGGGATGTCCAAGGGTGTAGGGGTGTCCTGGGGGTGTAGTGTCCAGGGAGGTGGGGTGGGGGGAGGGGTTGTCTAGGGGGTGGGGGTTTTCTAAGGGGGTGGTGGTGTCCAGGGGGTGGGGTGTCTAGGGGTGATGGGTCTTTCCAAGGGGGTGGGGTTTGTAGGCGGTTGGGGTGGTGTCCAGGGGTGGGGGTATCTAGGGGAGGGGGTGTCCAGGGGGTTGGGGTGTCCTGAGGGGTGCGGGAAATTTAGGGGGTCAGGGTGTCCACAGGGTGAGGGGATGGTGTCTAGGGGTGGGGGTGTCCATGTGGTGTCCAAGGGGGTGGGGTGGTGTCCAATGGGTTATGGGGTTAGATAGCTCCCGCACCCCCTGGACACCACTCCCCACCCATTATACACCCCCACCCCCTTGGACACCCCCACCCCCTGGACAGGCCCCCTACCACATGGACACCCCTACCCTGTGGACAGTCCCCACCACCCCCACTGCATATCCCCCTACACCCTTGGCCACCCCTCTTAGTATATATATATCCCAACGGTTTCATTGAAACTGTTGTCATATTATAACGGAAAGTATTCTATACCAACAGTTCCGGTATAATTGTTGGTATAAGGATATTTCAATAACCATCAAGCCAATGGTGTGAGTAACCATTGGGGTGTTGTATTCCAAATATTTCAGGGGCTACCCCAATGGTTTCAAATCCTTGGGATATGTGTAATTTTCAGTAGTGAATGTATACATATTTTAATATTTATAATTGATATTTCTTTTTTTCGGAAGGGTGAATTTGGTATCCAGTTTCACCAGGGTGTATTCATTGTGTACTATAAGAAAAAAGGATCCAAGAAGAATTTAAAAGTCTTATATATAACTATATTTTATTTTTCAAATCATTTTCATGCATATATTTTGGAAATACGCATAGATTTTTCTTATATTTCAAAATTTTTTAACATTCAAATTTTGATATATTTCATATAAATATATATTTGACTTATCATAACAAGATGTATAATTTTGATATTAGGTAATAATGAGTCAATGTTGGATTACAACACATCGAATGAGTAATGAATATGAGGAAGGTGTTGATGCCTTTTTTGAATTTGCTAAATGAAATGTTCCAAGCAATGAATTTTTTTTCTATCCATGCATGAAATGATTGAATTTGAAGAAAATGAAAAGTAGAGAGATCAAAGATCATCTGATTTTTCATTGTTCTAATCTGAGTTATATCCCATGGATTTGGCATGGTGAAACTGGATAAAATTTCAGATATACTAAGGATGATGATTTGCAAGATAGTAACTCTAATGGAATTGAATAAATTCTTCACGATATTGCATCAGAACAAATTGTGATAGAACCAACAATTGTGAATCTATATGGTGATGCTGAAAAAACAATGTATTTTAGTTGTACATATTTTATGGTTTTGTCAGTGATGTTAAGATTGATTAAACTGAAGTAGAAACATGGATGGAGTGACAGAAGTTCTAAGGAGCTGCTACAATTGTTTAAATACATTCTTCCAAAAGACAATGATCTTTCAGATTCACATTATAAGGACCAAAAAATATTATGCTCGATGGGATTGGGATACATGAAAAACAATTCCTGTCCCAATGACTGTATGATATATTGGAAGGAATATGAACTTTTTTCAGAGTGTCCAAATTGTGGGACATCACAGAATAAGTTGAAATAAAAATCGTAGGCTGATGTGCAGATTACAAAGATCCCTTCCAAGGTATTTTGGTATCTTCCTATAATTCCTCATTTGAAACATATATTTGCTAATTCACATGATTAAAAAGGGTTATTATGGCATGCTGATGAGTGGAAATGTGATGGAAAAATATGTCATCTCTTTGACTGTCCACGATAGTAGAAAATTGATGAGCAGTATCCTACATTTTAAAAGGAATTATAAATCTCATACTAGGGTTGTGCACATTTGAAATGAATCCATACCGAACCCTCAGTAACATGCATATTTCATGGAATTTTTTATTGGTAATTTACAACCTCTCTCTTGAAGTTTGTATGATGTGAAAATATACCATGTTGAGTATAATGATCTCTCATCCGAGGATACCCCGAAATGATATTTATGTTTTCTTATCACCATTGATTTGTGATTTGAGTCATTTATGGGAGGATGGTATTAGGCTGTATGATTCTTATAAAATGGAATGTTTTCAACTCCATTCAATGCTTATGTTCCCTATAAATAACATCCCATCGTATAGAAATTTGTCTGGATACAATGTTAAGGTGCATAATGTACGTCCAATTTCAGAACAACATACTTCATTTTTTCAATTAAATCATTGGAGGAAAAAAAATATACATGGGTCCTTCAATGTTTTTTCCTATGGATCACTCTTATAGAAGATTAAAAAAGGAATTCAATGGATCACAAGAATTTGATATTTCTCCATAACCTTTATCCCCTAATGTGTATTTTGAGAGGGATCAAAACCTTGATGTGACATTGAGAAAGACACATATATCTAGTAATGATAGACATATTTGGAAGAAAATGTCAATACTTTTTGAGCTACCATATTGGAGATATCATTAAGTGAAAAATAATATTGATTTCATACATGTGGAGAAGAATATCTACAATAGTTTGATTGGAACATTGTTAGATATTAATGAAAAGACAAAAGATGGGTTGAATGTAATATTAGACTTAATATCAATGGAAATATGTTTGGAGTTATCTCCCACTCCTGATAGAAGATGAACATTTCTTCCCCCATCTTATCATACATTATCAAAGAGGGAGAAAATTATCTTTTGATAGTGTCTTCATGATATCAAGGTTCCTCAAGGTTATTCTTTAAATGTAAAAAATTTTGTCTCCTTGTAGGATTTGATGTTGATAGGTATGAAATCTCATTATTGTCACGTAATGATGCAACAACATCCACCAGTTGCATTGCGTTGAATTTTTCCCAACTATGTCAGAATGACTATAATGAAGTTGTGTTATTTTTTAAATTCAATTTGTAATAAGTTGATTAATGTGAATGCATTGAAAATTTTGGAAAAGGATGAAATTTCTATACTTTTTCAATAGGAAGTGTATTTTCCTCCATCTTTTTTTGATATAATGGTTCATTTAATGATTCATCTTGTTTAAGAAATAATTATTTTTAGACCTATATATCTTCGATGGATGTATCCTTTTGAATGGAATATGAAAATATTGAAGGGGTATGTTAAGAATCCATATTGAAATGAAGCCTCCATTATTGAAAAGTATATTTCTAAGGAGGTTATGTAGTTTTTTATGAGCTATATGGTCGGGGCGGAGCACATCAGTTTGCCTCCATCTCGCCATAAATGAGTTAAAAATGAGGGAAAGAGGATTCGTGGCTTGAAAGTCAGATCATTGTCAGCTAAACATATGAAGAATTTATAATTATACATATTTAATATCATATCCGATGCTCAACAATATATAAAATTGCATATTAGTGAGTTAAAACAATTTCATCCAAAGAAGAAAGAAATTTGGATTTTGAATGAGCACAACAAAACATTTTTTCCAGGGTTTGAAAAGAAATTTCATTGTAGATAAGATGTATCAGAGACATTAAGATGGTTAGTGGGTGATCCAATTTTAAATGTGATAACATGGTCTGGGTATGAAATTAATGGATATTCATTTAATACAAAAGCTCAAGACAATAGAAGTGCAGTTCAGAATAGTGGTGTATTGGTGTTTGCAGAAGCAATGCATTTTTAGAGTTTGAAAGACAAAAACCCAATTTTTTGCAGCAAGTTCATATTATAGAGTCCATGAAGAAATATTGGAGGTTGATTACTTTAAAATTAAATTTCATGTTTTTAACTGCAAATGGTTTACCGGTAACAACAGTGTTAGACATAATGAATTTGGAATGAATGATATCAATATGAATAGATTGGAAGACACATCAGATTCTTTTATAATGGAAACACATGAAAACTAGATTTTTCTATGTAGTTTATCAATTACATATGCAGTGGTTTGTTTTTTTATAAGGGAAAAACAATATGTTGGGGAGGATCAACTTGATTATGATTCTTATTTATGTGATATCCCTATATCCATGGAAATATTAGGAGAACATAATGATGAGCATGTTGAATACATGGTTTGTGTCATAAGGAAAGATCATGAAAATGGAATTCTGGAAAACAATTCAATTGTATATTCTAAATATTATAGGTAACATATGTTTATTTCGTGTTTACATTTACTATTTTCTTAAAATGTTAGATATTTTAACTATTTTCTTTATTAAAATGTCTATTAAAACAAATAAGTAGAAGTTTTTGTTTATTTTAATTTTGTTTAGTGTAGTTTATCATGTTTACCATTACGTAAATTATATATCTATTATTTTTTCTTGAATGAAAATTACATTACCATATTTACCATATTTATCTTTATTTAACATGCTTAACATATTAACCATGTTTACTATTACGTAACATAGTTTAATTTTCCTTTTTCTATTTAAATTTTTATTGTAATATTTGAATTTGTATATTTGTAAACTAATGATTGTTTTTTATGATTTCAAGGATAATGATAGATAAATTAGTTGATCAACCACATGATTTTGGAGATGAGCATAATGATCATACATATGGGGAGGAACATTTACATGATCCTCTTAATGTTCCCCAATCTTCCTCATGTGCTCCCATTCCGAGAAAGAAGAGTTCAAGAGTTGGTAGACATGGGTGCACATGTTTACCAAAATTATCACTTTCCCATACCCAGAACCAGAGGATACCCATTTATTTTGTTGAGAATGATATTTCTAGAGGTCCAAATGAAAAATATTTTACGAGTTTTGTATCAACTGAGGGTTAGGGAAAATTAAGCATTTTGTATGATGATTGGAGAAGTGCGGACAAAGCGATAATATCTGAGTTGTGGGAGATGAGTTTAGTAACATATGTTTCTATTGTTTACCTATTATTAAAATGATTCTAGTATAATATTTTTTACCTCTTTTTTATCATATGACATTTGATATTCATGACACTGGAGGAGTCAGGATGAAATGTTTATCGTTGGCTACTAGGAGATGAAGGGATTTCAAATCAACCCTCACATGTGATTTCATTTTTGGTCATAGGAGTCATCCCAATCCATGTCATATATATCCATTCATAGATGAAGACACATGGATATAGTTTGTTGAATATAGACGAAAAGATTCATTTTTGGTAAGGGAGATGTAATTTTTTTCAATCATTCTTATAAAAATGATCTTATTAAGGTTTTTTTAATGACTTATTATTATTAATTTATTAATAACAAGGACATATCATCATGAGATCCAATGTAAAAATGTTTACCCTCATATTTTATCTCAGATAGGGTATACATTATTGGAAGAACAAATGATGGAAACAAATTTACAAAAACTGAGATCTAAGTCCTCAAGATCTGGAAGGGTTACCCCTCTATCCCCTCCATCTAGACTTGAAAAACAGAAGAGAGATCAAATGGGAAAAAAGGGGAAATATATTTCTAATGAATCGAGAATCGTAGCTGAGAGGATTATAAGACATTTATTTTATTTTCTTAAGTTAAAAATATTATTTATATATTTTTAAGCATTACAGAAATGTAAAATTATTTAATATAGGATTATCTTGAGGATCAGAGCTCATAGGGGGTATTTACAGGTCCTGGGAGGCATGATATTTTATCTACAGCATTGTAAAATCCCAATCATTCTGGTCGTTTACGAGGATATCCGACATGTGTATCAGTATGAATTGTGTTTTCGTGTTCTTTAACGTCATCCATTGAGGGTGTTTATAGAAAAAAGAGAATCCTTGGAGGCTGAAGTTCATAATATTAATGTGATTATGGAGGAAAATATTAGTGCATCAGTATAATCTATGTTTGTAGACATGAAAAGATAATTTCAGACTACAACTACCACTCCTCCACATCCTCCTACATACCCCATTATTTATCCTCTACCTCTGCCAATACCTTCCGCTCCCCCCCAGCCTGCGGTCCCCATTTTTATCCTGATCCTTCTCCGCAACTTCCTACATACTGTGAGTTGTATATTGATGATCCTCGACATCACATAGTTGCATATGGGATGGTATATTGTATAGGAGATACATATCATCATCAACTCTTAGAGGTAGAGCATCATAGAGTCACTGTACAGGATATTACAGATAGATCATCTTGAGTACCATTACCTATAGTTGAGATTACCACAATTGAACATAGTATCAGCAATTTTTTAATTTGGACATCCATACATCTGCGACTCCTTACAATAGAGGTGTGTATTTTATATCTTCTGTTTATTTTTTTTATTAAATATGTATTAATGTTTTAAATGTAATATATTTTTTGATTTATTTTTACATGAATACTTCAATGGTAAATAAATACAATATAGGTAATAATAAAGACAAATGGCTTTGACATCATATACATATTCTAGTAGTCCATAGATATTGTCAAGATATTCAAATTTTTTGCATATCATTATGAGTTTCAAATGGTAGCTCATGTTTGTGGACATGAAATTGATGTGGGGATTCTGAAAAAATATATTATGGAGCTTGCTACTGGAGATATTTTGGGCATCATCGTATTAAAAATATTTTACATGTAAGTCTTAACACCTTTTACTTGCGTTATATTTACTAAAAATTTATACTTATTTATCGGTTATATTAGTTATCTTTATAACATGTTTGATAAGAATGAGCAGGAATTTGTATATGGATTCCAGGAACCACATTTGATTTCCCCTGAAGCACATGCAATAGATGAGGCACAATGAATTATTTATATTTCTGAAATATTTGAACAGAATATAATCACACAGTGTTGGTTGATGCCATTTTGTGATAGGTACGAAACATATCTCTAGAAAATAGTTCATTATCTTTTAACATAAAAAACAACTAACCATAAAATTTCTTTTATCACTGATCATTTGATGTTAGGTTTTTTTCCAAAGGGAGAAAACACTTTATTGGATATGCACTGTCCATGGTGATGTGCGGGGAAGTTTTAATAATATGTTGGAAAATTAAGTTTCAATTTATTAATAGTTGTATATATTATAATGAATTTTAAATTTATCCCATTCATATTATTTTCTAATAGGGGATGGGTCTACTTTCTAAAAAACAATGAAAAGGAGTGCTAAGATCAAATATGTCAATTTAAAGGTAATATCCATTTATAATTTGTACTTTTTTATGTATTAAATACAAATAATATTTTTAATTTACACTCATTTAAACATAATTGTCATGAACAACAAGGTGTCATTGAATGAAGATGTTATATGTTAAGATTTATATATGAAATAATTACAACTAGAAGACTTGTGAACTTTGAACTGGTAAGATTTCATTTTAATCATTTCCACAATATTTCAGTTTATTTATTCATTATACATGTTGACTACTATCCTTTTAATTTGTATCTATTTGATGACCCTCAACCCTATAGTTCTCAAGAGGTCAAATACTTACAATTGGATGGGCCAAATTATTTTATTGGTTTGAATGAATTTTAGTTTGTTCGTAGTGTAAAATGTAATTTTGAAAATTGTCATTATAATTGTGTATTTGGTAGTCATTTTCATTGGATTTAGGTTCTTTTTAGTTGATAATGTAAGTTTATAATGTTATATATGTGAATGTATAATTTTTCTCTACTTATTGTTTTGTTCTAGTTTTGATGGTTTTTCTGGTATGGATTCTATTCTGGGGGGAGTCCAGGGGGTGTCTAGGGGGGTTGGGGCTGTCTGGAAGGGTGGGGGTGTTCAGTGGGGTGGGGGTTTCTATGGTGTGGGAGTGATGTCAAGTGGGATGGGGTGGGTGTCCAGGGTGTCCATGGGGGGTGGGATGGTGTCTGGGAGGGTGGGAGGGCTATCCAGGGGGTGGGGGCAGTCCTGGAGGGTGGGGGTTGTCCAGGGGGTGTACACGGGTGTGAGGTGGGGGTCCAGTGGGGTGAGGGGGTGTCCATGGTTTCCATGCGAGTGGGAGGGATTTTCAGGGGAGTGGAGGTTGTCTAGGGTCTACACAGGGGTGGGGGGTCCAGGGGGTGTTTTCAGTGGTGTGGGAGGGTTTTCTAGTGGGGTGGGGGTGTCTAGGGTGTCCATGGGGGTGGGAGGGTGTCTAGGAGGGTGGGAGGGTTGTCTAGTGGAGTGGGGGTTGTCCAAGGGGTGTCTAGGGGTGGGCTGGGGGGAGGATTTAGGAGGATGGGGGTTTTCATAGAGGGTGGTAGGGTTGTCTAGGGGGTGGGGGGTTGTCCTGGAGGGTGGGAGGGTGTCCATGGGGGTGGGAGGGATTTCTAGGGGTGGGGGCTATCCAGAGGTTTCTATGGGTGTATAGGGGGTGTCTCGTAGGGGTGGGGTCTAGGGGTGTGGGAGGGCTGTTTAGTGGGGTGGGGGTGTACAGGTTGTCCATGGGAGTTGTAGGGTGTTCAAGAAGGTAGGATGGATGTCCAGGGGAGTGGGGGTTGTCTAGGGAAATGGGGGTACCTAGGGCTGTGGGAGGGTGTCCAAGGGGGGTGATTATGTTTCTAGGGGGAGGGTGGCTATATATAGGGGGTGCTCTCTAGTGGGGTGAGGGCTATCAAGGAGGATTATGGTGATCTAGGGGGTGTCTAGGGGTGTGGTAGGGTGTCTCAGGGGTGTCTAGGTGGGTGGGGGTTGTCCAAGAGGTTGGGGGATGTCCAGGAGGGTGGGGGGATGCCCAGGGGGTGTCTAATGGTGTGGGGGGATTTCCAAGGGGGTGGGAGGGTGTCCAGGGTGGGGATGTTTGGGGGGTCCAGTGGGGGGGGGGGTTGTCCAAGGGTTTTTTTTTGTTTTTTTGTTGACATTGTATATTTGTATTTTTCTTTATGTGAATGTCGAATTTATCTTTGTTTCTTCTATTTTTGGTCTAGTTTTTATGCTTTTATGGTACGTATTCTGGTGTGGTTTTTGTCTAATTTTGTCTGATTTTTTCCTCTTTTAGGTCTTCTTTGGGGGGACATAGTACTGGTTGGATGGTTTTAATAAAAAAATTGGTTTTTACGTCGGTTATTTTATAACCGATGTCAGAATGCATGGGAAATGGGTTTTTAGGTCGGTTATTAAATAACTAATGTAATAAATAGAATGGAAGAGTTTTTTACGTCAGTTATTTTATAACCAATGTAGTATATAGGGTTTCACGTCAGTTATTATTTATCCGATGTAAAAAAACACATGCCAGTCCAGTTTAACACATCGGTTATGAAAAAAACCAATGTGTTAAACTAATCTTTCACATCGGTTATTAAATAATCAACGTGATAAACACTCTAAAGGCGTTGTTTATTATGTCGGTTAATATATAACTAACATAATAAAGTATATACCACATCATTTTTTAAATAACTGACATGGTATATCAGGACTCTGAAGCATTTTCCACGTCAGTTTTTGAGGAACAGACGTGAAAAACACTTCAGATTTTTAGTTTTTACGTTGGTTTTAGAATAAACGACATAAAAAATGTTTATAATGTCTCTTGTAATAACATCATCCAAAAGAAGATGTAAAAAAATAACTACTGTAAAAAAAAATTTCTGAACAAGTGTGGTTTTGAAAATTTTGTTTAGGGTAGGGTTTGGTCCTTGTGGTTGGCTAGGTTTTTGGTTATCTCTCCAGCGGAAACCTGGGTGGTCATTATACCTTGGGTTTAATGTGTTTTTGTATTATGTATTTTGAATGTTTATGGAATTCACAATAGCTAATGGTCCTCCTAGAAGAATATCATTGATGGATTGAATGTTTGGGAAGTTGTCTGTTTTGTGGTCATGTTTTTCACAAATTGTGCAAAAAGGGTGTACAGTTTGGATTTAATGGATTTTTCTAAGGTCTATATCTTCAACCATCTTAGTGAGTGCTGAGAGTTTATACCTGAGCCTTTCATTTTCTCTAAGTTAATCCATTACAGTAGTTCTTTGTGGCTTTATAGAATAAGGTAATGTCCCCCATGCATGGTTTTTTTCAGTAAAGATTTCCAGATACTCTTAATCATCATTTGGGGATTTGTTTTTAAATGTCCCATTAAACATCATGTCAATGAATTTTTTGTTACTCAAGCCCAACCCTTCATTGAAAATTCTCACTTGTTCAGGAATAGAAACACCATGGTGTCGAACCATGTATAGGGTGTCCTTGAACCTCTCCAATGTTTCATATAATGAATCTCCCTCTTTTTCAAAAACTTTTTGGATGGTCTTGTTATGTTCTCTTATTTTGTGGTTGGGAACATATTTTTTGTATAATTCTCTTTGAGATTGGTCCCAGGAGTTGATGGATGATGGTATAAAATTGTTTATCCAATTTTTAACTCTATCCATTAATGAAAAATGAAACAACCTAATTTAATCTTATTCTAGTTGATGTGGGGGACACTTGGTTTCTACAATTTCATTGAACTCCTTAATATGATGGTAGGACATCTAAGACACCATTCCATGGAATGGGAGAAGGTGGTTTTGGTTATGGGGTTTAAATACGTATTTAGAATATCCTTGAGAATTGTGTTTAAGGAATGATGGGTAATTTTTCCAAGCTAGAGTGAGGTAGTCATTCATGGTTTGATTGACTACATTCATTATGCTTGGAGCATCTTGGTTTGGGTGTCCCATTTGATCCCCGATAAGGTTTACCATTTTATTTATTTAAAGACCGTCCATTTGAATTTTTTTAATTGGTGAATTTGGAGTTTCAAGAATATTTGGAAAAAATGTAAAAAAATCCCTTAGGTGAACATGACTCCCTTATCCTAGGACTTTCTACCCTAACTAATGTATTTGTGTTATTCTAGGTGTAGGCAGACATGCGCCAAAAGAAAAAAAAACCGAGTAAGGGAGAAGATAAGAGAATTTGGTTGAGAATAGATAAATGGGGGTGAGAAAATAAGGTATTTGGTCTAAAGATATTTCTTACTACCCTGATACGGTGCCAAAATTTGGTTTCTCGCAAATTTACCCATGTTTTAAGGGTTAAGTGGTTGCTTGCAGTATAGCTTGGGTTGTCAAATCCTTTGAGATATAAGAAGAACCTTTAGACACCCAATATAAAGAGATGGATTTTTTTGATATGAAGTGGCCAACATGGGTTGATTTTACCTGGTTTTAAAAGAATACTAAGAGATCTATTTGAATTCAAATTATGGGAAAATGAGTTGATCCTAGGTTATTTCTCGGGGTGGATTAGATGAATTCTTTTTTTTTGCGATTTGAATTTCATTAACTCGAAAAGGATTAATGCAATGAATTCAAACTAAACTCATCACTTACTGATTAAACACCTTCACAAACTCATGACAATAACCTACAAACTTGTACGATCATTTTCATGAGCACTCCAAGGTAAAAGACTTAATTAGAACATGAAAGTGGGGTGAATAAATTCAATTAGGAAGATGGATTGAGAAAATCATTGAATGAAACAAACTCAAATAAAATAAATTAATAACATTTATAGGATGAGAAATAACACCCAATATATCCCCTCTCCAATCCCTTGGATCAATCCATAAATGATTTATCCCTCAATTGATTACATGATCTCAATAGAAGCGGGAAGTATGCTTATGAGGTTGGAATTGAAGAAGTAAAAATAACAAACTAATGATCACCCCACTGTTGTGTGAACAATATGACATGGTTTGGTGTGAATAAGTTCACACCTTGAGGAAATGGTATCAAGATCATATGAATAAGAACATAATAAGAGAGGAAGAATATATTTTATAGAAAACTTAGGTGATTATAATAACTTACATGAGAAGGAAGAACCTTGCAAAGACAAATTGGCATAATAACATTACAATGAAAACAAAGCTCCAATATCTCTAAATCTTCCACCACTACTAATTTTAATAGGAATTTAGGATGCCTATTACGAAGACAATATATTACCATGTCTTTTTAATTAATTTTGGATGGCCTACGTGGGTGAAAAATTAATGTAGATGAGACTTTTCCACTCTTGCCCTAAAGTGGAAACCATCATGAATCCACCAAAAAGACGAACCGAGAAGGCCTTTTAGATGGACGAATTCGACTGGGCCATAGATGGATAAAATGTAGCCCCAGATATCTCTTAATAGATAGTAAAATTTGAACCAAAAAGAATTGTGGTTTGAGAGATATGATTTAAATGGTGGGCTTCTTTTCTAGGCCGTAGATTATGGCTCATAATTTCATCTTCAACATGGGCGGCTTGGAACACCATTAAAACATACAAACTATCTTATAACATTTTTTTTATTAAATGTTCCCCATAATATCATATATCTTAAGTTATATTTTTATAATAATTGGGCTTGAATCCTGTCTGATACTGTAATTTTAATGGGCGGTTATCTATTTCATTTTTCTATAACGTTATTGGTTCAATCCCCACTTCAGTTGCCTTCCAATTTTAATCTCCAAGTACTCCAAAATTAAGAATTGTTCCTAATAAAAAGGGAGACCTGAAAATTAATGTTGAAAATAAAATCAATAAGATTTTGATTTTTATGAGATGTTCAAGAACGTACCATGTAATAATGCATTTTAATAATGAACTACAATCATAATGTGAAATAAGGTTCAAAGTATAAAATACACTAATAATGGTGTCTATGATTTATAAAGAACATGAATATTATATTATAAAAATTGAATTTTATCCTATTTTAGGGTCTAATCAATCATTATCTAATTCACCATAATGGGTGTTTCAATTGGTTGATATGGGTTTTAAAGGCTTCCTTTGAGAAAAAACATTTTTGTGTTTTTCATGTGAAAATATTTTACATAATACAATTATAGAACATTGAAGATAAAGGAAAAATTTTTATGGGTTTTCATGCTTTTATTGGTCTAATGTTTTTCTTTCCATTTTATGTCAGTTACTAAACTTTTTTGTATATCATCACATGTTTTAAAATGTTTTTCACATATTATAATATGTTATAAGGGAAATGAAGAAGATAAGTTGAATTTCATGGTGTTTTTTCATGAAAAGAAATCATTATTAAGTTTAAATGTTTTATATTATAGGAAAGTGGAAACTAATTATAAGTATTAATATTGTATTTAATACATTTTTTATAAATGATTTATGACATAATTATGTAAAACTATAAACCAAAAAACATCATCAAATGTAATGGAATTATTTCTGGACATAAAAATAATGATTATGATATAAATAAGGATGGGAATTTATAGTGTAATTAGTGGATATTTTAGATATCCTTAGAGGTTAGGATAACATTGAAATAATTCCCTAAAATGATTATACATTATTAAAATGTTGATAAAAAATAGAATTTTAAGATTCTCACATGCCTTCAATATATTTGTATATTTTCATAATGGTTTTCCATAGAGGAAACATGGTATCTAATGTGGGAAGTCACTGAGAGGAATATATCCTTGCAAATTAGCATCCCTCAATGGTTTAATTGGAAAAAATAGTTTTTTTGGTGGAGGATCGATTTAAACAAAACTGTAAATGGTGGTGGTATCCATGAATGATGTCAAACCAATATACCATGAAAAAAGGTCTATAGTATATAATTTCTTGAGGTAAAACCCCCCAACATTCATCAAATCATCTAACCTTGTGGTTTTTAAGGATATATCAATGATTTGGAAAAGATATTTGAAGTCCTGAGAAGTCCATAAATTTAAATGAAAACTATATTCACTTATCATTTTTTTGGTGAATCTAGTAGATGATGCTATTTAGTTAATAACACAAGGGAGAACAGAGATATTGATGTTATGGAATGAGATAAATTTAATAATGTCTTATATGATAAATTATTAGGTAATTGTTTTTCATATTTTGATGGAAAAAAATGATTTTAATTGAGGAAAAAGAATGAAGATTTAATATTTTCATATAAATAAAATTTCACATGGTTTCTAAGTACATACCTATTTTTTAGGCATTTATAATAAAATTAATATATTTAGTTGAGGATTAAAAAATTAGGTGATGTTCTTTGGCTAAATAATAATTTAAATTTTATGGGAAAGCTGATAAGGAGATTTCTAACACTTATGTCCCATGAGATGAAAAGGGTAATAAACTGTCAATGTGGAATGAGTTAGAGAAACAAAAAACTAAAGATCCTAGATTTATTCCCAAAACACGATCCATGTGAGCTAAAATACATTTCAGGGAATGTATGTTGGGATCTAGAATGTGTAACTGGTTTGGTATGTTTGGTAAAATGGTTAATGACTAGAAATAAATGAGTCCAAAAAAACTCAATAATGAGATAAATGATAGCTAGTCAATATTTAGATGATTAAGATTTAATTTGATGGGGTATTATGATAATATGTTTCCAAAGTTAATTACCCAGTGTGAAAATCATCATGATTAGAAGAAAAAATGGGTGGATGAGACATTCTTGACTTTTATAGGTGATGTTGGTCCATATGGTGAAGTGTTTACAGATCTATGTATATTAGTATTTTTTAAGGATGATCATAATATAAATGTATTAGGAACCCATATCTTGATGTTTTATGTGACTGATTTAACATGGGATACATTTATTGATTTTTTATAGATATCTAATGTTATATTTTCAATTTAAAATTTATTGTAGGAATAATTCATTAAATTTTATAGAAATAAGTTTAAAGGTACTGATAATCTTTGGGGTTAACAGTATCATTAATTACATTTTAATTATAGTCAAATCATATTATCAAACTGTATGAAAAGTGGTTTTATTAAAACCCTTAGTAAAGAGGATCTTATTGATTTATTTTATTTCATTTATGCTCATCATATTTTTTTTGGAACGTTATAGGTATAATATTAACATTGGTTTGAAAACGGAAAACCCAAATGATGGGTGAAAATAGTAACATATGGAATGGCTGTATGGAATGAAATTATGATCAAAGGATGATAAGGTTTTAACACTTACCATTATCCTATGTGATCTTTGGATTAATATGTAATTATTTTTAGTTAAATAATTTTAATTATAAATATTAATGATGAAACAATTGGGTTACTTTTGTGGTTTATATATTGTTTTATTATATTGGATATCTTTTTCTATCCATATTTATTTAAGAAAGTACATAGTGAAGGAATATAAAACTTGAAACTCTTTTATGGATCATACGATCCATTAAAATTAATTTTAGTACTTTAGGAATGTAAAATTCATATTATTATATTCATTTTATGGAATAAGTGATGAATTAGAAATTGATCAAAGTAGAGGAAACAAATGATATTTTTCTTCTGATGTAAAAACATATCAAATAAGTATATTGAATTATATTCATAGAAAAAACAATAATCCCTCAACAATAATAAAAAGGATCATGAAACAAAACTTCCATCATATTACATTCATACTTGATGCATCATATGGTCTTTTAAATCATCACAGATTTATAGTATTGAGGCCATAAATTTCCATTGAACATTCAATTTATTGTTATCAAAGATTTTAATCACTCTCTATAATTATTATTTATTTTCTTCCATGATAAATTATATAATTAAAACAAATACTATTCTACTTAGAAACATAGTTAAGTGTTATTCTATTTTACCCATGTACTTCCCTTTCTCTCTTACTTAATTGATATTTTATTTACCCTTTTACGGTGTAAGATTTTAAAAATGTTATTTCCAAATTTAAAATAATTAATCAATGTGATCATGTTTAAATTGTGAGGACAAAATATATATAAGGATGGTATTATTTAAAATTATGATTTTTTAAATTAAGAAAATTGTTTTTATAGCATATGTGACGTGAAAACCAAACGTAACAACCTTGTAAATATATATAATTAAGTGTAATCACCAAGTTATGAAAACCAAAGTATAAATGAACCATATTATAGTATAAAACTATGAACATGAAATTAAATTAATATTTATAAATATTATTAGTTTAATTATGGAAATTATACTTATCTATTGACTAGGGATATAAATAGAATCACTTAAAAGAAAAATAAATTCTCATTGAAATAATGTATTTTTTTCAAAAAGAATGTTTAGTAATGCTTTGGGAACAGAATTTACCATTAATATTTTCCAATTTTAGATTATTTATATTATAAAATATTAATTTTTAATTCATCATATCAAAATTAAATTATGGTAAATATTTGTGACTTTTCTTAAATGATAAAATTTTTAATGAATAGTGAAAATATTGAATTTTTATAGAAAAAATAAATTTTTATGATTATTTATAATGTTAATTTATATTTATAATTAGTTTAAATGTAAAATTAATTCAATTATATATCAATTTAGGATATTTTAATCATTTTTATAATGAATTTTGGAAAAGAAACATTATAAAATTTGATATTTTATCTTTAAAAACCCACTTTCTAGCCGCTTCATCGAGATTACTTTTAAATGAATGATTCCCAATATTGTGAATTGAATTTTGAAAAATGGATTGAATATGTTTAGTCATAAAAATTTAAAATTTTTAATAATGGAGAAATTATTTTTGAATAAAATTAATAGGGGAAATGAAAAATAAATTATCGTGGTTAAGGTGAAAATCGATTTTCATGTGTGTTAAATTTAGAATCGAAGGGTCGGAAATGAATTTAAAACATTTAAAAACACATTTAATTCCAATATTTAGACATTTTATATACTATATTTTAGAATATATCATTTTGGATTCATTTTTATTATTAAAACATGGGTTTGATTATATATTTTCAAAAAAAATTAGAAGTATGCCACTCACCTCACTTAAAAAAGGTCACCACTCTTCTATATTTTTCACACAATATTTCTTCTTTGGTTCTACCAATACATAACCAAATCAACTAACAACATATATAATCACATAATATAATCCTTATTTTTTGAATAAAGATATCCTTGGAATTATTTTGTCTAAACCTAATGAGGATACATAAAGAAGAGGTAATGTTCTTCAACGAGTGTCATTATGTTTTCCCCATAAACAACAATTCGTATTAAACCATAACGATTAAAAAAATATAAAAAATATAATGTCATGAATTTATAATAAGTACATGAACTAGAACCATATACACTCCCATAAAATGAGTTATGAAATCAATATTCGTGTGTATGACAGATTACTACCTCACAAACTGATGTCATTCATTTTTCCATTACTACCTCTCATGGTTGGGTATGATGTTGGATCTAAATTTTTTATTATATATTGATAAAATAATTATATATATGGGTTAGTTATTTAATATATAAATTTCACCATAAATTCTGAATAAGATACGATAATGTCACTCGAGATTATAGAAAACTATCACCTCATAAAGAGATCTGATTCGTATAACATTAACACTTCACATGAAAGGTGATAAGGATAATGTTAATGATTATATGTAATATAAATGTAAAAATTATTATATTTATGAAATATTTATCATTATTGTAATATATAACTTCATTTTATTTCTTACCTTTTTATTCAATGAAAAAGTGATAACGTCGTTCTTGTATGTGTGGACTACCACCTTCACAATGAGATGAGAATCCCTATTAATCACAACACAACATGGATTATATATAAGAATATTTAAATAAAAAATATTTTATATATTATATTATTACAATTATGAATGTCTAAAATTTTATATACCTCATTTCCAAAGATATTTTTAAAAAATGGAAACATTACTCATGTGTATGATCGACCTACCATCTCCATGATCATATGGTATTTTATTTCTCAAAATCAACATTCCAAAATGGTCATAAAATTATAATTGATGTATAAATATGATTAAAATTCCATTATTATTATTATTCTATATATGTTTATATAATTTCCTCATTGAATTTATATATCCGACCAACGTTATTTTTGAAACACAAGCCAAACATGGTCAAATATCTCACATAAACATAATTAATTAAGTAATTGGTTAAAAAAAATTAATAACTGAAAAAAATTAATAATAAAAATTAATATGGTTCTTAATAATGTAATTAGTTAACATAATTTTATTGTTTTTTATGATAAGGATATGTGTGAAAATTAGGACTCATGGTAAGGTACTTCGTTTAAATATCCATTCACTATTGTATATTTTGATGTTATAGACATTAACTCATTTAAAAATGTTTATATACAACACATTTTACACGTTATATCATCAATTTTTCTATTATAATTGTAGTTATATGTTATCTTAATTACATAATTTCATATTTTATATGATTTATATATTTAAAAAGTGATAAATTAATTTCTATTTATAAATTTTATATTTAATGTCTTACTTCCAACTCCATATTTTTTATGTCCATGCTTCTAGAATTATTCTTTGAAAAAAATAGTCATAAATTGTTTAAATATTCCATTATATGTTTATGTTTTACATTATTTCCAAAGGATTCCAAAAGAAATCTTTTTATGTGTTTTATATGGAATGTTTTCACAAACCACAAAAGGAATGTTCTATTTTTCACATACATTGAGATAATGTTTTTTTAAATCCATCAAAATTATTTGATTAATAGTTTCCTTTGAAATATTTAAAATTTTATTCAATTAAAAAATATATTTTTAATTTTTTCAGTATTTCGGTATTAATTTTTCTTAAGAGAAACGTGTTTTTCATTCCAATGGGATTTTTAATATGGGTTTAAAATAATTTCTCAAAGGGTTGTATGATAAAAGTGTTTTACTCTTTATATGGTACATGATAACTTTATGAAATATTTGAGCCCAATACAACATATACGATGGGTTGAGACCAATTATAGTTCACAGGAGAGCTCAATATAGCCTATATAAAGGGATGATCACCATTACAGCTCCTGAATAATGAGCAAGCCTGATATATATTATATGAAGGGTGATCCCAATTATATATATACAATGAATTAAGTTATGATTATATTGAAATTTGAATGTATGGTAATTCAAATTAATTATATTTTGAAAGGGTTTTTTTAATATGATTCTCAAAGTCAAAAAATAGGGTTTTAATTGGTTTCTATGGGTATTAAAGGATTTATTTAAGAAAATCATGAGTGTGTTTTTCATGTAAATTTTTTTTACATCATCCAATAAAAGAAAATTGAAGGTAAAGTTAAATTTTATATGTGTTTTCTTGGTTTTCAATGGACTAATGGTTTTCTTTCATTTTTATGTTTATTTCTGATATTTTTTTTCTTATCTCATGGTTAAAAATGATTTTCACAAGGATTAATTTTGGGTTAGGAAAGGATGAATTCAAGTTGAATTTCATGAATATTTTACCAAAAAATAAATCATTATATTTTTTAAAATATTAATTTATAGAAAATAGGGATACTAATCATAAGCTTCTAGTTTTTTTGTTATTTTTTTGTATGAATTTTAACCTAATTTTCTAAAACTCTAAACCTAAAAAGATTGTGAAAATTAATAGATTCAATTATTGAATAAAAATTCATGATTATATAGTGTTTACGGTTGTGACATTATAATAACACATTATTTGAGGTGGCATTGGTTTTTAACTATTTCATGGTTTTAGACTTTATTATATCAATAAAAATGAAATATATTAAATAAATATATTATTCAATATTTTAATTTTTATTTTTTAAAATAATGTATAAATTGTCTATAAATAATATAAAAATGTATACCTGAATATTTGTATTATTATTAAATGTGTTTAAAAAATAATTAATTTTAAATTGTTTATAAATATATTATAAAATATCAATTCATTATTTATTATATTAATATCAGTAAAATTAATTTTTAATATAAGAGTAATAATTTTAAAATATTGTATTAGGATTAATAGTTTAATATGAATTTCTTATATATAAATTTTATATATATGGTTTTTATATTAAAATATAATGAAAAAAAGATAGTGTTATTTAAATTTAAGTACTTAATTTTCCTTGATTCTACATTGAATTTTCAAAATTTGGGGCCTCAAATTAAAAAATTATTTATACTCTATAAACATGAGTTTTTATTATTTATTTATGTTTAAATACTATTAAATTCCTGATATTTATATAATTTAATTGTTTTAATAAAATTGATGTTTTTCATATTTTTCTTATATGTCACTCAATATATTTTATTTAAAGTAATTTCAATTTAACAATTACCATAAATCAATTTATATTAAAAGTAAACATGATGTATTTATATTTATTTAATTGGGGAATATATATATATATATAGTGCCTCGATATATTATAAATTATTCCTAATATGAATTACATATTGCTTATTCAGAAAAATTTAGCTGCATAATTAAATTTACTAACAATTCATTTCTAGATTTTTGCCTTATTTATTAACTAATAATATTGTTTTATTATTAATGTTTTCCCCACTATTTTTCATACCATGATATGGGGAGTGAATTAGGGAATAAAAATTCAAAACAATCACACTATTAGATATTATTTTTCCTTTAACAAAATTAATCTTCCCTATTGTCTCCCAGTATTTTTTAAACTTATGTAAATTTTTTCATGAGGTTTTTTTTCTTTGTTCACCCAAGAAGAAATACACAATATAGCATACAAATACAATGTCACATCATGTAAAAATATAGTAATATTAGTTATGTTACAATGTTTCATTCATAGCCACTCCCCCCTTACATTATAATAATTGAAAATATATAAATCATTTTCTCCACAGTCGAAGTTAATGAAATCAACGTGTAGAAGATTCATTAGATGTTATGTATTATCTCTAATTTTGATAACAATAAAAATTTAATAGCATGAAGCTCCAAATTCCTTCCTTATAAGATTCCCAATTTACCATGTAATATTTAATCCTAAAAAAACTCACTCATGAATTGTTTTATTTAGATTAAATAGGTTATTTTTTTTCATGTAATACCACTTCGAAAATTCCTCTATACAATGCATCAATGAGATATATCAAAATGATTCCTTCAGGTGAATCTGTAAAGGTGATATACATCATTTTCTAGCATCTCAAATAATATTACAAGGATAGTGTCCATGTACTAACTTTCATTAACATTGTTCATCAATAAATTTATTATATGGACCAAATATAATTAATTTATTTAGAATTATTTTTCTCTATGAAATCCTTTCAAAATAAATGGAATCTACACTAGGTATTTATTTATTTTAATTCAATATCATGTTATAATAAAGATATTATATGTATCTATATATTAAATTGGCTCTGTTAAGTCCTCTAATCAAAAAACTATTCTTTACTCTTTTTATCCAAAACTATTCCACTGAAAAAACCCCACAGTCACACTATTTAATTATTAACATCATTAAAAATATTATTTGTTTTCTAACATGATCCATCCAAGAATAATCTTCTTCTAGGAAATATTTTATGTGGATATCCAAAAATCATCCACTTCACCGTAAATGAGGTCCTCACATGGTCATGTGATCCACCTTCATGATTTATATAAATATTTTTTGGTTCAATAATTATCATGATCCATATATTTCATATTAATAAACACACCGTTTTTCTGGTTTTTATGTTTTCACTTCAAATTCAACCCTAATAAATTGGAAAAAACTGAGAAACATCTCTATCATCTTCAAAACATAATTTAGGAAACCATTAGATCATTTTTAGTAATTATATTCTAGAATCATAAATGACCAAAAATTTATGAAATTCCATTGTGGGGTAATTTTTATAAAAAATATCCCTCTTTTGGTTTTTAAGAACCCTTGACAACTTCTAAAAACCCTTTGATAAAAGCTCATTGGATATTTTTGGGAACTTACATATTCAATGACACTTAACAAATTGAAACTCTAAATAGTGAACAAATAATTACTCATCTCATTCACTATGATATCATGACTCAGTAATTGAATGATAAACATGAGTAATATGATCAAATCACCAATGATTCACATCCTCTAAAAACCCACTTATTGAAAATTTCCTTGAACCCAATTTTTCCTATATCCCAAACAAATTATTAGTTAGGGATTCAATTTTTTCATATATTTTCTCTCATGAGATAACCACTTACACAATAAATAAATAAAACTATAAATTATTATAGACACAAATGAATCTAATGTACTTATGTATCATTGTGGATATAATGGATTCAACATCAAATTATTTAAAAACTCTCCAATAATCCTTAAACCCTTGGATTTATAATAATTAATCTATCACAATTCAGAACATTACTCTCCCCTATAATAGGTTAAAGAAAAAACCTCACCAATTATGAACAATATCTCACCTTTTAGAATGAATCTAAAGTTCATGACCTTATTTTATACAACCTAAAATGTTGGGTTAGATTAATATGATGAAAGTTTATTCATATATATGTGTGTGGAGTTCTAAATCTAAACTACTTATGTGCATGGGATTAATTGAACTCTGGGATCCATTTCATGACATTGAAAAGCATATTTCGGTAATTACATTATTGGAATAATAGGATCATTATAATTGGTAGGCATGTAAATGAGCTTCACTGACACATAATCCAATTTATCCTTAAATAAATGATAATGGATTTAAATTTAGTTAGACTGGATAGAGGGAATCTATTTTTAATAATTTCTATATCACTTTAATTATAATAATGGATTGTGATTACAAAATTCTCACCAAATCCTAGATCATTTTAATTTTCCTTCACCCATAGAAACTATGATAAAGATTGAGTAGCCATAATATATTTAGTTTATATAGTGGTACCAAAAATTTAGTATTGTTTTTTCAACAAATCTATGAAATTCACAATAATTAATAATAAAATGAAACAAAATACATTGATATTCTATCATTAACTACCCTAGATTAATACACATCATTATATACCAATAACTCTTATTGAAATGTTTAGTTTTAGTGTAAATTGGAGTCCATTTTTCTATTGATATATTATACTTTTGATTCAATATAATAAAGAGGATTAATTAATTAATTATTTGATACTTTTCCTCCTAACAAGTGGTAAATATAATGTTAGTTCATAGTGTTGTTAAGTAAAAAACATTCCAATTATATCCCCATACTATAAAACATTATAAGAATTTCAAACTTTATTCTTATAGAATTTCATATGTGTAGCATCGTGGGTTGTAATCTCATTAGAACACCCCATTAAAAATATTCTTAGAGCCAAATTGGAATATTTATATTAATATATAAATTTTTCATCATTTCATTATTTCACCATTATTCAAATGGAAAATGTAAATTCTCCCATCATCAATATTTCAAGAGGATACAACATGACATTAGAAGCTGTTTATAGCATGCCTAATTTGATCCACCAATGATTATTTCATAGATACAATAAAAAACATTCCTTATTTGATGAATATCATTTTTAAAAGATATTGTAATAGAATATACGTTATTATAAATTTAACTTCTCCATGTAATGACTTCGTCATGAAATGAATTCTCTAAATCATAGAATTATCCCATAAATATTCTTTTCCAATTGTAATTTATCCCTCAACATCCTATAAAAAATATAATCATGTTGTTCTATGTAAACCAATTCTTCAAGAACCCCATTATTAAATAATAACTATATTTCCATGAAGAAAACCAAGAACATCATCAGAACTATAAAGAATGAAAATATTTAAATCTCTTTTAGTTGAGTATTGAATGAAAATATCTCATCTATATAAAATCCCTCCGTCTTAGTTAATCATGTGCACAAAAGTTATTATTTATTCCAAATTTCCATAATATATATGTTTAGATTCTTATAGAAACCCAATTTTCTCTATATGAATTATTATTTGTAATCCCCAAAATAATCCTCCATGTAAAAATCATCATGATTTGGTCAATATCTTGACTAATGACATTAACATAGTTGTCATATTTTACAGCATTATAAGAACAATTAAGGAAAACATATGATTTAAAATATGTAAACCATAGATACATCATTATTATTCATCGAACTAGTGATATATAATCTCCAATGATATTATGATCATCTATTTTGACTACTTTTTAAAACATTTCATAGATGATTTAATTTACTCATCCTCCTCGTCATCATTTTCTTCCACTAAATATTCCTCATGCATTTTCCACCCACACAGGATTCATACCTATTTAACGCTATCATCCAGAACCAATTCCCTTATTTGATGAACATTATTCTCATTCTCTAATATAGGTATAAAATTTCTTCCAACAACATTTCTAATCCTATAGTTGATGAATTTATTCTATTTCTATTTTAATTTATAGAACATAAATATTAAATATTTTTAATGAGACTCAAATATCTTCTTTTTCTGCAAATTGAGATTGTAACACTAATAATTGATAATTTAGAATTACTTCTACATCATAATCTCTCCACATTATTTATCTTATAGAGTCATACCTATCATTTAACATATAAAGCCAATTTTTGAAATATATTTCAATGATATTATCATTTTTTATGAAATATTCATGGTAGGTATTTCGAATTATGCATTGATTCATATGTATTTTATATAATCTAGTTTTTCCTCTCAATGACACTTGTCTGTTAAGGTGTTATGACATATAACTCATTGTACCTTGTCCCATTCATCATGAGATAATTATACACCTTTATGTTTTTGTATTTCATTCGATTACATGTTTAAAACATTTTTATTTTCTATCTTGGAATCTTTTTATTCTCTCTTAGATACATTATTATAAAGGTGAACAACTAATTATTCATAGTAGTTACCATTATCCACATGAGTATAATACAATCATCAATGAAATCAAAATTATATGTATTCTCGTCAATTAATCTTGGTGAGACAGTTCTACAAACATAAACACCCCCTTTTAAATAATCTCATTGAATTATATTATTCTTCTATGTATATATTGTGGTTATTATTCATTTTTATAAAAGAGTAACACATTTTTATTATCACATCGTAGATTATAGAGATCCCAAGATTCATAATATTTAACTAGATATAATGATGTTGTTTTAACTTAATGACCAAGTATTTAGGCTATAATCCATTCACTTTTTTCTTGTGATAAAAAGAAAAACAAATCAAATTTTCCACAGAAAAAAGTATAGATCGCACATCATATTCATCCCCTATACAACCACATATACTTTATTTAACATGATGATATATATCTTCAGAGTTATTTTTAACTAGTACACTACATTTGTAGGAAGAATTGGTTGGTGTGAAGAATGCTACACTGGGGTTCCACATAGCCTATATACCACAATACTAAAGATGGTATTTTGAATGTAATTAGTAATTAATTTTGAAATTCCCTAATATATTGAGGACCTATTAAAATACAATTATTGTTTGGAAAACATAATTTCCATACCATAAAATAGTTATCCTCTTTTATTTGATTCATATGATCGAATATATATATCTCATCGTATGGGTAGTGAAACCACTTTAAGGAATTCGTACACAATTGGGTACCGATTATTTAAGGAAGATATTATAAACATTTAAATTCTCATCTATTTATTTTTTTATCCATTTTTTTTGGATTGAAAAGGGGTGATTATTTACATACTTTAACATCATTAAAACAGAATGGATAAAAACCAACATGAAATGTGGAAAACTAATTTTGTGTCTGCTAATCATTCGATGTTTTTTTGAGTTATTACATATGACCACATGGGTTATTCATTATATTATTCATTGAAAATTCTAAAGTGAAATACATTTCCATTTTTCAAAAAAAAAATAATAAAAATATTATTTATTAAAATAATACAAAGAATATTTAAATTCTATAATGTACCATTATTTCACTTTTTTCATTCAATTCGTCATAGATATGGAATATGAATTATGGTAATGTTCTATACGTTAACAATTAGACAATAAACATTATGATTTATATTGTGTCATATATGTATCAAAAGTTATCCTAGGGGTTCATTGAATAATCTGATTCCATATTACACGAAAATAAATCTCCATCATTTTATTAGGTGCTTCTAGTCTAGTATCTACCATATATTATTTCTATTCATGATCATGACCCATAACAACTTTATAATTTAAATGTGAACTTTTCTTCTACCAGAATCCCTTTAACAGTTTTTAACCCTTCATGCTTCACAATTACTTTCAATTATTCATGTGTAATAATCTTTCTAGTTATTTCATTGGGATTCAAGAGTATATTCTGATCTACAACTATTCATCAGAGGTGGAAAAATTACCCAAAAACATAATTGATATATTTGATTCAATAATTTATTATTTTATTTAAAACCATGAAAATCGTGGCCTTCTAATCATATTTGATACGTTACTCTATGACATTCTATGATTTTACTAACATTTTATATATGTGGTTTTCAATTTCTAAATTCATCTTCAACATTTAATCTTATTATTATTGAACATATAGTTTTTAATTTGGAACCTATCTACTGGATTCATTAATTTTATCTCTCTCAATAACTACATAATTATGATTGGTCCCAAATAACACTTAGAAATCAACTATTCCTTCCACTAATGTCTTTTCAATGTCATATTATTCTATTTTCTATGAACTCACCAAAACCTCCCCCACAAATTATTTTTCCTAAGATCTACATAATCATCCATTTCTTCATTTTGCATTGTAGTAAGTGAATATTTTCCGTTGATATTTGGTACATTTTATTAGGGAAATTTCATTTTATAATTCCCATACATTTTTCAATATGTTAATAATTATTCATTGTAATTTCATAACATTCATATTCAGCTTGAAAATTCATAATCCATGTTGACGAAAAGTTCCCAACCATTCAAATTTGAAAGGATACGAGTGAAAGATTCCCTATAGAATATTAAATTTTACCATTGTTTTATTGTGTAATGGAATGAAATCAAAAAATCCAAATTATCATCTTCATTTCCAACCTACACAGTGAGGTTCTGTATGGGTTTCAATTATACCACCATTCACTTCCCCATTTAAAAAACATAATTATCATAAATTTTTATCCCATATACTAAATGAGTATCATAGAATCTATCCAAAATTATCCCTTTTGGACCTTTTTCATTAGGTACAATGACTTCCATATAGATTTAGGTTAAAAATATTTCTTGGACATGCTTAATTGTTTTTTACATCATCGAGGCTTTTTCCTAGAGCATACATATATTCCTTAATAACTTTATAAGAATTTATAAATGAATCATTTCAATAATTTTGTTGCATCATTGAATCTCCATAATTGTTCAATTGATTCTGATGAATGGTTTCTATGTAATTCAAGTGTTTTATAACCTAAACTTTTCATTACATGGAATAAAACACCAGATCTTTTAAAGTTTAGTTTCTTGGAAAATAGGTTCCTAATACTTTAAAACATAAAAAATACTTCCAAACAAATTGAATTATATATCCATGGGTTTACCCATTGATAAATTTATTACAACTCATAACATGGAGACATACATCAAAGCACATGGGTGAAAATGAATCCTAATAAGGGAATGAACAAGGGAGAAATAGAGCATGTGATCATGAGACTAATCATTAAAAACATGAGGCATAACAACAAGTCATGAAGAAGATGAATATCATAACAATAAGAACATGAATCATAATATAGAAATCTGGACACAACATTTAAATGATAAATTCATAAGATTATCACCATGTTTTATCACCAAGGTGTAGTAAATAAAAATTTCCATGGTTATTCACCAAGGTATCACAGGAGGTGTAATTTCTAGAGAGTAATTATTTACCCATGTAAATGGAACACTATATATGTTAACCCATTATATAAATTAATTAATTTTATCTATATAGATAATAATAAAACATTTCATTAATAACCCATGAAGAATAAAGACCAAGTTTCTTATTAAAATCATGGTGTAAAAAAGTTCACAAACACATGATCATTACATGATTATTAACCCCTAAAAAGGGAACATGGTTTTCATATATGTAAATATAAGAATAAATAAATAATTATTTTATCTAGGTTACTTACCATGGAAAAGGAAGAGGTTTGTGTATTCACAATAATGATATAAATGATAATTTATCATGTAAAAGAGACAATTTTAGAAGTAAATTCGACAATATAACATATATAAAATGTGGTTTTAGAAAGGAGTAAAATGTGAGGCAATGAAGTTCTACAATTGGTAAAACAGTATTTTAGAATTAAGGGAGTGATCAAAATCATTATAAATAAAGAAATATACCCTTTTACATACATACAAGAAATATATTACTTGAATGGAAAAGAAGAGGATGAGAATTCCATTACCTTGAAGTGTTACACCTAACATATTAGGATTGGAGACTTGGGGGCATTAAGAATCCTTGAGGGGACTCTATGGTAGAAATAGAAACTATAAATTCTTTAATAATGGATTGGAACTTAATGGGAATGGTTAAATGTGTGGTTATTTATAGAAATAATGGAGGAATTGTTTAATAATTTCCAAATTATTGCTTGGAAATCTTGGTTGAGGAAAATGTAAAACCTTTATCTTACCAATGGTTTCAACCATGTATAGAAAATTTTGAGTCACATTTTATGTTATTTTAATACATTTCAATTGAACAACATTTCTGAATACTTATTTGTACATGGAAAAGTATATTTTCCACAAAATAATGTTTTTAAAATAAAATTTTCCACATTACCCTTTGGAAAGTCACTTATATGTCTGTAAAAAGATTAAAAGTTTTTAAATGATTTAATATTAATAAAATAACATATTTTTATTGTAGAATGTGTTTATTTAATTATTACATCGTGATGAAATTAATATGAAGTCATAAAACATAAATAATACCCAAAAACATTTTTTTACAATTCACTGGAAAATAATGCATTTTAGAAAATTTTCATATCAATCACCCTATCCAAATTAAGACCTGATGATTTCAAATATAATGTTTATTTTATCAAAATAATTCAAAAATTTTGATATTTTAAAATTTAAAATTTAAAATCTATATAGATTAAAAAATTAATTTTTTTAAGACACCATCAAATTTTTGACACAAATTAAAATTTCTCTTATACCTTATATTATTTTTTTATCATTTATGTCAGAATACGTGTGTCTTATAAGAATATTTCATTAAAAAAATAATTTCCAAAATAACTGAGTTTATTATAAAAGTGTACACATATTTTCTAGAAAAAATATATTTTTTTTATTTGTGTCTAAAAATCAATTTATCAAATTCATCTCAACTAACCATTTATTTTATAAAGAAAAAATATTTTTAAAATGGAATTGAGGGAATAACCATTTATTCATAACAATGAAAATAAACATTAAGAAACTAAGTCCTTGACATTGTACCCCTTATTACACCCACATACACCCTATGGGTAAGGTGTGTGATGGTGGTGTTTAATAGGGTGGCTCGGCTAACATTGAATGAGTGGTAACCTATACAATCATGAATAGATCTTGTAGGTGATTTCATTCAAGAATAGAACATAGGAATAATGGAATTTGGCGAAGGGAATAGATCCCATCACAAATAGTCCATCGAAGAAATTATTTGCGACGGGATAAGGGGTCCCATCACAAAAGGTTTTGCGTGGTTTTCACGCCAAACCGCTCGAAGGGTATTTGCGATGGGGGGTGCCTCCCCATCGCAAATACCCAGTGATGGTAAATACAATTTGCAATGGAGATATGCCCCCGTCACAAATAATGTGTGGGTAGGTCACTATTTTTGACGGGTCAAATCTCAAATACACTTCTAACCAACGATAGTAATTAATGCGATTGATGTTATTTAGGACGGGTTCCATCGCAAAATAGTATTGTCGCAAATAATCTAACCTATATATACCCCCATTTTTTCATTCATCCTCTCAATTTCTATTTTTTCTCTCTCAACTATAATTTTAGTGTTAAAATTTCTATGAGTTTTTTTATTGCAGACAAGTTTTGAATTCGTTTACACTAATAAGAGATCAAGATTATAGGTATTTGTGTTTTAATTAATTTAGTATTTATTTCATTTTTTATATTAATTTTAATTGTTGTCAATTCGTTGTAATTAAATTATATTTTGATAGTTTTGTCATAAGTATTTTTTTGAAATAATAAATTGAAATTATTAGTACTAATTTTTAGTAATTAATAGCAATTAATTATTTTAACAATAATTTGTAATGAATATAAATAATTAGTGGTAATTAGTAATTAGTAGTTGTATTTTGCAACAATTAATAGTAATTAACACTAATTAGTAATAATTAGGGGTAATTAAGAATAATTAGACGTAAATAGTAATAATTAGCAGAAATAGTAATAATTACAAAAAATAGTAATAATTAGTAAAAAATAGTAATAAACCCTAATAGTTAGTAATAAATATTTATAATTAGAAATAAATACTTATAATTAGTAATAAATACTAACAATTAGTAATAAATAGTAATAATCAGAAATAAATAGTAATAAATTGTAAAAAATAGTATTAAATAGTAATAATTAGTAATAATTAGTAATAAATAGTAATAATTAGTATTAATTAGTAATAATTATTAATAAATAGTAATAAATAGTAATAATTAGTAATAATTAGTAATATCTAGTAATAATTAGTAATAAATAGTAATAAATAGTAATAATTTGTAATAATTAGTAACAATTTGAAATAATTAGTCACAGTTATTAATAATTACTTATAATTAGTACTAAATTCTAGAAATTAAGAATAAATAGTAATAAATTGTAATAAATTGTAATAAATTGTAATAAATTGTAATAAATTTTAATAAAAAGTAATAAAAAGTAATAATTATTAGTAATTAGTAATAATTATTAATAATTAGTAACAAAAAGTAACAAATAGTAATAAATAGTAATAATTAGTAATAATTACAAAAAAATTGTAATAATTGGAAATAATTAGTAATAAATAGTAATAATTAGAAATAAATAGTAATAATTAGTAATAATTAGTAATAAATAGAAATAATTTGTAATCATTATTAATAAATAGTAATAGTTAGTAATAATTAGTAATAAATAGTAATAAATAGTAATAAATAGTAATAATTAATTATAATTATTAATAATTAGTAATAATTAGAAATAATTAGTAATAATTAGTAATAATTCGTAATAAATACTAATAATTAGGAATAAATAGTAATAAATTGTAATTAATTGTAATTAATGTTAATAAATTGTAATAATTAGTAATAAATAGTAATAAATAGTAATAATTAGTAATATTTAGTAATAATTAGAAATAATTCACAATAATTAGTAACAGTTAGTAATAATAAGTAATATTTAATAACAAATAGTAAAATTAGTAATTATTAGTAATTATTCATAATAATTAGTAATAATTAGAAATAATTAGAAATAATTAGTAATAATTAGTAGTAAATACTAATAATTTGGAATAAATTGTAATAAATTGTAATAAACAGTAAAAAATGTTAATAAATTGTAATAATTATTAATAACTAGTAATCAATTTTTATAATTTGTAATGATTTTTAATAATTAGTAATAATTAGTAATAGTTTGTAATAATTCGCAATAATTAGTAATAACATAAGGCCCCAGCCTTAAACCTTACTTAATCTTGAGTTATTACAATATTACACATAGAGGATCTTTTCAGGTTTAGAGTTTTAGAGAATTAGATCATGAAACTTGAATTACATTCCACATTTAGAAAAAGTGGTTACATAAAAGATAGTATTCATTCTTCCCATCAACAGAAACATATTTAAAATAAAACATGGATTCTTTCTTGACACATCCTTAACACTATCATCACGTCATGTACCTTTCCCTTGACCTGTGAAAAGCATTTAAAAAACTTGGGATGAGCATAAAAAGCTCAGTAAGGGTTATATAAATATGGAAAGGAAACATGAGTTCATATATACATAAGAATGAAATCATACTTTACCCATAAAACATAGGCACTTTAACATACCTCATCAAATCATGAATAAATCATAGAAATCATAAAACATAAAAGGTTACTTGAGGCATTCATGACTTTATTACGTAGGGAGTAACTCTCTTGGTTATGTTTGGAATACCCATAACAGTATATTCCCTAAATCTCTTTGGAGAAACCCTAACATTTCCCTCCTTCACGTTACCCAATGCATTGGAGATCTATATCAGGCTCGCCTGCCCTTAGTTTATCACAGAACCACCCGATTTCATAACAATGCCCAAGAACCATAACATAAACATATCACATAAAACATGCATAAACGAAACATAACATTTCCACATTTCAATCACAATATAACATTTTAGTATATTGAAATAATGAATCCATTCAAAACGAAACCATTTCCAAAACCATTTAAAACATTTAATAAAGAGATTTTGGAATCAAAGTGTCCCATACCACCTTGAAGATTTTAAAATTTTGAACCATTAGTATCCATATAAATAAATCCTTAAAACCATTTTGAAAACATGGATGTTAATAAGAACAAATATTTAAAACATTTAAAGCGATATTTTGGTTAAAGGGGTTTTACCAAAATTAGAGACACTTGAATACAATAATTGAGGAAAAAAATTTATTTAGAACTTTATAATATCATGAGAATAAATGGATTCGTGGTATAATATTCCAAAGGAAAGTATATACACCATATAATAGTGAATTAGTGCATAACAACAATGGAGCCTCAATAGAAATGTCAAATGTGATGAAATCCCTTATAAAGAAGGTATCCTTAAATTAAGGATGATTCAATCTCAAAATTATGTGTGATGAATATAAATACACCCAATATAAGTGGATATTATGTGTAAAACAATAAAAGGTCATTCACACATATTCAAAAGATGACATATTCAATAACTACATGTTGAACCCAAAGAAATCGAAATTGGATTAATAAGTTCCCTTGACAGCCTAACGACGTCACATCAAAAAGAGTTGATGAGAGATAAAAAAGGGTATCTCATGAATTGGACATAAAATTTACATCAATCAGGATATAGAAGAACATATCCCAACATAATAGTATATTAATTAAAAGACATAACAAACGAAGTCTTTAAAAATGAGGAGGGTGAAAGGTTCCCTTACCGACATGGGTATCTTTCAAAACATACCCCCATGAAAGAAGGACAATAAATCATTGATGTAAATACTCATAAAAGAAATTATATTAAAAAAAGAGTATAATAATGGGAAGTACATACACCACTCAAAGGAAATTGTGGCAAATGTAGCATAAATCTCACGGGAATAAAAGTGAGATGAAAAATCCCTTACGAAAACTCGGCAGCCTAACGGCGCCACATAAAACATACAAAAATGGATTGATGAGATCAAATAGGTCATCTCATCATATTAACTTAAATATTATAGAAATAGTAATATAAAATAACATCCCCCAACATAACAAATAGGAGCTTAAAATTAGTGACATAAAGGAGAGTACTTAAAAAGAAAGAGAGAGGTTAGATCTCTTACTAAAATTCGGCAGCCTAACAGCGCCACTCAAAACTTCCAAAATGGATTGTTGAGAGAGAATAGGGTATCTCATCACATGAAGATAAAAATTACAGTAAGTGTAATATAAAATAACATCCCAATAACAATAAAGATGAGATTTAGAGGGAATGACGTGAAAGATTGTACTTAAAAAGAAAGAGAGGAATAGGATCCCTTACCTCGGGTCCGACTTGACTCGATCGTTCTTTAACGTCCTGAATAATAAAATTGAGTTAATTTATACTTCTTTAAGAACCTTTTTCAAGTTTATTATTCCTTTTATATCACTTATTTCCTTGTCATGAACACTATGTAATTATTTATGTTAATAACGGTTGTTTTAACGATCATTGGTACTTGAGTTAGAAATAAGCCCTTTATTAATACAGGTTGTTCATGTATCCATTATATCTGGAATGTTATTCATGATTTAGATATCATATATGTCATATATATCCAGTACATTCAGGAATTTATAATATTACATAATCATTTAGAGGTAAGAAATGAAATGCACCGTTCATGGAGACGGTAAGCTGTACGTACGCATGAACGCTACTTTCATTTCTATTTCGTATTTTATAGAATGTAATCATAATTATTTAAAGGTATATTATAATTATAGTATAATATAATATATAATATCATAGTTCCATCCTTTATACGTCCCACATATGGTAATTAACGAATCAAATCACTTTGAGGGGGCGGTAGTCCGCACTTCCGAAAATGAAGATATCGTGTTTACCCATAATGGAAACAATAGTGGTATGCCATAAATGAAAAATACAGAAGCTTAAGGAAAGAATAAAAAATTATATATCATATATAAAAATAGTTACATCATAATGGCCACCTTTGAAGGTGTTAAATGAGTATTGAATAATCATCGTTTCGGGAGGTAGAATTTCGCCATCCACGGAAACCGTATGTTATTTAACCATTTGATGTAGTTGTGTGAGAGTGTAGCTCGAATAAATCTTATAACAACATCCTAGTATATTTAGGATACTGTTGTTGTTACAAAATAAGTAAATAAAAAGAGTTTAGGGGGTTGGAGAAGGAAAATAAAACAAATGAACAAGAGAGAATGAGTTACCTTTAAAAGTGTAACTCCTTTTGATTTGAGCCTAAAGGCTTCCTTTGAAAGGATTCTGCCCAAAGGGAATCCTCTATGAGGAGTAGAGGGATGTGGATAGAGTAAATGGGCAGGTTTTTGCCGAGAAAAAGGCTTTGGGAGTGTGGGTAATGAGGTAGAGGTGGGGGCCTTTTATAAGAGGAGAGGAGGGGCACTCTTGGAAAGTAAAGAAATATTACTTTATTTGAAAATGAGTTTCGGATTTAAATGGTCCCACATTGATATAATTAGAGGATAAGGTGATAAGGGTTCGAAATACACTCATCCAATAGGTTTTAGACATGTTTAGGTCTTATATATTACATTACCTTTCCATTTTATTTAAATCGTTAAATAATGAGGTCATCGCTGCATCATCATGATGTCATAAATAATTTAATATTTTTAATCTCTAAAAATTATAAAAAAACACTATGATGTAGGAAATATTTTTATATTTCTAATGAATATTTATAGTCAAAAATATGACTTTTATAACCCCATGTAAAAATTGTTTTAGTAAAATAACTCATGTTTGTGTCATTTTTACTTTAACATTAAATAAAAAGTCATTTATGTCATTTCCCAACCAAAGTGACTCCATGGGGTCCCCAAATTGACCCATATCTTGTCTTGGTCGTCCATGACACAAAAAATGAGGGTAGGACATGTGTCAAGCTCATATTATTTTATTAATGCATTATTTTTACCTTAAACTACACTAATTACCACTAATCGCGATTAAAAACTTAATAAGTTACTATTCACCAAAAAAATTATTTTATTCTCATTGAACCACATTTTACTTCTTAATGACAACCATGTATGTCGGATTTTTTAAAATCATATCACAGAAGTGACAAAGTTTCATTTAAACAAAAAATCAGTTTCTTTAACTACAACTTAGTGATTTCAATATTCATAAAAAATTGAAGTTTTTCAGAAAAATACAAAAAATTCACCCTAAGATATATTTGATATTCAGAATTCAAAAATGAAGTCTATTTTACAAAATTAAAAACATATAAGTAACATTAATTAATTTAATAATTAATTCCCGCTGTCATGACAAATAGCGTGTTTGTATGAAACAATAAGTATCAAAAGATTGACACCAGTTTAAGTCCAATTTCAAAGTGAAATTGATTCCAATGACCACCATTGGATTAAAGGGTAAAAATATATTCTAATTTAACTTTAAAACCAATTAAAAAGATAATCTAATCATATAAATAAATTAGATTAAAAAGTGATTTTGAATTAAAATACAACAATTTACACTATTCATTAAAAAAATGAACTTTATCGGAAAGATACCAAAAATTTACACAAAGTAAATTTTGATGTCCTGATTCTAAAGAATCATTTTATTTGGACCAAAATAATGTATAAGAGTAATCAAAAATATATTTAATGATAGTTCTCCATCAAAAGGCGATAAGTGAACCTTTAGTGAAAATTAGGGTATAAAAGCCTAAAATTGAATTCTTTCCGTATTTTATGCCTTTATCTTTTATTGGATAAATGTAAAAACATTTAAAAAACATATTTAATCATATTTTAGTTATTTCTATCCATTCCGGCCAATACAACGGCTACATGTTAAATACCATTTAAAATAATATTATTTTATTATTAGAGTGCAATGTAAAATTCCCAAGAAACTCGTTGTTGCGTATTGGGTACGCCATCGAGCATTACATCCCCTTTAAAGTAATATTAATATTTGATTCAAAAATATGGATAAATATAAAGATTTTATATTCTTTATTTACCCGGGGTGTTACAAATAGTTAGTAATAATTAGTAATAATTAGTAATAATTAGTAATGATTAGTAATGATTAGTACTAATTAGTTGTAATTAGTAGTAATTAGTAGAAATTTGTAGTAAATAGTAATAAGTAGTAGTAAATTTCAATAATTAGAAATAATTATGAATAAATATAAATAATTAGGAATACATGGGAATAATTTTAAATAATTAGGAATAATTATGAATAATTCTAATAAATTATAATAAATTATAAGAACATGGAAAAATTTCTATTGGATTGGAAGCACTCCTTTTTCTTGATGACTCTTCTCTTTTCAACTCTCATCAACTCAAAAATATTCTAAAAAAATATTCTTTTATGTATGCATATCCAATCTAATGTTCAAGAGTTTGGATATGCCTTCATAGGACCACGTTTTTTATAATGTTTTCAGGGGATGATTGTTGCAAGAAGATGATTCATCGATGAAAAGGGGGATCTTTTTTCTGATGGGTCATTTATTTTCATATTGCTCACACTAAAATTATAATGAAGAATCCACTTATAGGTATTCTTATATATTCACGTATGCATGAGAATGGATATGTGTAACTCTAAGAAGATTCTACATTGTGATTTTAGTGTGTGAAAGTTGCAAGTAAATGACCCGTCAGACAAAAGTGTAGTCATCAATCCACTGGTAATTGTGACACCTGTAATTAATGGTAAATTTTAAGATGTATTTTTAATTATTTATCTTCATTTTTTGGATAGTTTTATTCCTCTTTCAAATTATTCAAAAAATAGCAATGATTTTATATTTTGTAGAAAAATATGGAATAAGGATGTTGACAAGAGTCATTATTAGATGACCGTGCTTGGATAAATTACACACAAATCCAAAAGGTTATGGTTTAAATCCTATACATAATGAGGCTATTTAAACTTCCTTATCATTTTCATCATCAAACACCGAATTTGTCTTAAGAGGCACAATTAAGTGTCCTTGTGAAAAATGTGCACTGAGAACATTTGACAAAATTTGGGGATATATCTTGGATTTTCATTTTCGACCAGATTATGGTTTTTGGTATGAACACAGTGAACAAATTTCAATAAAAGATACTAAGAATATGATTCTGGATCCATCATAGTTTCAAAATTTAGTACATGATGTTGCAGGTCCATATGTTCAACAAACTGAAACTCATGATGATATTGATTTAACTCATTAGTTTGAACCATTTGAATTTTATGAGTTATTGAGGACTATGGAGGATGAATTATATCTTCGTTTCAAGATAGGAAAATTTGAAGTGGTTGAAACATTTATGGATATTAAATCATATAATGTAATGTCTAACATCTTTTTTGATCAGATATTTTCATTAGTTAAAACACAGTTACCTGAAGGAGATGTGTTGAAAAAAAATTACTAAGATAGAAAGAGTATGGTTAATAGTCTGGGCCTTAGTTATCAGAAGATTCATGCATGTGAAAATGATTGCATCTTATATTATGGTGAAAATGATTCATTGGATAGTTGTCCCACATGTTAACAAGCGAGGTATAAGGAAGCTCAACTGGGGACGTCTGTATCAATTCCTATAAAACAATTGAGATATTTCCCGCTTAAATCCAAGTTGAAGCATTTATTTATGTCTTAGAACACATAGTCAATGATGTCATGGCACAAAACAAATATTTCAACTGGTAAAATCTTGATTCATCCATCTGATGGTGATTCATGGAAACATTTTGACTGAGTACATCCGTCTTTTGCATTAGAAGCTAGGAACATGCAATTGGGTCTTTCTATTGATGGTTTCTATCCATTTGGTTTTTTATTGTAGTCAATATTCATGTTGGCATGTCTTTATCCATCCATAAAATTTACCCCCATGGATTTTGATGATGGAGCCCTATTTCATTTTTACCTTATTAATTCCATGACATCCATAAAAGAATATTTTTGTTTATTTGAAACCAATGATTAATGAGTTAAATTAATCATGGAGTAATGGTGTTAGTATATATGATGTTGTTGCGAAACAAAATTTCCTACTAAAAGATGCATTGGTTGTGGTGTAATGGTGTTAGTACATATGATGTTCAACGAGAAGACTACCCCCGGTGAGTTTTTTAATGTTAAAAGCATTTGAATTCAATGTTAGTTGTAATATTAACTATTTATTATTTTTGTCTTTTATATTGGTTCTAATATTGCATAATTTAAATTTTTTTAAAATTTTAAAATTTTATTATATATTATTATTACTATATTTTTTATTGTTTGTTTAATTTAATAATAATAATAATAAGATTTTATTATTTTTTTTACTTTTTGTTAATATTGGGCATTTTAATATTTTATAATTTTTTTATTTTAATAATGTTAATATTATTTTTTCATAACTATAAATAACAATAATAACATTAATATATTATTAGTAATATTTTATTATTAATATTATAATAATATAAATTTTTCTATATTATTTATATTAGTATTATTATTATATAACATTATATTATTTATATTAATGTTATTAATATTATTAATATTTTCTAATATTAATTTATCATTGTTTTATTGAATATATATTTTTTAATAATTATTTATGACAACTCCATTTACAATGGGACCCTGTCTCAAATAGTTTATACATATTTTAAATAAGTATTTGCAACGGGCCGATCGTAATAGGTGTATATATATATATTATCTATATAAATAGATAAATATTTGTGACGGTATGATTTCCCACTGCAAATAGTATTTTTTTACGATGGCCCATCAAAAAATACTATTTCTGATGTTGTTTTCTATAATGGCCTATTTTCGACGGGACCTCGTTGCAAAAACACATTTGCGATGGGATCCCATCACAAATAGCCTGTCGCAAATACCTCAAATTCTAGTAGTGATAACTTTTATTCAGCTCTAATTGGGCTAAGATATGGGTGAACCCCATTGATTTTACCTCCCTCCCATGTTCTGAAAAATTTATTGGAAATGGAATTACTCTACTGGTTGAGGAAATTGTTTATCATTTATGTATCAAATTGACTATAGGTAATATTTAAAAATGTCCATATTTGACCAGAGTTCATATAACTATCAAATCCCAACTATCACATTTCTCTTAATACCATATAAATACCATTTCATTTATTCACTCTATATTCAATAAAATTCACCCATGAGGTTATATTTTGATTTTATATGTTGTTGGTTGATTTACTAATATTTTTTCATTTATAGTATTGGCCATGGGATGGTGATTATATCATATTGTGGAAATCAATATTTTCCCATTTAGTTATTCATTTTTATATTCTCTTCATGTTGTAATTTTCGGAATTTTAATTAGTTTCATGGATGAATAATGTAATGATCTTTATTAATGAGATAAAATGTATTTGGTTTCTCTATATTTTATATGTGTATAATATAATATAATATATTATACAAATTTATTAAGGAAAAAAATATCATTTAAATAGAATTTTTTATTACATTCATTATCCATTAAAAAATTTCATCCATTAAATTTCAAATCCTTCTATTAGTTGTGAAAAGGGTATAATACTACATTTTCATTGTCCCCATTGGATTCCTCATCACTTCATCGTATTTATTATTCATCTAAACAATTTTTACAATGTGGGTAGTCTTGTTTTTCATAGAGCAAGGTCTCTACGGTCAATGATCACAACTTGATGCTCATCATAAAAGGGTACATGTTCTAGTTGTACCACATAGAGATTCATTATATGTTATTTATTAAGTATGTACACCATCAAGAGAGATATGTGGAATAAATCCTAAACTATATCCAAATTTTGTGGAATTACTAACCGATATTCCACTTCTCTTATGTAATCAATGATTTCAAAGGGGCCAATGTACATAATGCTAAGCATATCGTTCTTTCCAAAATTCATGACTCTCTTGCATAGAGATAGTTAAAAGTAATAATTTTCTCCAACATCAAACTCCACGTACCTTCGATGGTTTTCATTATTTATCTTCTTCTGACTTTGAGGAGCTCTTATATATTTTTGGAATAATGAACCATTTATGTCATCTATTTCACATGATCAGTCCCATGTAGCTTATTCTCGCTAACTTCATCCCAAGAAGAGGGAGTTCTATATTCATTCCTATGTTTAGCTTTATATGTTTCAATTTAAGTACTCATGTGGAAGCTATTTTTTTATGGTAACTCAACTAATTGGTGGTGTTGATCCAATATACCTATAAATTCCATTGAAAATGTTCTCAGCATGTTGTCAAATTCCTAAATAGTAATTTCAGATTTACCATCAATTTAGGGGTGATAGGCTGTACAAAAATTCAATTCATTATTTAGTGCATGTTGACGAATTTTCAGAATTTATACATGAATCTTTAATCATGATCATAAAAGACAAAAAGTGTTAGCCAATAAAGACTCACCAATTTAATTATGTATATGTTGGAATGTTTTTGAAGAGATTAAATGTTCTGGAATATCAATTAAATGGGAATTCATGGTGAGTTGATCCACTATAAACCATATCACATAGTTTCCCTTGGATGCTTGGCAGACCAATGTTGAAGTATACAGTGATATTTCCACACTTTCATATTACCATGGGTAGTTGATGCAACACACCCTTAAGAATATTTCCCTCTGAACTTGATGACAAAACATGGACCTTTTAGTGTAGTAAAAAATATCCCTTTTCATATTTTCCTATCAATAATGATTAAAAAGGTCATTATACAATTTAGTTCTTCTAGGGTGTATAGTGAATGTAAGGATATAAGGGTCATCCAATAAATCATTTTTTAACTCCATAATATATTTGAAACATAACCATGTACGAAATCTTCATACAATTTTTTGAAAAATATTTTACATAAGAAAAATACCATTTTTCATAGCCTATATATTCTATTATATCAAAGTAGCTTCTCTTTGAGATATCTTGATCTTCTCTAGTAATAAGGGTGGAGAAATCATTTGGGATAGGTTTGATGATGTCTATCCCCTTAAGATACCAAATTATAACCTTACTAGGCCCTTAATCAAAGATATCCTAAACTCCTCATCATTTCTATCATAACATGGTATTTAATACATAATGAATCAGTGACATAGTTTACACTTATAGGGTGATAATGAATTGAGATGTCATAGTCTTTAAGTGTCTTCATCCATCTCCTTTGTCTTAAGTTTAATTCCATATTAATTTTTTTTACTTTAATATATAATTTTCTGTGTATATATCATATTTCTTCTAATAAAGAGAATACATCCATAACATAAGAGAAAAAATTACTTCTTCTATCAAGAATTCATGTGTAGGATAATTTGTTTTGTAAGGATTTGACTATCGAGATGCATAACTGATAATCACATTATATTAAATGAGGACCAACCCAAAACCTTTCAGGGATGAATCCCTATAAATAAATAATCAATATATCATAGAGGTTAAAGTTAGCACAAGATCAGTAACCAATATCTTCTATTCTTAGAAACTACCTTCATGCTCATTTAACTAGATTAACTTAGCTCCTCTCAAGTTTAATTTTTTATTGGAATATAATTTCATGAAATTTTGTTCACAAATGTCTTATAATATCCTAATAAACCAAAAAAATAATGATCTCTATAATTGATATAGGATGATGACCCTCCTTTATAATAATTATGACGGATTAGTTAATTGATATTCCTTTATAGATTACAATATTCCCCATCAATTGAACTTATGGTAACCAAAATTCAGATTTTCAAATTTTGGAAATACCATCTGCTTCCTGATAATTTTTAATATATCCATTACATGATCATCATTATTCATGAAATATTCAAAATATATTATAATATCATGAATAAAAACTACCTATAATATTTAAAGGTAGTCCTTAAAGACTCTATTCCTAAAAAGAAAAAATATAAAATTAGTTTTAGTCATGAAGAATGTCCTAAAAACTAAATAATAATGACTATATCTTGATCTAGAGTCATTATTTGGAATAACTTAATTCTTCACCCTCAATTGAAGATACACGAATCAAAGGTGAATCATGGAGAAGAATTGAGCCCCGTAAATATTTTAAAAATATCATCAATCCTTGGGAGAGGACACATATTCATCACTATGATCCCAATAAGTTCGCTAAAACCTGTTTACAGATACATTAATACATCCGTATACATTGAATAGATAATAGGTTCTCCCCATGGAGACACACATAGTAAAATAAATGCCTTTTCCAAAATATCTTGAAGTTTCTTCTTTAATTATTCTAACTCTATATTTTCCATTATATATGGGATCATAAATATCAATTTGGGTCTTGGTATGTGCTCAATAGATAACTATACCTCTCTTTCTAAGGGAGTTCTATGTTACTATTTAGGAAAATTTTCAATTTATACCTAAATAATGGGTATATTCTTTATCTTCATACTTTTCTTTCCATCCTCCTATTCACTGATTATCTCCCTAAAGAAGGAAATGGGAGGTGTATCTTGAAAAATCATTGGTTGGTGTATCATTCCTTTGAAAATAACAATAGGCCTTTTTATTCAACACTGCAAAAATATCCTTGATTCTATATTTTATCATAGAATTAAACTTCATTATCTATTTCTTCACTTCTATAGTTTCCAACTCCACCATGGTAATGACAACTAGATTTTCAATGATATTATACTCTCTAATGTGAGTTGTATAGTTTGTATACATTGTTGATTCTATGATATTGTCTCTATGATTCTTGACTAATTACTCTAATTTTAGAAGCATAGAAAATTATTCTATATTATTTGAAAACATGGATAAAATAATGGAATGTTCAGAACTAGAAAAAAACAAAGTAGTTACTATCTATTAGAGAACAACAAGTGTACCTTCCACCACATCATTTGAAGCATATAAATCATGTATCATGATAGAAATGCACAATCATTTTCTACTATTATATTTTGAAATTAATGTTTCTATCCATAAATTATATTGTAATTTGGACATTGATTGTCAAACAGAACATGCTTTCTATAATTGAATAATTGAGATATAGGATGGGCAAACACCATCTACTCTATTTTTTAGTGTTAAGAAGTTGAGGCCTCACCTCACCATGATAGTTCTGAGCTATATTCCCATATGTTCCAAATATTTATCACTTAGACTCCCATAAATGAAATTCCCATAATGTTTTTCCTGTATATGTTGTATGTGTGATGTTTCACATTCTTTGCTCCTCATATATGATTGAAATTATTCCATTATCTTGGATCCAATTCTATGTTATTTCCATTAGATTCATCTGAAAAATTTGTCTCTCCAAACTCCAATTCGACCTTTAGAGAACAACACTCTATCTCCTCATTTCTTTTATATTCTCAATCTTCTCATTTCCTCCACAAATGGGCCTTAATCCACTAAACAATCTATCAACTATTCGCAAGGATATATAATAAATTTATTGGTGTATAGGGAATGTCTTGTAGAGATCACATCATATATTTCTAAGAATTCATTTTCCATGACCATCACCTCTAATAATTCCTTATCTATTGTTCTCACATCAATATATTGATATATTTATTGAAAATAACTCCCTAAAACTCTTCCCACATCTTATCATCAATATCCCATCATGGATTCAAGCTTTTAACCATCAACCAATTATGTTCAGTTTCTCCTTATATGCGGTATACTACCAGGGTTAATTTCTCTATCTCTGAATAGTGGAGTAATGAAAAGACATTTTATATAGTGGTAATCAATTTTTCATCTATCAATGGTTCAGTAGATCAAATAAAAGAGGTTGGGCATTGACGTATGAAGGACTCAACGATAGGTTTTCCCCTTCGAGGTGAATTAGGTCTCGATGTTTGATTTGGGTTATTATTCATAACCTGAGATAATTGATTCATCATCCACATGATGTTTTAAATTCCATATTACATTAGATGTTCATCAGTTAAACATCCATTATGCTCATCATTTACATGGTTCCTTCTATTTACCAAAATTCTTCTTCAAGATTAAAGACGTAGTGAAAATTTTTTATACTTTTAGAATTTTCATTATTCTAAATAAAGATTATGTCTTAAATAATCATGCTTAAATATTTTATTAATTTACTGAATTTATAATTTTTATATATCCTTCATAATTTATCATAAAAATATTTTTATTAAACAAACATATCCTCAAAGTGTGTAAATTTAGGTGAGTTACAATGCCTGTTGACATGAACAAGATCCCAAATGGGTCTATCACAATGCGGTTATTTTGAGTGTCACTCCAAGGATCATCAATGATAGGGCCACATCTTCTAATAGTATCCAGGAAATGACTATTTTTCTTGGAGATCACATACATAATATTCACCAAAATACCAGGATGGTTTTTTATATTTAGAGTTTTCCCTTGGCTTGATACTAAATAAATAATTTCCTAATTTCTACAGAAAAAATCATGGCCTGATACCAAATATATTATCCAGCATTTTCATTACATAAACATTTAATTATATGGAACAAATACATGAGATATTTGGATGATTATTTTCATGGAAATTCGGTACATAATACATGAAAACATAAAACATAATTCTAAACCACTTGAATGAAATATTCATGGGTTCACAATAGGTTACTTTTACTGCATCTCATTGCCTGGGGATATACATCAAAGTAAAGGGGTGAGTCGGAATCCTAGTAAGGGAATAATCAAAGGAGACACAAAGCATGTTATCTTTTGAATAATAAATAAGAACAAGGGAACAAAAAAATAATTCATTAATTAGAGTAATATCATAATAATAAGACCATGGATCATAACATGGAAATGTGTATAAACCATTTAAATGAGTCATTCATAATCATATCATCAAGGTTCCATAAATCAAAACTACTAGGGTTATTTAGAAAGGTATCGTAAAAAAGTCATCTACATAGACAAATTATTTACCGAATTCATTTTACTACTTTTAGAGATCATAATACATATGTATTAATTAATGTGATACACATAGATTATAACAAAAGCTTTCACTAATAATTTGCGAAGAATGAATAATAGTTTTCTAATTGAAATCATAGTGTAAAAAAGTTCATAAATACTTGATCATTACTTTATTATTAACCCATAAAACTGGAATATTGGATTAATATATTTAAATACCCTCACAAATAAACCAATTATATATCTAGGAGAAACACCATGGAAAAATAAGTGGTTTATTCATTCACAAAAAGAGAATAAATGATATTTTCTCAAATAAAAGATTGAAACTGTAGAAGTAATTTCAGATGGAAAACGTGTTTCAAATGTGGTTTTAGAAATGTATAAAATGAATGGGGATAAAGGTCCGCATTGGTAAAATGTTATTTATTAATTAATGTTTTGATAAAATTCTTATGGAAATAATGTGACATTCCATTTAGAAAATGTATAACAAAATAATTTATTGAATGGAAAAGAATATGATGATAATTCACTTACCATAAAGAGTTAATCCTAAAACATGAGTAATGGAACCTTGGGGATTATGAAAACCATTGGTGGACTACCTGGGAGGTAAAAACACTATAAATTCATGGTTTAAGGATTGGGAGTGACATGCAATGGTTAAATGTGTGGGGATTTATAAAAAAATGGAAAAATTGTTTAATAATTTCAAAATATCGGCTTTGAATATATTTGTTTTGGAAAATGATAAACAGTTTTCTTACTCATGAGTTTTTCACAAGTATTTGGACAATTGTGTCTCATTTTCTGAAATTTGAATCAAACAAAACAAAACACCAATTTTATTACAATGTTTTCCATGGAGAAGTAAATTTTTTACAAAATAAGGTTTTTAAAAATCATATTTTCTATTTTAGACTTTGAAATGTCACTTTTAATTTTGGAAATTGATTATAATCTTTAAAATACTTAATATTGATAATATTAAAATTCTTAGGTCTTTAATTGTAGTTAATTAAATATTAAATTATTATTACATAAATATAAATCCATAAAAAATAGAGAAAACCCAAAATGAATATTTTTACTATTAATAAAATACATAATTTTTAATATTTTCATTAATTAATTCTAACCTAATTTAAACCTGAAAATTTAAAATATAATTTTAATTTTATATGTTTATTTCTCAAAATATATTAATGTTAACATTTTAATAAAAATATCTGTATTTAAGGAAAATAAGTAGTTTATATGAGGCAATTAAATTTCCAACACTTAAACAATTGTCCTTGTCCAGTATCTAAATATTAAATAATTTATATTAAAATGAGTATGTTTTTAAATACTATATAATGAATAAATTAGTATTCAAAATACCTATAGTTAATATAAATGTGTATATATATATTCTATAAAAATAAAATTATGTTTTATTTGATTCCAAAAATCATGTTATCAAATTTGTCTTCATTAAACTTATAATTTATTAGAAAAAATATTCATAAAATGAAATTGATGAAATGACCATTTTATTTATAAAAATGAAAATTAAACAGTATAAAAATATTTAATAGACATGTATCCCTTTATTACAACCATGTACTTTTGATTGCCAGGGCGTGCGATGGTGGTAGTTTCATGGTGTGGCTCAGCTAACGTCGACTGAGTGTTAATCTCTACATACATTATCTTCAACCATTATCTTTTTGAATTTGGGATTTGGAATTGTCAAGGGTGAACCCCAGTGATGCTACATTACTCCTATGTTCTGACAAATGGTCTTCAAACAATATGACTGTACTGGGTTGGGCCATTATTACTCATTTTTTCATAACATATCATGTTTCATCTCTACATAAAAATGCTAATTAAATCAGTGAAATTGTTACCCATTGGTAGAGTTTCCAATGATAAAATTTAACAATGCTTGTATTTAACAATGTTCATATAAAATTAAAACCCAAAGAATCACATTTCCCTTTATATATTATAAATAATACTTTATTATTTCACTCTATGTTCTCTAGAATTCCCCTCTAAGGTTATATTTTCATTTTATAAAATGTTTACTAGTTTAGTAATTTTTTTTGAGTTATATAGTTTTGTCCATATGGGTGATGGTCTTAGAATATTGGGGTGATCCATATTATCCTATTTATGTTATTCTATTTTAACTTTTTTTCCAGTTTTTATGTTTGGAATTTATCTTGGTTTTATAGTCGAATAATGTGATGATATTTATTAATGAGATAAAATATTATTACTATCTCTATATTTTGTACACATATAATATTATATAACAGTTAACACACATTTAAAAAGGAAACTAATATAATTTAAAAATAATGGGTCTTTATTGTTTATTAAAATTTTGAATCAACTTTGTAGATGTTTAATAGAAAATGCCACATATTGTGAGGATCTAATGGTCATCATATATCTATAGATTTTAATAGATAAATATTCCCCTTTATCAATATTTCCTTTATCATCAATATCTAGCTCTATTCTATATGAATCTCATAAATCGCCCATTATCCTTAATGACTAAAATACCATTCATAATAAATTTATATAAATCCATTCTTAATGGTCAGAATTGGATTTACATCAAATTCTTCTATAGTTGAAAAGTAATCTATTCTAAGATATGAATCCCTCCATTATTCGTTTCTTCAATGAAATCAACATGGAGAGATACACTCGATTTAACCTTTATCGTTGTTAATAATTATTATCATGACTATTATAATACTCATGGGTGGGGTGTGGGTGGTTGAATTAGGTGATATAAAATTAAAATTAATCGACATTTTAAATTTTTTTCTCAAAGAAAATCTTTTTCCTTATTTTTCATAAAACAAATTTCAAACCTAAATGATAACATTCATACTATGTATTAACTATACCTAGTTCAAAATTGAGAATACAAATGAGATGATCTAATATATAAAAATTCTATTAGTGCACTGCTCTTATAAGTCTTAGAGAAGACTCACTATCCCCCAGGTTTACAAGAATCCAATGTTGAGAACTCAATAACCCCTCAACAATATTGAATTTACTAATACTAAAAAATATTCATTATATGATCTATATCATCTCGATTTTTCACTATAAAATGGGTGAGACCTGAAGCTCATATTTACTCCACTTTATAGATTAAAATTTATCACCTATTATTATCTCTATAAGATACATCTTTATTAATGGACTCCTTTTTATTGTTTATATTATTTCAAACATCATTATACCTACAAAATGATTCTTTTATAAGATACCCCGATGAAAAATATATCCCTGATTCCACTATATGATTACTTAATTGACATACCACATGAACTCCAACATTATAAACTGTCTGTTGTGGACCAACTTCATGAACTGCATTAGATGCAAACTATTTATCTTATAATTTCTTATGTCAACCACGTCCATGTACTAGTTTTATATATTTTATGCTCCACAAAGTAAACTTATAAATTTAAGGATATATTATAATTTATCATTTCTTATAACTAATTATCACTTTAAAAATAAGTGATCTTGTGGTATATATATAAGAATGTAGATCTAATAAAAATGGTAATATAAAATGATAGTTCACATATTTTCAAAAAACTAATCTACTAAATTATATCCTTTTATTCACTGCATAATTCTCATCACCTTTCTACCATTAATGATGTTCTTATCGTATGGTTGTGTGATCCTTATTCACATAATATTCCATGGATTCATCCAAAAGGATCGTCGCATCACTAAAAATTATTTGGTCTTCATTCAGTCATCATATCCTAATTATTGGATTGTGTGAATCTTATGTAGTTATGTATATATCTCACATATCAAGTATTTTTTTTCAAAAAACCCATCATTTTACATTTTTGATGACTCCTTTACAAATTCATCCATGAAACGTTTTCAAATATTAGGAAACAATTACATTATATTCTCCTTCTTGAATGATATTTTGGGAAAACTACTAGAACTTGTTCAATGATAAATTTTTATTAAAAAACACAAACTAAATTATATAAAATTAAAATAGAAGTGATTTTTTCACAATAATAAATATATATTTATGCTTTAATTTAATGTGTTAAACTACATATATAAATTTCCATACATTCCATTAAAAAGTTATATTTTATGTATGAAAATGATGTAGTTCTCTTTTGACATGAATTTTGATTATAAAAGTTTTCACCAAGAATTAGGATGTTAATTATGAATTATAAATTTTTGGTGTTGGAATTATACTAGAATTCATGTCTGTTTGCAGTAATGTATCCATGTGTATAAGGATTTAGGATAGAATGTTCACTAGACTAGATGCCCACGAAATTATTAGAATAGTACGAGTTGTAAATGTATTTCTCTCTGACTAATCATATATGGACAATTTATTTTGTAACACCCCAGTATTTTATATTTTTTAATTTGGTATAAACATGATCAATTTGATATCTTTTTAACACACAAACTAGAGTCAAAATGAACTATTATATAAAAATCATTCATAACAAATCTGTTAAATTCATTGTTATAAATCTTAATAATCAAATTATGTAATATATCATTAATAGTTTCATATAATTCAAATTTATTGAATAATTCTTAAAAAAATAAGTTCTCAATTCACTATACTATAATTATATAATTTAAACAAATTCCATAATAAATTTCTTCTATTCTTTTTTCTCCATAGATGTTATAATTTATTTATAAAATTAATATGAATTTTACTTTGAATAAATAAATATTATTTATCATATGGAAATATAATTATTTTATTTAGTTTTTTTTGGTATTTTTCCAAAAATAATTATTTTTAAGAGAATAGTGAAAATATTGATGTTTCTAAAGATTTAATTTTTACATAAATAATTTAATATAAAATGAACATTATATGTTATGAATTTGATCATAAACTAATTAATTTTCATTTTATTAGATATAATATAACTATTAATATATTAATTATCGTTACCATTCGTTTTCATATAATTTTATTACTGATATTGAAAAAATAATTTTTTAAAATAATATTTTAAGTCCCATAATTTGTTATTGTAATAATGTTTTAAATTAATATCTATTTATTAATGGTTTCAATTAAATATATATATATATATAATATTTACCATAATATATTTTAGGAATCATTTGATGATTTTTTATCACATATAAGGGATGTACATTCAGGTTTCTAATAAAAAATGCTTTTTTTCTAAAACATAATTTTTTTGACTTTTTTCCACTGATTTAAAATTAAAATAGCCATATTAACTTATCACTATAAATTTTATTTCGTATTATACATAATTAGATAATTTTCAATCAATTATAACATGATAAATATTGTATCATATATTTATTGATATTTCATTATCATGATTTTGCATTAATTTCCACTATATTCTGCATCTAATGGGAGATGAATGTATCACTTTTTATTATGTGTGTACTACTGCCTCCACATATCGATATGTATCATTTTATATAACCATATTACTTGTATATTGAATATGATAATATATATATATATATAATATGTTATATAATAAATATTCTATATTGTTTTATTATCATTTAACATTGTTTTGATCCATCCATCAGAAATTGTAAACAACAATCTTCCATATGTACGAACTACCATCTCCGAATTATGATGTCCTTAATTTTTCATCACTAAACTATATTAATGACTATAAATATGTATATAATGACTATATATAAAATATTTATATCAATATTAACATTATAGACAATAAAGAACTATTATCAATGCACAAGGACCATATCTATGGAAAAAACACAAATGAAGATCAGAGTAGTTAAAACCCATAAATATGATGAAATGAATGATTTTTAATGAACAAGTGAAATATTTTCATAAGTAAACCATGTATGTAATTATATGTATTGTTATTAAATATATGGATGTATATGTTATAAAAAAATTATTTCAATATTCGCAGCGTTATAGATCATAAAATTGAATATGGTCTTTATGTATGGGTTTTATTTTATAATATTAAATTTTGTGAGGATTGTTCATGTATAAATTTATAATGATGAAATTATATGATCTATATATCCAAAATAATATTTATTTATATATTATCTAGTAATTTTAATATAATACTTTTTTTCTATTTATTTTAATCATTTATGCTATCAAGAGATCAAGAAATCTTTTGGTGAAAAAGGGATTTATTTACACTTTGTTCAGGAATAATTTACTTGAAAATTAATATTTTATTTAAAAAAATTTAATGAAATTATTCTTGTTTCCAAAAGGATTATTTAGTAAAATTTTATCAATGTTTTACATTCTATAAAAATTCAGAAATGGAATTTCATTATGAATGAGGTACTTTTAAAATTTTAGCATAAATGTTAAAGAAATCATTGTTTTATTATAAAAATCATGAGTGGTTTTTATTTCCATGAATGGTTGTACTTTATTTTAATAACAGGCTTTAGTTTTACATGTATCTTTTAGAAAAAAATTTAATCCTTTCTATTTTAGAAAATTTCAAATTTTAAATAATTAATTTTTGTAATGAAATGGGTTTTTCCCTAAAAAATGTTCCAAGAATATTTTAATTGAATTTTCATCTAAAAATGACTTGATTATTCTTGTGTTTTACTCTATATATTATTCAATTCAATCCTTATTTTTTTACCCTTAATTAGAATTAATTATAATGATGAAATATTTATGAAACCTATTATGTTTTCCATATTTTAAGATGTGATGGAATGATAAATGTTCTCATGATCTAGTGTCAAACAAATGAATATATTATAATTCTTAATTGTTGTTTTTTTTTATAGGACATCAGTTAATAGGGTAATTATTAATGTTTTATATGATTACGGGTAGTCAATAGGTTGTCCCAAGATGAAATGTGTGTCTAGGATAAGTTATCCCTAACCAAAAATATCTTACATGGGATGTTATCGAAAGAATGAAGTAGGTCCACAGGCAGTTAACCCATTCTTAACATGGGATGAATGTATTAGTTGGTATCATTGAAATAATAAATATTTATTTATGATGATTACACATATTATTACAAACATTTAAGAAATGATATAAATTACAAATTTATTCTCTCATGGATCATTTTATTTAATTTATTTCTTAATGATAATTTATAAATTCCATTAATATTGGGGTGAATCATGATTATATGAATTATTTTATATTATTTTCAATTATTAAGATCATTGTATTATACACTTTTTCTCACAATATTCTTACAAATAATCATTGAGTTATATATTCCTTGTTTTCTCTTATTCAACATTTGATATCACCCTTTACTTTTTTTCCATTCCCCATGTCATGAAGAATGTTTTTATGTATGATACATCTAATAAGGGTGATTATTTTGATGAATTAAGTGGTAGATGTTATCAAACTTTTCTGAAAATTATATTCTTATATCCATGATTCAAATGTCGATAAATATTTACGTTTTTGGGTTGGATAATTTTGATATGTAATGAATATTCAACAAAAAAGTTGTGTAAGTTAACTACATAATGATTGGTTTGACTATAAGTAGTATCAAAGAAAGTATTTTTTATTTTTAGAAACTATAATGGGAAACTTTTAGTGATAACCATTTGGATGTTATGAAGAAAATGATAACATCCAATGTCAGAGTAAATAATGGAGTGTGGGATTAAAAGAATGTAAATATATGTCTAGATAATAAAAATGGGATATAGTAGTAGAATATATGAAGATATTGGTAACAATTAATAATGTGGTTAATTGAGTGGACCTAAGAATGTTCACCATGCTCGACATTCTTAATGGATATGATTGCGTAAATTCAATTTTTTTTAAAGTACACTATGATGAATTTTAGAAATAAATATTATGTATGAATAATTTTAATCTAAAGGTTTCATTAAAATAAAACATTGTTTCAATATTAATATACCCAATGAATGATTATTTTGATTATATGATTGATAACTCTGATTAATGATAATTGATGATTGATGATTATGAAAATTATTCTAGTTTTTGAAAGTTATTGAATATTAAGTGACAAATTATAGGTGGTTATAGTTATTTTTATTTATTTATATATCATATTTTTTGTTAGAAATTTTAATCCTATTACATCCTGTAATATTTCCCAGTATGTTATTTAATTTAGTAAGATCCCTACTTTTGAACAATGTGGGTTTCCTTTTATTTTTTGTCAAATGTTATTGGATATGGTTGATGAAATGATTCCTGGGAGTAGAAAATGTCATGGGAGTGTCTTGGGAGTTTATGATATGATAAGTGGGTAAATGGGGCCATCTAGTGCATGGAATTTAGTTGACATGGGATTATTACTAACCATGTCTGATAACCATGTTTCATAGAAAAGGAAGTTAATTATTAGTAAAACCTGAAAGGGGAGACTAGAAAACTTTCTACATTGTATATAAACAACCCTAAGTCCTCTATAATGTTTGGAATACCATGTGGTCTCCCAATAAAATAATTTATCTCTTGCCTCTATTAATAAAATCTGGCTGCATGAATAGAACACGGTATGGAAGACCATGCATCCAAACAATGTGCCTCTTTAAAAGATTGAGAATAAAATTTTTACATTCATAATTTTTATACTATTTTATCCTAATTCTGAAAATATAGTCTTAAACAATGTCATTGGTTGAGATCTAGGATATATCCTATATTCCAATTATTAGTTTCCTTAGATTCCAAGGCATTATGATTTACATTTAGTCTGAATTTATTTTCTAGGTAAGTATCTAACTATTTTTCCTTCTATAATCATAAATAATCTATTTATGGATGTCCCTCATCATTTTGTGCTTATAATTGTTATTTATCAATATTTATTATAAATAGTATTTGATGCTAGTTTTGTTTGTATCAATTGCCAATATTGATGGGGGTTTTTTCTATGGATTGTGGTAGTTGGTGTAAAAAATTTCTCCCATACTCATTATGTTATTATTGTGTATTTGGTTGTGATATTGTGCTTCTATGATACATTTGTTTCATGTATATTAAAAGTAAATTAGGATTTAAATTTAAGGATCACACCCTTTATAGACCTTATTGAGTAATTTGAGGATTCAAGATCGGGATTATAGTTACACATAAGGGGTGTCAATCCCATGAAAATGGAGAAATGAGTTGTTAAATGTTTAATTAGAGGTTTTTTGAGATTTTATCCTCTATAATTGTAATTTCTTTGTTATAATGGTGTGAGGGGTTGTATGGAATAATTTTTAAAAGGTTTAATGGGTTATGAGATGATTATGGGTATTTTAATAAATGGTTAGGGGTGCATAACCATATTCTTAAATGGATTGAAATATTTTTTTAATGATTGTGGTTTTGAATAAATGAACGAATGGACTAGTTATTTAATTTAGTTATGGTGTAAAATGTAATGAAAAATATTAAAATGTATAAATATAATGGTGTATCATTGTTGATTTCATATGATAAAATGTCACTAATGTGGAAACTCCTGCAGAAATTTACTAGTAGAATGTTGTGGATACTGGACTGAGATATTTGGGATAGACTAGACCGGTTCTATATGCTCGATAGATGTGATAAATGATATAGATATATTGACTGATGATGCATGTTATGATGGATAGGCATGTTTAGATGTTGGACTGATGCTTTAAGGCAACTGTTATTAGAAAAGGATTGTGTACCTGAACTGTGAATTCATGTTATAATTAATTATATTTAATTTATAATTGAATTACCATTTGAATTAAAGTGTTAAACCCATCATATTATATGGTTCTTACTTCTGGTGTGGGACAAATATTTTTTCTGAGTCTTGTGTTATTGGGGAACTTGAGAGCCCATGGGTATAACTATTAATTGTATAATTATGAGAACTATTTTATTTATTTAAAATTTATTATTAATTTATAATCTTGATAAAAGAAAATTATACTATATATTTATATATACATTAGTTGATGGAGGCATATTTAGTTGTACTCACACCCTTATAAGGACGCCTAATGTACTCAAAAAGATAATATATTTTTAAGTCTCTATAATTGAAAAAGACCTATATTATATAAAATAATATCAATTACTAATGGATAAGGTGTCATACATGATATTGAGACCCAAAATGGGAGATTTTTATCGTGTCTATTTTTATTCATTTGACCTTATAATATAAAATGAAATGAAATAGGATTATTGTTCTAGTTTGTGGGAATTTACCTTTTTTTTTGGAGCTGATTACAAGATGCTTTTGCGTTTTTATTAATTATTTAGTTATTATTAATTTTATTTCCACAATTAATCCACTCTAATAAAAATGGTTTTCTCTCCTAACATTACTTATTAGACCCCCTCTAATTATCAACACACTCTTTATTATGTGGATGATTTCTTAAGCTCAGATAGTGTGCCAGAATGGGGAACTAATTTTGAAGATCCTAGGATTAAACATTACGAATTTGTGTTATATTTAGTTCAATTAGTACCTTATTTACTATTTGGTAAGGGAATATAGGTTGTTATAGTGTGTGTGGACATTGTAATGGGATCTTTTATGGTAGTCATTAAACCATGTGGGGTTCAAATCCAAATTTCTAGGGGTGGTATTTTTATTATTGACATCCAATTTTTACAGTTGGATGTTAACTCCCCTTAGGTTATAAACATTATTTTTGAGGTTACTATTTTCTATGATTTTACCAATGGGATGGAATGATACTAGATTATTTTTTAATGAACTGATTTGGGAACTTAGGGTCTTCTGTTAGATGGATCATGTTATTAATACATGTAAGAGCCTTTGAGTTATGGGAACTTAGGGTCATCAGTTTATTTTGATATTTCAAATATATGGTTCCTAATAATGAATGTGAAATTTTTTAAATTGAAATTATTATAAAATAAAATGGTTGAGATAGTTCCAAATCATTATGATTCAAATATTTAGACATTTAAATATGTTAAAATTATTTCAAGTACGATGATTTCAATTTGTAATTTTTTGTTATCCTATGTTACTCATGACCTCAGTTAGGGATGTTTTTGGGTGGTGATAGTGATGTTGTTATATTAATTACTATATTTTATATAGTGACCAAGGATTTTCATGCATGGATATTTAGTTTTTTTAGATGAAATTCCTCACATTAAAATGGAATATTACAAAGGAATTTAATAGTCTAGTGCATTTGGAAACATGGAAAAAAGCTTGTAACATTGTGAAAATTTATTAATATATCCCATAAAGATCTTAGGTTTTAGTACTCTTTATAAACATACACCAATTAAAACTATGATTCATAACCTTGGGAAAGGATACTTAATAAATGGTGAGATTAGATTCTATGTTAGGGTAAAAAGTGAGATACATAATCATAACATTGGAATAAGATTTTTCTATCATGAAAATATTAATTGAATATCATATCATGTATATAAAATATCATAATCTTGAATCAAAGAATAAAGGTTGGTATCTGATAAGACAAGAATCATAGTGAAATCAATTAATGTGATAAATGAGATTAAAAACATTGGTATAAGGCATGGAATTTATGACATTAAAATAATCATAGAAAATATTTTGTCAAGTGAACTCACCAAGACATTCATAACATATTTTGACTGGGCTAACCACCAATATACTTGTTTTAGTATTGGACTAACAAACAATGTACTAACCTTTTTAGGGCTTGGATGACCACCCATGTACCCTCATCAATGGACATGGGATAAATACCATTGTACCCTCCCTTTTTATTTTTGGCTAAATTATTATTTACCCTAATCTTTATGGATATGATAAATTCTCGTGTACGCTCATAATTTGGCATGGTATAAACAATTGTGTGCCCTAGGAGCTCATATATAATTTATCATTACCCAATGCATTGTAGTATTATATGGATGAAACCATTATTTAAGCTATAACGGGCTCACCCAACAATATCTAGGAAGCCCCATAATATAATATATAATGGGATTACATGTTTATATCTTGGACACCACATCTTATATGGTATGTATATGAACAAAAACAAGAATAATGCACAATGATCTTGAATATTATTCATAAAAATCATAAAACCAATCATTATTCTTTAATAACATGATTAAACCATGGGAAATAAATGGGTTTCATGTCCATCACTTTGAAGCATGGTTAAACCAAAGACACTAAATTGGTTTCATAATAATCTCTTTGTAACATGATAGAGCAATGTAAAAGAAACATGTTCCATAAATATCATTTCATATAAGCATTAATGATTCAGAGAAATAATATGAATGGTATAATTATATCATAACAAAAGTAAGGCTTATTAAAAATAAATTAATTTCTTCATAGATGAAAAATATTTTTGAAAGGATTATATAAAACAATTCTTGAGGAAAATATCATTTCCTCATTGGATTTTTTTTAAACATTAAACAGTATTAAATATTTTTTGTTTAAAAATAACATTGAAAACATAGAAAATAAGATTTTAAAACAGTTTAAATAATATTTATGGAAAAAATATTTCTTAAGTACTTTTCCTTTATAACTAGTTTAAAAGATAATTTTATAATAATTTTTAAGATATTTTTATATAAAATTTCTTTGGAAGAAAATAAATTTCCAACTGAAGGGAGAAATCATGTTGGATTTTTTAAAAAACAATTTTTTAATGATATTAAGTACAAAATATGTTAAAAATGGTTACATTAAATAATTATATAATGAATAACCATAGGATAATAAAAATAATGATAATTATTGAGTGGTTGATCATGATATTTCATCATTAGAGACTTGATCATAAAAAATCTCAATAAATAGTAAGGATGTAACATTAAATACTCACCATGACAGTAACCATCAATCATAATACCCAGGATGTATTAAAATAAAATGAAGGATAAAATATTATGAGAACAAATAAATTCATGATATTAACATCAATGGGTATATATATAATCCTTGTGAAATAATATAGGTTCATAACATAATGTGTGTCACAATGAAGAAAAATGGAGATAAAAAATCCCATACAGATTCAATATTTTTTTTACCAAATACCCCATGAAATACAGATGATAAAATGGATATTTTAATAGAAATAATATTTTGTATAATAATATTAAAATTTATTCAAGGGACTTATATATACCACATAGAATAAATAGGTATTGAATATGACATGTTTCTAATGAAAATAAAAAGTGATCCAGAAATCCCTTACCTCAAATATTTAATTACATTTTACTCATTCAACCAAATTTTATAATCAATATAAGATTTTATAAATATAAAATAGTATAATATATATATATAGTATCATAAATTATTTTCTTATGACCTTTTGTTACCCATTTATTAACTATTCCTTGTAAAATTTACATTTCAGGTAATAACTGGTTGGGATTTTATATGTGTTTTGATTTGTTATTTTTGATCCTCTTATCTACAACATAGTTTCATAAAAGAAAAAATGTATAAAGAGATATAAATATCATATATATTAATTACATATTTATTTTTTGTAGTCCATAAAAAATAGTAATGAAAATTAAACACATCATTCATGGAGATGGTAGGTCGTACATACACATGCACACTGACTCAACTTTCTTATCATATTGAAAGAAAAAAATGTAAATGGTATATATATATATCATCACTATAGTATAAATTTATTTCATATATATTTCATATTTTATAAAACCCATCTGTATTACATTCCAGGAAAAGCGTGAATGAATCACATCACTTTGTGAGGCGGTAGTCTACCGTACAGACGAACAACATGATCGTATTCCCAAAAAATGTTAAAAATTACATTATGTGTGATATTTAAATTAAAAATAATTATTTAATAATAAATATCACATATATCATATTTAAACTACAAATACATTATTATTTTAGACCTTTAATGCTAGTAATGAATAAATGAACACCATCAGTTTGTGAGGTGGTATAATGTCAAACACATAAATGATGGATTATTATCCCATTTAATAGAGGTATATGATGTGGATGGTCATAAAAATAACATAACGATGTATAATTATATGTAATATACCATGTTTGTTATATCATCATGTTATGATAATAATTGAAGGAGGTGGAGGAATTTCTAAAATAAAACGCTTGTTGAATATTGTTAACACTTCATAGATTATCTTCCTTAGTTTTTCACTACTGAATTTTTGGGTTGATTTGTGTCCAATATAATGCATCTACGATGAGGGGAGGAATCTTTGGAATTGATTTTTTACATTTTTGGTTGTTTAAAATGATTTTGATATATGAAGAAGTGGGGAGTGTGAGTTGCCACTTATAGTTGAGGAGGAGTGATATTCTTGTAAATACATAACAATAGTCAATATTGGGGTGTCTCCCGTACCTAATGTTCCTAAAAATTAATAAAAATGAAAGGTATGGATTAATATTTTTATAAAAAAATCCGTTAAATAAAATAAATGAATTTTTATAATGTGATTTCGTAGTCTTTAAGTCTGTTGAATTTTATCTTTACAGTTTTGACCATAGTAACATCTTTCTTTTTGTTTTCCTATGTAATTATTAATTTTATTAAATATGTAAATATGTATTTATTAAATAATTTATACCCAAAAATTTTATATATTAATATTATTTATTAAATAAAAATTATATGATTGTGTAAAATTAAATTTAATAAAACTCTTGAAATGTGAAAAACCTGATTTTAACCTTAATCACATTAATTGATTTTAATTGTTTCCTGAAATTATTATGGTAAAAAAAATTTATTAACATTAAATAAATATTATTTCTATTATTGAATCCAAATGTCAAAAATACATTTAGATAAGTCGTAGAATTTATTTTCAAATTGATCTCTTATAAGAAATGAGGAAGCATGTTTTCCAAGTGAAAAATATGAAATTTTTATGATGTTTTTATATCTGATTTCAGTATAAAATTAATTAAAATTACCTAATTATATTAATATTTTTATGATTTTACTACTATAATTTAAAAACAATTTATATTATAAATTTACATTATAAATGGAATAAAAGAAATGTCAATGATCAATTGAGATTCGGTATTTTTCACTATTCATTTAAATATCAGTCATTCTAATAAAATCCTAAGAATTAACCCTAAGATAAGTATGATATTTAGATTTTAAAAATTAATTTTATTTTAAAAACTAATTACCAAAAATTTCTAAAATTTAGTTTTAAAATAAGTGCACAAAAAAATGTGACAAAATTGCTTTTTAGAAAAAATAATGTTTTTAAGAGTAAAATTGCCATTATTATTATATCTTGTCTCGAAATCATAAAATATGAATTTTAAAAATTTTATTTAATATATAGATTAAAAAATTAAATTAAATAATAAAATTCTTTATTTGGTAAATTTATTAATATGAAACAAAATTACTCACATAAAATAGAATCTCGAAAAAAATATTTTTAATTTCACAAGGGATTAATTTTCAATTCTAATTTTTTGGCCACAAAATAATTATTTATATAAACTTTTGTAAACCATATTTTCATAATTTAGTTAATCATATTCATAAATTCCTTTCTAATATGTAGGTGATCTCGACAGTATTAAATAGTAATATTTTAATATTATGTCATGTTTCATTTAAACTCAGTATTGAATGTAAATAAACCCAATCTCATTGTTTCATGTAATAAAATAAAATTTTGATATTGTGTGTGACATAAAAAAAGGTCAATTAATTGTTTATAATAAGATAAAATGAGTGTTCCATTTTAATATAATTACTAAAATGTTTAAATTAATTTGAAAAATAATCCACAAAATCCTAGGGTGATATATTCAACTTGCCTTTATATGAATTTCTCTCAAGAAATTCATCCAAAGAATGAAATATATATCACATGAAAGTTACTTCATAGAAACCCACATTATAAAAAGGTTTACCAAAAAATAAATTTGAAAAATAGAAAGGGATGTGAAAATTCATTTGAAATTACTCATATAAGGTTTCCAAATAAGAGAACATAAAAATAATACCCAAATATAAATGGAGAGTGATAGAAAATACAGTCAATATAATGTTAATGATCACAGTGAAATAAATCTATGATACATAAAAAGGGTTGTTGATATAATTAAAATGATAATAATATGACAAAATTTATTCATATACCCTTTTCATAATGTTGAATATTTTTTTAATAAGATATTCTTACATGATTTTCTTTCATTTCATAATCACAATCTTGTCATATAGTAGTAGGTTGATCATTATCCACTTCATATCTTACTCTAAGAGTTGAAAGTTATTTTTTATGCCTAAATTACTAATTGATCATAATATCTATTTATAGTTTGATAAGTTATTCCATCTATATTTAGTTATCAAAACGAAATTTTTATCATAGGTTATCCAATATGCATAAATACCTATATGTTGAAATAATTGATTAATCTCCAAAACCTCAATCAATGTTAAAAATAAACCATTTCATAAATTTTTTTCCTTATTACCCTTAAATATTCATAAAACATAATAAAGGACACTTAATTTCCCAAACTCAAAATAAGATTAATCAAAAAAATATAAATAACCATATCTTAATAGTTAATGGCCAAATATGTTAATCCCTTTGTCATATATTCTCCTGAAGATTGGAAATTACCAAAAAATACCATAAAATCTCAATAAAGACATGAATTCTTCCTAATTCCTTTAATAAATTCGTATATTAGCAAACATATTACATATATCAAATAATGATGTAAACCCCATCAATGATAACATAAACCACTGTGTCAAAAGGACCTTTATAAATTCTGAGGCCATGAATAATATTAAATTAGCTTTATCTATTACAATCATATATTTATCCAAACAAAACACTATATTCACTTCCGTATTCACATATTAATCTTTTTATTCATTTAATCATAATATATGAAATTTATATTAAATAAATTTTCATGGTCATCAGAACCATTCAATGTATTCCATAAAATCCATAATTTAAAATATATAATATTCAATACATATATATTTAATATTTCTTGAATTACAATACATAAACATTTCAATTATTCCACCTTATAATTTAATAATTTACTAGGTTTCATCATATTATTCTTTAAAACCTATATCACAAATTTTGAAATATAAATCTTGTATTTATATTCAAAATCATCAATTTAATCATTATTATTATTCATAAAATAAATATTACAATTAGAAAAAACCCTAACTATCATATAAAATTTGTAGTCACCCCATTGTCTATAGAAAACCCATAACTCATGTAACATTGATGATTCTCATATTGATTTTTTTCATTAGGATAATGATTTCCATATTTTGTATACTTTACACATTTAAAACATTCATCCCATGATAATACATTAGGGAGGTTAATATTCCCATTCACTGCATTAAATAAAATTTTCAATTTTTCTCAACAATTTCATTTGTTGATTCATTTTTCATCACTTATAAATCTTTCTCTAGTTCCATTGAGACATTAACATTCCCAATTTTTTCCACATTATTGACATACATGGAATTTAATCATTTTTCATATGTGGTTTCCACTATATGATCTATCAACAATATAAATTTATATCTTCTTCAGTGAGTCCAAGAGTTCTTATGGGGAACATATTTCATAATGTTACATAATAGCTAATTGAGTGTAATAAAAAAGTCATTCACTCCATTAATCATCCCCCTTGGCATCTCATTAGAAAATTTCCCATCACATTCAATTTTTAACTAGTTAATTATAGTTCTCACCATTGACTAAAATTATAAATCAAAGTGTTAGATACACTAGTCATTACGGGAAACCAAATAAACATGAAAATAAATTATATGATATCTAAATCATAAAAAATTATTTAATTTATGAAATGTATGTTTATACTAGGAAATTAATAGTCATATTATATTTAAATCCTTCACGATGGTTGATAATTAGATTGTGAATTTCAAATTAATATCCCTTGGGAGTGACAAAACAGGTGTCTAGTAAGTCCCATTGTCATTCCCCCATTATTAATCAGGTCTAGATAAATATGGTGTTTTCATGTTTGTTACCACTAGGTACATTAATGATAGAACCACCTCTAAATTTAGTATCCATAAATGGATTTTTTTTAGGAAACTACTCACTCTGTCATTTACCAAAATTCTAGAACATTCTCTTATACAATAACTCATACATATTCTTATCCTTAGAAAAATCCCATGAAATATCCATATAAATATCCCATGTTTTCTGAATAATTTTTTTCATCCAACATTCCAAAGGATAACTGAACCTTTTCTCTGATAAAAAATATACCATCCTAGGATTTTCCTTAATGGATATTACATCTTTTTAGATTAATAATAAATATATTACTAATTTTAATTCCCAAGGACCATAATAGTTCATTGCATTTTTAAGCTCATAAAAAATATATTCTAGCTTGGTGAAATATTCAACATATCCTATAATTATCATCCCCTTTAGTACTCTTCAAAAAAATATCCTACATAAAACCTTTATTTACATCGATGGGGAAGGAATCATAAGAATGTATGAGTTCAGATGTTCAGTATGGATATTTATTTGAGATTTAATAGCATTACATTAGAATAAGGTTATGAGAACATGAGAATAAAATTTTAAAACCATACCCTACATATCAAATATTTCAATATTGAGTCATGGAATAAATATTAGAAGTTCATCAGATAGTAATCATAAAGAAATATTAGAACATGATCCATGAAATTATAACATTAGGATAAGAAATAATTTTTTTTCATATAGATAATAATAATAAAAATTATGTAAAGGATACCCAAATGATTTTCATAACATGTTAGGCTTGGGATAACTACAATTTTACCTACTTTGGGATTAGGCTGACCACTTGTGTATCCTAGTTTTCAAATGTGGGCCGACCATCCATGTACCCTCATCTATAGGTTTGGGATAAAGGCACATTTATCTTCCTATATTTCCTTTGAATAAATACTTTTGTACCCTACTCATTGGGATTTGGATAAATACAATTTTATCCCCATTATGGGAATTAGGATTAAAATTAGTGTAGCCTTTGAGCTCATATATAATTATTCACTACTCACTAGATCAAAGAGCAATGTGGGAACACCCATCGTGTAAGATATAATGGGCTCACCCGAAACTATCTAGTCTACCCCATCATATAAGTTTAAATGGGATTACCCAGTTCTATCTATGCCACCCCATCATATAATATATCTCCAAGACCAAAACATGAATAAAGTACAAATAAAATAATATCATCATAAAAAAGTCATAAAAACATTCATTATTATTTCATAACCTTATTAACCCATGTAAAGAAATAAATTTAATTTTAATCTCTTTTAAACATGATTAACATAGGGTAAAGAATTTGTTTTATAAAAATATATTTGGAACATTATTGACCTTTTTAAAAGAAATGATTAAAATAAACATCATTTTAGAAAAACATAAACCATTCACAGAAAGAATATGTATGGTATCTTTGGATCATATCACATGTAACGCATAGGTAACACCAAAATATGTCAGTGTAGATAAGAAATAATTTTGAAAGGATCATTTTAAAATTTTAAAGGGGAACATATCCTTTCTAATTTAAAAAAATAGTTTTAAAATATAAAACATTTTGAAAAACATTTTCATTGAAAATAAACTTGAAAACATGTAAACGAAGCATTAAAAATCATTTAAAACGCATTTTAAGACATAATAAAAAATTTTAATACATTTTTTGTAAAACAAGATTAATTTTTTTAAAAAAAACATTGTTGAAAACGTTGGTAGGATTCTTTTTTTTAAGTAAATGTATTTTAGATCTAAGAGAGAAATAAAGTTGGATTTTCATAAAAATAGTTCATAAATTACCTTATGTACCAAATAATGGTAAAATAGTCACATTAACTGATTAATTCATCAATAAAAAGAGGATAAATAATTTCATGATAATTATAGATACATCAATCATGATGTTTTAACATTGGAGACTTTATGATAAACAATCACAATAAATATTGATATTGTAACATAAAACACTTACCACATTGGTAACCAAAAATCCTATGATATAATAATTAATAGCATAAAATGAACGATAAAATTTAATTAGGATTAATAAATTTATGATATTCAATGCATAGGGCATGTATATACACATCGTGAAATAATATAAGTGCATAACATAATCCATGTATCAAAGAACCATAATTGACACAAGTAATCATTTTCAAATTTGTTGACTTTTGATTGGTAAATCCCAATGAAATAGATATGATAATATATATATTTAAATACCAATAAAATTTATTATAATAATAATAAAATATATTAATGGGAAATATACACAACACAAATAATAAATAGGTGGTGAATATGAAATGTGCTTTACGAAAATAAAAAATGAGAAAGAAATCCCTTAACTTAAGTCTTCACTTCTGTTGGTCTCCTTAAAATATCATTTATAATAAATTTAATTTTATTATACATATGTTAATGAATAATAAATATATGTATAATATCATGAATTATTTTATTATGTCCATTTATTACTCGTTTATTAACAATTTAATGTTAATGTTACACTTCTGGTAATAACCGTTATGTTTTTCATATGGGTTTTAACATATAAAATGTCTTCCTATTACATAGATCTTGGTTTCATAATATATAAATTAAAAATGATATTAAAATAATATTTATTCATTATATATTTGTTTTTATTAGCCTGTAAAATTCACTGATAGAAAATGAAACACACCGTTAATGTAGACGGTAGGTCATGCATGTGCATGAATGCTATTTCCATTTTCTTGTCATATTTAACGATAGAATAGTAGATGATATATATATATATAACATAATTAAAGTATAATTTTTATTTCATATATAATATACATGATTATTAAAACCATATTTAGTACATTTCATGTAAATAGTGAATGAATCGTGCTGCTTCTCTAGGGAGTAGTTTGCAGTACACACAAATGATTTTACCGTATACCCATAAATGGAATGTATTAACATATGTGTAATGTAAAAATTAAAAATAATTATATAATAATAAATAATATATATATATATTATAAACTATAAATCCATAATTATTCCCAACCTTAAAAGGTGATAATAGAGAAACAAACGATATCAACTCCTGCGGCGACAGTCCACTGTACACATGAACAATGATTTCAGAACCCATTTGATAGAATTTTCTATATCATTATGTCATATCCTAAACATAATAACATTTAATTATATGGTAGATACATATTTTATTATATCACCATGGTAATATTATAATTTAAGGAGGTTTAGATAGATATAAAATAAACATTATCATTGAAGATTGTTACCTCTTCATTGAGTATCCACCTTATGTTTTTATTAAATACATTATTTGTTGGATTTATGTCCAAAATAAGGATTCTAGGATGAGGTGAGAAATTTTTTCAATTTTTTTTGATAGGTTTAGGTCGATCCAAATAGATTTATAGGTGTAAATATGTGTGGATTGTGAGTTCACTTTTATAGTTTATATGGAGTGACATTCATGAAAATACCAAAATATATTCACTATTGGGAGGTATACATAACTAAAAACACCATAAAATTGAATATTAATAATTTTTATGTGTGATTTGGTCAATAAGAAATATAAAAAACAAAAAAAACTCATTTATTATCAATTTATTCCTTAGTAATTATGTTTACTCGATTTTATCTTTATTGTTTTTAGCAATGAAACCATTATCTTCTTATTTTGCATTATTATTGATACTTTATGAATATAATAAAAATATCTTCATTATATATTATTGACAAAGATATTCTAAATAATAAGTTTAATTTTTTAAATAAAAATTCTATGTGTGTCTAAAATTAATTCCAATAAAATGTATGTACTGTGTGAAACCCTGTTTTATCCTTCATCTTGTTAATTAATTTTAATTACATTCATGAACGATTATGATAAAATATTATGATGAAATTATTAGTTAATATAAATTACTATTATTCCCAATATTTAATCCATATTTCAAATTTCCACTCAATTGTGTTCCATAATTTAATTTAAAATTAATCCCACAGATCTAATGGGAAAAATTTGTTTTGAGGAGAAAATGTTCAAAAGTTCTTAAAAAAATTATATCCGAATTCAAAATGTAATTTACTAAAATGAAATAACTGAGATTAATATATGTATAATTCAAAAAATTATTATTTAAAACCTATTTGAAATTTAATTTATATATTTAAATAAATTATATAAAAGGAATTTTTCTATTAAAATTATGTATTTTCACTATTAACAAAATCTTTTTAGAAAAAATATAAAATATACCATAGGATAATTATTAATTTCCAAATTAATAATTGATGTTTATTTTTTAAAATTTAATTTCTAAAATTTTAAAAAAAAAATTTAAAATAAATGTGTTATAAAGAGGTGACAAAATTGGTTGTTAAAAGAAAACAGTTTTTAATTATAAAATTGTATTTATTCTTACTTCTTGTCTAGAAAACATGTAAGATAAATGTTGAAAATATTATTGAATATATATTATATAAATTTAATTATAAAAATTATCCAAAAGTTATTTGGTTAATTTAATGATTAAAAACACACTTTTGTTCATAAAAATATTTTATGGTAAAAATATTTTTTTTACAAAATGTTTTATTTTGATTTCTTATTAATTGGTTAAAAGATAATTCATTATATAGACATAATTAAACATATTTTCTCAATTTATTTAATATTATTCCAAACATGTATTCTAAAGGCTAAGTGACAACAATCATGTTAAATAATAATATTTTAATAATATTTCATGATTCATTTATACTCATTGTTTTATGTTAATAGATCTCAACTCATTGTTTCCTATAAATAAATCTAGGATCTATGTTATGTTAAACACAATCCAAATTCAATGTTTCACGTAACTCAGGATAAAATTAGTGTCATATTTAAATAAAAATAACAAAAGTATTAAACTAATTTGAAAAAAAAAATAACTTCACAAAATATCAGGGTGTTATAGTGTATGTTTAATTTATTCTAATGGTTAGTTGTGACCCCTATTCCATATAACTATATAATAAATTTTTTTTCATGAAATTTTAGTTTTAAATCTTCATGAAATTCCCCCATTACGATATTTACCAGTACTAAGATGAGAGGAAATTACTGATAATGTACCTTCAGAAGCAGGTCCAGAACCGACATTTGTTATGGGCAATTGGGGGGAGAAAATTTTTTAGAAAACATCCTCGGTTTTATAATTTTTATTGATTTAATAAAAGGGTAGGTAATGTTTAGTATGTCTAATACGATGATAGAGTAAAAACTACATCACCCTCTAATGTTTTCTATAGAGGGTGGACCTGAGGTTGTAGAGATCGTTATTTTGTTTGTCTAGGCATTAGTAGATCACATGGAAACCCTATAATGGAATGGGTCTAGTTGGTTGAATATATGTTTTGGGGGTCAGTGAATCGCCGGTGTTGTATTCAATTCTAGGATTATAAGAGAGAGTGTATGGCTTGGAAGGACTTCCAAAAAAATATCCATTAGTATTTTTATCCAGAAATTATGAGGTAGAATATAGTTACTTAGTTTTTATGCCTGAATAACAGGACTATTATATAGATATATTATTCTATATAGTTCACTAAATTTTAATATTATTCCATTATTATTTGGAGATGACGTAGTAGTGCATATATGTTTTTAAGATGAGATAAAATGTGAGATCATTTCCCATGAGAATATCTTCAATTGGAAGAAGTATTTTTATGGGTGATTAAGGATATATTTTTTGAGGTGAACCTAAATGGGGATTCAACTAGTGGGATAATAGGATTATATGGGTGATCTGGTGGTACATCTTTCGATATTATGAATTTATGTTATGAGAAATTTCACTTTTGTGTTAGTCTAAATGTTCTTAAATGAATAGGATCAGTCCCTCAATGAAGTGATCAAGTGTTCTTCTATTTGTGTGGTAAGATGAGTTACATTTTTTGTTAGTGTCCTCAAACTCCATTAAAGTTTTGAGCTTGTATAAGGATGAGTCTTCTCCAGAGAATAAATATGAACCCTCAATATATGGGTGGTGATAGAGGACCAAAACCAATACAAGGAACTAGTTAGGGATCATTTACCATATACTAGTCTTGTAGTTTGAGTTCCATTGTCCATACGATTAGAGGAGGGTGAAGTGGGACTTTAGGAAAATATCTTCAATTTCATTAGTGTCGGGTGATGCATAAGCCTAGGACTGGAGATCATGGAAGAGAGATAGTGTAACAAACCAACCTATATTAAATAGAATTTACATTATTATAATTATTTCATAATGAATAAAACACATATATTTCACAAGAATCCTAATAAAAACATTATCCTCATAAATCAAGAATGAAATATGTGATATTTGACGAAACTAAAGAACCTATACCGAAGGAATCATAACATGCCCATTGGAATAGTATCATGACTAGTAGGAATAGTAATCCATCCAATAGAATAGTAACCTCATCTATGAAAGTATAAATAAAATTTAGGAATATTATAAATGATAATATTATATAATTATATCCTAATATAAATAGTTACATATTTTATAAATTATTTATTAGTGTTGGTATTTTCATAAAACATAAATGTTTTTTTACAATTTTATAATTAATATATTTATTTAGAAGAAAATTTATTTTCTTAACATAGATTCATAAATTAAAATTTTCTTGTCTTATAATTATAATATAATTTTATGTGAACTTTATTAATTTATCCAAATGTTATAACATCAGTTATAATTTTAAAATTTTTATTTTCTAAGTAAATCATGATTTCTGTAAAGACCCGAAATTCCATGAAATTATTTTTTCTTAAATACATGTGATATTTACAGGTTTTCGAAAATGTATTTCACTTGATCCCAAGGTTCGGTGTGCCCAGAATCAATTTCTGAAGTTTTGTTAGGGTATGTTTAGTAAACGTGCGAGCATAATTTTATAACTTTTGAATCGGTGCTCGAAACTAAAATCTGAGGGCACCGTTGAACTCACAGTGCTAGTATTCGCTTAGTAATACTTTCACTTCGATGGCAGTGGGTCGAGTTTATAAGTTAGTTTTTGGTTTTTTATGATTAAATTATATAAAAATAAAGTTGAGGCTTTATTTTTACTTCTTGTTGGTTAAAACCTCCATGTGGAGTTTGGAGGCGGGGCCACCACACCTTAACCTCCCATGAGAGGTTATGGTGGTGGGGCCCAACTGAAAATAACCTCCCCTAGGAGGATAATTTTTGGTGGGGACCACCATGGTTTAAACTCCCTTGAAACTACCTTTTAATGGGGAGAAACTCTCCACCTTCCATTAAGTGTGGGGAGCCTCTTCAACTCCCCAACACTTAATGATTCTAATTAGTGATTTAATTACATGGAGCCAAATTTTTTAATTCTAATTTTTGTATTTTTAATCCATCATAGTAATATAATAGATAATATATTATTATTGTTGGAGATATCACCCTCGGTTTCGCATTTGTTGGAGCTTGGGAGGAGGAAATATAGGGAGAAAAGCTCCAAATAAATAATGAAGAACGCTCTACCGATGAAGAACATTGATCCTCTTCGACTACTTCCCTGGAAATCTACCGACGTGGAACCACTTCCATGACCATCGTGCAAATACCAGAGTGGAAGAGTGCTTGGCATATGCCACGAACAAAGGCCTTTCTCTTCTTCTTCTACAATTCCATCAACAAACGACGAACGACAAATAATCAAAAGGTTGGGTTTTAGTTTCTTTTATGTGCCTTGTTCTTCCTTTATTTTAAAAATGAAGAATTGTGATGTTTATATTTTACGAGTGTAATGTTGTGCTTCGTTCATGATAACCAATTGTTACCACCCTAAATGCAGAGGGTACGGGCCAAACCAACATGGACAAACCCCTCCGCTGATCTTTTTTTTTATTGAACTTTAGCTTGGCGATGAAGCAAGAGGCAAGAGAGGTGGCAATGACAAAGGCTGCTCTACCCGCGGCCTCCGCGAATTGTGCCGCCCCCACGGCGCACCAATGTTCCCATCCCAACACCACCGGCCCGAGCAGCGAGTGGACAGCCTCCTGCGGCCTCGCTATGCCCTGCTCGGCGCATGGCCCGCCTACCCACGGCCTGCCCGATGCCCTGTCGGCAACCCCACACCGTTCTAAGCGCCCTACCGGCGCACCCACGGCATGCCCGTCGCACTGTCGGCACCCCTGCGGCCTGCCCGGCCGCTACCATGCCCTTCCCGGCCCCCTTCGGCCTACCAAGTGCCCTTTCGGCACCCCCACAGCATGCCCTCCCACTGCCACACCATGCACGACGCCCCCGCGGCATGCCCGGCCCCTACCACGCCCTACCCGGCGCACCCGCGGCCTTCCCAGCTTCTAGCTGTCCTGCCCACTAGCCTCCTAGCTTTTCATCTTCCCGATTCGAGTCGCTCGAGCCGCACCCCTTGCGGCGCTGGCTGAACAGGCCCCATCCTTCGGGCTAAGCTGCCAATGTGGCAACATCAGGGCCAAACCACCCTCGCATTCTGTCCGTCCAGGCCCAGTGGACTGGGCCAAACATAATGGGATTACTTGCCCAAAGGGCCGGGTCAGACACAGAAAGTCTGACTGGGTCGACCCAGACCGGGTTGGCCCAGTCGGGGTTGGGCCGAGTTGGTCCGACTAGGTTAGACCAGACTCGGGCCCACTATTGACCCCATTATCTTCTTGGGCCATATCTTTGGCACCGGACGTCCGTTTGAAAAACCGTCAGCAGTGCCGATGTTCTTGGAGAGAAGATGTTCCTTTGAAAATACCCCACTGGTGTTCGGGGTATAGTTGGGATATGGTCAGGTTGGATCATACATGAATCCAACTAGGCCCCCGGGACAAGAAGTATAATAACTAACAGACCGTGTGTCTGATTCATGCATCGTTTGTTGCATTGATACCCCTATGACATGGTAGACCTTTGAGATAATTCTTCATGGAACTTCATGATAGTTCTAGTAATGACCATTAGCTCATGGAGTGGATCCTTCTAGAGGTGAGCGGGCAGAGTACAGAGACCTAGTAGTTGGATGAGACCTAACGACCGCTTCACTGATTCGACTCAGATTGACTCGACTAGCCCAGTGGGGAGTGCCTCTGTGTGACATAGCAGAACCATGGTGGGGAGCGCCTCTGTGTGAGCACGGCAGACCAACGGTAACTGATAGGATGAGTACCTCAGCAGGCTACAAGGGGGAGTGCCTCTATGTGAGTGTGACAGACCCGTGGTGGGCAGCCCCTCTGTGTGATGAGGAAGACCAACAATACTTGAGAGGAGGAGTACCTTAGCAGTCCAATGATAGTGGGAAGTTCCTCTATGTGATGCGGCATGCCTACTATACTCGATAGAGGAGGAGTACGCCACAAGCCATGGTTTCGATAATAAAAAACTTGGTTCGAGATGAGTTAATGACTTTTGGTGTTTTCCTAGTGATTGGGATGGTTTACTAGATAACTTACGTATATGTATGGGCATATACCTTAGAAATTCTTATCTGTTGATTTCATACTTTTGGGTTTTCCTTTTTGGATTTTATGTGACCTTAAGGGTCTCATGGTCTTCACTGAGTATTGTTATACTCACCCCTGCACGGGATATGCCTGCACCTCTTTGTGTTGGTTGCAAATGACGGACAATGCTGACTAAGGTAGAGAGTGGTAGGACTGGACAGTACCCATAGGTGGACCACTTGGTGTGACAGTACATGGAAGAGATGGATGGGCGTGGAGTGTTGTGGATGCTATCTGTACATACCCTTCAGGTAGGTTTTCTTGGTGGACAATCGAAGAGCTTCTTCCACCTTTCAAATGTTTTGTCCCTTCCCAGTTGTACTTGTACTTTACAGTTGGGCTTGTATTTCTGGCCCCTTTTACTTTTCATCACCCTTTTGTATACAGTTATACTTGGTGTTTTGCTTCCAGTTGTGTACTCTGATGTGTTTGTTTACAGTTATAAAGGAAATTCCTTCCCAATATAGGGATTTACACCTTTGGTGCTAGTCGCCAGCCCATGGCCTATGGAAGACGGGCTTGGGGTAGTCACGATACGGGCCCCAAGGGATGGTTCGTGACAAATTGGTATCAGAGGACCCAGTTCTACCACAGAACATAGAACTATGATCTTTATTTTCGGTGAAGCAATAATGTTGAGGGTACTCAGTGTGGTTTTCATTTCATGGAGTCCAGTGTTGGTGCGGGCGGCCGACGTATCCATACACCAGGACCTTGACTTCTGATTTCTGACGCAGTGCATGAAAACACTGATTGTGTGCGTGTTCCCAAAAGTTTTCTTTAAGTCAACTCAACTATATCAGCTCACCAGATATAAGATTTTGACTGTGCCACATCTATTTCTCTCAAGATGCCTCCCCACGGATGACCAGTTAGAGCCCCGATTGTCGTACATGCTGACATCCTACTGAGCGACGAGGCCTCGGTATCGGGCCCATTACCAGCGGAGGCACCAGTGTTACTACATCCTGTTGGGCCACCGATGCCACTAGCCCCAATGGTAGACGATGTACACTTCTTGAGCACATTGCACGAGTTCCAGTGCCAGATTCCACCTAGGTTTAGGGGAGAGATGGACCCACATGTGGCTAAGGATTGGCTAGAGGCTGTGGTCAGAGTCTTCAGGATAGTAGCGACAACATCAAACTTCATGGTGATCCTTCTTTCAAGTCTCCATTAGGTATTAGCAGGCATATGGTGGAGCCTGATGCTCCAAGTTCATAATGAGGCGACACATCTCGAGGCAGACTTCAAGAGCCTGTTTTGGGCAGAGATTGTTCTAGCCACTCTCTACGCAGTGCAGATTCAAAAGTTACTACATCTATAGCAGGGTATCATGACAGTGGCGCAGTACTCAGTGAGGTTTATCGACCTCTTGCGCTACTCCATAGATATGGTGCATGATCCATTCTTCAGGGCTCAGACCTTAGAGAAAAGGCTCATGAGAGAGATCATAGCATCGATGATCTCCCTCAGCATCCTGACGTAGGAGTTGGTGTTAAAAAGTCCCCTCTGTGTGGAGTGTTTCCTTTCTAAGAAGTCTCCAGCAGTGAGACACACCACTAGTCGACATGCAGCTGAGTCTTCTGTAGCTGGTAGTAGACAGATGGCAAAGAGGTCTAAGAGGACCATAATTATAGGTGGAATACCACACGACTCATGATCGGTTGTGCGGGTTACCTAGAGTGGAGACAGAGCCATACATGCTAATAGCTAGCAGTGTTACTCATGCAGCGGGTAGGGTCACATGGATCATGACTGTCTGACCCGCCATTCAGATGATCACCAAACATTTGAGAAACCTCCCAAGAAGAGGTAGAGTTTTGAACAAGGCGGTTCGTAGGGATGAGGCAGATGTGGTATAGGAGTTAGAAATTCAGTTGGCGGTGGACAACGTTACAAGGTATTACCACCACCACCACCAGGATGTCCACCCTGACCGCAGGGAGCAGGTGGATAGGGGAGAGATCATCTTCAGGCAGTTGATGCCTATGATTATTATGCTCGAGAGCTTATTTGAGGTACTATCTATGTCTACTCCACCTTATCTTCAGTTCTTATAGAAACGGGTTCCAGTCACTCTTTCATTGCCACTACCCTCATTCGGAGCTCAGAGATTTCGACAGAGCTGTTAGCTCGATCCTTATGGCTAGAGACTTCTACGGGAGAAGAATTGATGATTATTCACTGGTACCAACTGTGTGATCTTACTCTAGGAGATGAGAGCTTCAGCTAGGATCTCCACGTAGCGGCGTTGAGGCCTTATGACATCATCTTGGGTATGGACTGGTTATCTACAGTCCATTCTTAGATCGATTATATTAGGAAAAAGTGTTGTGTGTCTGCATGGATGGGACCAGGTTTACCTTCACTGGTGAGAAGGGAACCTTTGTATCACAGGAAGGACATACTCAGAGGAGGGTGCACCCGATCACTCATCAGTTGGTCTGCCTTACCCTCAGAGCAGTAGATATGGAGATTCCGACTTATCCTGAAGTTGTGGACCAGTACATGGATGTTTTTCCTGATGATGTTCCAAGTCTACCTCCTCACAGCAAGGTGGACTTATACATTGACATGTACCCCATGATGGCACCGATATCTAGTCCTGCATATTGGATAGCACCTACTGAGATTTGTGAGCTGCGGGTACAGCTGGAGGACTTGCAGGGAAGGGGTTCATCCGGCCCAATGTTTCTCCCTGGGTAGCCTCAATTTTATTCACCCAGAAGGCGGATGGGATCATGAGGCTCTATGTTGACTACCATTTCCTAAACTAGGTGACCGTGAATAACAGGTACCCACTCATGAGGATTGATTACCACTTTGATAAGATAAAGGGAGCTTGATGGTTCTCAAAGATAGAACTCAGATCAGGCTATCACTAGCTTAGCGTTCGAGATGAGGATGTACAATAGACGACCTTCAGGTGTCGGTATTACCACTATGAGTTCTTGGTTATGCCCTTCAGTGTAACCAATGCTCTAGTCATGTTCATGCGACTCATGAACAGGATCTTCTAGGCGTACCTTCATCGGTTTGTTGTTGTCTTCATCGACGACATTCTGATATACTCGACTACTGAGGATGAGCATTCCTATCCTTTGTAGGTATTATTGGACACAATCCAAGAGAACCTGCTTTATGGTAATCTCTCAAAGTGCCGGTTTTGGATTCAAAAGGTTCACATCATGGGACACATCATCTTGGAGGCTGGACTGGCAGTATATCTAGTGAATATTGAAGCGGTACTTGCTTGGGAGCCACCCAGGAGTGTGACGGAGGAACAAAGTTTCTTAGGTTTGGATAGATACTACCAAAGGTTCGTTCTAGACTTCTCCAGAGATGCATCACCACTATCAACCTTGACGAAGAAGGGTAAATCCTTTGTATGGTCGGAGAGATGCCAACATTGTTTTTAGGAGCTAAGGCAGAGGATGACTAGTGCCCCCATATTGAGGCTTCCAGAGGAAGGCGTAAGGTACATAGTCTACTACGACGCATCACAGACCAGACTCGGGTGTGTCCAAATGCAGGAGCGAGATGCAATCACATATGGTCCTCAGTAACTGAGATAGCATGAGCAGAACTAGGCCACCCATAACCTAGACATAGCTGCAGTTTTCATCACCTTGAAGATGTGGCGGTACTATCTGATAGACGAACATTTTACCACATACTCTGATCACAAGAGTCTCAAGTATATATTCTCTTAGAAGGACCTGAACCTGAGACCCTGGCAATGGCTTGAGTTCTTCCTAGGCTATGACTTCGAGATGGTCTATTCTCTTGGGAAGGGGAATATTGTTGTAGATGAACATAGTAGGAGATCTACTATTCATAAACTAGGAGAGGCGATAGAGAAGTTGGCTGCTTTGCACATTTCCTTTGTAGATAGAGATGGAGCAACCTTTCTATAGTATCTTACAGTCACTCCCCAACTTCTTTAGCGAGTCGGAGAGGCACAACATGGGGATACTGACTATGAGACATGACATGCTCAGATATTCATAGATCAGGCATCTGATGGATTTTCTGAAGTTGGGGAGCATTCCATCCTCTTTAGAGGGCGTACATTGGTACTAGTTTCATTTTAGGAGGTTTTGTTGAGGGAGTTCCACATATTCCCTATAGCGGTACATCTTGGTGTGGTGAAGATGTATCTAGACCACAGACGGCAGCACTGGTGGCCAGGTGTGAAGAAGGTGATAGCAGAGTTTGTCTCTCGATGCCTCACTTGTCAGCAAGTGAAGACAGAGCACCAGGTACCAGCAGGCTTGGTACAGCCTTTAGAGGTCCCATAGTGGAAGTGGGATGGGATATCCATGGACTTTTTTATGGGACTTCCACGTACATCTAGGGGTCATGGAATGATTTGGGCGATCGTCTACCAACTCACCAAGTCAACCCACTTCCTACCGATGAGAGAACAAGGTTTGTTTGAGAGCTTCAGATGCCTCTATTTGTAGGAGATTGTGCATTTACATGGAGTACCTTCCTCTATTTTCTTCGACCGTGATGCATGGTTTACTTCTCAGTTATGGAAGGGGTTGCAGGAGACTTTCAGGACACAGCTTCACTTGAGCACCACCTTCCGTCATCAGATAGATGGTCAAATTGAGAGGACCATTCATACCCTCGAGGACATGATACGTACATGTGTTCTCAACATCAGTTGCAACTGGGAGGATCACTTGCCTTTGGTGGAGTTTTCTTACAATAATAGTTATCACTCCACCATAGGGATGACACCTCTTGAGGCCTTGTACGGGCGACCTTTCAGATCACCCTTGTGCTAGACTGGCCCTGGGGAGCCGGCACTAGTGGGACAAGAGAAGGTACGAGCTACTACAGAGAAGGTGCATATCATCCAGGATCAGATGAAGACTACACAGAGTTGGCAGAAGTCGTATGTTGATAGGATACAGAGACCTCTGGAGTTCAAGGATGGCGATCACTTCTTTCTACGGGTCTCGCCTCGACGAGGTCTATGGAGATTTGGCCGAGTGTGTAAGTTATCTCCGCGATTCATCGGACCATTCTAGGTCCTCAGCAGAGTAGGTGATTTGGCTTACCACTTAGCTCTTCCACCTTAGTTTCATCGGGTGCAAGAGGTCTTCCACGTATCTCATCTGTGAAAATACATGCATGACCTTTCTCATATCATCAACCATAGAGATATAAACGTCGATTATGGGGTGACATTCATAGAGGTTCCAGTGGAGATTGAGGATCAACAGGAGATGGTCCTTCGTGGATGGCTGATACCTCTGGTGCACGTTCGCTGGCATCACAGGAACCTCCAGGAGAGAACATGGGAGCGGGTGGATCAGATGTGTGCTCAGTACCCCCTTTTGTTCCCATAGTTCAAGTTGTAGCTTACAGGAACGTAAAGCCTTGAGGTTTGGAGAATGTAATGACCCAAAAATCCCATGGAATTTTTTTTAAATACATGGGATATTTATGGGTCCGCAAAAATTTACAGCGCTTGATTCCGAGGCCAGGTGTGCCCAAAATAAATATCTGAAGTTTTGTTCAGGTACGTTCAGTAAACGTATAAGAGGGATTTTATAACTTTTGAACCAGTGCTCAGAACTAAAATCTAAGGGCACCGTTGAACTCACAACCCCGGTATTCTCTTAATAAGACTTTCACTTCAATGGTAGTGGGTCAAGTATATAAGATAGTATTTGGGTTTTTATGATTAAATTAAATAAAAATAAAGTGGAGGTTTTATTTCTTGTTGGTTAAAACCTCCAATTGGAGGTTGGAGGTGGGGGCCACCACAACTTAACATCCCATGAGAGGTTATGGTGGTGGGGACCACCGAAAGATAACCTCCCATGGGAGGATAATTTTTGGTGGTGACCACTCAGGTTTAAACTCTCTTGAAGAACTCCATTAATGGGGAGAAACTCTCCACCTTCCATAAATTATGGGGAGCCTCTTCAACACCCCAACACATAATGATGCCAGCTCTTGATTTAATTACTTGGAGCCAAATTGTTTTAATTATCCTTTTTGAATTTTAAATCATACTCACTAAAATAATAGATAATCTATTATTATTGTCGGATAAATCACCATTGGCTTTGTATTTGGTGGAGCTTGGGTGGGGAAAATCTAGGGAGAAAACCTCCCAATGAAAAATGAAGAACATTCCACCGATGAAAAATGACGATCCTTTTCGACTCCTTCCCCATACATCTACTGACGTGGAACCACTTCCATGAATGTCATGCGAATACCTGAGTGGAAGAGTGCTTGGCGTATGCAAGGAACGAAGACCTTCCTCGTCTTCTTCTACAACGCCATCAACGAACGACGAACGACCGATAATCAAAAGGTAGGGGTTTAGTTTTTCTTTTAAGTGCAATGTTCTTCCTTTTAAAAATGAAGAACGATGATGTTTATCTTTTATGGGTGGGAATTGTTTCTTCGTTCAGGAGAACCAATTGTTACAACCCTAAACGTGGAGGTTAAGGGAAAAACCAGCAAGGCCCAACCCCTCCTCCCATCTTGTTTTTTATTGAACTTCAGCATGGTGATGAATAAAGAGGTGATGGAGGCAGCAACGACAAAGGCCGCCCTACCCACGATCTCCATCAATTGTACCGCCCCTGTGGCGCGCCGATGCTCCCGACCGAACACCACTAGCCTGAGCGGCGCGCGGCCCGCCTACCTGTGGCCTCTCGATGCCATGCCCGGCGCGCGGCCCACCTCCGCGAGGCCTCCCGACACTCTACCCAGCCCACGGCCCGCCTGTTGTCGTGGCCTTCCCGGTGCCCCCGCGGCCTGCCCAGCCCCTACCCCGCCCTACCCGGCGTACCCGCGGCCTACCCAGTACACCCGCAGCTTCCCCGGTGTCCAGCCAGCCTGCCAGCGCCCCGAACGGACTGCCCACGACCAGTCCGCACCCCACGCGGCTAGCCTACTGGCCTCCCGGCCGACCGGCCTCCCTGGACGAGTTGCCCGAGGCACTCCCCTCGTGGTGCTGGCTGTACCAGCCCTAGTCTTCGGGTCGAGCTGTGTATGTGGCGACATCCGGGCCGAACCGCCCTTGCAGTACGCTGGGTCGGGCCCAGCGGACCGCATCGAACTTAACGGGATGACTCTCCAAATGGGCCATGTTAGACCCAGAAAATCTGACCGGTACAACCCAAACCGAGTAGGCCCAGTCTGGGTTGGGCCGAGTCGGTTCGATCGGGGTCGGACCAGGCCCGAGCCCACTATTGACCCCATTATCTTCTTGGGCCATATATTTGGCATCAGATGTCCGTTTGACGAACCGTAAGTGGCACTGGAGTTCATGGAGTGAAGTTGTCCTTTTGAGAATACCCCACTGATGTTCGGGGTATAGTTGGGATACGGTCAGGTTGGATCGTACACGAATCCAACTGAGCCCCCTGGACAAAAAGGCTAATAACTAATAGACCGGGCGTCCGATTGATGCACTCTCTGTTGTGTTAAGACCCCTATGACATGGCGGAATTTTGAGATACTTCTTGATGGAACTTCCAAACAGTTTGAGTATAGACCAGTAGCTCGTGGAGAAGATCCTTCTAGAGGCGAGTGGATAGAGTGTGGGGACCTAGTAGCTAGTTGAGACCTGACGACTGCTTGACTGATTCGACTCGGAGTGACTCGACTAGGCCAGTGGGGAGTGCCCCTTTGTGACGCGGCATACCCATGGTTGGGAGAACCTCTGTGTGAGTGCGGCAGACCCACGGTACACTATTGGAGTGTACCTCAGTAGGCTACGATGGGGAGCATCTCTGTGTGAGTGCGGTAGACCCGTGGTGGGTAGCGCCTTTGTGTGACACGGAAGACCCACGATACTCAATAGGAGGAGTACCTTAGCAGTCCAAGGATAGTGGGAAGAACCTCTATGTGACATGGGATGCTCAATGTACTCGATAGAGGAGGAGTACACCACTAACTGTGGTTTTGATAATAAAAATACTACTTTCAGATGAGCCAATGACTTTTGTGTTTTCCTCATGATTGGGATGGATTACTAGATTACTTAGGTATATGTATGGGAATATACCTAAGTAATGGTTATCCAATGATTTCATACTTGTGGTTTATCCTTATTGAATTTTGTGAGACCTTGAGGGTCTTGGGGTCCCTACTAAGTATCGTTATCCTCACCCCTATATGGGCTATGCTGCAACCTCGTTGTGTTGGTTGCAGATGACGGACAACACTGACTGAGGTAGAGAGTGGTTGGACTAGATGGAACCTGGAGACAGACAACTCGGTGTGATGGTACACGGAGGTGATGGACGAACGTGGAGTGCTATAGAGGCTATATTTACCTACCCTTCTGGTATTATTTCTCGGTGGACTATCCAGGAGTTGCTTCTACCTTTCAGTTATTTTTGCCCTTTTCAGATGTAATTGCACTTTACAGTTGGTCTTGTATTTCCGGGCCCTTTTAATTTTCAGCACTCTTTTGTATACATTTATACTTAATTTTTTGCTTCTAGTTGTGTACTCGGATATGATTGTTTATAGTTATAAAGAAAATTCCTTCCTAGTTTATGGATTTACACCTTTGGTTATAGTTTCCATCCCCTGTCCAATGGAAGCTAGGCTTGGGGTAGTCGTGATATGGGCCCTGGGGGACGGGTCGTGAAAATTTCATTTAAAAAATAAATTTCTAATTGGTATAAAATTATTTTCATAAAATTGAGTTTATATTTTAATTCTACACGTCAAAAATGGAAATGGTGATTTTTTGGGATTTTTCTAAGATACATCAATTTTTAGTGAATTGTGAAATATGATAATTTATGACAAGAGATAAATACATGAAGTATTGAGTCATAGATTTTTTATGTCTAATGTAATCCTCAAATATCTAAATCTCATTCATTATTTTATTATATTTAGTTAAATTTCCCAAAATATTCATATTTTTTATCCAAAGTAAAAAACTAGTGAATAAAATAATGAGAAAACACCCATCTACTCCCCTATAAATACTACCCATAAACACCTCCTCTCCTCACCCCTTCGAAGCATTGATACTTGCATAATTTTTTCTCAATACTCTTACCATACTCTTAACCCTTATCTAGGAGCCCTTGGTCTCATCAAAAGACCAAACACTTTCCACTAATGTGGTTTTCGAGGAGGATAAAATCAAGATATAAAATCATCTTTTATTTTCTTTTATTTTATTTTCAATTTTATTTTTACTTATTATCTCAACACATAACCCTATCCAAGTGGCACAAAAACTCTATAATATTATATATACTATAATGTTATCATGTTTATGAAATTATTATTCATCAAACTCATTCTTTTCTCCCTTTTATTCTAAAAATGGGATCATCTTCTATGATGTGTCGATTTACGGCCACCATGGATGATGTATTTTAATTTTACATTACCACCTTCATGGGTGGTCATAAAACCATATTATGTTAAAATAATATTTTATTATACTTATTATAATTTATATAATATTTTGGAACCAATATATAAACATGATATTAAATAGAATGATATGAGTTCTTGATTGTTGTAAAATCCTCCAAATAAGTTCTGTAATTTTCATTAATTATTTATCTAATGATTCGATATCATAACATATAATAAAATTATATATAAGATCATTTAACATTGTGTAATTTCATTAATAACATATAATCTAATTTCAATATAATTTTCTTTATTTTATGTGAACTTCCATACTCATATACAAGAAAAGTGATCATCAAAACCAAGAAAATGAAAACTCCCAAATAATGAAATTAAAATCTATAACTTTACAAAAAACCTATAATTGAACTTAATATAACTCTAAAGAATCAAATTCATGTATAAAAATTTCTGTAATTGTTAATTAATGAATTTAATTTTATTATCTTGGTTATTAAAGTGATGAAATCCTTCCACCATAAGTTAAGGGGATTCACGAACCTAGCTATCTTTCATTGGGTTTTACCTCTTTCACTCCATTTTCAGTATATATTTTCCCTTAAGGTCTATAAAATATCAATTTTTCCCTTCCATTTTATTTTTTGTGATATAAAATTTTTAAATTTTGTTTTATGACAAATGTAATGATTTTTTTCAAAAGGATTATTGTTTTATAAAATAAATCTTTTACTTCTCATGATATTTATTCTTCTTCACTCAAGACTGATGATTCCTATCCCAAGTATGTTATTCCCTCTTTATTTTAGGAACCCAAAAGGTTATTCATGAATGTATTCATTCTTGAATAGGAACCCATTTTATTCCATTGGTTATTTTTTGTCCATGATTGATATAGTTATATGTGGCATGAATGACAATGTACATGTTTTGGGGTGATAGGTTCTCCCAAAATTATATAGTGCATGAAACTTTTATGAAGTGATGGGTGTGCCAAAGATTTTATTACACTCAAATTCAATGGTCAATGTAATGCATATCATGATAAAAGGTGAAATATGAATGAACATGATGCTATATTTATTTGAAACAATGTATGGTAATTGAACACTATGATATGATGTTTAATTTTTATGCATTTCCACAATCCATTACATAAATTCTTCCTCTAATTATTATGATGGTGGTCTAATTATTAGGATGATTTTTCTCACCAATGCCATATTTTTTCATCTTTCTTATTCATCCTCTTACTGGGATTTTAGGTTACCCCTTATTTTAATGTATATCCTCACGTAATTACTTGTAATAAATATAAAATGAGGTCCAATAAAAAGCTATAGAAGAAGATTTAAATAAATTTTTGTGTTATATTATTTCAATGTTTTTTATGGTCCCAATTTTACCAAGACACTAAAACGTTGTATCTTTTTTTTTAATTTTTTTATCTTTAAAATGTTGAAATAATCATGTAAGAAAATTTGGGTCTCTATAGATATACCAGATGCATGTATTTTATCCTGAATATGTTGGTAGTGAGGTTGATTTGTCGACTATAATCTATACAATTATTTTATATTCTACTCTTTAAAGTGCATTATTTGATACTTGAGATTCCAATTCTTCTATATCTTTTCATTTTTTGATGTTTTGGGTCTAAAAGTGGAGTTTAAGTGTGGGGTTTTATCAATCAACATGCTATTTGGGGTGTGATCAGAATCCATAATTTGTAAAGGGTGTTCCCTAAAGGTTGGTGAGTACTGTTTCTCTTTGTAATTTTACATGTTTTAGATATCGTGTTTTGGACAAATATTGGGAATGTATGGGTTGGAAACATATAGAGACTAAATTGACTGTTACCACTTGAGGGTGACCTTCACATCTCTTAACTGTGACATTTATATTCACTACGGAGAGTGGTATATTTATTTAGTATATATAGGGACTATTTTTAAGTGGAGGGGTTAATACACAGCTCAGGTGTTAGAGGTGCGGTTGTGGATAATTACATTTTTCCTCTTATAGATGATCAATTTTAGGATTTTTTTCATGTATTTTTTTGTAGGTTTCCACCCAAGACAGATGTTGAGTTTATAATTAATACGATTCCATGAGATGATCTCATCTCTATTGTAACTTATATAATGAATCATTTATATATTTAGGATATTAAGACTAATAGAGATGATAATAAGGCTAAAAGGTTTATTTTAAACCATGGGGATCTTTAGATTTTTTTTCTGAGAATCTAGAATTAATGTTGTATTTTTTTTCGATTAACAGAATTTGAATAAGATGTTGATTTTGATATGATATAATCTTCCACATATTGATGTTATTTTTGACTACATGAGGGGATCTTTTGTGTTCCCTAAAATATATTTGTGACCATGTAATCATCTGTTGAGAGTTTGACCCCATGATATACAACATTAATTTTTCAGAAGTAGGTAGGAAATATATGATTTAATGGTGATGATGCAAGGCCTAACAAAAAATCATTTGTATTCATTGTTATGATGAACTAGATATTTCACCACTACCTGGTCAAGATTGTGGATGTCTTCATTGATATAATCTTGGTCTACTACCACACATGAGATGATCAAGCTGAAAACATGACATCATCCTGAGTACATTGAGAGTGTATCAACTATATTCCATGATATTGACAAATAATTTCTTGATTAAAAGATATATTTTGTTGATAACAACATCTTGGAGGAAGTTATATTAGTGGATGCTGAAAATGTTCAAGTAGATGCTTCTTGCGAGAATCACAAGAATGTTTTTAATATCCAAATATATTTAGGTATGATAGGTTATTACAAAATGATAAAATTTATTTTTATAACATTTATTCACCACTCATGGGCATGTAAAATAAGAGTGAAAGTTTTTAGTTATATATGTTATTTGTGAATTATAACATGGATTTAATTAATAGAATGACCACAATATCAATTTTGATCTTACCTGACTTGGGTGGAGAGTCTACCTTATTTTAGGATGCATCTGAAGTCTGGAATAGAGTACTAATGATGGATGCAGATTGAACGATCGAATATGTATCATGATAGTTGATACCAAATTAACAAAACTATCATGGAAATCATCTCATATTATCTTTAGTGGATTATGACATGATGTTTTGGAGAAATTTTCTTCTTATTGAGACGTTTTTTAAATTTATATTGGACATAAGATCATAAAAAATATTTTTTCTAAGTATGTTTTTTAATCAGTAGAAGGATAGATGGATTTAATATAAGTTATTATTTTATTTTAAAATATAATTTATTATTGGAATGGTGAGTAGTGTTACTAATCCTCTAAGCTGAATGATATAGGATCATGATTTTTATGAGATATGTTTTTAGTGGATGATTATGACCCTTTTTTGGTGAGATGAATTTCAGTGTTTTGGAGGACAATAAAAAGATAACACTCATATATTCTTCGCTTATGACCTCACATATTAACATGGAAAAGAGAAGGTAGTAAAATTATCCAAAATTAATATCCATAACAGAAAATTTTAATAATGGGAGCTAGATCCTGATTGAACAATCATGGATGATGAGATTATTCACATCTATGGACACGTTGTTTGACCCACATGCATAAGGAACGATTTAATGCATGATTTCCGTGATTCAATTTGGATTGTGCAATCTAGAATTTCCAAAATGTAAATTTTAGTTCTTAAATTGAACTAGTAGTGGGGGATGAGGAATTTTATTGTAGGTTTGTGTCACGATGATGCACCTTTCAATAGCAGAAGGTAGAGCATCAGAAGATTTCTAGTCAATTATTCCATTTCCCAATCCGGAATGGAATGTGGATGATTTTATCATGTATTCATTTGTAGGTATATAAGGTATCTTTACAACATTTTTAGTGATATTTTTAATTTTGGATCAGTTGAAAAATGTAGCCTGTTTCATTCAAATAAGACACACTTTACATATGGAAAATTTTATTGACTTGTATATTTGGGAGATATTTTGTTTTAATGGGGAGCCTCAATGTATTTTCTCAAAATGAGACACTCATTTTCCTACGCACTACTAAAAAGGTATAGAAATGTTTTTTGTGCTTATCTGTTTTGAAGTACTATTTTTCACCTATAGATTGGTAGGAAATGTAAATGTACTATCACAGTGTTTGAGGAGATACACAGATCATGCATCCAATATTTTTTTGGATATGGGAGAAGCACATAGAACCTTTTTTGTTCACCTATAAATACATATTTTGGTGATTATTTATATGAAACCATATGATAAACTCTATTATATTAATTTAAGATCATTTTTGTATTTGATAGAGGTCAGAGAATCAGTTTTTTGGGATAAAGTCTAACACCGGAGACATCAGAGCATGTTGAGATGATTCATATTTCTAGGGATATGACACATGGTAGACAGAATTCATATTTCAATTTAATCAGTTGACCTATTAGGTTTGTAGTGAGTGCCCATGTGTTTATTCATGTTTATATGAGATTAGTTCATTGTTAGATTTAGAAATAGGAAAAAATTTCACCCAAGAGTGTGGGGTTGTTTGAGATTGTGAAGAGGCTCGTGCTAGTAGCATAGTAGTTGGCTCTTCCTCAATGGTTCAGTTCTATGGACATTTTTTTCTGGTTCCATAACTTTAAAAGGTTCACAATGAAATTTCACATGAGATTTAAGTTGATGACATCGAGCATGAGGTTGATGCATCATTTGTGGATAATTTTATTTGTTCTGATGAACGTAGATACAATATTCTTGATGGAATGACTATATCATTTGTTTGATTGTTTTGAAAACATGGTAATATTTCGGATGAATCATTGGAGTGGGAAGATGATATAAAGAAAAATATCCTGAAATATTAATCATGTAGGCTCAATAACAATAGTAAGTATAGATCGAGGATGATTTTTCATATGGTGCGGATGTTTTATGATCCAGACATTTTAAAGAGTTGTGTTTCATTTAATTTATATTATATTTCATTAAAAATGGTTAATGAAATTATTCTTTGGGGGTATGTGTGGTCTCAAAAGTGGTCTGATGGATTTTTCCATGAATAGATGAATACAATTCCATCTAGTGTATAAAACATGGGTGGTCCATAGTTTGTAAAAAAATGTGTATTTGAACCATGTACCCTAGTGAAATTGTGGTTTTTGGTTTGTAAATAATGAATGTGGAGACTGTAAACTATGTGTACATAGACTGAACCAACCACAAAACCTCTATATGTTTTTCAAAACCCTGATGCCTCCACTAAAAACCATTATAAAAATTCCATTCTTTGACATAGGAGTGCACATGGTTGGCCCATGGTTTGTAAAACCAAGTGTCCAAACCATGAACCTCCTTATAGTTTGGAAAATGACCATTTTACATCATGATAAAAATACAATTTCAGAAAATTTCCACCCCATTTCCATCCCCAGCATCTTCATGTTTGAACAAGGAGGGTTTTTCTTCTTCTAGTGATTAATATCTTTTGATTAATAATCATTTGGTGTGCCATTTAGTGTGAATCAAACCTCCTGGAATTTCTCAAACTCCATTTCCATCAATTTTCTGGAAGAAGCATTCTGTGGTTGTTTTAGAATAATATAAACAATATTCATGGTGATATATTTTCCTTTCTATTGAGGAAGTTATAGTTAAAAGAATGAGTTGTTGATGGATTATTGGTTCTATATGATCTTGAGTTAGGTGGAATATATTTTTTCTCCCACAATCATGAGCTAATTCATGTTCATGTTGTTGTTACATTGTTCTTCCCTATTTAATTATTTCATTCTTGATGATGAAAATTTTATTGGGTTTTAACTTGATGTGGGAGACCCTTTAAGTACCCCATCAGGTTCTTTGACCATTTTTAGATCAAGCCTATGGCCACCCATGGGGTGTTCCAATCCCATGAAAATGGAAAAATGATATTTCAAACAACAAATTAGTGGAATTAGGATATTAGACAACTTGTACATGTATTTTTTATGATAGAACAATGTATGGGGATGTTGGGATTAATTTTGGAAGGGATAAATGGATTATTAATATATTATGGTTAATTTAATATATGGTTATGGGGGAATGTACATGCTTTTATTTAGTTTGAATTGATAGATAATGGTCATGGTTATAGACAAATGGAAAATCATACTAGTCATGAAAGTGATTTAAAATCTAATATGTATTGAATAATGTGATTGTGAATAAAAGTAATGGTTTTAGCTTGACTCTTTTGTTAGATAATAGGTAATTGATTATGATCCATCAATATATGTAATTAATGATATGATGTGTATTTTGGATTGAGTTTATTCATATTTGGGTTGTTCTAGAATGAATCTCTAGGCCCCACCAATGTGTAACATGATATTAATAGATATACTGATGCTCTATGACCCAATATTTGGATATGATTGGATGTTTGATTGATTCTCTATTGTCCTATGATGACACATGGTTTTGGCCCCTAGAATGTGGCTCCAAGGTACACAGATTTATATAGAATTGATAAACGAATAACCATTTCACATAAATTGTTAAACCCCTCATTGTATATGGTTCATAATTCTAGAATGGGTCAATATAGGTTTAATGAGACGAGTGTTATTGAGGAATCAAGAATCCACTTGTGGTAATTGATAATTTTTTTATTACAAAAAATATTTTAATTATTGCTATCTATTATTAATTTATCCTCATTAATAAACTTTTATTAAAGTATATATATATTTTTAAACACCATTGGTGGGGGTCTACTAAGTTATACTCACACCTAGCTTAGGAAAACTGTTTTACTACAGTAGGTCTCAAGGTTTCAAGTGTTGATAAGGGTAATGAACCTATGTTAGATGGATGACTTGGGATAGGTAATTGATGAGGGGATAGTACATGAGATCCTGAATCATCACTGGGTATTTCCATTGTGCCTATAATTGTATTCCATTGACATTTGAGACTACAATGACATGGAATATGTTTAATATTCATTATTGAGGGGATTTATCATGTTTTGGGAGTTTATTCTTTAATGAATTGATAAATTTATTAAATATTTGGTTGTTGTTAATTTTATTTTCTCTATTATACAAATATGAAAAGAGGGTTTAGTCTCCCCACATTCCTTATTATACCCTCACCTCAAGATGGAGGCCTCTAGAATTTATAGTGTAGTGTATAAGGTCATGTAGCATGCTAGATTCAGGGACCAGTTTAATGGAACCAAGGTCAGGATGTTACATGTATCCCAGATGATTAAATAATTAATTATGAGTAGGAACTAATAAAAGGTAAAATGGTCACATATTAATCCCATGATTCTTCCCCAATTTAATTTTTTTGGTAATGTTCTCCATGAAAGTCTTATTATTCATCCTATGGTTTAATTAAATGCGATATAGGGAATGAGTTGTGATTAATTATATAAATACCATATATATTTATAAGGAATGGAATTCACATTTATATTCATATAAACACAATTATTATCTATTAGCTAAATATTAATATGAACATCTAATGTATAATACATCCATCTCATGGGTCTGGAATCAAATTAAATTGAGGGAATTTATCTTAGGTGGTTGGGAAAAATAGAACATTAATTATATTCCATTTTTACAATAGTTTTTATGAAATTATGGAAGAGTTTCCTAGTCTTACTCTGAATCGTGAAGTATTTTTTTAGTTGAACTCATACTTAGCACTACACTTATTTGATCTACATAATATATAATTTACCCAATTGAGTTGAAAAAATTTAATGATAAACTATGTGACAATATTGATATGTGATTTATTTTGATAAGTGTGCCACCATGTGGTACACCTATAATTATTTTTATTAAGAAATATGGATCATTGTTACTAAAAATTAATAATCAGGAAATTAACTAGTTTTTGATTAGGAATAAGTGTCCTTGACACCATATTGATGATTTTTTTAATTACACGGTGATAAATATTTTTACAATATTTATACTCCATTTGGGTTCAACTAATCGACAATAAAAAGTGAAGAAATACCCAATGAACCCAAATTAATGATTTCTGGAAAAAATCAATATATACTGATTTCATTTGGACTTACATAATCCCCAGCTATCATTACAGAATTAATTAATATTATAATTATATATTTCATTGAATATTTCTTGGTAGTATATATATATTATATTTCTATATATTCTAAGTATGAGTAATAAAAATATGATCACTTGAGGATTGTATAAAATACCTAGAGAGATTATTATGTTTATGAAGAAATTTATTGTGTTAGATTATTAGTTAAATAATGTGTCATTAGTGGGTCATATAATCTAAAGCAGGGGTCTATTAGTGGATCCATAAAATATGTAATTCATGGAAAACTATCCTAGAAAAATTTGTGATTGGTATCCATATTTTTCTTTATTGTATAGATATTATCACAGTTTTGTGAATATTTTCTCATTATTATCTAATCCACTGGCCATTTTTTATCAAATGGGATATTTGTCCCTTTGGACTAATGAATATGAATTATGTTTTAAGGAATTTATCAGAAGGGTAGTTAGTAAACCCAAGATCACCCTACCCAATAGTTGTGAAGGATTTGTTATTTAAAGTGATTCATCAAATTTGGTTACTAGATTCTATCTTATTTATAATGATACATTGATAGATTATGCATACACTAATTGAAGGATCATGAGAAAATTTACATGACTCGTGATTTTGGGTTACGAGTGGTAATATTAACATTAATGATAAAGAGTCGTTTCAATTATAAATAATGGTATAAAATATATAATAATAATAAAATTTTATATATTATTTTCAACCTAAAAGTGTTGAATATGAACATGATATGATAGTTGGAGTTAATAAACATTATCACTACTCAATTCATTACTAATTTCAAAAATACTAAAAGGTTACTATTGTATTGATCTGAAAGGATCATGCTATAATATCTATGATGAAGGTAGAAAACATAATATTTATGTATATTCAAATAATAGACCATTAAATATTAAATCTAGTGGACAAACCATAGCTCTCTCATATTAGTTATCAAATATCAATACATGTGAAGATTAAACAGTATAGAAGGAGGATGTAGGGATGTAGATGATGGTGATAAATGTTCTCATGTTCATCCTTGATAAGGATTTAATGGATAAGTTTAATTAGTTTATTATGTTTCCTATATATACTAGACATGATAAAGGATATATTTGATGATACTCACAGCTCACAATTCTATATTATTCATTTAAGTAAGATTATGTATGAAAATATGAAATAATATTTATAATGGTACAACATTGATGGAGAAAAAAATTATATTTGGATGATATAACTATTACCCATAACAGAATGTATGTGTAAAAACACTGATTCAACTTTTTTAAATGTTCTCCCTAAAATTTATAAAGGCTATAATGTTATTTTGGTTGTAGTTCATCACATTATTAAGTATAAACACTATTTTTTATCAAAAAAAATATCTTTTGACCATATTTTATTATATATAGTAACAATGTTGTATGGTTATATGGAGTAACATATTCTATTATATTTAATCAAGATCCAAGATTTATAATATTATTTTTTTGAAGCCTTTTGTATCCTATGTATACAGAGTTCTGTTTCAGTACTACATATCATCCACATATAGAGGACCAATTAAAGAGTAAAATTGAAACCATGGATCATATATTGAGATAAATTTTTAAATATTTCAATCATGGTTGTGAGAACCTCATTCCTCTAGTAGAGTTTTCTTACAATATTATCATTCACATAGGATTTTATGTGGATCATTATGAAGCACTATATAGAATAAACTTAATAACTCTTACATGGTGGGATAATGTCAGGGAAATAATTCTAATTAAACAGGAGTTGTCTGAGGAATTTTTTTTATTCATATATCCATTCAATATCACATCAAGAATTATTAGAGTTTATTGAGGGTTTTCATAGCAATAATCATCAAGATTAGGAATTAAAATTTGTTGAGAAGGTGTTCATGTGAATTTATCCTTTCAAAAAGGTTATGAAATAAAACAAATAGTGTAATGTTTTGTCCTTGGTATATTTTTTCCATAGGGATTCATGATCTATTATGGATTGTATCCTATAACATGTCACTTCAACTAAAACTCATTAAATTTTATCATGTGTTTCATGAATGTTTTTATCATATGTTCATACCTGATACATCATATTAACTGAACACATATGTTGTAGCCCTAGATCATAGTCATGATTAATTATAACAATATGAAAAAAATATTAGATCATTGAGATAATATTATATGGAAAAATAGTACTCACCTAGTTAATGTTCATTCAAGGAATCAGAAATTCAAGGATGTTGAATGATAAAATGAGGATGTGATGAATTAAAAATATCACCATATTTGGTTTTATAGTGATGAAATTTCAAGGGATAAATTCATTTTAAATGGTAAAAAATTTAAAACCCTATGATTTTATATTTGTTTTCTTTAGTAAAAACATGAGGTATTCGATAGAAAACATTAGATGCAACCTTAAGTCTAAATGAGTCAGGGTGTAGTAACACATTATAACATAGACATTAAATTTTAACATGTAAATATAAAAAAATCAATATGAAAAATCATAATACTGATTTTAGATAATTAATAATTATTAATTAATTCATATTAAATAATTTTTCATTTTTTGAAAAGTCAATTTATGCATTAAAGACATGATTCTGTTACAACTGGTTTAAATTTTTATTTTTGCATAGACATTATAATTAATCTATAATATTTATATAAATTCATATTTTGTTAAGGAATATTATTTTTTAAACTATCATATAAATATTTTCCTAGGGTGTTTTTTGTGATTTTTATGAAATTTTTTACATTTATAGTAATAGATAAAATAATATTTTTTATAAAACTCACACTTATTTCATTAAATAATGTAATTTAATAATTAAACGTGTATTTTTTATCTGATATAAATGTAACAAAGGTATATTTTAAAAAACATTATCTCATTTTTTATATATAATTCAACATTTTACATGATTTTGGTATAACATAATTATTTTGATCAAAAACAAATTTTTATGAAAACTATTTGTAAGCAGCCAATTTTATTTTTCATGTTAAATTAATTTTATTGTTATTCATAAGAGGTATTAGTGAAATATATATATATATAATATTAAAATTTATTTTTTATGCTAATTTTATGGTTTTTACAAGGCAATGAGTTGAACTAATTGTAGTTTCCTGCTAAAAAACACATTTTTTAAAATGGGTTTTCATTATATTTTGGGAGTTTATTGAAAAATGAATTATTTTCATTGTATAAATTGAATATATAAAATTTATTCTATATTTTTCATAATCATATTTGAAATAATTTAAATGTTTCAACATAATTTTTTTCACAAGTGATAGAAATAAATATTTACATTTTTACCATAAGAATGTATAAAACAAGTTTTTATAGGGGTTTAAAAAAGAGTTAAGGGATTTAAAACCTCCAATATATGTATAATAATTATTTAATGAATATATTATGACCATATATGTCGGAACCAGTACTATAGGGTATCGGAAAGGTCTCGGGTTCGAGTCTCACCGAGTATTTCCCTATTGAATTAGTGGAGGATTTCCCCCTCCCCCGACCTATTGTAATATATATTATGACCGTATAATATCCTAAAATTTTAGTTCATATTCATTAAAAGGTACATTAACATTAATGATACCTTATATAATTGAAATATTTTAATAAATTCTATCTTTATCACTCTCAAAACATATGAAAGGGACATATTCTCCTACCCTTATTCAAAATAATTTATCCTTAGAGACCATACAATAAATAAAACAATACCTTCCTATTTTCCTTCCATACATAATATAGATTCTATTATTATCATAAGACATATACTTCAATTATTAAAGAGTTCGAATATGGAGTTCTGTGAAAAAATATCTATATATCTTTATTGAGATCCTTCAATTTTATATCTTCTATTAATTCCATTAAAAATACATTATAAAACATAAAATTAATAGTATCATTTCCTAAATATATATAGATGTTGTTATAATTATTTCACAACCATATCCAAGATTTTCTCCATTAAATGGGAGATGAACGTGTCACTCATGTTTACATGTGGACTACCACCTCCATGCATTGATATAAATTATTTTCCATAATCTTATTTTATGGATTAATGTAATGAAATATTTAATGTATATATAATACAATAATTATTATTGAATGTTTATTTTTCATTGACCTTCCTTTCATTCCATCCATCAAATAATAAAAACATCACTTTTGAATACGTACTGACTACCATCTCTACGTAGTGATGTTATCCATTTTTAATCATCAATTTATATTAATGGTTATAAATATTTATACAAGGAATATATATGATATTTTATCATGATTTAATCTCTATAGATAATGTAAATATGAAAATTGTGAATGGCCTATAACGTCCCAAGTAAATAATATATTAAACGTGAAGAATTTAACACACAAACGTTTATGATTGTAGTACCCTAGTTTTAATTAAGTGCCCCTTTATTTATATATTTTATGGATGTGATATTTTCACGTGATGTTTTGGTGGGATTGGACGACTTTTGGAATGTTTTTGGGGGTACATTATGAAGGATCACAGGTTGAGCACAGTTAGTACATACCTTGATACTCCTACAGAAAATCTTGTAATGTGAGGAAACAGTTGATGGAAGGTGCATGGTTAGTGACACTTTTTTGGCCAAACCATGCATCCACCTACGAGTAACCATGATTTTTGGAGATAGAGGAATATGTATAGTTAGCTCATGGTTTTACAAACCATACACCCTAACCATGTATGTATAATAATTTGATCAGAAAATAGTTGATCTAATTCAAATTTTACTCTAATCCTCTCATTTTCTTCTAAGATGGACCTAAATTAGTTTTCTCTCCTCCAAATGGTTTTGGAGACTATTCCTATTTATTAGGGACTAATCCTTTGGTGTTTTTTGGTGTTTTGAAGAACATTTTCCTTACTAAATCTCGGTTCTTCATTGGTTTTTTAGCTTCTCCATCATCCCACTCTTGGATTCATATATCATTTCTAATGGGTATAGATGTTTGTTATTTCAAACCAATCATTATTCTATTTGGAAGAGTTGAGGTTATGGAATGAGAAATATAGTGGGTGTTTAGAGTTTCAACCCACTTTTTTTGATGATTTTTTACCATTTTTCTTTTGCTCCATAGTTTCCACAGTAGGTGGAAAAGTTTTCGATACCTGTTATTAGAAATTGATGAATAGATATATAATTATTTTAATTACCTAAAATTTATTTTGAAATTTTTGTGAAATGCCCAGTAAAGACCTTCTATAGTGATGGTTTGTGAAATTATTGAACTATTATGGAATGTTATTTGTTAAATGGTTTTAAAATAATGGTTCTAAATTTTTTTGTTTGGTTTGATTTATGAAAATATGTTTTTAGAATTGTTTTCAAAAAAAATATTGTTTTATTGAAATTATTTGGCATAATTGGTTTGGCATTTTTTGGAATATGAGGTTTGTGTGTGATCATTTTCATTTATGTGACCCTATGAAATGCACGTGTTCCATTGGGGAACTATTATATGGCTACGTTGTAATGACAAGGGATATTGAAAGGACACCACTCAGGAGTACAGAACTATCATTTGGTTATACATGTGTGGATATGTTGACATGTGGAATGAAATGGGTTATGCCACAATTGAAATTTTGGAATGGTTAAAAATATTTGTTTGTTTGTTTTCTTTGGAAATGTTTATAGTTTGGAAACAAATTTTTGACTGATAACTGTTTTTCATATATATGTTGGTGCTATGAAGTAAACTATTTTTAAGTGTATTATATAAATTGTTTTATATACATTTTCAAACATTTTCTATCATAGTGGTGTAATAAGGGGAATCATTTGGAGAAAATATATTGAGTTCTATTACTCACATCCTGTTTGCAAACATTAGTTCTTTTTCAGGTATTATTTATCAAGATATAGGTAAAGGAAATGTATCACATTTCTTTAGTGATAAATTATGATACATGGGAATTTATTATATATTTTGAGCTTAGATAATGTCGGGAGTTGTTATGTTAGAGTCCATGGAGTATTAGTTTTTTTGTGTAATGTTCCGGATTTGGATGCCCCTCAAAGGATCCCCATACCTAATTGGACACATGAACTCAAGAAAATTTCCACCAAATGATAAAGGTTACTGACTAAAAGCGAGGGACTATGTGTGATATTGGGGAAGTAATGTTCTAATTGTAAGAGTTTAACCTAGTGTAGCAATAATATACAATATCATAAGCAGTAAATACCACGAGGTGAAGTAATAATGGAGGACTGATAATAGGGATAACCCGAAGTCATAACATATAGTAAATGATGCTTCAGGTAACATGTTCAAGGGATGAAACCAAAGTAGGATACATTGAAATAAAATACAAGATACAATACCAATGTACAAAAATACAAAAGAAAACATAGAAGCATGTAACGGCTCAGAAAGGTCCCTTACTCTCCTGATCATAAAAAACAAATCAAGTACCTATAAAAGGGAACATTCCCTTATCGACACATGAAACAATATATTCTATTTGGTCCCAAAATCATGACCCATATATGGGGTGAGAAATAAATTTTAGTAGGTAACCACCAATGATATGTTCTTATCTACCAATGACCATATGCAATAGGTAGTGTACAAAAATAAAACACAGTAAACTAGGAAGTTCTAAAAATTAAACACCCCTAAAAGTACTGGTTTCCATTTATATTTAGTTCATGTTCATTAGTAATTCAATTTCATTGAATTATAACGTCTCAAGGAATAGACACGGACCATCAATCCACCGTGTAATGTAGGCTTAGTAGATTTCTCAAAAGTCTATCTAGATAGATAGGTGAATATTGAATCCAAGATTTTACTTTTCCTTATCAAACACATCATAGGTTATTCCATATCAATATTCAATTCAACATCACGCCCATAGGCATAGTGAAACACCACCCATAGGAATAACTAATCCTTGCCCATAGGCATAACAAAACCTCTCCCATAGGTATAAAAAAAACATTCCCATAGGAATATCATTCAATCTGGGTCGATCCAGGTATATAAGCATTTCCTCATGTTTTAGGGTAAAACCCAGTAGTAATTATTTCCCCATTTTTTAGGGCCACACCAAATGTATAGGAATTTCAGCATGTTTCAAGAAAAATCCTGATGTATATGCATTTCAGTATGTTTTCGGGAAAATCCCATTGTATAAGAATTTTATCATGTTTCATGGACAAGCCCAGTGTATAAGAATTTTGACATAATAAACAACACATGTAATTCACACTATTATATGGTCAACATAATAAAAAATCATGTTGGAATCATACATAGAAAGAAAGAAGTGAATTAAACTATCACAAGCTTCAAACAATTATACTCACATGGGTAATTCATTTCACAAACTAACATGTAATCCAACTATTACAAAGCCTTATCATAACTTAACTCACGTGGGCAGGTTCACAGTTGGAGAGAAACATTCCAAACATGCTTAAATAGGACTAGGAAAAACATGTGGAAAGGGGTAAATCACTAATCCCAATGCCTTAATCAATTCAATCACAATTTATCATAATTAAAATTCCATTACAAATGTAATTCATAGTTGATAACCCAGAAAAGAGAAACAAGGCATGCCTCATAGGCAACCTTGACCAAATGGCCATTAATGGTCATTCCAAAGAAAACACACCCATGGGGTGGCCCTTAATGAAGGTAAAAAACCTAATTCATACTTTAAAACCATTATTCTATTACCTAAACTCCAATAGTAAACAAATAGGGTAAATTATAAATCCATTGACACCCCATAAATGGGTGCACTGCACTCCGAAACATATAAACATCTTGAAAATTCATGAAATTAAAAATATCACCTACCTCGTACTCATACGAATCTAATCATCTATGGTTGGGATTTGATTTAACCTAGAATGGAGTAGACCTAAAAAATGTGTTAAAAAACTCATGGTTAGATAACTTTATTAAGATAAAAATTCATGAAGACTGGATCAAGAGTAATTGAGGGCTTACCTATTGGGTTCAAGCACCTTTGATGGTGACCAAATCAATGTTTAGATATAGATTCAAGGGGAAAAATCACATCCAACACCGATGTTCGCATAATGGGGTGATCCCTCTATCGGTCGGATGAAACATGAGGGTACTGCCTATTTTAGTAGGAAATATAAAAGTACACGATGTGTATTGGGAACTACACTTCGTGTCTCTACATTTTAAGTACAGTTCTTGGTCAATAAATCACATTCCATGTACTTGATAGTACATGGAATATAACCATATTTACCCTATGTGTTTGTGAAATTACATGGCTTGTAAGCCTATTTTTCCTCGACTTAATTAATCCCAAAATAAAAAAGGAATATCCATAATTCAAAGGAAGAAACAAGTTCTTAAAAACATCCCCCCTTAAAGAAATTCATACCTAAAATTCCCTTCTAAGGGTGGGGAAGAAATATTTGAGAATAACTCTGATCAATGTTATAGTACATCAGCTTCCCTATCCCAGGTCTTGTCATGCACTCATTCATGATGACGTAGCATCTGTACTAAAGGAACACACCAGCCATAGAGAACCATCATGCTAATATCTTCAATATGAATAGGATGTTTCTCAAAGGACACAACGACATTTCACTGAAACCCCTCAGGATGGAAAACATGTGATGGGTTTGAAAAGTAACATCGCAACTGAGAAACGTGGAAGACGTCGTTCATAGCTTGGTACCTGTGTGGTAATTGAAACCGATAGGGAACTGGGATGATCCTTTCCAGAATCTCAAATGACCCGGTGTAGCTCGGTGACGGCTTACCATATCTCATGATCCTCTTGTGTCCCAACCTCAGTGCAACGACCACGAAAACCCAATCCCCAACCTCGAACTCTAGAGGTTATCTTCTGTGATCAGAAAACGATTTCTAATGAGCCTGGATAGCCGGAATCCACTTATGAATAAACTGAACCTATTCAGTGGTCTTCTATACAATACTAGGTCCCAACATAGCTACTTTTCCCACCTCAATAAAACACATGAGTGATCGGCATGGTCTACCATACAAAGCCTCAAAAGGATACATCTGAAAATTAGCATTAAAGTTATCATTATAGGGAAAAAAACCAAGGGTATGTGTCTCTCCCAAGAACCCTTGAAATCTAGGATGCATACCCAAATCATGTCCTATGGAACCTAAATTGTGTTATCTAACTAGACTTCTTAATGGGGGTGGTAAGTTGTGCACAAAATAACATGTGTACCTAATTCCCTATATAGCCCTTTCATGAAATAAGAAGTAAAACGAGAATCCCTATCCGAAATGATTGATTACGAGACCCCGTGCAGTCGTACAGGCTCATGGATGTACAATCATCAGAGCTCATCAACACATAATGTTTCATTGATTGGTAGGAAACGTGTAACCCTCATGATTCTATTAAGAACAATAGGGATTGTATCGTTACCACAACACCTCTACCATTGTATAACTCTACGAACCACACTCTTGAGAATTATAGTGATGCTTCAAGCGTGATTATCCTTTTACTTGGAAAACATTAACAAATCTAAGGTATAATAGTACCTCATAGCAAAGAATGGTCAAACCCCAATTGACCTCATCAATAGTGGTCACACAATCATTACTCAAAAGACATTGTAGAATTTTACACCACACCCACCTTAAACTAGTGGAGTGTTTAAACTGGTCAAAGGGAAACAAACATGAATAATAAGAAAGGGTAATGAGTCAAATCATCACTGTGTGACTTATCTTAGAAACACCCAGCTTAAAAGGTTGATGTATTGCAATAGAACACAATTCCAACACCCAAGCCACTATACACCAACAATGATCCTGTTCACTGAAGCTCATATCTATCTCTCGGTGATGCTCATTTTTCTTTCCATCCCTTGGTAAATTAAAAGTTCATTCCACAACATGAGTAATAACGTAATTACAGATCCCCCCACTGGAATCATTATCTCTTTTTAAAACATCACATCCGAGACCAACTACATGTATGATATAACCATGGATTAATCAACCCAAATAATAAGGAACTCGCAAGGGTGGCTTATACTCCCCTTTACTAGTGATACTTTGGTACTAGACCGAAATTCAACATAATGACACTGACTAAACTAAGTGAGGAATTCTCCTGGCAGTCACATCGAAGAAAACAGAAGGAATCCCCTAGTCTATCCAAGTTGTTCCTATAAGAGAACCCATGTATCACCCTTGATTAAAAAATCCTCATTTAAAACTATACATCTAGTGAAGAACATAGAAAGAGATCATGAACTAGCCCAATGGATTTAAACTGTAGTGAAGCACATAACAGATGCTCTCTTAGTGCATCCAGGATGATGCCAATATAAGGGACATTGTCATATCTTAAGAAAAATAATACTAAGAGGGTTTCAATGCTCAAAAAAATCCTACCCACTACTATATGACCTCTTGAAAGAAACTCAGCTTCTCATGTCAACGCGTCGTCATTTAGCACACCATGATAACTTTATCTCTAGGATTTTTTTGATATCTTATGCTTAACAACTAAGGTCCATCCAGGATTATTAGTTCCTTATAAGAGTTTCACACATTTCCAACCACAACAACTATCGTGTTGTCACGAAAGCATGAACATTAAAAACGACATACAAGTTTCAAAGGAATTCAAGTAGAAATGACCATTTCCAATTGTCCATGATTATGAACTCTCTACTTGGAAGAACACATTTGAACAGATCATACATGATTCTCCCCACCTAGGAGTGTCCTAAATGTCAAGAATAAGGAACAACTGCTCTCCAATGTGTGAGTTCATAACCAACATAAAGGCATAAGTTTAATTCCAAAAATCATAATATCTTTTTCAAATCACTTGGCATGAAATTTTGAAATTAAACCAATTGGTGTGTCAAAAAACCAGTGTCATATAAAGTCCTCTTGATCAGTGGAAAAAACTTCTTTCCAAAATGTTCAGTTCACTCTACTCTGGGGATTACTGAGAATGGAAACAACAGCTGAAAGCTCAATGATTTAAATGAACTCAACAGATCATTTTTAACAATTAACACTTGAAAGGTACTTCATATGTCAACATATACTACCTTTACATTATAAGAGAAAATGAAAAAATTTGGTTCTATTCATAGTCTTTCCACCCTACACATCCTAGTACCAGATGTCTCACACAAGAACTAGCTTGAAATCACATCATCAATACAACCATTTACTTGGATGATGACATACCAAGTTGCCCATAACTTATGTAAAGAATGGTTTACATGAACTCCTAAAATGATGACCATTCTCAGAGAATGTCTACTCTAATCAACTGATCATTATCCAATGTTCATTCCCATATCAATTGTCAAGATACAATGATCACCCATATGAACAATGGTGTCCTCTTTAAAGACTCAAACATCCTACTAGGGACATCAAAACGTAGGTTGTACAAATATGGGAAAGTTATACCACATGATAGACACTTACGAAGCATGAGTGTCTAAACACTAAGTGGAATCCTACATTAGATCCTCTAGGTAATATGTGTGAAGGAATCCCAGGCGGGATCCATACATAAAAAAGTAATGGGAAAAATCCTACACGGGATACTCGAAATATAAACAAAAGAGGCATCCTACAACATGGATCTTGGAAAATGGTACACAGATGATTGACCCTACAAGGGATTCTCTAGAACAATATGTAAGAAAGGATTCCCTATGGGGATCCATGGTAACTAGATATAAGATATAGATATCCAACATGGGATTATCTAAGTAGAAACATTAGTAGAGGAATCCTACATGGGGATCCTTGATAACAACTAACCTCATAGCCTCATTGGCTAGAAGGACACAAATCGCAATGGAGACATCCACAAATCATGGGTCACGATAGATACCTCACATATCACCTCAAATCAAAGGCCTCAAATAGGTTGGTTCGAACACCCAACTGATCATTCATGCCATGTTTCACTCTTCAGTGACAATTGGAAAAATTAACTATAGGAAGAACCTCTCCATTTAGATAGAAGCCCCAAAACACCCATTAATATTCCTCAGAATGCTCCACGGGCTTCACCATTGTGATCTACGCTGAAAAATATTCTCAAAGAACTAATCTCATGTCAAAAAATGACAGATGAGGATAAAATAGGAAAACCCCCCCTAAAGAATACCGAAAAATAAGTACACATTGAGTAGAAACAACACACAATGTGTACCCTCAATCTCTTACATAGGCGTGTACTCTCACCAGCCTAGGCAGGTAGACATCCCTCATACACAACATTTCATTGTGGCACACATTGTCTAATAATGTTCTCCCTCCTGACTATGTACATCCAGAAGGCCATAGTCACATGGGGTATACCTAGGTAAAAATACACAATGTGTATCTACCGTACACAGTGTATAGTAACCAAAAACCACTACCCATGTCTTCTCTCACGCATCCATACACATGATCAAATAAAATATTGTGTGTACTTTGAGTACACTACATGTGCTTAAGAAAAGTTCTATATTGCCGAACAGAATAAGACATGGCATGAATTCATAGAATCACACATCGTGTCATTTGGTTTTACAAATAGTAAGCCTTAAAAAAATCCACAGAACCACTATTTTTAAAAAATAAAGAAATGGTGTACCAAATTCCAAGATGTGGGGGCCCATTCTCCCCAAAAATCAAATATTAGCATCCACATATAGCACATAACAACATAATATATTTATCATGGCTCGAACATGACCCACCAAATTATGATCCAAGAGGGCCCATAATCCTCAAGGGCCAATGTTTTGTGTTCATCCATTTCAACTATAACATGTACCAACACACCTATCACAACAACATTAATATCCATCAAGGTTCCTATCACAACAAAATGAATATCAATAAAAAAATATATCACAATAGCATAAAATCAGTAATGATCTCTAAATGGCATGGCAAGAATGCATGGCATGTGATTTTTAACAACTCCCTATATGATGCATGATATGTAATACACTAATATCACTAGTTTTCCACAAAATAAAACAACAATAATATCAATAATAATTGCACAAAACAAGTGCATCACCCAACTGTGAAATTGAATCAATTATAATCACTCAAAATCCAAAAAACACAATTCAATTTGAGGTAATTTGGATTTTTCCAATACACTTGGTAGCTACTCCCAGGCACAAATAATTACCACATATCATTTCCTTCCAATTCATTACTAATTTTTTCAAATAGTAAAACAAACCAAAGAATAATACTCCTATGATAAAAATTTATAAGACCCAAGATCAAGATTACACTCAAAGGTTCCCCATACCTTGTTAGTCACATAGCCTCAAGCGCATTTCCCCAAATGCTAAAGGCTGTCGACTAGAAGCAAGGGCCTAGGTGTGATAGTGTGGAAATTATGCCCTCATTGGTAGAGTGTGACACAACAGAACAATAATAAACAATATTATAAGAATAAAATACCAATAGTTGATGTAATCAATAGAGGACTGGTAATAGATGTAGCCAGAATTTATAACATACAAAATATGATGCTCAATGTCACATGTTTTATGAATTCGTCCAAAATAGGATAAACAAAAATAAAGTAAAAGATACAATAACTAGGTACATAAATACAAAATAAAACTCAAAAGCACAGAAGCCTCGGTTTGGTCCCATGCTCTCCTTCTCCTAAACTGTAAATCAAGTACCTTTAGAAGGGAATGTACCATTATCAACACCTGCTACAATATAATCAGCCTGGGCACAAAATGATGACCCAAGAGGGTGTGAGAAATATATCCCAATAAGAAACCACCCAAGATATGTCCCTATCTATCTATGAGTATATGCAACAAGTAGTGTAAAAAAAGGAAAAGAAATAAACTATTAATTAAGCAAAAGTAAACACTTCTACATGTACTGGTTTACATTTATATTTAGTTCATTTTCATTAGAAATTAATGTTCATTGAATTATAATGTCGCATGTTCTAGCCTCATCCTGTCAATCCCCTGTGTAATGTAAGCCCAATAGATTTCTCAAAATTCCATCTCGACAGATAAGGGATGACTGAATCCAAAATTGTTCTTTGGCATGGCAGACACATCATAGGTCATTCCATTTCAATAATAAATTAAACACCTCGGTCGGAGGCTTAGAGAAACCCCACCCTCAGGCATAACCAATCCTTTCCAATAGGCATAACAAAACCTCGCCCGTAGGCACTACAAAACCTGGATTGCATGCATAACAGTCAATCAGGGTCGAGCCCAGTATATCATCCTTTATGCATGATTCATGGAAAAACTCAACAAATAAGTATTTAATCATGTTTTAGGGCCATGTATAGTGTATAATCATTTCAGCATGTTTTAGTGAAAAGACCGGTGTATAATCATTTAATCATGTTTTAGGGATAAGCCTGGTATATAAGTATTTCAACATGTATCAGGGACAATCCCATTGTATAATAATTTCAACAAAATAAATTACACATGTAATTCACACTATTACTTGATTAACATAATAACAACTCATGTGGGCATTATACATGGAAAGAAAAAAATAAATTAAACTATCATATGGCTAAAAAATTATACTCACATGCGCAATGAATATCACAACCTTAATATGTAATCCGACAATTACAAGGCCTGAACATAACCAAACTCATGTGGGAAGGTTCACAGTTGGAGAAAAACATTCCAAATGTGCTTAAACAGGCATATGCATAACATGGTGAAAAGGGGAAATCACTAATACTAAAACCATAATCAATTAAATCACAATTTATTACAATTACAATTCCATTGTAAATTTAATTGATTCTTGACAACCCAAAAAAGGTAAGAAAGGAAATCCTCATAGGCAACCTAAGCCAAAAGACCATAATAAATCATTCCAAGAAAAACTGTTGACGCTCATTTCTGTCATAGAGTCTAAATGACTAAAAAGGGAAATACTTGAACACAAAGTGATACATCTTTTTAAGAAACATAAAAAAAACTGGCAAAGGCATGAACAAGTATTTGCTTCAGCATGGGCCATGAATGTTTCATCATGGTCGTGCAGGTATACTTGGGTGCCACAAACTGGGCCTGCAGGTGACGAACGCGCCCTATCAGATTTTTGTTCAGGGTCTTCAGCGGATAATAAATACCCCTTGTGCCCCCCCATTTCATGGATGAAAATTCCAGAAACTCAGATTTGAGCTCTCGGCGCCCAAGTCTCTTCGAAAAGCATTATGAACACTTATAAGTTAATTTCTTACATAGAATGGAAGATTTAAAGTAGGGAACAACGCCTAAGTGATGAAATTAATCAACACCTGTGTTTCTAAGAGTCTAACCCTTCAGGGAATTGAAGACACTTGCGCACCGCCTTATCACTTCTACAGAACTTGAGCGACACTCATTTAAAAGTCTTTTGGGATAATACTAAGGGCTTGAACCAACCTCGCCCAAGTATTACCCTATGGGTTGACCATCACACAAGTACACCTGTGTCGCACAGGTATACCTACACGACCATGAACTGCGCGCCCAAACAGAACCTCCAAGCCTACCTTATTTTTGATTCCCCTCTTTTCCATACATCTTTTTTCTTCAAATCCACCTTTCCTCTTCATGATTTAGCCTTCAGAATCCTCTTCAAATCCATTTATTGCATGATTCTTTTGTTGGATTCCTTATATGAAAGGAATTATGTGGAACATTTCTCAAAACCTAGTGATTTTCATATCTTTATGTCACTAAGGTTAGAGATTTCATTCATAAAACCTCATCCTTCAAGATGAGAATAATTTTTTGGGCATCCTCTTTAGGATTAAGCCCCAAGTCCCCTATTCATGGGCCTCCACTAGTGGTGGTATAAGAGGAGCACCACCTGGTGCCAACACCTGGAGAGCCGGTCCCTATATCGAAGCCTCATCACTGAGTGGGTCATCCTCTTGATCATGCTGCTGAATCCTAGCGGGTATGCATCGTGGAGGCATCCTGTAAAAAACAAGATGTACCATGGTCAATGAGTATATATAGATAGCTGACACAAAGGACATGGAAAACACAACCCATTCCTATACGATGCATGTGCCTTTTATATCCCCACAACCAGTGTTTTTTTGAACTGAGTTGAAAATCTATTTATTAGAGTCCTGGTGTATGGATACGCCGGCTACCGCACCAACATTGGGGTCTCTGCCCTGAAATCCGAACCTGAAACACTCAACATTGTTTCCCCAACCCAAACTCATGGACTCTTGGTCCTAAGGTAGAACATACCACCTCTGATACCACTCTGTCACGACCCATCCCAGTGAGGCCCGCGCCGTGACTCCCCATGCCCGCCTCCAATAGGACAGGAGCTGGTGACTAGCACCGACTAGACATATTACTAACATGGGAGGCATTTCCTATGTACCTGTACACACCAAAACATCTCTAAGCCTACAAATAATGAAATGAAAAAAACCACTAAGGATAAAGAATAAATGCGTACAACTAATCCCAACCAACAGAGTACGACGAAAGGTATAGTACTCTAAAAGTAAACTAGGCCAAAAATACAAGCCCACCAAAAAGCAAACAAATAAGAGCCTGAAACTGAAAAGTCCAACCTGTAAGAACAAAAGGTACTGGGACTACCGATCATAGTCGTAGGAATGCCTCGACTTCTAGGGAACTCAGAATGCTTGGTCCTTCCCTTGTACACCCTAGACTCTGTCGAAAGGCTACTCGTCTGCACAAGACACCGGACGCGCGGGCAAAGCCCGTGCATTGGTGAGTATAACAATACTCAGAATAGGACCATGAAAACCAGAAAGCAATAAACATAGAAAAGGTATAGTAATATATGCATAGTATATTTCTACAGAACATATAGAACAAACATGATATACTCAAAACCCAGACCTGTGGTCTAGAGACAAGTCATGCAACCACATACCCTCATAAGGGATTCTGTTTAAAGATTCTGTGATGCACTCATTATGGGAGAACACACTCCATGAGTCTTATAGATCCCATGGCATCCTTCGGAGAAGTGTTGTTCGTTGGAAACCGTCACGAGAGATAGATACCCTCTTTATGAGAGACACACTCCTGAGTGGAAAGGTTATGGTAGATAAGAGCACTCATTACGGGAGACACACTCCTGAGTGGGAAAGTTCTCGATACACAGATGAGGATCACTGCCAGGGCCATGGTGGATACCGCGACTCATCCGGAACTCACCTTCTATGTAGAGGATCAACGCCCGGAAGAGTTGGTCACGTCGATGTCTGACTCTACCTAGGGTATGGAATTGATAAAGGATCTCGATCCGGGCCTATCGGATGGATGCCTGACTCTATCACAGGAAGTCCAGGTGAAGGGATCATAATCATGTGTGAGGGAATAACCCCTAACCTTCAGGGGAACAAGAATAAGGGGAACTAACCCAAACGAAAGATGTTCAAGGCATGGTGAACAAAAGGACCAAGCTGTTTTCCAAAAAGTACACAGCGTGTAGAAATGATACACGCCATGTTGTCTGACCCCGTGTACAGCCCGTGTACAATGACCCGTGTCATGAGGCCGGTCATGTAGAAAACCTTAGTACACGGCATGTAGTATGGAGTACATGCCATGTCTAGGTAACTTGGGTTGGCTCCATGTACTCTGGACATGTGTTCGTACACGGTCACCAAACCGTGTACTCCGACCAGTGTAACCTACACACGGGGTGACCCACGCTGCTGGCCTCACCTGGCTATGTGATGGAGTACACGGTCGTGTACTCCATCCCATGTCCGTGTATCCCCTAGATACACGCTGAGCTCCACGTAGCCGCCTCTACCAAGATGTACATGTCATGCATCCTGAAACCTTGTAGATCATCCCGTGTCCATGTACTACCCAAAGCACACGCCGAGCTTCGGGGAATGTCCATCACTCCATGTGACTGGGGTCACATGCCATGTGATTCTTCTCTAACCTTGAAACCCTAGCCTCCACCACTAGTACTACACGGTGTGTTCTTCGGAAGTACACGTCGTGTATTCTGGAAATTCCTAGAAACGACGCTCTTTTCCAGCGTGCCTCCCGTGAAGCTCTAATCATCAATCCGGCCGCCCGATCGCCACAAAAATTCCAGGTTCTGGTCACACTGACACCACGAAGCTGCTTTCATCATCTTCGGGCCTCAGATCGACTCCAAAAAAGTGTTCGGATCTTCCCACATGAAGAACGCTCAAAGAATGCTCTTTCTGATCCGGTCCAATTCGTCGTCCGCCATCATTGTTGCACCTCCACAAGGTCATTGCGAGGTCGAACCTTCAATTTCGGATCGTTGCATCGCAGAATGGATGTTCAACGATCCATTGTTCATCTCCCCATGAAGAACGCGAAGAATGCGCAGGGAAAAATGTGGAAGAAATCCAAATAACAAATTGAGGAACGAACCGCCACCGTCGTTCGTCACGGCATTGATCTGCTCCCATTAATAGGCTTAAATGGACCATGAATCAACAACAACATAAAGCATGGATAAATTCCCCATAATCATCCCAAATATAATCCCTCCCGCAAGAACGCACAAATTTGCAGATCAGCTTGTTCGTGGTTGATCTGCGTTCATCGTTTAAACTCAATTATGGGAAAAAGAAAACGAAAATAACAACCCCTACCTTTCAAAAGGATCTATCATTGACAAATGTTCCATGCTTCCGTTATCGTCAAGATCCTTCAACATCGGCACAATGATATTTGGATTCGATCCATTGTCATTCGTCGTCAATAATATGCTCCAACGCACAGCGGATTCTGTAGAGGTTCCTCTCTCTACGTTCCCAACGACGTACAATTACTTAACCCATTAAAAGGGGAAACATGATGGCATTTAATTACGTGGTTGTATTAATGGCGTTGAATTTCCATTTCGAAGTCATTAAGATGCGCCATTAATTTAGGAAATAGATGCACTGTTGCCGCGCTGCAGCTGATGTTTCCTTAAATGAAATAAAATAAACTTGTTAATTTATTTTATTTTATTTTACTTAAAATGTCCGAAAATTAACTTTTTTTCCCTCGACTCACGCCGGTCAAGTTCAGCCTCATTCTTAGGTAATGTCGATATCCCGGACGCAATAGTGTGCTCAGATATTTAATCTGGGCATCCATTTGGAAACAACCACAACCACACACAAGTGCCGACTCACATAACTAAAAAAGGTTCAAACCACCATTCTGTGCTCATTGGACCTCGGAATGATGTGCTGTCTTTGCTCCCGATCTCGAATTAATTCCATATAATATTTAAAATAATAAATGGAAAAATACGAGATAGTATAAAAAAGGCCTAAGTGTTGAAATTCATCAACCCTTGTGCACCTAAGTGTCTAACCCTTCAATGAATTGAAGACACTTGTGCGCCGCCTTATCCCTTCAACAGAACATGCGCGCCACTCATCTAAAAATCTTTTGGTATAATACTAAGGTATTGATCCAAACCTCTCCCAAGTATTACCTTATGGGTTAACCGTCGCGCAAGTACACCTGTGTCGCGCAGGTCTACATGCGCGACCATGACCTACGTGCCCAAACAGGACCTGCATGCCTACCTCCTTTTGGGTGACCCTCTTGTCAATTCATCTATTTTATTCAAATCCACCTTTCCTCTTCATGATTTAGCCTTCTAAGTCCTCTTCAAATCCATTTATGGCATGATTCCTTGGTTGGCATCTTTATCTGAAAGGAATTATGTGGAAAATTTCTCAAAACCTAGCGATTTACATATCTTTATGTCACTAAGGATAGAGATTTCATTTATTCAACCTCATCCTTTTAGATGAAAAGATTCTTTAGGACATCCTATTTAAGAGTATGCCCCATCTCCCCTAAACATGGGCCTCATTTTCAGGAATAATCCCCAGCCATAACTTCCTAACCTGGGCCTCTTTTTCAGGAGTAAGTCCCAGTCCAAATTCCCAAATATGGGCATCCTCCTTATGAGTAGGCCCCAAATCCCAAATTCCCTTAACCTGGGCATCCTTCTCAGGAGTAATCCCCAGATCTCAAGTCCTATAACCTGGGCCTCCTTCTCAGGATTAAGCCCCATTCATAATTTCTCTTAATCAGTCTTAACTTCTTTTGATTTGGGCTTCCTTCTCAGGAATAAAACCCAATCAAATGTCCACTCTTAATTTGGGCATCATCCTCAGGAGTAAGCCCCAATTTAAATCAGCCAAATATCCATAAAGCACATATACCTTTATGGACCTTGTTTTCAGGCTTCTTCTCTAAAGTATGTTCTAATCTTTATCTATTTTGGCAATCATACATAAATAAGCCCCATATCATTCCATGTGACCACATATTTCATGGAACAAATTGTCAGGTTTACTGATACCTCTTGTTTCACACACCGATCATGACTCAAATGACCTTAGAGTGTAAAATTAACCATGAAACATATCTTTGGGCAGTTAATCATACGTAAGCACCAAAATTCCCAACTAAACTACACGGAATTTGATATCTACCTTAAAAGTGGAGTACGTAGGAAGCCTTTCTGAGGTTCAAGCCCATCACCCATTAATTCTCATATGTCCCATATAACGTTTAACTATATCTTAATTCCTGAAATATGTGGGTTCTGATTCCTTTTCTAACAAGGATATGTAGGTAGCCCATATACTGGTACGATCCTAACTCTGAAATACTCCAGGTCCTTCTGAATGACAATAAACTTCAAGTGCCCTGTGGAGTGGCTTTAAAACTAGTATGGTTATCATAATGACTAAGAGATCTTTATATAATGTGTTGAAGGATACCATTGACTAAGAATCTCTAAAAAATATAGATGATTATCTATCGATTAAGAACCTCAAATACATATTAAAGATTCTATAAATCTCATACATGTTAATCATTGATTATCAGATCTTAAAGAAAGCTCATTTTCATACTTGTTAGTGTGATAAGGATTCATGAACATAACTTAAATCTATAAAGAGAGTCCCTGAGTTGACAACAATTCCCCCCAAAAAGGTGTGATGAGTCCGACATCCCATCCTCTCGACCAATGAAAATTATTAGGCCTCATCGATTCACAACTAATGAGCACCTACCTTTGGAAAGTAGGTCCAAATGGATATAGAATCCTTGGATGTTTCCGGTTCTACGAATAAACCCGTTAGAAACTGATTGGAATGGTTGAACCATAAATAAACAAGGTCATCCACATTTCCATAGGAAACAAAAGTACACCGATGGGGTGGCTGTTAATCAGGGTAAAAAACCTAATTCATACTTTAAAACACATATTAGATTACCTAAAATCAAATAGGAAATAGCATGGGTAAAGTATAAATCATGAGGCACCACAAAAAATGGGGGCATAGAACATCAACACGTATAATCATCGTGAAAATTCACGAAAGGGAAATGACGACCTACCTCGTACTCAAACGACTCTCCTCGTCCAACGTCGGGCTTTGATTTGTCTTTGAATAGAGTAGATCTATAAAACAAGGTAAAATTATCAAGTTTTGATAACTTCATTGAGAGCCAAAAATCACAAAGAACAAATCAAGGGGAATGGAGGGCTTACAGATTGGGTTCAAATGCCTCCACCAACGATTGAATCAGAGTTCAGATGATGATTCAGGAAGAAAAATCTCATCTGGCACTGCTATTTGCATAACGGGGGATTCTCACTGTCTGTCTGATGAAACAAAATGTTACTACCCATTTTAGCCAAAAAAAGGGAAGTACACAATATATATTGGGAACTGCATATCGTGTCTGTACATTTTATGTACAGGCCTAGGTCAGTCCATCTCATGGAATGTAGTGGATAGTACATGGTGTGTACCCATATTTACACAACGTGTTCTTGAAATTACATGGTGAGTAAGCCTTTTTTTCCTCCATATACATAAGACCAACTAAGAAAAGAAAGTTCTATATATCAGAGGAAGAACAAGGTTCTTACATTTGGTTTTGTCTTCAACTTGTATTTTGATGTTGGTATTGGATCATTCTTATTACTCTAAAATAGTTTTGTTTGCTTTCTTATACATTGGTTTTTACTATATTTTCATCATACATCATATAGATGTTGTGATTTATGGTGTTTTTGGTTGTTATTTTTTATATTTTTAAAGGTAAAAATGTCCACGAACTGTTATGAGACCGTTGGAATTTATTTCCACCCATTGGAATCTTGGGGATGTTGCTTTAGGAAATAGATAAATTCCACCTTGCCTCAACCTAATGAGGAGGTGTGGGATGTTTCACACGGTATCAGTCCTGGTATGTCTAAATTATTTTTAACTAGCGGTAATAGTTTTTCTAATACTTGGGTATCAATTATTTTTGTCTTGATGATGAAAATTCATTCTAGATAGCCCTTTAGTAGGATGGTAGTAAGGATTTTGAATGATTGGAATTGAAATATAGAGCATAAAAATCCATAGCTAACCTTTTTATGTTGACATTACAGATACCATGTATTTGAGTACATAAGTGTTTTAAAGATAATTATTGTAGCTATAATCTAATTTTAAAGGTTTTAGCCAATGATAAGAGAATTAAATGCATGGATTAAAAATAATTCCCACTAAGAGTTCATATTTAATTTTGAGTAATGATATGTCATTTTGGGATTAATATTGATTTTTCAAAAGTATTGAAAAATGTTTTCCAATGTGAGATTTTGAAAATGGACTGATTGTGGTATTTTAAAAATGGTTTGATTTTCAAATAAATGGTGGAATTTTCAAAAATTGTTATAATATGAAAAGTGTGGAATTTTGGGAAATCCTTGTTGTGATAATTGTGATATAGTAAATTTGAAACTGTTAAGCCTTTAGTTTCTATAGAGTGGTACTTATGGTGTTTTTTCTGGTTATAGAAAATTGAACCAGGTAGGCATTATAGAAACCAACCAGAAGAGGCTGCTAAAATGTTATTGAACTTGAGCCACAGATCTACCAACCGCTGGTTCATAGCAATTTCTAAGCTTTTCATTCTGTTGATAGAGGGATCCGAAGGGATAATGTAAGGAAACTCATAAAAAAGACATTTCTTAGTGCGTTTTGGAATTTCATAGCATTTTAAAGTGCCACATATTTGCGTGTCGGGAATCATATCTTGGTGCTTCTGTGCGGCGGTTTTTATTTCATGGCAGTTTGTTTGGAAGCTATTTAAACCACCACCAAATGTTTAGTGGCTTTTTTATGTAATTAATTAATAAATATAATCATTTAACATTTTTTATTTTTTTATATTTATTATTTTTATTTATTATTATTATTTATTGTTAAGATTATTTAACATTATTTATTCTTATTTATTCTTATTTATTATGATTTATTATTATTATTATTATTTATTTATTTTTCCATACAATCATATTCTATGCATGACATGCATTGTATACATAAATCTGAAATAAATATGTGTTGAGAGAGATTTGAAGCGCTTATCTCATGGATATACTGTAAAGACTTATGCATTCAGCAAGCTCTTCATCTTGTGGGTAAATAATATGTATTATACCTATACATAAACATATAAAAAATCATTATATTAAATAATAATAAATAATTAATATATAATACATATGTAATAAATAAATAATAAATAATAAATACTCGATAATAAATAAATAAAAATTAGATTATAAATAATTATTGAATAACTAGTAAATAAGTAATATATAAATAATAATTACTTATAAAATAAATAATAAATAAACGAATAAATAATAAATAATAATAATAATTAAATAATAATAAATAAATAACAATAAAGGATAATAAAGGATAATATATAATAAATGATAATAAGTTATAAATAATAAATAATAATAAATAATAAATAAATTCCCAATAATAAATAAATAAAACATAATAAAAAATAAAAGAAAAAAATAATAATGAAATAATAAATAAAAAGTATATATGTAATAAATAAATAATAATTAAATATTCACTAAATAATAAATAAAAATTAACTAAGTAATAAATAAATATATACAAAATATATAATAAGTAATTAATTAAGATAAATAAAATAAATGAATAATAAATAATAAAAATGTTATTAAAAATAAATAATAAATAACATATAATTAATAATGAAATAATAAATAATAAATATAATAACTAGTAAATAAATATTAAATATTTAATAAATAACAAATCACTGAATAATATTTCTTTAAATACTCAGTAAATAAAATAATAATAATTAAATATTCAAATAATAAATTTTAATTATGTAACCACTAAATAAATAAATTTCGAATACATAATAAATACATAATAAACAAATAGTAAATAAATATATTAAATAAATAATAAATAATAAATAAAAAAATATTAAAAGATGATAAATGATAATAAATAATTCATGATAATAAATAATAAATACTAATAGATAATATTAATAAATAACTGATAAATAATAATTAATAAATAAAGAAATAATATATGATATATAATATATAAATTTTAAATGTCTATAAAATAGTAATTAATAATTAATATCAAAATATATCAAATAAATAATAAATAATAAATAATAAATAAAATTTAAATAAATAATATACAAATAATAATTAAATATTAAATAAATATTAAGTAAAAATTAAGTAAGTAAAAAGTAAATAAGTTAATAATAAATAAATAAATATTAAATACATAAATAATCAATAAATAATAAAAATTAACAAAAAAATGAATAATAAAAATAATAATGAATAATGAATGATACATAATAAATAATAATTAATGAATTATAAATAAATGAGTGATAATAAAAACATAAATAAAGAAATAATATATAAATAATAAATAAATAAAGAGCGGATAAACAATAATTAAATATTAAAAAAACATAAATAAATAAATAATACATTACTAAAATAAATAATTACTAATGAAAAACAAAAAATAAAACTAATTATTAAATATTAAATAAATAATTATTACATAAATAATTATTACATAAATAATTATTAAATAAATAATTATTAAATAAATAATTAATAAATAAATAAATAATATGTAATAAACAAATAATAATTGAATATTAAATAAATAACAAATATATAATAAATAATAATAATACATGATAAAAAATAAAAAATGATAATAAATAATAAATAATAAATAAACTATACATAAATATTAAATAATAAATAATAAATAAATATAAAATGAATAATAATACATATAAAAAATAAAAAATATTAAATATTAAATAAATAATAAATACGTAATAAACTATTAATAATTAAATATTAAATAAATAATAATGAAATATTAAATAAATAAAAAATAAATATGATATAAATGATAAAAAATGTTAAATAAATAAAAATAAAAAAAGAAATATTAAATAAATAAATTGTAATTAAATAAATATTAAATAAAGAAATATATAAGAAATAAGTAATAAATATTAAATATTAAATATTAAATAAATAAATATTAAATAATCAATGAATGATAAATAATAAATAATAAATACTAAATTGATATTAAATATTAAATATTAACTGAATAAAAATACATAATTATGAATATCAACGAAATATTAAATAAATTATAATAAATAAATATTCAATAAATATTAATGAATGATAAAAATCAAAATTTATATTTTTTCTTATTAAATTAGTTGTTGTTTTATAAAAACCAATGTTATTTCGCGATGGTTTCTAATTTTTTTTCAGAAATAAAAAAATATAAATTAGCTGCGGTTTTAAAAACCCATCACTAAAATCCACCATAAAAATTTAAAACGAATAAATAAAAAATAAAAAATAATTAAATATAACATTTAGGTTTGTTTGTAAGAACCGTAGCTAAAAACCCTATGAGGAAAAGTATTTTTCTTGAATATTTGGTGGTGGTTTGGAAAACTGCTGCAAAAAACCACTATGAAACCCCATTTTTATTGTAGTGAGTTGATCATTCTTTCAATTCTTGAAGTATAATCCACCCATATTTTTGGTTGATTTGGAACCAGAGAACCCATAGGTGTGGCTGAAGTGGATGAATCAAATATTCAATTTCATTAGCACACCAACAGACATGAAATTCATGACAAAAATGTATATGATGGAGGATCATGGTCAATAGTGGACAGATTTAACAGTTCATGGTAAATTAGACCAAGGAATTTCTTAGGAGGATTTTGAAGAATTGTTCAACAAAAAATTATATCCTTATATGTTCAAGATTCCAATATGGATATACTTTTTAGATTGGAGTCAAAGAACCTCTTAGTGATATATTACACATATAGATTTATAAATTTTGTCTTCTGTTCACCTGATGATGATGCAAGTGTGTCCTTGAAGGCAAAAGTTTTGTAGTCAGCATTGAGGCAAGAGATTCTATTGAAGATTGATGTGGTTTTTACAATGAATTTTATATATATAGTCGATCAAGAGATTGCGGGAGAGAGGGAAATATAAGGTAGTATTAATGGGGGAAGCATGATAATATCAACATAAAATGGTGGGAACTCTTACTCTAGGAATAAGTGGAAAGGGTGAACCGATTCCCCGTGTAGTGTAATGACTTATAACCAGTTGGTTGTATCGATGAATCTTCCTCCACAACCCAAGAGTAAATCATGATGTTCTCAATGTGGACCTTTGGATCACCTATAGCATGATTCTATGGTTACACATAGAGTAATTAAAAATTTCAATCATATGGAGAAAATTATTCTTTATTGTCACATTGTTCCAAGGATGGGATTTCAGTACACAACATTGGTTTCATAGACATCATATACTTTGATTGGATTATGATAGAAAAATATGTCTCATCAGTAGAACCGAGCTATCCATGCTGATTCTAGGAATTCCATGACTCCTCATTAAGGGAACCTTGACAGGGTAATAAAGAACAAAGTGAAGTATGTACACAACTATATAGAGATGAAAAATTAATTGTGGATGAAAAGTATGGACCATCAATGGTGTGAGGTATGATTCTTTTAAATTCTACCGTAATGAATGAGTTTTTGACATGTGAACCCCGTTCATTTATTGTTTCTCATTATATTGATATTCTGGGTTAAAATATTGAGATGATTCATTTTGTTTTGGAACTTAAAACTCTACTTGGAAAAAGATAATTTTGAACCTTTATATGTAAGGCATGATTTATAATTGTTGATGTATTTGAGTTGATATGGTACTTATCTGTGCTTGAGATGGATTTTCATGACATAATTCTGGGTATGGATTAGAGGACATTTTTCAAAGATCACCTTGACTGTTTTAGCTGAAGGGTTAGTGTTACAATTAATGATCGTGTATATCATCTCATTAAAGGATAATATAACTTAAAGGCGGGTGAAATGGACTTGTTGGCACCAGTAGTTATAGAGATATCATATTAGTGGTTATCTTTTACTTTTTCATTAGTTGATGAGATATAGAAGAGTCACATTCCAAGAGTTGCCGATCAGTTTTTAGATGGTTTTCATGAAAACTTCTCAGGGTTTCCACCCAAAATAGAGGTGGAGTTTATGATTGATCTCTTCTATAGACCAATCCTATCTATCTTCTATCTTATCAGATAAAGCCAATATAACTAATGTAATTGAAATTCTAATTTATATATATTGAAAGAAAAGGGTTTATTTGGAATGAAACATCTTTGTGGGTAGAACTAGTCTTGTTTTGAATAAGTTGGGTAAACATATTTAATTTTTTGTGGATTATGAGAAACATAACTATTTTATTATAAGGAATTTGTATCCACTTCCACTCATTGATGATTGGTTTGATCAATTTTGGGGTTCCTGATGGTTCACAAAAAATGACTTGTGATCAGTGTATCACCAATTGTGGGTTCAGAAGAAAGAAATTCCAAAGACAAATTTTAGAAGTACATATTTCCCTTATGAGTATGTGTTTATAGCTTCGTGTATTATGAATTAAGAAGTAGTCATTATGGAATTTATTAATCATATATTTAAAAGATATATAGATTCATTTGTTGTGGTGTTTGTGAATCACATATTGGTGTATTCAATTATAGAGGACGAGCATGAGAAAAAGTGATTAGAATCTCTAGGGCTCATCATTTGTATTCCGAATTATCAAAGTTTGATTTTTAGATATAATAGGAACATTTACTTGGGAATTTTATCTCTATAAAATGTGTTTCTAGGGATCTAGAAAAGAGTGAGGCTGTTATCTCTTGGAAACCACCAAATAATGTGTTTGTGAGACAAAATTCCCTTGGGAGAGATAATTATTACCGATGTTTTCCCCATGATTTCATACTACTAGAATCACCTATTACCACTTTAAAAAGGAAAAATGGTCCATTATAATGGAATTACTAATGTCAAAAGTCTTTTCAAGAGTTTAATGGTTTCCTTGCATTAGAGAAAATATTGATTTTACTGGAATTAAGACATGGGTATGTGGTGTTTTATGATGCTTCTGATATGGGTTGAAATTTTTTCTCATTGAGGAGATCATTTAGTTGCATATGTTTCATGATATCTACAGTTTCATGAGAAGAACAACCCAATACAATATTTTGAGTTAGCGATTGTAGTCCATGATTTTATAAAATGAAGTCATTACCACTTTAGTTATAAATTTACAGTGTTTACGATTCATAAGAGTTTAAAAAATATTTTCTCAATAATGGATTTGAATCTCAGTCAATGAATATGGATGGAGTAACTCCAAATTGTAAAATTTAATTTGATTTATACGCATGTTAAAGGAAACACGGAGGAAGATGCATTAAGAAAAAATCCATAAAGCCAGTTAGAAAAAAGAGCCTTTAGGTCAGTGGTATTTGATGTCTGTGATAATGAACATGAACTTGTTATTTGAATACTGAGGTAATATTATTGTTTTTAGTCTAGTTTCTTTTGTTCTTGATTTGGATGAAACATTTATAGAGGCATATACATATGATTCAAAATATGTTTCTATGAGGACCTAAATTAATGGTGGGGAGAGAAATGAGAGTATGGAAGATGGAAAGGAGTTCAGTGTTGTGGTTCAATGATTGGATGGTCATACATTTGAATTATCATTAGAAAAATATCTATTACTACCACTATCCATGATGGGTTGTTCTTCTTGGAATATAAAAGATACAAAATTAAGTTAATGAATATTTTTTGAGGGTCAGCATGGAAAAGAAGGTGGGTGATATTATTTCATGTTTCATAACATGTAAATAGTTTAAAGAAAATAACTAGTGACCTAAAAGTATATTGTAGTCCTTAAATTTTCCTATTTCTAAATGGGAAAATATATCCATGGATTTTGTGTTAGGTCACCAAAGGGTTATTAGAACTATGATACATTATTATTGATAGTGGATGAGATCACAAAGTGGTCTCATTTCATCCTTATTTGTGATTAAAATTATATATAGAAATTGTAAAAAATATATTTCCAAGAAGTGGAAAAGTGGAATGACGTACCAATATAGATAGTATTGGACATATATTCTATTTTTACATATAATTTCTTCATATACTTATAGCAAGCCCTTGGAACTCAATTGATGATGAGTAGGGTGTATCATTCTCATATGGAAGGGAAATCTAAAAGGGTGATAAAAATATCCAAAGACATACTTCATGCTTATATAACAGATTTTGGTGGTCTTGGGAGAATCACATACTATTAGTGTAGTTCGCATATCAAAATACTTATCTAACCTCAACACATATGGTTTCTTTTGAAACATTCTATAGGCATTCTTGTTAGTCCCCACATTGTTGGATCGAAATAAGAGAAACATCACTAGATAGGAAGACCCATATCCATGAAAAAACTAAGAAATTTAAATTGATTAGGATACATATGAAGAGGATGTATATTCTTCATAAATTGTATATGGATCATCATTGATTGATGTTTTTAATTTAGGTGAGTGATCATGTGTTGTTGAGAATCTCTTTCTATTTTTGGAATTTCTTTTTTTGAAAATGTGTAAATTTATCTAATTGATACATAGGCTCTTCTGAGATACATGAATGGGTTAGTTAGGTGGTATATTGGTTGAATTTTCCTCAGTAGTTCAGTATAATTCATAATTTGTTTTATGTATCTCAGTTCAAAAAGTATATTCCAAATACTAAACTTGTGATTCGAATGGATCATGTTGACCAAGGGCTAACTACTTCCTTAGTTTATATGAATGTATAAGTTTTGGATCGTAAAGATAAATTACTTAATAGAAAAATTACTATCTATTATTTGTTTTATGGAAACATGTTAAGATTCAGGAATAAACAAGGGAATAGGAAAAGAAAATGGTCAAGCAATGGTCTAATCTCTATTAGGTAAATGGTTGGTCTACACTTTTAGGGGATGGAATAGCCAATGGTGGGTAGACTTTAGCTCCTTTATTTTCATTTATTTAACCCTTAATTTATATATATTATGTATCTAACTTTTGGGGTCAATTATGGGAGGTTTTGGAGGACTTTTAGAATGTTTTTGGCACCTTTTTTGAGGTCCGCAGTTTGGTCATGGTTAGTAAAAACTATGAAACTGTACAGAGAAGCATGAAATGGTAGGAAGTGGAATATGGAAAGGATAATTGTTTTTAAAAACCATACAAACACCCAGTTGTAACCGTGATATTTGGGATATAATAATATGCATAGTCAGCATATAGTTTTTAACTATGTGTCCAGACCATGCGTTGCTAAAAATCAGGTCTCAATTTTTTGGATTTGATACAGATTTTCCTATAAAGCTATTTTCCACTAAGTCGATCCTAACTCTATTTTATCTCCTTTAAAATATATTTAAGTTCATTACTTTTGTTCTGGGAGCTATATGTTTTATATTCTTGATGTGTTGATGCTCAATTTAAATGGTAAGTCTTGGTTATTCATTTTTTTTCATTAGTTTCACCATCTTAACTCTCTTGGATTCATACATCTAGTCCGATGGGAATGTATATATATATATAATAGTTGATTCCAATCAAGATGATATTTGGTTATTTTAATGTCAGGGTACTAGATATATTGTGGGGTTTTCGGAGTTTCGGCTAGGTTTTGATGATGATTTCATGTTGCTCTTATTTTTCAACCATAGTTTTTGAGGTAGGTGTATTTACTCTCAACATGACTTATTCAAACATGAATGATATATTTAAAAAAAATTAATGTATTGAAATTTATTATGAATTTTTTTGTTCAAATTATGCTAGAGACCATCTTTAGGGATGGTTTGTGAAATTGTAGAATTTTTGTGAAATTTTCTTTGTCAAATAATTTTAAAATGATGATTTTAAAAGATGTTGATTGGATTTATTTATGGAATCAAAATTGGGGAACAATTTTCATTAAAAATATTGTTTTATTGAAATCGTTTCTAAAAATAGTTTTGTCATTATTTTGGAATATGTTATTGGTGTGTGTTCATTTACATTAAAGTGGCTATGTGTAAGGGTTCTGTATTATTTGGGAATGATTCCATGGTTATCTTGTGATGAATTGGTAGCTCTAAAAGAGACCTCTCCTTAGTATTTAACAATCACCTGGGAATGCATGTGTTAATATTTGTATATGTGGAATGAAGTGGGTTATGAAAAAATAGAAGTTGTATAATGGTTTAAAATAATTATTTTGTTATTTTACTAGGAACCTACCACACCCCAACCACATATAATCCATTATTATATCCTTATCACGGTGTTGGTTATTTCTCGATGAGGTTCGGTTTGAAACACAATCGAAATTTTTGAATTTTGAAAGATCGAGTAGATTTTTCATCCTATGCAGGGTCATTGCATGGTTAAAGGAATCCGTGAGGGTTAGCCCAAGTAACTATGTGGCCAGTCAAGGAATTGGATATATGAAACCTCAAAATTTTCACACAGTTTCACAAACTATGTAGCCTAGTCATGCGGTTGATCCCTTTTCGGTAGTGGATACTGCACAGTGGGTGCACAGTTTGGTAAATTCTTTAGCTTAACTGTGCAGTTGTGGCAATTCATTAATATCATTAAAGCCTCATTTCTCTCTCTCATCTCTTCATCCCAGAATTGCCCCCCCTCCTCCCACTCGTTTTGGTGCACCAACGGGTCCCAAAACCCCTCTTCCCTTGGCCTCCCCTCCTCCATGGATGCTCCTATAAAGATCCATAGTATGTTTCTAATGGGTTTAGTCCTTTTTCCTCCTCTTTCTTCCCTCCCTCCTTGATTTCACAGTTTCCGTTGGGGGAATCTTGTTTGTAAAAACCCTAGTGGTTAGGGTTTGTGTGTGGGTTGTGTTTTCTTTGGATATTGGGTGCATGGATCATCCATGGGACCCTAATCTTCTTTCATTGATAGTTTCATCACATTCTCACACCATCGGGGTAGGTGTTTCCATGTTTCTCCTTTTTGATGCAACCCATTGGTGATTCAGTGTCTTCAATTAATTTTTAAGTAGTATTCACATCCTTATATTACTCATGGATATTTCTTTATGGTGTTTCATGGATTTTATAATTTAATAAAAATGGGTTTTGGAGTGTTCCTTGTTTATGGATAAGTGTCTTTCACACCGAATATGTTTGATAAAATTTTAATTGATCATTTATGTGTCGAATGGAATGATTTCTGTGGTGAATTCATTTATAAATGTTTAATTAGATTGATTTAATTTTTTTGGAGGTTTTAATGTCCAATTTAGTGACTTGGTATAGTTTAAATGGTGTTTGGAAATCTCTCTTGGCTGTTTAAAAATACTTGATTACACATTTCGAAATTATATGAAATTGATGGTGTTGGTTTGAAAGGAAGGTTATGGTGATAAATATATTTTTGGTGCTTTATGGACATAGAGAGGGTGTCATTGGATGTTTGTGCAACCATGGGTGCACAAATTACACACATGTATGTGCATTTAAATGAATATGTCATGTTGAACACTTATTCCCCTAACAGTTTCCCATTCCCCCCTTTACCCATTTTCTCAAAATGGTTTCATGAGTTCCAAATGATAGGTGTTTCTTCAAGCAATTTGGGAATGTAATTTCAAAAGTGTCCTTAATGTTTGGATTGTTTTTCTTTGAAACTTGTTTCAATAAATGATGGAACAAAAAGTCCCTTTTTGCCTTTTTTAGATGAAATAAATGTTTTCTTCTAACTTTGGAAAACAATATTGAAGTGGAATTGAAATTTCATTTTAGTTCTAGATGTTTAAGGCCTGGTTTTCACTTTATATTGTTTGGAAATGAATTTAGTTTAGAAAATGTAAATTCTAGGTTGGAACCTTAAATTTCTTTATAAAATGGTTTGAATGTTTATGTGGTATGAAGACCTAGTTGGAACCTTTTATGATGTGATATGCATGTATATATATAGTGGGAACTCCTATAGAGGGGTTTCCATTTCACGGGTTAATATATAACTAGTTTTAATTTTGTGGGTAGGTGAGTGTGGTGGATGTAGGTAAGATGAGTCACACGTGTGAAGGCCTCCCACTTACACATTATATTACTACCATGGGTTACTATTCATATTTTAGAGGATCAAGTGATGTTTATTTCCAGCCCTGATTAGATGGGTTGGAACCCCTGGATCACTAAGATTCCTGGTGTGTTGTACCATTGGATTGGTTTGTTGAGGGAGGATAGTTGATTATAAACTTATGAGCTTAACCATGTTTTTATATGTGGTTCTGAATGGAGTACATCCAGGGAATTTTCTAGGGTTGTTTATAATTGTTTGTGGTTATTATCTATATTTCATGTTTACTTGTTGTTACAATTATTTTTTAGTTTCGTAGTTAATTTATTTTTATAAAATCCCTTGTATTGTTTTATTTGGGGTTTTAAATAAAATGAAAATCACTTTACGACTTTGAAACATAATGTGTAATATTTTAAAAAATGGAATAAATGGTGTTTATTTTTAAGAGATGTGAAACCCCTATTCTTATATATATATTGAAAATTGGAATTAATGGAAATTTTTTTGTGAAAGGAAACAAATGGATTCTCTTTTTATTGCCTACCGAGCTGTCTATATTACATCCTAGTTATACCACTCACTATCTGAAGTCCTAATTATTTTCATGTCATATTTCTTGCTCAGGTACCTGGTTCATGTGGTCATTGTTGGAGTAGTTTGTCTAATAGTTTGAGGAGTCCTAGAGGTCACATGGAGATCTTGTTGGTGTAGTCCAGTTTTATTGTAACGACCCAATAATACATGGTACACTTTCTTTTAAATAATTCAATAGTGTGTGAGGTACACAATACCGAGTTCGAGAACACCACGACCTATCGAAATAGAAGTTTAAAAAAGAAGTTATGAATAGTATTATCCACATTTTGATAATTTATAATTTCTTTCAAAATAAGTTTCATTTTTGAATTCATAATATCAAAATTATCTTAGGGGGAACGTTTAATATTTTTCTAAAAATATTTAATTTTTGATGAATAGTAAAAAACACTACATTGTGGGTAAAAATTGACCTTTTCATTTAAATAATTTTTTTAATTTATTTCAAAGTAAAAATATTTACATAATACATAAATTAGTCATAAGTAACTCATTGAAATAGTTTTTATAATAGAATTATATATAAAAATTCATTGAACATTTTTAGCGTCTTTTTACCCACCTTCTAGCCACATTAGAAGATTAGCATTAAATGTAATTTCATTGCAACTGGGAATTTAATTATAAAAATATAACATAGATGGTTATAATCAGGATGAAAAATTTTGTCAAATATGATCAAACTAATTTTTTATGAAAAGTAATTTTTGAATATAATTTACCACGGTTAAAGGTAAATAAGGTAATTAGAGGAAAAAATATTAAAATACTATAAAAATACACTAAAAATCACCCTAAAATTATTGGATGAGTAATAGATTACCGATACGACCCTTGGGACACATATTTTTCCTTTTAATCCACTTGGGTGTGATTAAGACATTTATATATTTAATTTTAAATAAAGGTAAAAATATCATAAACATGACTCTTATTACTAAAACAAATTTAATATGGTGTTTTATAGGTAACATATTAGACTAAAAATATTAATTATAAATATTAAAATATTTCGTACATCATGTTATTTTATTTATAAATTTTAGACATTAAATACATAAATTATTTATGACACGATGATGATTAAGTGATTACTGTCTTTATGAAATATTCAAATAAATGATATTATAAATATTAAAATAAATTTAATTTGAAATTTTTTATGTTATGCATGATTTTTTTTTAATATGACATTTAAAATTTTAGTTAATGCATTTGTTTCGAAATGATAAAGTTCTTATGCCTTTATCAAAAAATGAAATATTAAATAGTGTCAAAATTGACATAAATGAGATTATAAAATAAATACTATTTTGATAAATTATATAAAAATCCAAAAAATATAATGTTTGGAAAAATAAAATTTATAGTGATACATATTTAATAAATTATCTACATTAGGTTCATTTGGAAAATTATAGTAACTATATTAACCATGTAGTATAAAAATACAAGAAGACTTGGTAAGAGTTAGACTATTTAACAAAGGGTTAAATTTAAATGATATGGTTGATTTTATTAAATAAACTTGTATAAAACCTATTGGTTTAGATTATTTCTACCCATAATAATATTATCCTAAAAAATAAATCAATTTTTATCTATGAGAAACTGAAAATCATTTTATAATAAATTAATATTTCAAAAAAATTCCTAAAATTCTCCTCACCTCTCTTATAAAATGGAAGTTCCCTTTCTCTTAAAATCAAAGCTATAAAGTCTTTTTGTTCATCCAAACACTTCCCATTTCCTCTCCCAAAATCCCTCAAATCATTATAGAGGCTACACTTTGGGCATAAATCCATCCTATGTAGTCCTTCTATGAAAATCAAAAGGAGACCCCCAAAAAAGAAGTAACTGTTTAATCACCTATTTCAAAGTTATTTTCTCATTATACTTTATGTTTCTATATTTTTTCTATACTAAAATAATAACTCTAGTACCTTAAACATTCTGAGATGTTATTATAATTCTGTTACAACCATATTCCTCTTTTTACCCGTACTATGAAAAATAATATCACCTTTTATGCATATGTACGACATACTGTCTCTACGCCATGACGTAAATTGTTTTTCAAGTAGACATTACTTTTATGGATATAATGATGAATATAATGTTTAAATAATAAATATAAAATTTTATTTTTTTATAATTCATATTCTATCCAATTCTATTCCATTTAAACATTCATGTAATGATGTTGTCGCTCATGTGTAAGTACGGCTTACCGTATCCACGACGCGATGAGATTCATCTTCCATATTAACCATCCAAGAATGATGATAAGAATAAATATTATCAATAAGTATGAAATATATGACAGAATAACGCTTCTATAATGATATAAATATACATGTATTTCATTAAGTTACTTCCATTCAATACGATAAGAAAACAGAAACAACAGTCATGCATACGTATGTCCTACCATCTCCAGAACGGTGTATTCCATTTTAATTATCTGTTATGTATAATTATATATATAATATATATGATATATAAATCATTTTTTACATTATTTAAGTATTTAAATTTTTATCTAATTAATATGATAAAAAATATAATGTCAAAACATGTATGATAATGAAAATAATTATTACTTGAAACGTTGCTCTAACATGGGAATAATTAATAAATGGGTAATAATAAGTCATAAATTAATTTTATATGATATCATAAATATGGATATAGTCCTTTTACAATTTAATAACATGTTTTAACTATTATACATGATGACAAATCACCCTCTACTAATGGAAAGTATAAGGTAAAGGTTTATTTCACACTCTCATTCTTATTTGAGGTTGTTGATACATAAGTATCTATTGGGAAATCATTATTATCCATGTCCATGTTACAAAATAATGTTTTCATAAAATATTTTACTATTATCTTATGGATGTTTAAAGTCATTTTTACACATTTTGACTTTTTAAAAAACAAAATTCAAAGGAATCATTCGATCATTTTCTAGATGAGGTACTTTATGACATTTTTGACAAATTAAGGGAAAAAATGTTTTTTAAATTATACGGTACAAGTGTCTATTTTCCATTGTTATGTCACATTCTCATTTTTATGCTTCCCTTACAATATTACACGGTTATTTTCAAAATAAATGGTTTAATTTAAAATTGCATGGATTTTAAAAGTTTTAATGCAAAAAGGGGAAATTTCCCTAATAAGGTTTTAATGAATTTAATAAATAATTTTCATCTATGTCAACATTCATTGTTGGATTATAAGTTTGTTCGAAGTTGATTGATTATGATAAAATCTTCCATATTATATTGAGTTTTTTTATATGTTTAAGTGTGGATGTGCAATTTTTATACCATTCATGGTCTATGGTTAATGTATTAAAATTTCATATACTAGTTTTAATACTAATGTTTATGTAATGTTTCAACCTCTTCATATGAAGAATGAATTGGACATAGTATGTTATTGGAGGGGACCACAATAGCCCTTCGATGAGTCAGTAGATCTCATGAGACAAACTAGTGTCTTGGCACATGTACATTAAAAAATATTTGTGTATTGTCTTGGCACAAGGGCTTAACGTAGTGGTTATGATGTTTGAAATTATGAATTCCCTCATTATGAGATTAGTTAATGATATTTCATGTGATTATTTGACTAGTAGAATATCCATGTGAAATTATAAATGGAATTTTTTTATTAATTATTTCCATATTGTGCATAATATTATATTTAAATGGTTTATGTTTCAGTTTTATAACATTCCTTAAGAGTTTATTATAATTTACGATAGATAATGCTATATTGTTTATCCTTTTGAGCATCTGAGCTCCCCCATTCTTATCGTTTTTTCAGGATGCCAAGAAGTGTATAATTATTTATATATAGGTTTAATCTTGTGAAGTATTTGTGTTCTAAAATGATTATCTATGTTATTTTATATGATATAAATTTTGATGTAAAGTTCATGTATGTAATATTTTTTCTAAGATTGCTAAACTGATCGGTCCATCAAGACATGATTCCTTGTAATCATGCCAATGTATTAAAATAATGCACCATCTCTCAGAAACTAGGGTTGGGGAATTACAGTTGGAATCAAAGGATGTTTTGAAAAAACCAAGGAAACTGGTTTAGAAAACTTATATTAGGGATCAGAACCCTATGATAGGCTTTAAGGATAAGTATAGAAGACCCCTTAGAATTCTGGTAAAGTGTATATTGCAAGGATATTATAAGAAATGTGTCTATGAATAGATACTAAAATTTTACGTGGTTCTGATACAGATGAACCTAGGGATGAAAACTCTGACAATATGTTCTGGGCTTGACTCGGTGTAACCCAATACACAAAATTGGGCCTTACCACACAACTGGTTTGACTCCACTGAGGGATATAATTAGGATAATATATATTTTCATTACAAACAATTATGAAGGATTTATGACTAAATAAGTTCTCAAAGGAACCATATTTATGATTATGGACAAGATATGCAAATTTCTTCAATTTATGTTCAATATTTTACTAGATTGGAAGTATTAATTATGATTCATAACATAATATATCATATTCCATTATTTATAAATGACTCCTAGTAGAAGGAATTGAAATATTACCAATTCACATAATCCATGTAGGGATTTAACTCATATGCAAGATAAGGATAGTGGAGTTGGTGACACAACTGATACTTAACATCTTATAACCATACATGGACAATTGACTTTGGTTATGAATAAAAAACTTACCTATATGGAGAAGCCTGATCTACAATGAATAGGATCAAAGTTAGACCAATTCATGAGGAAGAAACCTCCAACAGTAAATGGGACTAAAAACCCATTTTTGGCTGAGCATTAGATACGTTCCTTAGGGTAAATATTTCTTACTTTGGGAAGTAATGAAAGGGAGAATGTTTTCATGGAAATCTACCATCTACAAGGAGATTAGGATCAATTATTTTCATTAATTAAAAGCCCAAAGGAGGATGAATAAGTAAGAAATATGGAATGGGAGATTTTAAAAACTATTTCTAGAGAAATACTTTCTTTATGAACAGTGAGTTGAGATGGAAATAAAATTTCCGAGTCTAAGGAAAAAGGATGATGATAATGTTACAAAGTATGACTCTAACATCATAATTATAGCATCGAATTTTGTAGAATACATGTGTATCCTTAGAAGAAATATTGATGGATTATTTTATGGGTTAAAACCATTCATCTGATAGGTATTAGTATCACAATATTTATCATCATACAAAAATATATTCTCATGTGCTATCATGAAAGAAAATGAATTATGTATATATTATGAAATTAATGTAAAGTAGGAGAAGAAAGGAAAGGTGGAGAAAGATACAAAAAAATAGGAAAAGGGAAAGAATAATTTTCCCTAATGTGATAATTGTTGGAAGAAACACTCTGGTATTTTCCTAAAATGAATGTGAGTTCGTTAAAAATGTGCTGAAAAAAGTCCACTAAGAACATGATTTCAAGGGGAAGAAAGAGTCCATAAATATTCAATTCTATAATTTTAATGAAATAGTACATTATGAAAATTATTGTCTAAAGAATCAAAGAAATATAGCTCATAAGAAGCAAATGTATCAATTCTAAGCATATGTTGTTACTACGGTCGAAGTGGAATAATTAATGTATTTTTTTGGACTCAAGAATTATATTCTATTTATAAGAAGAATGTGATATATATAAGGATTGAAATGTAATATGTTTTGTTTTCATTAAGGTTTTATTATGATGAAGGTAATTATATATAATGACCCATACTTTAAATACATTATTATTACTTCAGAATTGAAGCACACTTGTTACAACATATAACAAAACAAGGAAAGGACCGTATAGGTATAGAGTCTTTAGAAACTGGGAAACATAAACAACTGGTTCATAAAGCCTCTACTTTGCCTCCCATTTATTTCATAATATCTAGAGTCCCTTTTGGAATATCCTACTTAATAACCTTCTTCCTGACCTGGGGAAATAAAACATAAAAAAGGGTGAGCTCAAATGCTCAGTAAGGGTAAACAAAAGAAATATCAATCACATCATATACATAAGAACATAACTTTTGGAAATCTTAACCTACAAAAGAGATCATAATTTCATAACATCGGATAAATCATAGTAGTGAAATGTAATCCAAATAATCATAACATAAAACATGAAACTTTTTTGAATAAACACATAATCATAGAGAATCATTTCTTATTAGTCAAGACTCATTTCCAAGACTATCTTAGTGGACAACTTCCATTTCTGAACCGAGTTCATTCCTAGTTTGAGTCATGTTTCACGAAACTGGTTTTACCTACCGTTCCAGCCATGTCTATCTCATGAGATATAAAATCATTACCCAATGCGTGGGAGGGTGATATTGGTCCCACCCATCTCATAATGATACCATTATTATGTTTTCCACAAAATCATAAATCATACATCATTGCATAACCCATGTAATAAAAATGGGATTCTTAAACATCATGACATCATAAAACAATTCATATATGATAAAGGAATTCATAAAAATAATTCGATCACAACATAATAAAATAAATGTAATAATATGGATATAAACAGAACCCTATATTATCCTAGATGGAAAATAATTTTGATAAAACACTTGAACTCCATTCTTGAAGAAAATATCCTTTCTACTTCAAAAACATTTTCCTTTCATAACATGTCATACAATTTTAAACTAAAATATGTTGATTAAAAATAAACTTAAAAACGTGTAAAGGATGCTTCATGGAAATAATGTTTTAAAAATCCATTCATGTCGTATAAGTTAAAAAAACATTCTTATCATACTTTTGTTGGAAAAGTCAAAAAGTAACTCATACAAAAAACGAAAAAAGATTCCTTTCATAACTTTTACTAAAAACCCATCGATGGGTAAAATTGGATTTAAACAATTTTAGGTGGATGAAAATAATATTAAATATTGAGGAAACATGGATGTGGATGATAAAATACACCCCAGTAAATACCAAAGTATAAACAATCTCAGATAAAAATGTGATTGTGATATTTTCCCTTACCTTAGGTATGATTTTCTTCGTAAGCCTCCGAACCTCCTCTATAATGATTTAAATGCTGTCATTGACTTATTCCAGAATCATACTCATTGTTATGATATCATATATGTTCATATTCTTAGCTTCTTATTAGTAATATTTCATTGCTACTTGTTATTCAGGTGTTTATTACTTTTTGATCTTATGCGTGTTTTGTCGAATAAATTCATATTATTCTCTTTAGGTTATAAATACCTAATTTCCAGAATGGTATAATTGTACTATATATCATATTTATTCATTAAATTCATTTATATAATCATTATGCAATGAAGATCATGTAGAACGAGTCGCATCACATCGTGGAGACGGTATTCCGTACGTACGCACGAGCGATGATATCGTTCTCATGATCGTGGAATTGTATTGGAGTGTATGTATACTATTTCAGAAACAATACCACTTTACAATAATCATATTTATTTATTTTTTTTCACCATTGTACCCATCCAAGTAAGGTGGTGGTGGAAAATAGATTACACCACGGCGTAGAGACGGCATTCTGTACGTACGCACGCGCGGTGATTTAATTTTCAGTAGGATGGATAGATGGTCAAATAGGGTTTTTTCATACATATAATAACATATAAGTATATTAGTGATACTTATGTTATTACTTAATAATTAAAAAGCTAAAGAATAAGAAGTAGAAGAAGAAATAAAGTTGAAAGAATCGGTAACAGACATTACCTCTTCTTTGAAGTGCCTCTTTGAGAACTCCTCTTAGGGAAATAAAATTGGTCTTTCAAGAAGACCAAGAACTCTAGGATGTTTCTATGGAATTGGAGAAGAGAATTTGGCAGGGTTTGGCCGAGCATGAAGGCACAAAGTGGTGTGAGGAAGAGAGGGAGGAGGTTCCCTTTTATAAGGGGGAGAGGGGCACCTTTGGAAAAACTAAAAATATTATTTTATTATAAAGCCATATTCGATTTTAAAAAGCTCCAAATTTATTTATTTCTAATATAAGGTGGGGATTTGTCTAAATACTCTCATCCAATATAATTTAGACCAGTTTAGGTATCAATTTTAACCTTATCATTAAGATTTAACTTTAAATTAGATAATTTAACTTTTATCATGTCTTCTTGTTTTCTAACACTATAAGGTTAATAAACATACTATAACAAGTAAAAAGAACCCCAAGTTGTTTATTATTAATATATATAACCTTATATATGTGTTTTCGCCGAACCTTAGATTTTTAGGAATAAAATAACAATTAATACTATAATATTTTTATAAAAAACAATTTTATGTCAATTTTGACACTATTTGGTAATTGATTTTTGTGAAAATCATAAAAGAATGATTAGTTCAAAAAAAATTAATTAAATAAATACTAACATATCATATTAACATATAAAATAATTTGAATTCATAAAAAGTCTCAAATTACATTTATTTGGGTATTTATAACATCAATTATATCAATATTTCATTAATAAGATAATTACTGCATCATCATTGTGTCATAAATAAATTAAATTATATAATGTATAAAAATTATTATGAAACTATAATTATGTAGGAAATATTTTTATATTATTAATTAATATTTATAGTCTAATTTATCTTATGTATACCCCTATATTAAAAATGATTTAGTTATTAAACTTTGATTTTAACTATTTTAACCCTTCTTTAAATAAATTGATAATAAATGTCCTAATCTAATCCATGTGGTCCTAAATGGTCATATTTTATTTCTAAGGTTGTTTTTGGTCGAATTAAAATTATCCAATAGAATTAGGACATGTGTTATGGTAATAATAATTTCATTTTTACCCTTAATTACCCTATTTAATTTTAACCGTGGTAAAAAAAGTAAAAAGTTAATATTCACCAAAAATTATTTTCATCTCATTGAACCACATTTTAGTCCTTGATATTAACCGTGTCTCTTGTATTTTCGAAATTCCACTCACAGAAGCAGAAAAATTATGTTTAATGAAAAATTCAGTTTTTTTAACTACCACATAGTGGTTTCACTATTCATCAAAAAATGAAAGTTTCCAGAAAATTACCAAAAATTACGCCTAAGATATATTTGATATTATGAATTAAAAAATGATGTCTATTTTACCAAATTCAAAACACATCAGTTGCATTAATTAATTTAAAAATTAATTCACGTCGTCAAAACAAATAACGTGTTTTTAAGAGATAATAACTATCAAAAGATTGACACTAGTTTATGTTTGGTTTAAATGTAAAATTACATCCAATGACCAAAATTGTATTAAATGGTAAAAATATATTCTAAATATAATTTAAAACCACTCAAATTAATAACTTATCAGTATTAATAATTTCGATTTAAAAAAGTTGTTTTTAATTAAAATTATTAATTTTCACTATTCATCAGAATATGAAAGTTATCCGAAAAGTACCAAAATTTCACCTTAAGCTAATTTCGATATTCCGAATCCAAAAATGAATTCCATTTTGAAAAATAAAATTTACAAAATTTCAAAAAGTGTTTATTACTATTCATAATGGCTAGTTTTAATAATATTTTAATAACATATCGTTGTTTAGTGAAACTCGGTATTACGTACGACGCAAGCTATCGAGGAAGGCCGCGGTTGCGTGTAAAACAAGCCAAGCTAGTGTTGTGTGTAGTGAAATATTCCTTTGATGATTTATATATAAAAAATATTTCTCATAAAAGTCTCGGGTGTTACATTCTACCCCCCTTAAAATGAATTTTATCCTCGAAATTCGTCACATTGTAACAAACAGATGAGGATACATCTCCCTCATCATATCCTCAAGCTCCCACATAGCTTCTTTTAATTGGTGGTTCCTCCATAAAACTTTCACCAATCGAGTGGTCTTGTTTCATAGGACTTTTTGCTACGATCCAGAATCTCTATCGGCTATTCTTCATAAGAAAGATCTTGCTCCAGGGATACAACATCTGAGCTGAGTACATGTGAAGGATCTGGTATGTACTTTCTCAGGAGAGATACATGGAACACATCGTGAACTTGAGAGAGATTCGGTGGAAGCGCCAATCGGTAAGCTACCTTCCCAACACGATCCAGTATTTCGAAAGGACCGATATATCTAGGGCTCAACTTCCCCTTCTTTCCAAATCTCATTACCGTCTTCCACTAAGATATTCGTAAGAACACATTATCACCCACTTCAAACTCTAGGACTTTTCTTCGGTTGTCGGCATAACTTTTCTGTCGACTCTGAGCTCCTCTTATGTGATGTTGAATAGATTGTACCTCTTCTGCCATCTCTTCAACAAGATCAGGTCCTAATAGCTTTATTTCCCAAACTTTATCCCAGTAAGTTGGAGTCCTGCAATTCTTTCCATAGAGAGCTTCATAAGAAGTCATCTGAATACTAGAGTGAAAGCTATTATTATAGGAAAATTCTGCCAAAGGTAGGTGTTTATCCCAACCTTATTTGAAATCCATAGAGCAATCCCTCAATATATCATCTAGAGTTTGAATTGTTCTCTCAGACTGACCGTCTGTCTGAGGATTTTAAGCAGTGCTGAAACTCAACTCTGTATCCAGAGTATGCTGAAGACTTCGCCAGATCATCGAGGTAAAGCTCGGATCCCGATCAGATATAATAGAAAGTGGTACTCCATGCAATCTTACCACTTCCTTCACATATATCCTGGAAATCTGATCTAGAGAGAAATCCTCTCTAATAGCAATGAAGTGTGCCGACTTTGTAAGACGATCAACTATGACCCAGATAGCATTACTGCCTTTGGATGGTTTAGGAAGTCCAGTGACAAAGTCCATAGTGATGTTTTCCCATTTCCATTCTTGTATGGGTAATGGTTGTGACATCCCGTTAGACTTCTGTCTCTCAGCATTAACTTGCTGAAAAACCAAGCATCGAGAGACATATTTGGCAACATCTCTTTTCATTCCATCCCACCAGAAGTACTTTTTTAGGTCCCTATACATCTTCGTGCTTCCAGGATGAATAGATAATGATGATCTATGAGCCTCATCCAGCATCTCCTTTAATTCTGGGATGGGAGGAACACAAACCCGATTCTTGAACTTTATTATCCCATCACAATAAAGGTTAAATTCAAGAGTATTTCTCCCCTTCTTTTGTAACTCTACATCTTCTTTCTGTGCCTCTTTAATCTTTACATTTATATATGGTTGAGCATTAATTTGAGAAAGATACAATTTTCCCCCTTCCATTATAATTCCAAGATCCATCCTTTGTAAATCCATAAATATTGGATCTTTTTTATCCACATCATGGATAAACTGGCATGGTCTTGTCGACTTAATGCATCTTCCACCTTGTTTGCTTTCCCAGGGTGGTAATGAATTGAGCAGTCGTAATCCATAATCAGCTCTAACCATCTTCTTTGGCGCATATTCAGCTCCTTTTGTGTGAAAATATACTTTAAAGTTTTATGATCAGTATAAATGTCACACCTTTATCCATAAAGATAATGCCTCCAAATCTTTAATGCAAAGATTACCGCAGCTAACTCCAAATCATGAGTTGGGTAATTTTTCTCATGGATTTTCAACTGTCATGAGGCATAAGCTATCACCATATCATTTTGCATAAGAACACACCACAATCTCCTCTTGGATGCATCACTGTAGATCACAAACCTTTCTCCACTACATGGCAGTGTGAGCATAGGTGCACTGGATAACCTTATTTTCAACTCCATGAAATTCTCTTCACATTCCTCCGTCCAAACAAACTTAACTCCTTTCCGAGTCAACCTGGTGAGTGGATTAGATAATCGTGAAAAATCTTTCACGAAATGTTGATAATATCCATCCAAACCAAGAAAACGTTGAATCTCAGTTACTGTTTTTGGTCTCGACCATCTTTCGATAACCTCTGTTTTTGCTGGATCCACAGATATCCCCTCTTTTGAGATTATGTGACCCAAAAAAGAAAATTTTTGAAGCCAAAATTCACACTTGGTAAATTTGGAATAAAGCTTCTCCTTTCTCAGGATCATCAATATAATTCTCAAGTGATCTTCATGTTCTTCTTTTCTCTTTGAATATACAATAATATCGTCTATAAAGACTACCACAAACTGATCAAGATAGTCTCTAAAGACTCTATTCATCATATCCATGAAGATAGCAGTGGCATTAGTAAGACCAAATGGCATCACTATAAATTCATGGTGTCCATACCTTGTACGGAAAGTCGTCTTTGGTATATCCTCCCTTTTGACCCTTAATTGATGATACCCTGAACAAAGATCAATCCTGGAAAAGTATTGAGCTCCGCGTAGTTGGTCAAATAAGTTATCAATGCGCGGGAGAGGATATTTGTTCTTGATAGTGATCTTGTTAAGTTCTTGATAATCAATGCAGAGTCTCATTGATCCATATTTCTTCTTAACAAACAGAACAGGTGCTCCCCAAGGTGACACACTAGGGCGTATGAATCCCTTATCAAGATTCTCTTGGAGTTGCTTCTTCAATTCCTATAACTCAATTGGGGCCATTCTATAAGGTGTCTTTGAAATAGGCAAAGCACCCGGTACGAGTTCTATTGAAAACTCAACTTCACGATTTGGTGGAAGACCCAAAACTTCCTCTGAAAAGACATCATCAAACTCCCGTACAACAGGAATATTCTTAATCATGAGTTTCTCTCGAGCCATTTGAGATAAATAACCCTCATTTAGTGGATTCAAGACCCATAAGATGGAAGAAATTTCCACCGAAAGGTTATGTTCATCCTTGAATCGATAGACGATCATAGATTGATCTGGAATATAAAATGTGACTTCCCTTATTTGGAAATTTATATAAGCTCCATATAAAGAAATCTAATCCATGCCAAGAATCACATAAAATTCCACTATAGGGAAGATCACAAGATTTGCAGAAAGCACTTTCCCAGAAACTTCAATCGAGGAAGAATTATAATCTTTTGATGCGACTATTGTGCCATTAGGGGTTGTCACAGCTAACTCACCATCTAATTGTTGAGGTAATACGGTGATACTCTTAGAAAATACTTCAGAAATAAAAGAGTGGGTGGATCCAGAATCAAATAAAACGTTTGTTACTTTAGAGTGGATGGTAAGTGTACCTTTCACCACATCGATATCGTACTCCACATCGCTGATAGAAATTGCATGTGACTTTCCATTGTCTTTAGCCTTAAGAGTTTGTTGAAGTCGACCATCATCATCAACCCTTGGATTTGGGCATTTATTGGAATAATGCCCTATCTCCTTGCACTTGAAACATTGAAGTGTAGTAGGTTCATTCTGTGTATCCCTTCCTTTGTTTGCATCATTATACATCTTCTTCCCATCATTGCGGCATTCATATTCCCGATGACCTTCCTTTACACATTTGAAACATTTAATTGTATCTTTAAGACAACTCCCTACATGTTTCTTTCCACACTTTGAGCATACAGGAAAACTCATCTTCTTTTCAGTGTTCTCTTTAGATTTTCCTTTGAATTCTATTTTCCTCTTCTTATCAAACCCATATGACTGATGGGTTACTCCAATCTCCATCTCAACTTTGAGAGCACATCGAACGATTTCCTCGTAGCTATTGAAGTCCCTCATGGCTAATGCCCTTAGAAGACTTGGATTTAAGCCACTAAAGAATCGGTCGATCTAACTCTCAGGTTGGATAATAATACCAGAAGCGTACCTTGCAAGTCTTGTAAAATTTTCTTCATAGGTACCAACAAATTCATCATCCATTTGCTTTAGTTCAAGAAACTCCTTCTCTGTCTTTTTTCGGAGAATACGAGGGAAGTACTTATTGAAAAATAAGTTCTTGAACTTGTCTGATTCCATGGAATCAATTTAATCCCTTTGCCTCATATTCTTAACAAGATTCCACCATTGATCAACATCTCCTTCCATATGATACACTGATAGGATGAATTTATCATGTTCAGAACATTGAAGAACTAAAAATATCTTTTTAGTAGTACTAATCCATTGTTTAGAAACTAATGGATCATTAGACCCGCTGAATGAAGGTGGATGCTGCCTCAGGAAGGATTCAACGGAATGTTTCTCCTTCCTTTGCTCGTCTAGAATTTCTGCACGATTCATAGCTTGAGAAAGTTTTGTAAGCATGGTTATAAGATTTTTCATTCCAGCTCCCATAACGTTTGGTTGCTCAGGGGGGCAATCATTTCATTGCCCGTCACATTCTGCATTAACACGGTTCCTTCGGGTTCCAAACATTAACTAAAACCAAGAAGAATAGTGTGAGAAACAATATTTATAATAGGGAAACCACATAATCAAGAATGAAATTTCACACTTAAGGTCTTCTCCTAGGTTATTCATGGCCATTTCTAAAACACTAAGATTGTGTTCTATGCTTAGAATTATCCTTAGGGTACTTACTAAGGCTTTCACATCCTAGTTTCCAATGGTTGAATATACCTTTCCTCTGATACCAACTATAACGACCCATACATTACATAAATTGTTATTACTTCAGAATTGAAGCACACTTATTACAACATATAACAAAACTAGGAAAGGAACATATAGGTATAGAGTCTTTAGAAACTGGGAAACATAAACAACTGGTTCATAAAGCATCTACATTGCCCCCTATTTATTTCATCATATCTAGAGTCCCATTTGGAATATCCTAATTAATAACTGTCTTCCTGACCTGGGGAAATAAAACATACAAAAGGGTGAGCTAAAATGCTCAGTAAGGGTAAACAAAAGAATAATCAATCACATCATATACATAAGAACAAAACTTTTGGAAATCTTAACCTGAAAAAGTGATCATAATTTCACAACATGGGATAACTCATAGTAGTGAAATGTAATCCCAATAATCATAACATAAAACATGAAACTTTGTGGAATACAAACATAATCATAGAGAATGATTTATTCTTAGTCAAGACTAATTTCCAAGACTATCTAAGTGGACAAAGTCCATTTCTAAACTGAGTTCATTCCTCATTTCAGTCCTGTTTCACTGAACCAGTTTAACCTACTATTCCAGCCATGTCTATCTCATGAGATATAAAATCATTACCCAATGCATTTTAGGGAGATATAGGTCCCAAAAATCTCATAATTATACCATTCTTATGTGTTCCACAAAATCATAAATCATACATCATTGCATAACCCATGTAAAAAAATGGGATTCTTTAACATCATGACATCATAAAACAATTCATATATGATAAAGGAATTAATAAAAATAATTCCATCACAATATAATCAAATCAATGTAATAATAGGGATAGAAATAGAACCTTATATTCTCTTAGATGGAAAATAATTTTGATAAAACACTTGAACTCCATTCTTGAGGAATATATCCTTTCTTCTTCAAAACCATTTTCCTTTCTTAACATGTCATAAAATTTTAAACTAAAAGAAGTTGATTAAAAATATACTTGATAACTAGTAAAGTAAGATTCTTGGAAATAATGTTTTAAAAATCCATTCATACCGTATAAGTTAAAAAAACATTCTTCTCATACTTTAGTCAGAAAATTCAAAAAGTACCTCGTACGAAAAACGACAAAAGATTACTTACATATCTTTTTCTAAAAACTCATCGAAGGGTAAAATTGGATTTAAACAAATTTAGGTGGATTTAAATAATATTACATATTGAGGAAACATGGATGTGGATGATAAAATACACCCCAGTTAATACCAAAGTATAAACAAACTCGGATAAAAATGAGATTGTGATATTTTCCCTTACCATAGGTCCGATTTGCTTTGTAAGTGTCTTAACCTCCTGTATAATGATTTAAATAGTGTCATTTACTTATTCCAGAATCATAATCATTGTTATGATATCAAATGTGGTCATATTTTTAGCTTCTTATTAGTAAGAATTCATTTCTACTTGTTATTGGGGTGTTTATTACTTTTTGTTCTTAAGCGTGTTTTGTCGAATAAATTCTTATTCTTATCTTTAGGTTATAGATACCCCATTTACAGAATGGTATAAGTGTACTATATATCATATTTATTCATTCAACTCATTTATATAATCATTATTCAATGAAGATCATGTAGAACGAGTCGCATCACATCATGGAGACGGTATTCCGTAGGTAAGCACGAGCGATGATATCGTTCCCATGATCGTGGAATTGTATTGGAGTGTATGTATAATATTTCAGAATCAATACCACTTTACAATAATCATATATAATTTTTTATTTTCAGCATTATACCCATCCATGTAAGGTGGTGGTGTAAAATAGATTACACCATGGTGTGGAGATGGTATTCCATACGTACGCACGCGCGGTGATTTTGTTTATGTAGGATGGATAGATGGTGAAATAGGGTTGTTTCATACTTATAATAAAATATCAGTATATTAGTGATACTGATTTTATTACTTCATAATGAAACAGCTAAAGAAGAAGAAGTGGAAGACAAAATAGAGTTGAAAGAATCGGTCACTCACATTTCCTCTTCTTTGAAGTGCCTCTTTGAGACCTCCTATTAGGGCAATAAAATTGGTCTTGGAAGAAGACCAAGACCAGTAAGATGTTTCTATGGAAGTGAAAAATAGAATTTGGTAGGTGTTGGCCGATCCTGAATGCTCAAAGTTGTGTGAGGAAGAGAGGGAGGAGGTGACCTTTTATAAGGGAGGAGAGGGGCACCTTTGAAAAAACTGAAAATATTATTTTATTATAAAGCCATATTCGGTTTTAAAAAGCTCCAAATTTATTTATTTCGAATATAAGGTGGGGATTTGTCGAAATACTCTCATCCAGTATAATTTAGACCAGTTTAGGTATCAATTTTAACCTTATCATTTATATTTAACTTTAAGTTAGATAATTTAACTTTTACCATGTCTTCTTGTTTTCTTACACTATATGGTTAATAAACATACTATAACAAGCCAAAAGAACCCCAAGTTGTTTATTATTAATATATATAACCTTATCGAAGTCATTTGGCCGAACCTTAGATTTTTAGGAATAAAATAACAATTCATAATATAATATTTGTTTTAAAAACAACTTTATGACAATTTTGACACTATTTGGTAATTGATTTTTTGTGGAAACTAATAAAAGAATGATTAGTTCAAAAAAAAATATTAAATCCATAATAACATATCATATTAACATATAAAATAATTTGGATTCATAAAAAGTCTCAAATTACATTTATTTGGGTATTTATAACATCAATTATGTCAATATTTCATTAATAAGATAATTACTGCATCATCATTGTGTCATAGATAAATTAAATTATTTAATGTCTAAAAATTATAAATAAAATACCATTATGTAGGAAATATTTTTATCTTTCTAATGAATATTTATAGTGTAGTTTATCTTATGTATAACTCTATATTAAAAATGATTTAGTTATTAATAATTGATTTTAACTATTTTAACCCTTCTTTAAATAAATTGATAATAAATGTCCTAATCTAATCCATGTGGGCCTAAATGGTCATATTTTATTCCTAAGGTTTTTTTTGGTCGAATTAAACTTATCCAATAGAATTAGGACATGTTTTAGGGAAATAATAATATCATTTTTACCCTTAATTACCCTATTTACTTTTAACCGTGGTAAAAAAAGTAAAAAGTCACTATTCACCAAATATTATTTTCATCTCATTGAACCACATTTTATTTTTGATATAAACCGTGTCTCTCGGATTTTTGAAATTCCACTCACAGAAGAGGTAAAATTAAGTTTTATGAAATATTCAGTTTTTTTAACTACCACTTAGTGGTTTCACTATTCATCAAAAAATGAAAGTTTCCAGAAAAATACCAAAAATTAGGAATAGCTATATTAGATATTATGAATTCAAAAATGATGTATATTTTACCAAATTCAAAACACATCAGTTACATTAATTAATTTCAAAATTAATTCCTATCGTCAAAACAAATAGCGAGTTTTTAAGAGATAATAGCTATCAAAAGATTGATATTTGATTATGTTTGGTTTAAATGTGAAATTACATCCATTGACTGAAATTGTATTAAATGGTAAAAATATATTCTAAATATACTTTAAAACCACTCAAATTAATAATTTATCACTATTAATTATTTCGATTAAAAAAGTTGTTTTTAATTAAAATTTAGTAATTTTCACTATTCATCAGAATATGAAATTTATCCGAAAAGTACAAAAGTTTCTCCCTAAGCTAATTTCGATATTCCGAATCCAAAAATGAAGTCCATTTTGAAAAATAAAATTTATAAAATTTCAAAAAGTGGTTATTACTATTCATAACGGCTAGTTTTAATAATATTTTAATAGCATAACGTTGTTTGGTGAAACTCGGTATTGGGTACGACGCAAGCTATCGAGGAAGGCAGCGGTTGCGTGTAAAGCAAGCCAAGTTAGTTTTGTGTGTATTGAAAGATTCCTTTGACGATTTATATAAAAACAAAAAATTTCTCATAAAAGTCTCGGGTGTTACATTATATATTAAATATGTGATAATAAGATAAATATTACGTTGTTTTGGGAATCTGATGTTATAATTGATTTTAAAAAATAAGAGACCATTTAGAGCGAGCTTGGACAGAAGTATTTTAGATAACTCTAATGGTTGGAATAGATTATGTTTAAATTTGGATATTATTGTTTTTTGTTAAAAAATTTCTTAAGATTAGATTTGGAATGTTATAATACTAAAGTTATAGAAATAGGACAACCCAATAGTCAGGTTACAACCCATCACGTCAGACAATGCTGCAGGAATCGCACCTGCAACCAAACTGTGAAAATTCATTATCGCATACGACTTCACTACGTGTTATCTTGGTTTTTATAACATAGTATTTTTATAATATGATAGATGATTTAAATATTAATTTTTTGAACCCTATAAGATTAATATAAATAGAATATTTTTGAGTTTTATTATATTTTGTAGAGAAATGTGTGTTTGTGGTAGAAATTAGTTAAAGGATGAAACGATACTTGTCATGTAATTATTCATCATTTTATTCTTATTGTATAAAATTCATCAAAATTTGGTAAAGGATCATGAATCCAAAAATGTTTTCCATCTACTTTCTTTTACGATGAATGAAATGGTCCCTTAGATCATCACATATTTATAGATTTCTGGTTAGTAACTTTATCCTAATAATTTTCTCTCTCACTCTCTATTAGAACCTGATGGTTATATTTTCATTCATGTCCATTTTTTACTACATGGAACCCTATCATGTGTTATTTTTGGAAACCTTCATACATCCCTTTCTATATTTTAAAATAGAGGTCCCATTAATCCATGTTTCGATGTGGGATTTCAAAAAAGATATTTAGAAATATCAAACCCCAAGCCTTCAATCCTGATTTTTACTTGCAAGGAAACAATTTATTGAAGGTGGATATAATGCAACTCCCCAATATTCTATGATATATCTCCTTTTAAACAAATCAATAGCGTTTACTGTATGGAACAACGAGTACGAGCACACCAGGACCTATCAATCTATCCAACTAAAAATTAGTTGTGAATAGTTTTTACCACATTTTGAAATTTTAGAAATTTTAATTTTCAAAATATACCTAATTTTTTAATTCTTAATATTAAAAATTATCTTAGGCAGATTTTTGTTATTTTTCTGGAAAAATTCAATTCTTGATGAATTGTGAAGATACTGTATTGTGTATAAAAATTTGTCTTTTTAATTTAAATAATTATTTTAATATATCTTAAAGTAAAAATATATATAATATATATATTATTACAATTTTATTAATTGAAATAATATTTAGGTTATAATTAGATATAGAAAATCATTGAACATTTTTAACTACTTTTTACCCGCCTTCCAGACACATTAGATGATTAACATTAAATGTAATTTCACTGCTTCTATTAATTGAATTTCAAAAATCCGAAACACATGGTTGTAACCATGATGAAAAATATGGTCTAATAGGATAAAAATAATTTTTTTGTGAATCATAATTTTTGAATTTTATTTAACATGATTATAGGTAAATATAGAAATAAAGGTAGAAATAATATTATAATAAAATAAAATTATGTTAACACTTGTACTAACCTTATTGGATGAGTATTAGATGACCAAAAAAACCCTTTGGAAACATATTTTTCCTTTGTAAGACACTTTTTTGTGATTAATACATTTATAACATTTAATTTTAAGTAAAGGTAAAAATATCCTAAACCATGGCTCTTATTAATAAAACAATTTTAATATGGGGTTCATTATGTAATTTATTAGACTATACATAGTCATTAGTAAAATAAAAATATTTCCTACATCATGGTATTTTATTTTCAATTTTTATACATTATATAAATAAATTATTTATGACACAATGATGATGTATTGATTACCTTATTTATAAAATATTCAAATAAATTATATTATAAATATTAAAATAAATGTAATTTGAAATTTTTTTATGTAATAAATTAATTTTTTGGATTAATATGACATTTTGTCTCTGATATAATTTTTTTTCAAAATAAACATGTTGATATGACTCTAACAAAAAGCAAGTATTAAATTGTCTCAAAATTGACATAAATGGGATTTTAAAATAAATACTATTTTAATAAATGATATAAAAATCCTAAAAAAATGTAGTATATCTAAAAAAATGTATATTGATACAAATTTCATAAATGATCCACTTTAGGATATTTTTTAAATGTATAGTAACTATATTAACAATGAATTGTAAAAATACAAGAAGACGTGGTAACAGTTAAACTATTTAACAAATGGTTAAATCTAAATGATAAGGTTAATTTTATGACCTAAAAATGTGTAGTACATATATTTCTAGGGTATTTCGACCCATAATCATATTATACTAGAAATGAATCAATTTAGAGCTATTAGAAAACAAAAATATGTTTATAATAAATTAATATTTCAAGATATTTTCCTAAAGTGCCCATAAAATATCTAATAAAAGGGCACTTTGCTTTCTCTTTAACTCACACATATAAAGACTTTTTTTTGGAAAAACCCTGAAAATATCCTCTACCAACATCCCTAGTATCATTTTTGAGGATACAATTTAGGTATAAATCAATCATATTGAGTCCTTTTGTGAATATCAGAAGGAGACACATGAAAAGAGGTAATTATTTTATCACCTGTTTGAATGTTTTTTTTTCTTCTTCTACTCACACATTCTCTATTGTTTCCATAAAAAATAATGAATCCAATACCTTAAACATTATTTAATGTTATTGTAATTATTATACAACAATATTCATCCTTTTACCCGTCCTACTAAAAACAATATCACCATGTCTGCGTGCTTACGGCTTACCCTTTTCACGTTGTGGTGTAAATTTATTTTCATGTAAATTTTATTTATATGGGTACAAAAATGAATATAATGGATGTAATTAATAAATATAACCTTATATTGTTTTCTTAATTAATATTTTATCCAATTCCATATAATTTAACCATTAATTAAATGATATCGTCACTCGTGCGTTCTTACGGCATACCGTCTCCATGACTCGATGAGTCTCATCCTCCATGTTCACCATTCCGGAATGAATATAATAATTAATATTATTAATATGTAATAAATATATGACATACTAATTCTACTAGAATGATATATATATTTATATAGATACACATATATTTCATTCACTTACATCCATTCGATATGATAAGAAAACGGAAACAACGTTCATGCTTACGTATGTCCTACCGTCTCCATGAACGGTGTGTTTCAATTTATTTTTGTATTATATATATATTTATATATATAATTTTTGATATAAAAATCATGTCTTCCATTTTTATGAAAATAAATTATGATATACGTAATATGATCCAAAATAACAAGTCAAATCACGTATGATAAAGAAAATGATTATTACCTGAAACATATCTTTAACTAGGAAATTATTAATAAACATGTAATATAAATTCATAAATGAATTTTATATGATATAATAAATATTAATAGGGTCCTGGTATAATTTAATAACATATTTTAACTATTATATAGGAGGATAACTCACCCATTACTAATGTAAAGTATAAGGTAAGGTTTAATTTCCGAATATCATTATTATTAGAGGTTGTGGATACAAAAGTATCTACTATGAAATCATTATCATCTATGTCAATGATTCAGAAAAAATTCCAGTAAATGTTTTAATATTATCCTATGGATGTTCAAATTCATTTTCACCCATGTTTGAGTTTTTATAAATTTTTTTGAAAGGAATATTTTGATCGTTTTCTAAATGAGGCACTTTATGAACTTTTCGATAAATTAAAGAAAGAATTTTTTTTAACATATAAGTCATGAGAGACTATTTTATACTCTTATGTCACCTTATAATTTTTAATCTTCCCTAACAAGACTATGATGTTATTTTAATAATAAATTTTTTATTTTAAAATTAAACGTTTTTAAAAGTTTTAAAGTAAAAAAAGGGATATTTACCTTAAAGAGTTTTAATAAATTTATTCAATTATTTTCATCTATGTTAACATCCTTTTTTGGATTTTATTCTTGTTTTAAGTTGATATATTCTAATACAATCATATATATTATATTGAAGGTTTTATTATATTTTTGAATGTGTATGTGATATTTTCATACCATTCATAGTTTACGGTTAAATTTTTAACATTTAATATACTAGTTTTGATATGAATGTTTTTATTATATTTCATCTTATTCATATGAGGAATATATTAGACATAATAAGTGATGGTTGGGGCCCACTATATCCCCTTGATGAATCAGTAGATCTCGTGAGACAAACTAGTGGGTTCGCACAAGGTATTCATACAATATTTTTGGATAGTGTTCACATGAGGCCTTGACGTAGTGGTTATGTTGTCTGACATTATGAATTCCCTTGTTATAATATTAGTTATTGATATTATCAGTGATTATTCAACTAGTAGAATATCCATGTGATATTTTAAGTGAAATTGTTTGATTTATTCTTTCTATATTGGGCTAAATATTATGTTTAAAGGGCTTGTGTTTTAGTTTTATTCCTTGTATTAAAGGTTTGTGATTACTTATTATATATTCGGCTATATTTTTTATCCTTGCTAAGAATTTGAGATCACCCCTTTCTTATGTTTTATTTTCCTAGGATGCCAATAAAGGTTTTATGACTGATATACTGTGTTAATCTGGGGTAATAATAGAATTCTCAGCGTATTATCTATGATATGTTATATGTTAGAAATTGTGATGTTATTTTTATGTATGTAGTATATTTTCAATGACTACTAAACTGGTCGGACCTTTGGGACATGATTCCATGTAATCATGAAAATGTAATAAAATAATGCACCAGATCTCAGTAACTAGGTTTGGATAATTACATTTAGTTTTGTATTTAGTTTCATTTTCGTTTTATTATTTAGCTGTATTTGTATGTGGATCAACTTGTGTATTTCCTTCTAATCAGTTTTTGGTTCTTGATGTGGTCTTTATTTTATTTGTTTGTTTATTCGATCCTAGTTATTATTTTTGTTGAAATAGTTCCTACATTTATTTCACTTGATGCCCAACACTAGTTTCCATCCAATGACGATCAGAAATAACCTTCAGGACATGCGAAATATTGGTTCAAGTGTTAGGTTTGATGACATCCCACCTCGGTTCATGATTGAAATGGATTTGGTTTGGAACACTATTTTGGTAAGAAAACAATTTTTCATAGAAATGATTTGAATTAGATATATTTTTCAAAACAAATATATATCAATTATTTATATAAATTTGATAACATGTTTTATGTTGATGTCAAGAGTAGGGAAGTCATTAGGAGGAAACTTATTGATTTTCATTACTCACATCCTACTATAGAACGTTTATGCTTTTGAAAATTTTGTTTATTAGGACACAGGTAAATGAAAGGTATTACATTTATTTTGTGATGAATTATGTTACATGGTACTTTATTATGGATTTTAATGTTGGATCATTTCTGGAGTCTTTGTGTTTCATGCCTTGATGTCTTAGATTTTTCTTGATTTTCCCTCCTCTTGTATTTTGATATTATTCTTGGTTCCCTCTTGGTACTCTAATATTGTCTTGTTTTGTTTGTTATAATTTTTATTTTACTACATTGTAATCATGAATCTTATATATGTTGTGTTTTATGGTCTTTTTAGTTATATATGTTTAATTTTAAAATGGAAAATCATCCCCTAACAATTATAAAGGCATTAGAATTTTCTTCTATCCTTTGGCATATTCAGGATGACTAAAAGGGAAAGTATAAATTGCTCATTACCTCAAGAAAATGAGGAGGGTCGGGATGTTAAAAAATATATGAGCCACAATTTCAATTAATTACACATTTATTTATTTATTTTATGTATGTAAATTGTTTGGGTAAAGTTAGGGAGGTTTTGGAGGACTTTTGAAATGTTTCTGGGGATTTTATGGAGGTGCACAGTTTGAGAACAGTTAGTGGAAACAATGAAAATCCTATGGAGCAATGTGAAATGTGGGGCAGTTAGTTATGGGTAGGCATCCTATTGTATACATTTTTTGGTCAAATGGTGTAGCCATATAAGAGTAACCATGCTTTTGGGAACATAGGTAGATACATGGTAAGATTATGATTTTCCGAACCAGTCTCCCTAACCCTGGGTGGCTAACAATTAGATCCTAAAATTGTTGCTCTATTTTATATTTTCCTCTAAAAAACCCATTTTCTTCTATGTAAACCCTAACTCATTTTCCCTCCTCCCAATGGTTTTAGATACCATTACTCTTGATCTGGGAGTGATCTGTTTGTGTTTCATGGTGTAATGTTCCCCAATTTCCTTATTAAGTCTATATTATAAATTTTTATCATTAGTTTCATCTCTATCCCTATATTTTATTTATATATATGTCCTGATGGGGATATATATGAAAGATGATTCCAATGGTTATAATATGTGGTTTTATTGATGTTTTTTAATGAGATCTATAGTGGATTTTTTATTTTCAATCCAGTTTTGTTGAAGAATTTTTGTCATTCGTTTTTTTATCCTTAGATTCTGAGGTTGTTGGATTAGATATCGACTCTTATTAATATAACTGGAATTCTAGATTTTAAATATTGTAAATTTCTTCAAATTGAAAGTGAAATTATTATAAAAATCCTGCTAGAGACCTTCTTTAGTAAGGGTTTTTGAAGTTGTAGAATTTTCGTGAAAAGTGCTTTGTTGAATGATTTTAAATTGATGATTTAAAAAAATATTATTTGGATTTATTTATATAAAATAGTTTTTGGTATGGATTTGGACAAAAAAGTTGTTTAATTAAAATGGTTTGGAACAATTGTTTTGGCATTGTTTTGCCTATGTTGTTGGAGTGTGTTCATTTACTTTGATGTGACCCTGTTGAAGGGGCGTGTTCCATTGGGGAAAGGGTATATGGTTAACTAATGATGATATGATAGATCGATGAGAGACCAATCATGAGTATGGAAATGTCACTTGGGAATGAATTAATTACTATGTGGATATGTGGAACGAAATTGGTTATTCAAAAATGGAAATCTTTCATTGGTTCAAAATAATTGTTTGGTTGTTTTCATTAGAAACGGTATGGTATTGAAAATATCTCTTAGAATGATAATGATTTTTCTTAGAAACAGCTTTTATTTAACTTAAATATTTTTAAAGTGTTTTATATATATTTATTTATATAAATTTTATAACATGTTGAATCTATTGGAGTGAGTAGGGAAGTCATTTAGGGAATACCTACAGAGTTTCATTACTCACCCCATACTTTTAAACATTAATTATTTTATAGATATTATTTATAAGGAAACATGTAATGTAAAAGTGTCAAATTTTATTAGTGATTCCTCATGATACTTAGGTATTGATTATGGAGTTGGGGCTTAGAGAATTTTGGGAGTTTCCACATTGGTGTCGAGTTTTGTTGGTTTTTTCTTCATCATGTAAATTTATATTGGTTTTTGTTCGTACTTGGTACTCTGATATAGTTTGGTTTTGTTTTTTATACTTTCAGTTATAGGAAAATTTTATCATGCATCATATAGTAGTTTTGTTTCATAGTCTTGTTAGTTGTGGTTATTTTATTTTCCAAATAAATATCAGACACAAATTATTATGAGGACCTTAGAATTTATTTCCATCCATTGATGTCTTGGGGATGTTTCCTATGTACAGGTAGAAATTTTTCCTCACCTCAAGATAATGGGGAGGGTCACATTGTTACAAATTTTATTTGTCTTGGTCGATCCAAATTGTTTGGGAAAAGTGGTATTAGATTGTTCGATCCTTGGGTATTAGGTGTCTCATTCTTGGAGTTGAAAATTCATTCGAGTTATGCCTTGAGTCGGATAATAGAAAGTATTAGGATCATTAGTACTTGAAATTTAGAGCATAAAAATGAGTTACTAAAATATTTATTATGAACATCAAGTTACCATTGATTTGGGTACATATGTTTTTTGGAGACACTTATAGGACTTGTAATCTCATTTCCATGGGTTTCGCGAATGATAAAAGAATTACATGGATTGATAGAACTGAATTCCCACTATGCTTGTATATTTAATTTTCAATAATGATTTATCATTTTGTGAAAAAAAAATATTTTTTAAAATTATTGACAATTTTTTTTCAAATGTGATATTTTTAAAATAGAATGATAGTGGTGTTTTGAAAATGTTTGGATTTCAGAAATCATAGTGGAATTTTAAAAAATGAGTGAAAATAGAAAGTGTGGAATTTTGGTAAATAAATTTTGTGATAGTTGTGATATGGTAAATTTTATATTGTTAGGCCTTTAGTTTCTGGAGAGTGAGACTTATGTTTTTTTATTTTGGTTATAGGATATAGCACCCAGTAGGGGTCGTACAACCAAACTAGAAGTTGTTGTTGAGAAAGTGGTTGAACCTGAGACAGACAAGAACAAAGAGTTGGTTCAGAGTATTGTCTAGGATTTTTTAGGTTGTAGATAGAGGGATCCAAATTAATGAACCAAGGGATGTTCCTCACTTTGTTTAGTTCCAAAAGAATAATCCACCCATATTTCTAGATGATTTAGAACTATAGAAGGAAGAGTTGTTTCTCAATAGGATGAATTGATTTATCAATTTTCCTAACACACCAATAGAGATTAATTTAATGTTTGAAACATATTTGTTTGAGGATATTTCACACATATTTTGAGATTTAGATTTTTTGGCTAAATTAGACCAAGGAATTTTAGGGGATCATTATAAGTAATTCTCAAAAAAATTATATCCTCATTGATTTAGAATTACAATAATGATATAATTTTTTTATCTTGAAGTAATATAATATCTCTATGATAGAGGAAATGGGTATATTTTTGAATTTAGTCCTCGTTACACCTGAAGTTTCTACAAGTGTGTCCTTGATGGAACCATTTTTGAATTGAGACTGAGGCAGCATATTCACTCATAGTTTACTGGGCTTTGTATAATGTATTATATAGAGATGGTCTATAGAGATACAGTGGGAGAGTGGGATATATCGAGTAGTATTAGTGGGGGAATCATGATGATACCTGTAAGGAATGCTGGGAACCCTAATTCTTGTAAAAAGAGGAAGGGGACACCTATTTCTATTATAGTGTAATGAATCAAAACAAGACAAATGGATTAGTGAATCATCCTCCAAAAACCCAATTATAAATTGATATATTTCCAATGTGGCTCTTTTTGTCACATCATGAAATATTTTATGGAACCAACCATAGAATTAAAAATTTTCAATTAGATAAGGAATCTTTAGTTCTATTGTTGAAGTTCTACAAGGTTGGGTGTTTGGGAGAAATCTTTTGTGTCTCAAACATCGTATGATTCAATGAGATGAGTATATCAGAATAATTCGGGTCAGTAGAACTGAGCTAGTCATTGTGTTCCTAGGAATACCATGACTCGTTAGTAATGGTAATCTCAATAGGGAAATAACTAACAATGTTCCATGAGTAATAAGTTATATAGTACTAAACCAGTAATTATAGATGATCAATATGGACCATCAATAGTGAGAGAGATGATTCTATTGAATTTTACACTTATGAAAGGTTTTTATATGGGATTATCCCATTTGTTTATTACTTCTCAGGATGTTGATATTTTAGGTTTAAATGATGATATGATTCCTTCTATTTTGATGTAATGAACTCTTTTTAGTCAATTTTAATGTTATTCCATTATATAGAAAGCATTTATTATAATTGTTGATGAAGTTTCATTGATTTGGGAATTCTCAATTCTTGATATGGATTTCAATGGAATAATTTTGGGTAAGGATTAGTTGAATGTGTTCAAATCATACATCATGATTTATATCTGAAGGGTTATTTTTATGAATCATAAGGGAGTAGAGAATCTCCTTAACGGAGAAATGAATCTAAATGAAGGTGAAATATGTTTTTTGGAAGTAGTAGTAGAAATGATATATTATCAGTTCGAACCTTTGACTTTTTAATTGGTGTATGTGAGCGAGATGATTCATTTTCTAATAGTTTTATTTTATCTTCTTGATGTTTTCCTGATGACTTCATAGGGATTACACCGAAATGAGAGATGGATTTTATGATTGATCTTCTTATGGGGAGCAATCCTCTCCGACTTCCATATTATCATATGGAATTAATATAACTAAAGTAATTAAATGTTTAATTTAACTATATTTTTAGCAAAGGGTTCATTCTACCTAACATGTCTCTTTGCGTATCACTAGTATTATTTTAAATAGTAGTTGTAACTCTTTGGTTTTGTGTGTATTATCATATCCCTAGCTATGTTATAATAAATAATTGATACCCACATCCATGAATTGATGATCTTTTTGATCAATTGAAAGGAACGCAGTGGTTCTCAAAAATTGACATGTAATCCGGATATCACCAATTGTGAGTTCAGAATGAGGATATTCTAAAGATATTTTTCATAAGTAGATATGAAAATAAGGAATATATGGTTATTCCATTAGTTATTATGAATGAACTAATAGTCATTATGGAATTGATCTATCAAATATTTCAAAGATATCTGGATTCTTTTGGATAACATATTGGATTATTTAAGGACAAGGGTTGAGCATCAGAACCACTTGCAGATAGTGTTGGGAATCTTGAGGGATCATTGATTGAATGAAAAATTATCAAATTGTGACATCTGGATATAAGAGGTACGTTTATTTGGCCATTTAATAACATAAAAAGGATTTTTTATGGATCCAATAAGGATAGAGTCTTCTATCTCTTGGAAAATTACAAAGACTGTCTTTGAGATATACTGTTTGAATAGAATTTATTGTTATTACCGAATTTTTTTGTGATTATTCATGTCCAGCATCACCTATGTTAGATATAACAAGGAGAAAAATTACATTCTGATGGAATAAAAAATTTCAGATGTATTTTCAAACGATTAATGTTTTCTTTACATGAGCATAAATATTTATTTTTTTTGGAATTTGGAGAATGGTATGTTGTGTTTTTTGATGCTTTAAAATATAGGTTGGGATGTGTTCTCATCAAGGGAGAACATGTTGTTCCTTATGAACCACGATGGTTATAGTTTCATGAGAATAACTACCCAAAACAATATTTGGAGTTAGCTACTATAGTCTATGATTTTAACACTTTCCATTGTTATCTCTTCAGTGAGAAATTTATAGTGTTTATGGATCATAATATTTTGAAACATATTTTCTCAAAAATGGATTTGAATATGAGATAAATAAGATGGTTTATGTATCTCCAAATTATTCAATCTGACATCTTTTATACATGAGATAAAATAAAATTCGATGGTATATTTATTAACCAAAAATTCATATGATTAGTTGTATAAAGTTTCTTCATATTAGTGGAAGTTGATGTCAATGATAGATGACATGCACTTGGAAATTATAGAATGAGGTAATGTTGTAGTTTTCAGGGAATTTTCATCTAGTCCTGACTTGGTTGAAATATATAAAGAGGCTCACAATTCTAATTTAAAATATGTTTCTATGAGGAAAAAACTCAATGGTGGGGAGACCATTGAGGGATTGTAGTTGGTCATGAGTTTAGTGTTGTGGTTTAGAGTTGAGATGGCAATACATTTTTCTAATCAAGATATACTTCTTCATGATTACCACTACTTGAGATGATAAATTCATCCTAGAATATAGATTATGCATATGGAATAGAAATAACAGTTTTGGTGAGTCAATATGAAAAGGAAGGAGGATGAGTTTGTTTCAAGATTCTTAACCAATCAGCAGTTTAAGGAAGAGAAAAAGTGACCAATATGTCTGTTGTAGTATTTACCAATTCATGTTTTGAAATGGGAATATATATCCATGGATTTTGTGACATGTCACCCTAGGAAATTTTAGAAATATGATTGCATATGGGGGATAGTGGACCAAATTACAAAGTCAGATCATTTCTTCTATATATTTTTATTGTCATAAGGTGGATGACTTGTCAAAAATCTATATTTCAAAAGTGATTAACAGGCATGGAATAACAGTTTAGATTGTATTTGACCAAGATCTTTGGTTTATGTCTCATGCATGGTAATCCTTATAACAATCCCTTGGAATTCGTTAGACCATGATTACGGGTTATCATTCTTAGATGGATGGAAAATTATAAATGATGATATAAATAATGGATGACATGGTTCATGATTATGTGATGGATTTTGGTGTCTCACGAAAGGATAATATACCATTAGTGGTGATATTATATTAAAAAACCAGTAATTGACATGTATGGCTCATTTTGAACAATCTTATGGTTGTCATTTTCATTACGAACATTATTGGATGGTAATATGTGAGGCTTCACTAGTTGTCCTAAGCCTCTTACAAGATACAATAGAGAAGATTTAGTTCATCATAAAATTTATGGAGATGAAATAGATTCCTCAAAAATAGTATGTGGATCATCATCGAAGATCGTTTTCATTTGAGGTGAATCATCACGATTTTTTATAGTCTCCCCAAGGCACAGGAATCATTGTTTTGGAAAGAATGGAATGTTATAGCATCAATACATATGCCCTATTGAGATAATTGAAGGGATTTGTGAGGTTTCAACATTGTTGTATTTTCTACCATAGTTCAGTAAATTGAAAAATGTATTTCATGTATCTCAGTTAAACAAGTATCATCCAGATCCTCAACATGTGATTCTATGGGATCATGTTTACCTAGATCTAGAAGGATCATTGGTTTATATGTTGGTATGGATCTAGGATAGGAAAGGGAAATTCCTATATTGAAAAATCATTGGTCTAGGGTTAGTTTTGTGGTAAAATGGTAATACATAAGAAGAAACATGGGGATAATAAAGTGAAATTGTCGAGTAATGGAAAATGGCATGGAGAATTTATCACCCTCAGTTTCAAGTGTAACACTTTCATTATTAATTTTTATTAGGTAACAGTTTTTTTGTGAATTTTTTGAGAGATTGGAATTATTTTTGAAAGTTTTTAAAATTTTATAGTGGTCCACAGTCTGAATATGGTAAGTATAAACCATGCATATACTACAAAAAACTAGGAAAAGTGAGGTAGTGGGGTGTGAGTAGGCACATGGTTAGGTGCATTGTTTTCCCAAACCATGATTCCACCTAGGACTAACCATGATTTGGGGACTATAATGACCCTTTTTGAACATACATAGACATTACATAACTTTTTACTAATATTTAATACATTAAACAAACACACACCGAAAGATTGTATTACTTTCGTGCATTTGGAAGAATGTAACAAAAACATCTAGTATAGTGATATATCTTCAATTTTTACCACAATGTTTATCCATATTAGTATTCCAACCCAAAACAATTCCTTATAACCTGGTGGAAAACATATGAAAATGGTGAGATTAGATTCTAAGTGACGGTAAACAAGGGAGATATCAATCACAACAAAATCATAAGACATAAGTACATGAAAAATTTTTAAAATAATATCTTGTATATCAAATATCCTGATATTGTGTCCTGGAATAAATAATAGAATTTGATATATAATCAAATACCACATTCCATGAGAGAATAACATAAGACATGAAATTGTGGAATACACATAAGAATAGAATATCATTTTCATATTAGTCATGCCTATTCCCAAAACCATAATATTAGAGAAATTCATTTATTGTATAGGGTTAATTATATGTTCCAACCCTATACTACAAAACCTATTTTACTCATGCACTAGTCTGGTATTATTGAACTGAGTTTACTCCAATTATAATCATCTATTACTAATCTTGGTTCACTTCCCATTCCACTCCTCTATATCTCATGAGATATACATCCATTAACAATGAGTTTTATGGATATATAGGGCCCAAGTATAACATAATTAAAACCATACACATGTGTTCCACAAGAAAAAATCATTCATCATATCAGAACAATAAAAATAATTTGGTTTCATAAACATTTCATCATATTATAACTCATTGAAAAGAAATGGGTTCAATAAATATAAACATAAACAACCCTAAAATAATAATTAAAATTTCCATTAATAATATTCATCTTTAAGAATAATTAACATCAAATAATGTTTTCTAATATGTTAAATAATTTTTTGAGAGCACTTGAATTCATTTTTGATGAAAAAAATACATTCTTTTTTCTAATAAACTTTTTATATCGAAACAAATTCATAACTCATTTTTCATTTAAAATAACTATAAAAAATTATAAATTAATATTTTAAAAACTATTTTAATAATTTTTTTAATCCTTTTTATTAAAATTTCATAAACGATCATTTAAAACCCTTCTAAAACATTTTTAGAAATCAGTGTTTTGAAAGAACAAAAATTTCTAACCGATCATAGAATAAGTGTAGATGAAAATTAAAATATAATTAAAAATGTGATTAGAGATAAAAAATTTCCAAGGGTAGTATAAAAACCTTGTAACATATTTTTGTTTCATATCAAAACAGGTGTATCAAGGAATGGAAATCAAGACAAATTTCCCCTACTGATTTTGTAACTTTCTAATAGTAAACCCCATGAAATAGATATCCTCAAATAGAAATATATATACCAATAAATATAAGTTATAGGATAATATATTAAATTAATTCTAATTATATTCATCTCAAAAAAATAAATGACTTGTGAAAATAGAACAAGTCTCTCAGAAATAAAAGTGTGACTACAAATCCCTTTACCATAGGTCTGATTTCGATCGTACATATATGAAAATCATGTATATGGTTTAAATAATGTTATTAATTTATAATAGAATACTATTCATATTTATTATATAATATTTTATCCTCTTATATCATCTTTTCAACCATTTGTTTTTAATATTTTTTAATTAACCTTCTTTCATGTGCTAACTACTTCATTTCCCATGCATGTTTTATCGTATAGGTCATGGTTATTCTAAATTGGACATAGCTACATAATATAATGAATTATATTTGGGAAATATATATCTTATTTAATCATTTTATATATTTATATGTCCATTCTTGAATATTGATCATGGAAAATGGATCACATCGCATCGTGGAGACAGTAGGTCGTACGTATACATGAGTGGTGGTATCATTAACATAATGGTAAAATTGTATGGAAGTGAATGGTATATTTATTTTTCCAAAGTCAATATATAACTCTAATTATTATATATATCTATTATTGATATCATTAAATGAAGCTATGTTATTTAGTGATGAAAAACAGATTTCACCACAGAGTGGAGACAGGAGTAGTACATATGCAAGCACGATGCTTTCATTTTTTGTAAGATGGATAAAAGGTGGAAAATGTTTATTCATAATAATAACATAATATCATTATATAGATTATAATTTATTTATTTATTTATAATGGAATCAAAACAAGAAGAAAAATTTAAAGAATAAGGAAACATGAAAGTGTCAGTAAAGCTGATTACCTCTCCTTCAGTGAAATTATTTTAGATCACCCCTTCATGAAACTAGGGTTGGTATTTTGAAAATATGAGAACAACTATAATGTATCTAGGCAATATTAAAAGATAATTTCTAATTTAATGGTCGTTATTTAGGGCTCAATTGTTTGTGATAAAGTGAGGGAGGAGGTTCCCTTGTATAATTGAGGTGAGGGTCACTTTTTTATTTTATAAAAATATTAATATATAATAAATTAAATATTAATACAATTAACTAAAAGTAAATTGTTTAAAATATATTTTGTGATAAATAATTAATCTAATTAACCAATATATTTTATACATGACTTTATATTTTGTTAAACCCTATCATTTTCATTGTCCCTTAGTTAACCTATTTTAATTTTATCTATGATAAAAAAAACATTTCTGTATTAAAAGGTTTTCATTCTTTCTAATGTTATGTAAATTGGATAATAAATGAACAATTTATAACATTTTAGACTATATTACAAATTTTTTTTAGATATTTTTTATGATTTCTAAATAAATAAATAAAATATTATTTTGATAAAATGTCATTACTGTCATTTTTAACACTATTCATTACATGGAATTTTAAAATTATCAAGAGAATAAGTTAAATTAGAAAAAAAATTATTTTATTTTATAACTAATAGGTAAAGGTAATCTATAAAATTAATTTAATATTTTAATTATTTGAAATTATATTTATTTTAATATTTTTAATAACATTTACTTGATATTTCCATTACTTAAATAATTATCGAATCAACATTCTGTAATTTTTTAATATAAGTATTTATTTATTAAAAATTAAATATAAAATATCTTGATTAATAAACTATTCTATATTTATGAATAATATTTATATTAAAATATATATTTTGGTAAAAAATAAATTATAAATGATATAGTGTTTATAAAATTAATGTGACATCATTAAATATTTAGTAAATAAAATATTAAAAATATAAAAATCTCATCTATGTGGATAATAAAGTCAAAAATAAATTTATATCATGAAAATAAGTTAGTTAATTTAAAATTTTAAATTGATATCCGTTTATAACATACCTTTTTTCATTTGGACATATAAAGGAAATTTGAGAGAATGAAAATGGAATTTAATAATTTTATTTGATTTAAATATTATAAAATCCATTTTCATGGGAATATGTACATTAAAAAACAAAAAATTTTACATTTATGTGTTATGGATAGAATTATATTTAATAATTGTTTATAAGTGTTAAGGTCATTTTATAGTCCTTATCATTTTATTTTTAGCTTAAATTACCCAATTTATCATTTAAAGTGGTAATAAAGTTTGCAATGGTTAGTATTCATATTGGACGAAAATAAATGGGAACTATTAGATAATTTTGGAAAATATGAATACATATTTTCAATCTATTTTTTAAAAGTAAATAAATTGAAGTTGATGTAATTAATTTAATACAAAACCTATAAAATTTTATTTAAAACTATTTTTTGGAAAACTAACCCTAATATTTTTTTATAATAAATTAATGAATCAAATACTTTTCAAAAACCATAGTAGGAATATATAAAAATAAAAAAAATACAACTAATCCAAATCAAAATTTTACATTTTTTGAACATTAAAAGAAAATATAATTTTTAATAAAAATCATTATTTTCACAATTCATTAAAAGATGATGCTTTTCGGAAAAAACCCAAAAAATCACACTATGATAATTTGGAAAGTATGATTTCAAAAAATGAAATTTATTTTGTCAAATAAAAGTAATTAATTCTTTAAAATTTATTCAAAAAATTATTTCCCTTAAAGGGTGGAAAAATTACCTTTTAGAAAACAAAACAATATTTTACGATTAAAAATAAATTTTTTCTTATTATATGCCTATAAAACTTATTGGATGAATTTAAAAATATTCCATTTAATATATTAAATATAATTATAATTATGATCATTCAATAATATTAACGAATTTAGTTTATATTGATAAAACTCTTTGTGGGATTATAAATAATTTTTCCATAAAAATAGATACTTTTTTTTAAATTGGTTCTTATCTTCACCTCTAATAATGTGGTCACTAAAGAATTCTTCTTTTTATAATTCAAAAAATCCTATTCATACCAGGAATTGTAACTACCAGGTTACAATTTTCTATTTTAAATAATTTCAAAAATAAAATAATGTTTCATAGAAACTACGTGTCTCATGTTACGTAAGTTAAGTTTCTGTTTCATGTAACAAAAGATATTATAAATAAAATTATTTGTGTATATATATATCATAAAATTTTCGGGGTGTTATAGGGACAAATTCATATTCACAGTCAATTGATGGTTTGCCTATCTGTGCGTGCTAATAGTGGAAAGATAAATATTAGATCTGAAAATTATGGATCTAATTCAGAATTGCCTCAGAATCTATAGTTTTCCACCAATTTTGTCCCAAACTTGGATTTATCTCTTCCCAATGGATGTGGAGACCATTCCTCTTGACGTGGGAGAGATTATTTGGGGTTTGTTGGTGTGTTGATGATCTATTTTCCTTAGAAAGTCTAGGTTCTTCATTATTTTTCCTTATTTTCATCATCTTACCTATGTTGGATTCATGGATATTGTATGATGGTGATAGAAATACGATATTTGATGCTAATAGTGAAAATATTTTTCTATGTTTATTTTTCATAGTGTTATATATGGTGGAATTTTTGAAGTTTCAACTCAGTTTTGTTGAGTAATTATAGTCATTATTGTTTTCATCCATAGTATCTGAGGATTGTGGATTCCATATTGAATCATACTATTAGAACATGAAGGATATATTTTAAATCATTTAAGAAATTTTAAATGATTGTGAAATTGTTTTGAAAATTCAGATATAGACCATATTTATTAATGGTTTTTGAAATTGTTGTTTTTTTAAGTAAAGATATTTTTTGATTGAATTTAAATTGATGATTTTTAAAATGGTTGATTGTATTGATTTATGGAAATGTTTTTTATGACATTTTTTCTAATAAAATGTGTTTTCATTGAAATGATTTTTCACAGTTGATTTTTGAGGGATTTGGCATATTCTTTTTACATGTGTTTATTTGAATTTGCATGACTATGTGGAAGGGTCATGTTCTATTGGGGCACTAGTATGTTGTTTCCTTATGATGACTTGGTAGGTCGATGAAATAAAACTCATGAGAATGGTACTATCACATGGTTATTAATGTTTAGATATATGGATATGTGGAATAAAATGTTTCATTCCAAAATGAAAATTGTGGAAGGGTTTAATAAAAATATGTTGTTATTTTCTTCGGAAATGTATTTAGTTTGAAAACCTATATTGATATTATACGTATTTTTCATAGAAATGTATTTTCTTTGAAATTAATTTTATTAAATTAGTTTATATAATGTTTTTATATAAATGTCCTAACATGTTCTATCCTAGTTGCGTTAGTAGGGATTTTATTCAGGGGAAACCTATTGAGTTTAAATACTCTCCCCTAGTTTATAACTTTGGTGCTTTAGTGGATATTTTTTCTCATGAAAAATGTATGTAAAGGTATAACATTTCTTTAGTGATGCATCATGATACTTGGGGATTGATTATATATTTGGAGCATGGAGCATGTCCGGAGTTGTTGTGTTAGTGTCCTTGGAGCCTCAAAATTTTGCTGGTTTTTTCTTCAACTTTTATTTTAATATTAATCTTGGTTCTAGATCAGTACTCTAATATAGTTTGGTTGGGATTGTTATACTTTTACACGTAATAAATGTTTTTCATGAATCATATCATATTTATGGATCACTGTGTTTTTGGTTGTGGTTATTTTATTTTGAAATGGAAAATAATCCCCTAACTATTACGAATCGCATAGTATTTATTTCTAGCCTTTGGCATCTTTGGGATTTTTCCTAATGCCAACTAGAAATTTCACCTCACTTCAGTCCAATGAGTAGGGGTGGGATGTTACAATGATTATGAATTATTTTTAACTAATGATGTATATGATGATATATGTAAACCTTTTATTTTATTATGGGTATTATTATCCTCATATAATCGAATTAAAATAAATTTAATTTTATTATATGGGTGGATTGAGTTCTTTTGAGTTATCAAATACTTGAGGTTAGAATTTTATGTAATAATCCCATTTTATTACCGGTAATATCTACACATCAATTATTGAAGATGAAATTATTTTACCTATCTCTCCCAAAAATTATATCTCTTTTTATTGTGTAGCTAAATCTAGAGAATGAAATTTCCCCTTCTATTTTACTATGTATAAATAATTGAGATAAAAAAATAATGTGATTAAGAGAGGATGATTGTATTTTCTCTTTGTTTGGGAATGTTTTTCATTAATATCTATATTTTTATAAAATATATTTCAAAACATAATAAATATTCTCAAAAGGAAAATTAATTTAATTTTTATCAATTTTTTAATTTATATTAAATTGTTTGAAAGGAATATAAATTTAATTTAACGAATGATGTGCATTAGTATTTTTACCAAAAAGGGGGAAATGATTCATTGTTATAACATACATCACTTGAAAAATTTAGCCACCTTCACAACTTATTTTAACTTTGATTTATTCTTTTCATAATCCCATGGTTCTATTCATTCAAAAAATGTACCATCATATTTTGGAAATTTTTATATTCTAAATATATAATTTCATAATAAAAAGGGTATGTTCCAAATAAATGGTCTTGTGTTATTTTAATGGTATTTTAATCATTAAATATATACCCTCCTGTTTATTATTCTTTATTTGGGATACTATCGAATGTTTCTATCATTATTCATTATTTAGAAGGTTTTTTATTATGATTATGAAATCATGACACGTCTTGTTATTTTTTCATATGTTATGATATGAATAAATAATTAATGAATTCACTATAATACGTAATAAATATGAATGGATTATATTTATATGTTGGGTTATAAAATTCTATCCCTTCAAAAATTGGGTAATGATTAATCTTTTATATTATCAAATGTTATTTGGTTGGTTAACGAAAAACTAAAAGTGGGATCACATGAGGCTATACCAATCCCCAAAGAGGGAACATGGGAGGTATCACAAGCCTAATAAATCTATATGGGTGGTGATCCCATGATTGAAATATGATTAATATATTGATGGATAACATTGAAATAATATATAAAGGACTATGTTTATACCACACATTACGTGACACATTATCAATATTGTTTTATGTCTTTGTTAAGCTCGCATAGATCATATTTTTTCATTCTATTTTGATCCATGTCTTATAAACCCTCATGATTTTCTCAATGAATCAGGATTATATGAATTAATTTTTGGGAATTAAAAATAATATTATTACACTCTTATAACATTATGCTCATTATGTTTTTACAAATGATCGTTGATTGATATCTCCCTGTTTTCCCCTTACTGATATTCTATGCTCACCCATTCCTATGTTTCCATTTCCCCATGATTTTAAGATGGTATTAAGTATGATATTTCTATTATGGGTGATAGTTGTTAATATATATGTGATGGATGTGATAGATATTTTATGTACCAATTTTTAGGGTAGAAAATTCCCCAAAGACACAGAAACACTAGTGTTCTAGATTAGATCATATTTATATATATTAAATATTATGTTAATTAGGTTTAGTATTTATTTTTGTAATGTTTTTTGGTATCTATAGTAGTTATTAGGTAAAGGGTTATTTTTTGGAATCTAGTATGTGAAAACAAAAGCGAGATCCCTTAAGATAAGAACAAGTATATGAGTATATCATATTTTATTGAAATGAAAGGAATTTGGTTTTTCTATAAATTAATTACCTATCTTGATACTAGAATACGAATGTGGATGTGGAAAAAATGATCCTATGGTTAACAAATCTCAATGTGATAGATTTTTTATTAACATGATCATTATAGGTTCAAGACGACTGGACCTATGACTGAACCACATGAGAGAAATTTCAAGGGGATATTATTTGGTTGATTAACATTTACATTAACAACAGTTAGGAATTATTTTTTACTTATTAGTCATGGTTAACCATGTTTTAAACTATGGTGTCATTGATTGAAAAGATGATGTCATGGTTTGGACATCCTATGATTCATTTTCTTGATTATATGCTTGATATCTCTCATGAATTTTGACTTATGGACACAAAAAATTATTGTTGTTTTATTAAGAGATTAATGATAGAATCAAATTGTTCTAGGGGTCATAAGTATTCTCTTATTTTAAAGAATCTAGTTTGATAATATCAGTATTAAAAAATTACACTACAAAATTCCTCTAGTAAATTTAATTTATATCCACAATGACTATATAATGAATTCAATGTAATAAACTCATAGTGGTATGATAAACATAATTCCTCACTTGGTTATTATTATAATGGGGTTTATATGAATACGCTCCCTTTAAATCATTTTAGTAAACCTATAATTTTATTTAACATGGATAAAGTAATTGATTGGATCTCATTATATTAATCACATATCAATTTCCTAATAGGGTAATACGCATCAAATTTTCAGAACTGAACTGTGATTATATACGAGTGCAAGGGTAAATATGAACTTATAAATAAAATTTAAACCATTTAATATGACTTCACTCATATTCAAGGGGGTATTTATCTTATATAATTGCTGAGAAACACAACATAAATGATATTAATATTGAATGAGAGTTTATTTTTTTCTGGAATAGTTTCATTGTCTTCCACAAAATTATGATTTCTAATTCTATATAGAAATCATATTTAGTTAAATATATATTTCCGAAACACCATATTTAATGGGCCTAATTTATTTTTAGTAATTTAAGAAGAAACAGTTGTGTAATCTTGATCAAGGATTCATTAAGTAATGTGAATCATAATGGGGTTGACATGTTCTTTTTATTATTATTAAATAAGGATCAATGTGACTCTACATAGATTAATATTAGTGTAAACAAATTAAGATAAATAATAAGTATCATATAAATTTTTTTGAGTAATTTATTTATCACTTATAAGGATCGCAATATTTATCTAAAATTTATCTTTTATCCATATACTATTAATTATGGGTAAAATATAATATAGACACAATAAATCCATCCAATTAATATATGGATACTATGGATTTATAGTGATGTCATTTTCTCTTACTAATTCCCACTATATGTTCATGTATTTAATGAAATTTGTATTTAGAGAATATCGTGATAATTTTATGGTAGTCATTATAGTTGATATTCTTAAATATTCCCTAGGTAGGAGGTTCATGATGATAAATTAATAATTGTACTAAATATACTATGGAAGGATAAATATTATGATACATTTACCTAATGTATATATTCACTATATTATGTTTCATTGTTGGTTTATATAATATCTACCATAGGTATATTTGTAGATCCATAAAAGGAGGATGTTTTTGAACACTATCCCAGAACAAACATTGTCACTTAGCTTCATAGTTTTCTTGGATTGGATAAATTTTAATGATGATATTTTTTATATTATCTAAGGAGTCTGTAATCATCTCACCATGTTATCTTGAAATGGAGTTAGGTGACTTTAGACATACGAATGCGATGATAGTTTCAAGTAAATGAATATATGGATATACAGTTCAACTATTCTCACAATAAGATATAGTATAGAAGAGTTTTTGATCTAAATTAATTCACCTATATAGGGGCTTTGATTTTTGTTTACGAAAAATAATATGGTGATAAATCACACCTCACACTATATCAAGGTTTTTTTTACAAATTACTTGCCTCATGATTTGGATTTAACAATATGAATCGTTTCATTAAATATATGGAAGCATTATTATTATGTAGAATGATGTGATATATATATCAATATCATTAATCTTAAATTTATATATTCACTCAAAAGTAAATTAATATGGTCCAGAAAATATGCATGTAGTTGATTATATATTATAACATCCCAATACATTATAATCATGGAAATGAAAACAAGGTGGATGATTATTTGAGACAAAATTATCGAACTAGCATATCTATGATAAGGACCATGATTTATTAAATATTTGTGTACATTTAATGAATGAATCGTAAAGTTGCGAATGAATGAGAGAAACAATACACCGCTGAAAGAGTTTTTCAACCATCCATCAAAGTGATTATAACATGGAACAAAATATGGATGTATAACTATAAGAAAATGGGTTTAAATTTGAATTTTTTTCTTATAGATTGTGATAGAATGATACATTTTGAGAAAAAAATATTTTTTCCGTCAATAAAAGACATGGATAAAGATCTATTGGGAAAATATTATTGCCTGTCATTTTATATTCATTGTTTATGTATGATGATATAGAGGTATGAGTGAGATTTTCTAGTGGGATAACATGAGACTAATACTGTAGAGTAAGTATCTCGATGCTTGGTATGTTTTCATATTAAGGTTAAAAGATAGAATTATATTGTGTAGTTATGACCATTATCCATATGAGAATAGAAGTTGGAAAAAAACTCATGGATTTTTCATCTAAATCCGTAATATGTATAATGTCAATCATACAATTTGTGTCGTAGTCAATCACCTTACAAAGTCATCATACATCAATCAATTTGAGAATATTTCTCTTTTTACATGCTTTATATTATATATTTTAATAAATTGGTAAGGTTTCATGGAGTACTGCATTAGATTGTATCATATCAATATTAAAGAATCAGTTGGATATTATTAGAAGTATTTAGAAATTTCTAGATAAGGAATTAGATTTTTGTACTTCCTATCATCCTCAAATAGATAGCGTGACTTCCCAAACATACACTCTGGGATCTTGGGCTGAATGAAATACAAATAATTTTATAAATTAATTATCAAAAATCACATTAAATTTATACAACCCTTAAATTTCTAAATATCATTTAAGAATATAAGTTTGAAGATTATGGAAACTTAAATAAAAAGTATCTCACACACATATACATTATTTTATGGGAACTATATACAATTAAAAAATTTATTGATTTTATTCATTATGAAACATAATCAATACCTTTTCCCAAAGTAAGTCATTCTCAACAAAATAACATGTTAAAATAAATTTAAAACATTAAGTGTAAAACTGTCTAAGTATTGGGTTTGGAAATCATATTATCCCTTTATAAAAATTACTATAAAACATTCGGTGAAGTTAATTATTAATAAAAATAAAAATAATAATTAAACATTATATAAACATAAAATTAATTTCCCAAAAAAAGAATAAATAGTTTTATAAAACTAAAATAAATTTAAAGAACATTTTTTATGGAATCAACATGATATACTGAAATAATATTTCATAGAATTAAATGTCCAAAAATAAAAAAAATAATCACAATAAATAAAAAATTATTAACTATTGAAATACATTTAAATACTATATTATTAAATTTGAATATTTATTTTTTATAAAAAATCACAATATTGGATAAAAAATATGAGGAAACTGGGACAATGAATGGAGATATACAACCAACCCATCATTGTGGACAATATCCCCTAAGTTGTTTGTTCACTCTCTATTCCTCATCATGTTTACAATGTCCTTCCATTGATTTTTCAAAAAATATTTTCGATGGTTCCCTTTTCCCCAAGACATTTTAATATTTTTTCATAATTGAGATAGTGGAGATATATATATATATATATATATATATATATATATATCATTAATGAGATAGTTTATTTATGAATAAAAATCAACAAAATTTCTTTATAATAAAACTCTTAACTGATAAAATATAATACATACATGGACACTGAATAAAAATAAATATAACATTGAAATACATTAACTTATTTTAAAAACAATCCATGAACGTAAATATATTTTCTTGAAGAATGAAATAATTAACCATAATAAATAAATTAAGAATTTATGAAAAATAGTATTTCACATAAAATGAAATGTTTAAAACAATTTAACCAACATTGGACTACTTATTTTTTTATGTTGTATATTACAACCACCTTACTATGTATCCGTGATTACATGATCCAATGTTGTATATGTTATTCTTCCTTATTCTTATTATTATTCCATTCATTTTTTGTCATCATCTTAGGCCTTATAACTCATGGGTTGTTGTTTATTCCTATGTTTAATCCCTTATTAGTATTTTTAGCTAATCATTTTTTCATGTAATCCCTAGGTTATCCTAGGAAGATGTAAGAGCTACAAAGAATTTATGAACTCATTATAAAGATTAATTAAAACATGATTTTATATTGGTTTCATGTTTTCTAATTATGTATCTAATATTCCAATGATAGTAGAAAACACAATCTAAAGATTTTATTTGATGGTTATTTTTTAATAAAATCATAACATTTTAAAAAATCTAATGTCTGTATAGTTGGTATCATAGGATGGTCCAGTTATTTTTGGAAATTAAGACTAGAAAAAATTACTAATAAACCTATAGAATATTCTATCACTATGGATAACCTATATTGATACTTTGGGAATTATATGTTAGGATATATATTTCTTTTGAATGTGTATCCTTCTATGTATAATTATTTGTTTTTATATTTTTATTATCTATGTTTTCAAGGAACTAATTGAAATTTATTTTTCATAACTAATGGATGGAAATAAGATAACCCAATATAATCATCAATGTGATATGAAATCTGATGATTTACCTAATGAAATTATAAATATGATGAGAAAAAGATCTCAAATATTCATGACAGTACTAGGGAAATATGGTCAAGTAAATAATAATAACATGAATCAAATAAAACACCCTCCTTCTCATATGAAAGATAAAGGTGTGTTTGAATACATTATGAGAAAATGGCCTCAATAATTTCGTGGATATTCTAATTACATTATCTCATAAAAATTAATTTACTCTATTTAGAAGATATTCTCTATCTTCTGGTGCTCTAAAGAAGAGAATGTTGTGCTGGCAGTCTGTCATTCTTATGGGGAAGCACATCAGTAGCTGAAACTGATCAAAATAAAAAATTCTAGGGGGGGGGATGATTCCATGGAATGTAAAGAATTAAGGGAAATAGTTTTTAAAAAATATTTCCCCCCAAATTCCTATATTAATATAGAAATAGAGTTAATTAGACTAAAGAAAAGGCATAAAATGTCTATTGAGGCTTATTAGGAAAAAATTACATGGATTTCATGATACACATAAGAGTTTTTCATGAACATAGAATGAAGGTTGGATCTCTTATTTAGTAGAGTAAATTTAATTCTATGGAAATCATTGGTGATTTGAGAGTTTAATAGCTAGGAGGTAATTTTATGTTGTTCCCTTTAGAAAAAAGGGATATCATAGACTCTCAATGGTCTCATTGTACAAGAGATAAAAAGTGAAAATTAAAGTTTAATATGGTGGGATCAACATATAAATCCAAATATAGAAAGAATACCAAACATCCAACATGTAAAAATTTTGGGAAGAAGCATCATGGGAACTATCTAATGAGAACTAGTAGATGCATTAAATGTGAAAGAGGGGGGAATCAGGCTAATTATTTCTGAAATGATATGAAGTATCCCACAAATGTGGAAGAAGAATTTAAGGTTCATATCAACACTCATCCGGTATTATAGGGACTCAACTCCAAGGAACATGGACATTATGAAATCCAATACCGTAATAAATGGATTTTTTTATGAAATTTATAAAATTAACATTCAAAGAATCAATGAAGGGAATATGATTTCACTACTTCTGAGTTGGATACTCAAAATGATTCTGTGAAAAGTACGCTAGTAATTTATTAATGAATAGTAAATTTAATATTTGATTCTGGTTCTACACATTCTTTTTATCATTAATGTTTAGTAGAATTACTCAAACACTGCCTCAAAATATTTAGGTTGGGTTATCTGTGAGAACAAAAAAAATGGAGTAATTATTACATCCAAAGTATTTAAATCCTTCTAGGTTAAGGTTTTTGTACATAACCTTCTATTAGATCTTTCAATTTTTAATTTATTGGATTTTGATGTTATATTGGTAATGGCTTGACTATATTTATATATATATAACATTAATAGTCTGTAATGGGAGATTAATGTTCACGTCCCAAGGCATCACCCAGTTTTTTATAAGTATAATGAAGATGGTGAATATTTTATAGAATAATTACATCAATTTGGGATATTATTTTCTTATGAGAAAATATATCTATCTAAAATGATTGAGAAAAAGGATAGGATCATACTCAAATACATTCCTATTATGAGGGAATATATTGATGTGTTCCCAGGAGAATTGTATGGTATTCATCCTAACCAAGAGTTTGAGTTATCAATTGAACTTATTCTATGATTACTACCTATATTAAAGACACCTTATAGAATAACCACCATCGATTTGGATGAACTGAAGAAGTCATTACAAGAGAATCTATACGATGGTTTTATATGCCAGAGTTCTTCACTATGGGGTGTGACCATCCACTTTTTCAATAAGATGTATTGATCCATGTACTTCTATATTGATTATCTCAAGATGAATAAAATCATGATAAAGAATAGGTATCATCTACCACTGATAGATGACATGTTCAATCAACTATGTGGGGATATGTATGTCTCTAAGGTGGACATTTGGTCTGGATATCACCAATTAAAAGTGAATAATGAATATATTATGAAGATTATATTTAGAATGAGGAATTGGAACTAGGATTTATTAATGATTCCCTCTAGACTCAGAAATTCTATATCAGTTTTCATAGACATAATGAATATAGTCTTTAGATATTATCACAGAATGTTTTTCGATGTCTATGTTGATAATTTTATGATATAATATAAAATAAAGGAGGAAAATGAGGATAATTTAAATAAAGTTATTATGAAATTACATAGGGATACAAATTATGGAAATTATTTTAAATTTGAGTTTTGGATGGAGGTAGTATCATTCATGGAAAATTTTGTCATCCACAAAGGAATATCTGTTGACTCTTCCAAGAAAAGATGCTATTAAAGAGTGGGCCAGACCAATTTTTGTAAAGGATATCCATAGTTTCCTTAGTATATATATGTATTACACTTATTTTTTTAAGAACTTATCTTTATTTTGAAACACCCTAACCAAGATGAATTCGAAGGTATTACGGTTTTTATGGACTATTTAATGAAAAGACTTCATCAATGAGTTGAAAAAGAGCCTTATCACTGCACAAGTACTTACACTACCATCAAGTAGGGATGCATTCGTGGTATAGAATGATTCATCAAGGGATGGAAAAGTATGTGTACTAATGAAAAATTGTAATTTGATAGATTATTCCATAAGGAAATTTAATGTTAATGATAAAAACTATCCCACTAATGATTTGTAGTTGGTGTATCTTATCATCTATGACAACACTGATTTTATTACAAAATTAAACGTGATTTATTACATAAACTATTCACTTGATACAATATGTAAGATCGAGATTTATAGTGTTTTTAGAGATTATGATCATTACATAACAACTTAAAACATGAAATGCAATTTCTTTATTGAAAAGATCCTTTGCATGACCACTAAATTCCCTCGTACTTAGCATTGCATGTGATAACCTAAGTACATGCATAAGAAAAGGGTGAAATATAAAGCCTATTAAGGGAATAATAATGGAATAACATGAGGAATACAATAAATTTTAGACAATAGGAATATCAACAGATCACAAAATAAGCATAAACATAAAGGCATGACAGAGCATGATAATAATAACACGGAAATGTGGCAATAACACTTAACATGGAATTAGCATGAGCCAAGGCTCATTGCACGTGGAGCATGGGTAAATCCTCATTTCATATAAATCACGAGTAAACCATATTTTCACATGAATTATCATGAGTCAACACCCATTACACATGATGTATAATGATACTATACTTTACCAAATGCATTGGATCACTATAAGGGCGCACCCTTCTTAAACATTTAATTTCATGCATAAGTGTGCCACATGGATCATAAAATGTGGATTCATAAAACATAATCATTTATTCCATGATAAAGGAATGTAGAATTAATACATGAAACTTTATAATCAATAAGTAAATGTAAATAAACTTGAATACCATTGATGGAGAAATGGGCATGGTATTCGCTACACAATTACATTGCCTTGGAAAATCAGTGCAATTCCGGCAGTGTAATGGCGTGACGTAAGAATTCATAATAATGGTTGATGAGATATAAATGGATTTATCATCATATTTAAATGAAATGGACAGTATGTGGGTCATATAGATACATGTACCAACAATTTTAATGGAATTTAGATTCATGATACAAAATAATTTCTTGAATGTAAATGAGGAGAGGGAAATTTCATTCGGAATTTCAGCATTGTAACCGGTGTTCATGGGAGGCCTTTAATGAGAGATAAAGGGGTATCCCATCATCCAAAAATAAAGAGGGACGTATGGGGGAGGTACTAAACCATACTCCAACATTTATAATTGAAATTGAATGGTCATAACAACTTAATGAAAATTGGACAAAAATGAGAAAGGAAGAAAAAACCCTTACTCGGAAGTGTTCTTACAAATTCTTGAGAGAGGCTTGAGAGAGGATTATTGGGGGATTTTGGAAAATTTTGAGGATTCTATAGGGTGGAGGGAAGAGGTTGGGTAAACTCCAAAGGCTTTGAGTGAGGAGGAATTGGGAGTTTGGGTGGGTTTATATAGGAAAGGTGAGGGAATTCTTTATTATTTAGGTTTGGGAACCCTTACATTAAACTAATAGAAATCACAAACCCTCCCATGGTTTTTCCCATGGTTTTTGGAAAAAGGAAGAGGAAAAAAAATATTTTATAATTCCAAAGTCCGAAATTCTTATAATAATTGGGCTGCTTATGTGGAGGTGAGTCACACTCCCATGGAAGACAATTTAAAAAGACAAGATGTTTAATAAGTCTTGAAGGGTCCATTAATGTTTTGTAAAATAAGTCAAAAAAACCCAAAATTACATTATTTTAATGATAAAAAAAATAATGGTCCAACATATAGCTTATAGTATTTTATTATATCACTATTGGGTCATTATGATGTCATAAAACATATTATATATTTAAACGGTATTTAATTTTTACCAAAAAATTTGATTATCTTAGAAAATTATAAAAAATTCCCTGTTGGATAATTTCAACATCCTAATTCCAGAAATAAGATTTATTTTATATAAATAATTTTATAAATATGTGAATTTTCACTTTAAAAAAAAACTGAAATTTATCAAAAATTCATGGGTTTTGACAAAAATGGCCTTCAAACCTTAAAAAAAATTACAATTGAATTCATAAAATTATATGATCATTTATGTTTAATAAATATTAGTTTAATATAAAATATTATTTAATTCAAAAATCCATTAATTTATCCTAATAAATTTCTTAATTAAATAATAACTTAAAATTCTATTTTTACTTAAAAAACTACTTACAATATATCAATAATGAAAATAAATTATAATCATTATTATAAACAAAATTAATGTACATGAACATAGTAATAGAGATTTGTTACATAACCCATTAAATTAGCCGCATTAGACATAAGGGTAAGGTGTGCAATGGTGATAGACTCTTGGGGTTTCTCGAATAACATCGCTCGAGTGGTAATCTCTATCAACTTCCACATTTCCTGTAGACGGTCCCATTTGAGCTTAACATGATGACGCTCGGCCTAGGTTTGGTCAAGAGTGAAGCCCAAAGATTCCACCTCTTTTTTGAGCTCCAACAAATGGGATTCGTATGGAGTAATTCTACTGGAAGAGGCCATCGCTTCCTTTGACTGAGTAAATTGGATTTGTTAAAGACCTATATTTATACTAATCATGTGATCACTATTCAACAACTATATTAGCAATGGTCACAATTCTTAACATAAAACCAAATAATTTGACATTTTATATAAAAATTTTACATAAAGAGACATTTAATTAGATCAAGAGGGATTTCCATTAATGAAAGTCTGGGACATTATAATCTTCTCCCCTTAAGAAATTTCACTCTAGAAATTTTCTTTTCCCACACTAAAACAAATGCGGGTAACTCTGGTTCATAACTTCCTCTGATTCCCAAGTCACTGCTTCCAACTTGTGGTTTCGCCACAACACCTTGACGAGGGGGATTGATATATTATATAGAACGTTTTCTCAATGATCTAAGATGTTCACTAGTTGCTCCTCATAAGAAAGATCATCCTCTAATTGTACCACCACTAAAGAGAGTACATGTGAAGGGTCTGGTATGTACATCCTTAAGAGGGATATATGAAAGACATCTTGTACATTGGCCATGGTAGGTGGAAGTGCTAGTCGATAGGCCACAGCCCTGTCACAATCAAGAATCTCTAAGGGGCCGATGTACCTTGGACTTAACATCCCATTATTTCCAAACCTCATGACCTCTTCCATAGAGATATGCGTAGAAAAACCATGTCTCCAACATTAAACTCAAGGTCTCATCGATGGTTATCTGCATAACTCTTCTATCAACTATGGGATGCCTTGATATGTTGTTGAATGGTTTTCACCTTCTCCACCACTTCTTTGACTATTTCTAGTCCAAGAAGCCTACTTTCACCAACCTCATCCCAACAAGACGGTGTTCTGCACCTTTCCCATAAATAGCTTCATATGGTTCCATTTGGATACTCGAGTGGAAAATGTAATTATAAGAGAACTCAACCAGAGGAATATATTGATCCCATCCTTCTTTAATGTCCATTGAGCATGATCTCAATATTTCCTCAAGTACTTGGATAGTTTTCTCAGATTGTCTATCAGTTTGGGGATGATAGATTGTACTGAAGTTCAGTTCAGTATTCAGAGCATGTAAAAGACTCTTCCAAAACATAGAAGTTAATCTTGGATCTCGGTCAGACACAATAGATAGTGGTAATCCATGCAGCCTTACCACTTCCCTTATATATATCTGTGCCACTTGATCCAATGAGAAATCCTCCTGGATAGCAATGAAGTGTGAAGTCTTTGTAAGATGATCCACAACAACCTAGATTGCATTGTTGCCTTTGGATGTCCTTGGAAGTCCGGTGACAAATCCATGGTGATGTTCTCCCATTTTAATTCTGCTATCGGAAATGGTTGCATCATCCCCTTAAACATTTGCCTCTCTTCCTTAACATGCTGACACACCAGGAACTTTGATGTATATTCAGCAATCTCCTTCTTCATATTATCACACCAAAAGTTTTCTCGATGATCTCGATACATCATTATTCTCCCTGGGTGAATAGAGAAATTTGAACTATGTGCATCATCCAAACGTTCCTTCTTCATCTCCGTACTTGATGAAATGCATAGTATTTTCCCAAATCTCACAATTCCTTCTTCATTAACATTAAACTCTAAGGATTTCACTTTTCCGATAACTTCCACTTTTTCCAGAATTCCAACATCATCCTTTTGATAATCATTTAACCTTTCCAAAAGTGATGGTTGAGCAATAATTTGTGAAAGGATTGATGATGTTCCCTTATTTAGGACTCCCATGTCCATCTTCATCAAATATAATAAGATTGGATGAATTTCAATTCTCATCAGTGATATAATTGCTGGGTCCTTTCTACTTAGGGCATCTGCCACCTTGTTTGATTTCCAAGGGTGGTAATGTATTGAACAGTCATAATCCTTGATGTGATCTATCCATCTTATCTGGCGCATATTAAGCTCTTTATGTGTGAATATATATTTTAGACTCTTGTGGTCAGTATATATCTCACATTTCTCCCCATAGAGATAATACTGCTAGATTTTCAAGGCAAATATCACAGCTTCCAACTCCAAATCATGCATTGGATAGTTTTTCTCATGGATTTTCAACTGCCTTGAGGCATAGGATTTCACTTTATCATTTTTCATCAGCACAAAGCCTAATCCCTTCTTCGAAGCATCACTGAATACCACAAAAAGTTATCCACTTGTGGGTAAAATGAGCAAGGGTATAGTGATAAGCCTCTTTTTCAACTCCATGACTCTTTCATCGCATTCATCACTCCAAGCAAACATTATTCCCTTCTGAGTTAGCTTGGTATCAGGGTCGGAAAACCATGAGAAATTTTTCACAAATCATCGATAATATCCAGCTAATCCCACGAAGCTATGGATATCCATTACTGATGATTGCCTCGACCATCCCTCAATTGCATATATTTTGGAGGGATCCATAGATATCCCATTTCTTGTGATTAAATGGACCAATAATGAGACCTCCTTCAACCAAAACTCACCCTCAAAATTTTCTTAAGGGGAGAAGATTATAACGACCCAGACTTCCACCTTACGCTTCTTATCCCCATGATGCCCATGTGATTCTATGATCTCCATTTCAACCTTGAGGTCACATCAGACAATTTCCTCATAGCTATTGAAGTCAATGATCGCCATTTCTTTCTACAGGCTAGGCATCATCCCACCAATGAAGTGGTCAACCTTGAATTTGGGGGTAACGACAATGCCAGAATCATATAGTACATGCCTTGTGAATTTTTCCTCATACGCTCCAACAGATTCTTCATCTTCTTTCTTGAGGGAAAGGAAGTCCCTTTCCATCTTCAGTTGGAGGGTGTGTGGAAAATATTTATTAAAAAACATCTTCGAGAAATCCTTCCATTCCAACGCCTCGATCTCCTTCTCATGCTTCATATTTTTGATCAACATCCACCGTTGATCAGATTCACCCTCTATACGATAATCAGCCAGGAGAACCTTCTCTTGTTGAGAACATTGAAGTATGGAGAAGATCTTCTCAATGGATTTGATCCATTGTTCAGCGATTGTGGGATCAGATGATCCATTATAATTAAAAGGCCTTTGTCTCATGAATCTCTCGATAGGAACTTGTTGTTTCTTGGGGGGGGGGGGTGAACGTTCCTCTTGAACCATGTTTCTATTCAAAGAATGAGTTAGCTGGGAGAGAAGCATCTGAAAGATCAAGATTCCCGCTCCCATTGGATTGGTCATCTCATTAGTGCAGTAATCACATAGATCTTCACATTGGTTGTTAGCCCGAGTCCTCCTATTACTGGACATAGGCTAGAATAAAAGGAATGTTATGGGTAACACATAAAGGATAATCCAAAGACAAAAGCTGATGACTTATAAATAAATTTTATTTCCTTAACTTATTAATCTATAGGCTTCAATATAGGCTTATCATGATCTACATTCTAACATATATTCCTAGGGGAATTTTTTTAATTCCCTTAATAAGGGTTCATACTAAGCTTGTGAATTTATGAAAGCATATCCCCAGAGAGTGTCGTAACCAAGAGTGTAGAAAGGCCCATTGTCTGTACCAGGATACCCCGGGTCAAGCCCGAAACTCCTTGTCGGGGTTTTCATCCCTAGGTACATCTATGCCAGAGCCACCTCTACCTGCTTGTATCCAGACATGGATGTATTTTCTTGATAAAACACTTACTCAATACTCACCAAAACGTAGGTATGTTTTTATTGTACTTAGTCTTGTATCTATGGTTTTACTAGGATTTTCTAATCCTAATCCCAAAAATAACTAAACTTGTCCTCTGATACTAATTATGACAACCCTTTTTTATTACAATCTTAAACATGATTTATTGCATAAACTATTCACTTGATACAATATGGAAGATCAAGATGTTTATTATCTTTGGGGATAAAGATCATTACATAACAACTTAAAACATGAAATACAACATCTTTGTTGAATTCTTCCTTTACATGACCACTACATTCCCTCGTACATAGCATTGCATGGGATAACCTGAGGACATGAATATGAAAAGGGTGTGCTATAAATCCCAATAAGGGAATAATAATGGAATAATATGAGGAATACAATACATGTTAGAAAATATGCATATCAACATGAGTAAATCATCATTGCACATGAAGCATGAGTAAAACCTCATTGCACTTGAATTACAATGATTCAACACCCATTGCACATGACGTATCATGATACTATACTTTACCCAATGCATTGGAACGCTATAACGGTGAACCCTTCTTAAACATTTCTTTTCATGCATAAGTGTGCCACGTGGATCATAAAACATGGATTCATAGCATTTAATAATTTACTACACGATAAAGAAATGTGGAATTAATACATGAAACTTTATAATCAATAAGTAAATGTGCATAAAGGTGAATACCATTGATGGAGAAATGGGCATGGTATTTGCTACGCAATGACATTGGCTTGGAAAATCAGTGCAATTTTGGCTGCGTAACAGCGTGATGTAAGAATTCATAATAATGGTTTATGAGATATAAAGGGATGTATCATCATATTTAAATGAAATTTACAGTATGGGGGGTCATATAGAAACATTTATCTATAATTTTAATGGAATTTAGATTTGTGATACAAAAGAATTTCTTGAATGTAAATGAGGAGATAGAAATTCCTTTCAGAATTTCAGCATAGTAATAGGTGTACATGGGAAGAATTTAATGAGAGATAAAGTGGTATCCCATCATTCAAACATAAATAGGGAAGTATGGGGGAGGTTCGAAACCATATCCCATCATTATTAATTGAAATTAAAAGGGTATAACAACTTAAAGAAATTTGGACAAAAATGACAAAGGAAGAAAAACCCTTACTTGGAAGTGTGGTTCCAAAGGCTTGAGAGAGGCTTGAGAGAGGATTAATGGGAGCTTGGGGAACCTTGGTAGGATTCTAGAGATAGTAGGGGAGAGGTTGGACGAACTCCAAAGGTTTTGAGTGAGGAGGAAGTGGGAGATTGGGTGGGTTTATATAGGAAATGTGAGGGAATTCTTTATTATTTTGGTTTGGGACCCCTTACATTAAACTAATCCAAACCACAAACCAGACCATGGTTTTTGCCCATTTATTTTGGAAAAGGGAAGAGGAATACAATATTTTATAAGGCTAAAGTCCTAACTTCTTAAAATAACGGGGTTGCTTTTGTGGAGTGAGTCACACTCCCATGGAAAACAATTTAAAACGACAACATGTTTAATAACTCTTAAAGGGTACATTAATGCTTTGTAAAATAAGTAAAACAAACCCAAAATAAAATTATTTTTATGGTAAAATATATACTGGTCGATCATAAAGCTTATATTATTTTATTACATCACTATTGGGTCCTTATGTTGTCATAAAACACATTATATATTTAAACGGTATTTGATTTTTATCCAAAAATTTGATTATCTTAGATAATTATAAAAAATTCACAATTGGATGATTTCAACGTCTTGATTCCAGAAATAATATTTATTTTATCAAAATAATTTTATTAATATATTAATTTTCAATTTTAAAATACAAACCGACATTTATCTAAAATTCACGGGTTTTGAAAAAAATGGCCTTCAAACCTTAATAAACATTACAATTACATCCATAAAATTATATGAGCATTTATATTTAATAAAAATTAGTTTAATAATAATAATATTTTAATAAAATATTATTTAATTCAAAAATCCATTAATTTATCAAAATAAATTTCTTAGTTAAATAATAAATAAAAATACTATTTTTACTTTAAAAACTATTTACAATTTATCAATAATGACAGGAAAGTATATTAATTATTATATACAAAAATAATGTACATGAACATACTACTAGAGATTTGAGACATAACCCCTAAAACAACCGCATAAGACCTAAGGTTAAGGTGTGCGATGGTGATAGCCTCTTGGGGTGGCTTGGAAAATATCGCCCAAGTGGTAATCCCTATCAACTTCCACATTTATCGTAGACGGTCCCGTTTGAGCTTGACATGATGAAGCTATACTTGGGCTTATTCAAGATAAAATCCCAAAGATGCCACCACTTTTATGAGCTCTGAGAAATGGGCTTCGTATGGAGGAATTCTACTGGATGAGGCCATCCCTTCCTTTTTCTGAGTAAATTGGAATTGTTAAATCCCTATATTTATACTAGTCATGTGATCACTGTTCAACAGTTATATTAGCAACGGTCATAATTTTAAACATAAAACCAAAGATGTTGACATTTTATATAAAAATTTTACATAAAGAGATATTTAATTTGATGAAGAGGGATTTCCATTAATGAATGTTTGTGTTGTTACATCTTCGCATTGAAAATATAGAAGAGTTATCTCGATAGGGAGAAGTGTGAGATATATAATAATCATAAGAGACTAAAATATATATTCACGTGAAATGAGATAAATATATTCTAGTGAAGATGGTTATAATTCATCAAGGATTATGACTTCTCCATCCTCTACCATCTTGGTAATAAAAATAATGTGCAAGATTATCTAAGTAGGAAGGATCCTGTTACATTATCAATGATTGGAATTTAGAAGGATACAAATCTTCTGAAAATTTCAATGGATGTTCATTGGATTAATTTAGGAAATAACATCATAAATAATTTCTCAAATGATCTCTTAACCACCCCTTATAGAGAATATATAAGATGTTAAATGAAATGGTGAGGAAATTCAGAGAAAGGGGGAAGCTATAAAAAAGGAAAATCCCTATAATTCAATTGATGAGGAAGGAATCATAACATTTGGGTACTAAATATGTGTACCATACCATCTAGAGATAAATAATGAGCTACTGAATAATGTGTGTAGCTCAATATTCTCTATCCACTCAAGGATCAAAATGATATATCAAGATCTCTGAGAGCATTATTAGTGGGACATTATGAATAGGTTATCACTGAATATACATCAATGTTCCTAGTATATCAAAAAGGGAAGGCTGAAAGGAAAACATCTGTGAGGATAATGCATCCAATACCCATACCAACATGGAAATGCGAAATAAAAATCATGGACATTGTCAATATAATTATAATTATATCTAGATAAAATGATGATATATATTCCATTATGGGTAATATTACCAAGAAATATCAATTTATAGATATTAGAGAGGAATTGTTTCTCTATAAACATCCACAAATATACATCAGTGAATTGGTGAGGAAAATAGGTGTACCATTATCTATTTTATCTATTTGATATATGATATTTAACTCCATGTTCTTGAAAAGTGCCCAAGGTGATCTAAACATTGACATGATCTTTAGTATAGCTTAACATCATCAAACTAATTTCTAATATGAGAGGACTTTTAATACTCTTCATGAAATTTTGACTGAATGTTTTATGGACTTAAATAGATAATAGTACTAACACCTTCCTCTGGTCATGTTCCCATATTAAAATAGTTTCCACTCATGCATCTAAATGGCTTAAAAGTGTCCCTTTGTGGGAAAAGCTGCATAACACTGACATTATGGGATGATGTCGGTGAATGTAATTTGATAGGATAAGAAATGGTCGAGAAAATTGTAGAAAAGGTGAAAAAAATTCAACAACACATCATGGAAGCCCATAGTTGAAAGGATAGGATTGTATACAGTCATTGATGGGACTTGGAGAAAACATGTAGAGACAAGTTATTCCTCCATAATCCTCAAGTGAAGAGGATTATGAGATTTTTGAAGAAAGGAAAGACATGTCCTTGGTACATCAGCCCCTCAAGATTTATGCTAGTGTTGGAGATGTGGTCTAATAACAATAAATCCCACCAACCATGTCTCAAGTGCATGTTGAATTCCACATATCTATCTTGAGGACGTATATACTAGATCAATCACATGTACTAAATTCAGAGGTGGTATAGTTGGAAAATGAGCAATCTTAGATAGAGTATCTGGTGAAGATCTTGGACCATAGAGATAGGGTTCTATGTGACATGACTACTCACATGGTCAAATTACCATGGTAGAACCATAAGCATGAAGAGGTAACATGTGAACTGGAGGAAGTGATGAAGGAGAAGTACTCTCAACTTTTTTCACCTTAGTATGGAAAATAATGATTCCAGGGAGAAATTTCAAAAGGGTGGAAGAATGTAATAAAGAATAATTGTTCAATGGAACTTTCCTTCTTATAGTTATGTTAAATAGTATATAAAACATACCTAACATAGATAAATTTATTAATGATGAATGAAATAAGTGGTATTTATGGAATTTATAAAACTTATACTGATTTAATATTAACTTGACTATTAGAATAGCAATTTGACAATTTTAAATAGTAATTTGGAAAATAGAATTGTAACCACACCTTTGAATGTATAAACAAAATTAAAAAATCTTATTAATGAAAATATGATATAATTATATAATTATATAAGTATCCATTTTTTTTTAAATTTTATATTTAATATAAGGAATTAAAATAAAATAAACTTACATAAAGAAATTAATAAATTAACATTTTGTTTTCTTATGATCATTAGATAATTTTATGAGACCTTAGTTAATTTTTCAAATTATCATAAAATCAGTATTTCTGAATAAATGATGATTTTAATTATGAATTAAATTTCAAATATTTAGAAAATTATTTTAAAAAATTGGAGTCTAGTTTTTAAATCTACATATTGAAAATTTGTTAGCATGAGTTTTGGAGATTTTTCTAAAATAGTCGAATTTTTAGTGAATAGTGAAATACAGTAATTTACGGTATTTAACATTTTAAACCAAATACTGAAATTTTGGAGTCATGAAATATTTAAGAAACCATTTGTTTAGATTAAAATTAACTAGTTACTATAAATACATATAATAATTTCTACCTTTTATTGTTTTGAGCAAAAATATTAAACAAATGAATTAAATAATAAAAAACACTCCTCTCCTCCCACTATAAATACCACCTATCACCGCCTCTTCTCCACACACATTATTTCATCTAGATTGATTATATTATACAAAAGTACTCTCCCAAACCTCATCCCTGTGTATTGGTCTTTACGGTATCATCAAAATACAAAAACCTTGATCCTTAATGAGGTTCTCATGGTGGCGACATACAGGAGGTAAAAATCCTCCAGCTTTCTCTTTTAATTTTTTTATTTAGTTTACATCATCCACTACACCATACTAAAAGTTACATGATAACTCTTGTATAATATATAGATTATAATTTTATATTTCTAATGAAATATAAATAATCAAATCCCTTCTATCCACCATTTATTCTAAAAATTAAGACAGCATCCATGAGGTGTTGATTAACCACTTTGGTGGATGATGAGTTATCATTTTACATTACATGCTTCAAGGTCAGTCATAAACAATTTTTATTGATAAAAAAATAATAAAATATGTGTATAAAAACATATATAATGTTCTAGAACCAATATTTAAACATAATATTGAAAAAATGATACTAGATTATGATGGTTATAAAAAATAGCGAAAATAAACTAATCATTTCCTGTTAATGGTTTTTCAAATGGATCATACTCTTGTCAAAAATAAAATGATATATTGGACTAATTAAATTATTTTTAGTGAATTTATACCATATAATTTCACTTCTAGATACTTACACCAATTTTACATGAACATTCATAACCATACACAACTGAACTGATTGTGAAACCATGAAATAAACACTTCCAAAACAATTAAAATAAACACTCCAACTGATATAAATTTCCATAAATAAGAATAATAAAACTATAATTAATTAAATATATGTAAAATAGGTTTTTTTATTAATTTATTAATCTAATTCAATTATCTAGTACATTATGTGTAAATTCAGAAAACTTTCGTACATATGGTAACAGATTCTCCCTAAACCTCAATTTTTTCTATTGGGTTAATATTTTTCCATATTTACCCATGTGTACATATTAATTATTCTTAATTAATTATTATTAATTTTTTCAATATGTTCCAAACATATGTATCTATATCAATTATTAATTATATTATGGGTAAATTCATCTTTATAAAATGTTCCATTTTTAAATTCATCTTGATAAGAAAGACTGATTAAATGGAACATATCTATTTATTACCTATATTAATCTACAATCCATTATATGTCTTAATCCAAAAATATTTTACTAAAATAACCCATTTTATAATAAAAAAATTATTATTTCATTTTTGTTTTTAAACAAAAACAATTCCTTTGAACTCTTTATGTCTCTTTAATATTACCCCTTAAAATGCACTAAAGTGGATCCTTTATAATGTTTTAGAAACACCATTTTTACTTCAATCATGATAAATGGATATTTGTCCTTAATAAATTTTTTTTATAATTTAAATTTATTCTTTCATGGACACCATTATGTTATTCACTTTGGTTATTTTTTATGACATGATTATGATGCCCATTTCATTCCATGGGAACCCTAAAAGTTATTCCTAATGTTTGACACTTATTGTGAAATAAATTTGAATGAACATGTTATAATGGTTGAACCCAAAACTCACTTCAATTAATTGTGTAATGTTTAGTCTCATAAGACATCAAGTTATGATAGGCAGTAATCCTAATTGATTTGTAATACTTTTTACACGACGTGATATTGACTTGGTAGTTAGCCTTGACTCATGTTTATGTCATGTTTTTTGTTTCTGCCAATTTCCTATGTATCCATGATTATATGATCTCATTGTCTATATTTTTTTCTTTATGATCCTTACTCCTATTCAATGCTCTTTATGCCATCATTTTATTCCTTCTAAGTCATGTACCATGCTTGATTCTTATGTTTATTCCCTAACCTGGATTTTTAGCTCATCCCAATATTTATATATTCCCCAGGGTAACCAATATATATGAAAGAGTACAAAATAATTTAGGATCACATTATGGAGATTAAATAAAATATTTTTTAATTTTATTTTAATGTTTTTAATTGTGTATAAAATCATTAAAAGACACTAGAATTTATGATGCCTAGTTTTATAATCGTTAAATAATATGTGTAAAAGGATAGGGTTACTATATATTATATTAGAATACATTTATAGATTTATTTATGAATTACATAGATTTAGACTGGAGAATGAAGTATAGTTTTCCATTGATTTCATACCTATTGAAACACCAATATCATATAATGCCAATAAAATAGTCACGATAGAATTAGTGGAGTTTAACAATCATATTGATGTGTAGTGTGATAAGGGATTTATATTCCCTAGAGTTTCCCCATGTGGATACTATGTTATTTTTAATGAAGAATGATGAATATATTATATTTTTCATTGATTATATAGAAATGAATGATATTACAAAATTTAACAAGTAACTAGTACATCAATGTAACGTCTAGACCCAAACAACCACCCGAACAGTGCTAAACGGGTTGGGTGTTACTAACCTTAGGTGCACCTCCCAGAATTCCAAAGGCTTCCAACTAGCAATGTGGGTGTGAAAAGGCATAGTAGGGAGGATATACCCTCTCGAAGGGAAGAAATTAAAGGTACTGATTTGATTATAATATATAAAAAGAGATTTTTCACACTTAAACAAGACCCATATAGTAGAAGGAAAAGAAATAGTAGATAATGAATTTGAAGCAATATAGAAAACAAGTGTAGTGGAAAGTAAATAGAAAAGAATTATGAACATCACTTGTAACTACTATACAAACCAAGCATGCATCCACAGCAGGTCAGACATGTCAATACGAATAGGGAGCCAATGTCTAACCAACAGTAGATAAAATAATAATGTAAGCTTTCGGATATATAATGAATGATAAAACAAAAGAAAACTCCATCTATGAATGAACTCAAGGTCCATACCAGTCTCTCTGCCAAATATAACTATGATCTAGCTCCTGATGCTGATCCTTTTCTTGTACGTGAATCCATAAAGTCTTCACTCATCTTGAAGGGCTCATGTAGGATGTGAGACAAATCTCAGTATAATACCATCAAATGTGGAGTACATAGCATGATTGATTAAGTAGACAATAAGTAAATAGTACGATACACAAATAAACAAAAACTCCACTGGTGTTCAACACCCACCAGGGATTATCACCTGATTTGGCCAATGCTGGAATCTCAGTCATGCAACCTAGTACCATGTGACTCCTCACATCTCATGTCTAAAGTACCGACATTTGAAAGGCATTCCCAAGAAATAGTAACTTGACACCTCGCATCTCAAGTACCGAAGACCCGTAGGTACACCCAAGTAGTAGTAACCCATCAACATGTTCTTCCTGACACCTCGTGTCTCAAGTACCGATGTTATGTAGGCACTCCAAAAAAATGTGAAGGCTCCTCAACTCCGATATGGATTCCACGACATGCACCCCCAACCATAATCACCTAACCGCAACTATGGAAGCCTCTACCCACACGAGCGGTCAAAACCACCTTATCACGGAATCATATGCTGGCACATGACCCAAATAACAGGTGAGAAATAATCACAAAATTTAAAACCCAAGACATAAACTATTTGGAACCTTATTCCCCTATGACCAAGTTCCTTAGAATCTGTTGGCCATTCCATTCAAGTAACTCGGACCATGCCCAACCTGACAGTCACACTGCCTCAAACAAATATCCATGATGCCCAACCCCATTGTCAAAACGACACAAGTAAATCCGGGACATTCCCAACCTATAATTAGCATCACTAATGAATATATGGGCCATTCCCAACCCAACCCCAAGAGTTCGAGCATATGAAATATGAATCATCCCATATATATATTTATATATACATTTATCATAATAAAATGCTTAATGAGGCAAAAAAAATTAAATAGTTGAATTTCACTGTCCATTTGTTTTCCAATACCAATACTAAGGTCTTAAATTCCTTTAACAAGTCATATCATTCGTTAAAAAATTAAACTCACCAGTTTAATTCAAGAAAATTCTATTATAACAATTTTGGAACCCTGGCCAAAATGCCCTAAATGAGAAATGACCCCTTGCCAGACCTCGCTCAATCATAATAGGTACATGGCATGCCCATGGCATCCCACATGGTATAATAGTAAATTTAATATGCATAAAAATGTTTCATATCAAAAACCCAACGTTGCATTAAAAATATGGAACCCCTAAATGACCACAAAAACCCCAAATGATGTATGAGCCACTAACCACAAACTAGTACAATGACCCTACAATAGAATATGAAACTAATTAGGTCTAAAACAAGGTAGTTCAACAAAACATGCATAAACTCTCAATGTCCTATAACATGATCAAGAAAAGAAATCAAAAAGAATAGCTCAATAAGAATCAATATGTCACTTCTGGAGTTCCGATGGATCCAGCGTTGTTTGAATTGGACTTCAGACGAAGTGTTGGGAAGGATTTCAAGTTCATGAAGTGTGTTTTGCAAGGTTCTATCAGAAACCGGAAAAACGAGGCTACATCCCATTTTAATCAAAATTTAGAAACTACATGATATGAAAATTGGTATACAAGCCGTGTATACCATTTCAGTGTTCCAATGATGACCATTTTTTCCACCAACATACTTTTCTGACTTTCCAACATGACTACATGGTGTGTACTAGGTAGTACACATTGTGTACTTGGTTTTTCCTCTATTACTCACTCAAATCCGCACACTCCTTTTATATACCTCATATAGATATATAATACATGACGTGTAATAGGAGTACACAGCCTGTAAATGTTAAAAAATCTATACTCACCCAACACGCCTATACACCATGTATGGTATTCACACATGGCAATGGTGCACGGCGTGTACCTAGGTGTGTTCAAAGTGTAAACCAAAATCTTTCATGAGCTGATTTTTTGTTCGTAACATAGCCAATTCTCCTAGTTTTCTCAAAATATAACTCAAAAATAGAAAGAGGAAGAAACTCTTACCTTAAAGTAAGAATTGAGTTCATAAAAACTCCCCCCCACCCCTTTAAAAAATTTATCCATGATTTCCCTTCTAAGGGTGTTGAAGAAAAAACCAAACCAATCTATCCAAAAATAAAATCAAACAAAGGTCCAATGATCTATTTCCGGAATCATGGTCCTCATGTTATGCCTTTCCACCACTGCACTTATCAAGTTCTCTTGTGTCATTACTGACACGCAAATGCACCCTACATTGCATCGGTGTCTGCCTCGACAAGGTCAGGCATCCCATGGATACTAAAAAAAACCTAGTTCCATGAACCTTATGTAAGACACATCCTTGTTTCCCTTATGCCGACAACACATCATGTAACCCGCATCCTCAGTATCGTGACGCCCAAGGCACCTCATGTAACCCACATCGCTGATGCTCCCATTTCCACACATCTCTTACATATAAATAAATATATCACACACTAAAAATGGTGGAAATACTACTGACCAACATCTAGTAAGTCCAAATAAATCATGTTCACCTCATGCACTCAAATCTAACATGCCTAAATAATCCTTGCCAAAAGCAAACAAGAATATAACAACCACGCCTACAGCGTACCACTTACCATCGTCATCTCACCATCCTGCTCAGCCTATGGCAGCATCACAGCATGCACTTGGCCTATACCATGGTTGCATGAATCCTTTCCTCCTTATGGTATAACGCCGGTCACCGGTAACTGACCGCATGGTTGGGTCCCCCTTTCTCTTCCACATCCTCCGCATGCAGTTGAGCCTCAACTACCCTCACCTGGCACTGAACCTGATTCGACCCCATATTCCATAGTATATATGGTCCCTGTCTTCTAGTTATCTGAGAATTATCCTTACAAAACCTCTCAATATGCCCAACCTATCCAAATTCCTGTCACTCATTTGGAGTCTTTTCACACTGAGTCTAGACATGACTTTTTTTACCACAATAAAATAGAATCACTATTGAACTTCCATGAGGTGGTCTAGTTGAAGCCATGTCCTGTTACCTCTACTGGAACTCATATCGACCTTATTTCCTGCTATCTAAACCATCACCTAAAGCTACAGACTGGCTCAAATGGGATATGTCCATCATGTTTCCCTCAGCTATGATTGCCTGATTCACTACCTCTGAAAATGAGCCCAACCTGATGATGTTTACATGCACCTTAACGAAATGTTGTAAGACATTATTGAAGAAACTATCCCTCGAGGTGTCATCACTTAAAATATCTGGTGTGAATTAAGACAACTCAATGAAATTAGCTACATAGTCCACGACAGATATGTCATCCTACTAAAGGATCAAGTACTTATGAGCTCTCTCCACCATCAGTTTCTCTGGGAAAAAGTTCTTGAAAAACCTATCCACTATGTCTTACTAGGTTAGTCCCCCATGTCTATGAGCCTGAACCTACACATCCCACCAGTGCATTACCAGTCCTCTGAGAATGTACATAGCCTTATTAACCCTCCTCCCCATAGGCATCTCGAGCTCCTCAAATATCATCTTCATGCTCTCTATACAGTTCTCAACTGCCTATGGACCACCCTCGCACTGAAAAAGTGGTGGGTGCTATGACTAGAACTCACATGTCAGATACAACATAGAGGTACTTGTTCTATATTTGCCTCTATTGATCCCTTGTAAAACACTTACCAAGATAGAATGAAGCAGCTCATCAAGCCATGGCCCGAATTTTGGAAAACCTGTTAGTTTCCCTGCCTACACTAGATCTTGAACCTGATCTTATCCCTGAGCCTGTACTTGAAGCACTTGCTCTTCCAGACCCTTATGGGTCTGAACCTAATCATGTTATTATAGCACTATATCATCACCCACCTGATTCTCTATCCAATCCTTCTAAGAGGAACCCACTGAATTCCAAAAATGTTCGGAGAACACATATATATATATACATAACGATATATTCATAGTGATTGGAAAAGAAGTATAAGGCAGCACATAATAACTACCCTTACTCTCCCCAAAGCAACCTATGTCCATGAAATCTTGACCTCATGGACTCCTTACACACCCTCAATAATACCATGTATCAAAGTTACCTCAGGACATGGCCATCCCGACAACCATCATTGCCTCAAACCAATGACTGAGTTGACCAATTTTGATGGCCATAATGCCTCAAACTGACTTCTTGGATGCCCAATACTGGTGATCAAGGTCACCTCTGTCATATTACCTACCAAATCATATAAGAGCCAGGACAAATCTCATGCCACAAGCAATTCTTCATAATTTGAAGCACGACATATTACATTTCAATAAACAAGTAATTCTACCAGGAATTTCACAATTGACTTTTCAAAATCATATATTTCATAGAAATTGATATTATTTACATGGTATTGTCACTTGATAAAGAATGTGTCTGGTTATGAAATTGAAATACCCTAAAAATATCCATATCAAAAACAATGTATCTAATACTTTACATACCGGTCCAAGGTCCAACACTTCCTTACCACATCAGCCCAAAGGATACATATCAAAATCAATAAAATTACACACTAAGTGAGCCACCAAGTTGGAAATCATATAAATTATAATCTGAGAAAAAAATTGCAATTCCCACCGAAGGAAGCACGGTCCATCCCTCATTCCTAGAACTTCTGGCACACATGAACAATCTAGAAACCCAGTTCCTATTACAACCTATCTTTGGTTTACAATATCCCAAATAGTAAACTAATGGATATAAAAAGGTAGTCTCAAACACATTAGTAGTCATCCAAAATATGATACTAAATCCCTATTTAGAACAAACTCCACTGATCCCACCTTTTGACATCCTAACCCATACAGCTACCCAAATAGCGCTAAACAGGGTGGGTGTTACTGACCTTAGGCGCACCTCCCTGAATGGAAAAGGCTGGCGACTAGTAGCGATGATGTAAAATAGTATAGTGGTGAGGCTACACCCTCTCAGAGGGTGGAAAATTAAAGGTACTAGTCTGAGTATAAAATAAAATAAAAGACATTACAGTCTCAAACTAGACCCATATAGTGGAAGGAAAATCAATAGCAGATAGACCTGCAGAAGCTGTATAGGAAACACGTGCAACGAAAAGTAAATAGAACAACATGTCAAACATCACTTATAACTACTAAAAAAATGTGACCATAGTAGGTTAGAAATTTAAAAACAAAAAGGGAACCAATGGATAACCAATAGTACATACAATAATAAAGTAAGCTTGATGATATATAATGAAATCTAAAATAAAAGTAAACTCCGGGTAGGCATGACCTTCATGATGATATATAATAAAATCTAAAACAAAGTTAAACTCCTGATATGAATGTACTCTAGGTCCATACCAATCTCCATGAAAAACAGCTCTACAATATAGCTCCTGAGGTAGACCCTTTTTGTATATTAAGCGAAAAATGCTACATGCGTCCCGAAGGGTCCATGTAGGGTGTGAGAAGAATCTCACTAGGATACCACCCAATGGTGCATACAAAGTATGAGTGTTAATCATGAAATAAGTAAACCATATGATACAAAAATAAACACAAACATCACTGGTGATCAACACCCACCATAGTGTATCACCTACTTTAGCCAATGCTAGACTATTAGTTCCAAAACCCCGCACTTTGTTCCTCTTGAAACCTCGTTTCTAAATTATATACATCTCGAAGGCACACACATGAAATAGAAAAATGACACCATGTGCCTCTTGAAAACTCATGTCTCGAGTACAGACATCCCGTAGTCACACCCAAGTTGTAGTAACCTGGCACCATCTGATTCATGACACCTCATGTCTCGCGTATGGAAGTTTTGTGGTCACACCTAAACAATCTAAAGTCTCCTCACCTCCCATATGGATTCCACAATAAGCACCACCAAACTATAATCACATAACTGAAAATATTGGGGCCTCTACCCACATGAGCGGTTAGAACCACCTCATTATGGATTCATCTGTGTGCACATGTCCTAAATAACGTGTGAGAAATAATAACCAACTTTAGATCCCAATCCACAAACTCTCTGGGGAATCGTTCCCCTATGACCATGTCGCTAGAAATATTATTTCCTTTCCATCCATGTAACCCAAACTATGCTAAACCTGACATTCACAGTACGTCAAACTAATGTCCATTACACCGAATCATGTGGTCAAAACCACCCATGTAAATCTGGTACATTTCCAACATGTGATCAACATCACTCAAGAATATTCAGGTCATTCCCAACACAACCCCAAGGGTTCGAGCATAAACAATATCATGCATCACAAATATATAAATCACAATGAAATGATTAAACAATAAGAAAAATTAAAAATTTGAATTTCACTATCCATTTGTTTTCCCATAACATCACTGAGGTCTTTAATGACTCTAACAAGTCATATCATGCTTTAACAAATTAAACTCAACAGTTTAAATCAATATAATTCAATTATATACATTTTGGAACCCTTGGGCCAAATTCCCTAAATTAGAAATGGCCTCTCACCTAACTTTGTTCAATCATAATAGGTACAGGGCATGCCCAAAACATCCCACATGGAATAACCATCAATAAATTATTAATAAACAACGTCCTGCTCAAACCCATTGTTGCATTAAAAAATGTAACCCCCAATGTGACCATGAAAACACAAAACAAAGTTTTCACCACCTACCTTGAACTAGTACAATGATCCCCCTTCATTATCAACCTATATTTCGTCTAAAACACGGTAGAACAAAAAAATGAGAACAAACTCCCAAGGTCATATAACATGATCAAGAAAATAATTCTAGAAAAATGGCTCAAGAAAAATCTATATCTCGCCTATGGGGTTCTGATGGATTAAACAGTATTTGAATCAGACTTCAAACGAAGAGCCATGAAGCACTTGAAGTTCGGGTGGCTTGTTCTGAGGAAGTTCTATCCAGAACCTAAAAAATGAGGCAACTTCAAATTTTGTAAAAAAAATTAGAAACTACACAACATGTATATAGTTATACACACCATGTATACCATTTAACTATTCCAATGACAGCTGTTTTCCACTAACTTACTTTTCTAACTTGCCAACATGACTACACGGTGTGTACTAGGAAGTACACAGTGTGTACTTGGTTTTCCCTCTATTCCTCAATAACGTCCCCACATGCAATGTATATAACTAATACATGACTAGACTACATGGTGTGTACTAGGAGTACACAACGCGTACATGTTAAAAACTCTCTACCCAACCAAAACCCCTACATGCCATGTATTGCCATAATATATAGCCACGGTACAAGGCATGTAACCCAAATTATTTCCATGATCCCACTTTTTTTCTAAAACATATCTGTATCACCTAGTTTTTTCAAAAACAACTCAAAAAAAGAAAGAAAAACATACTTGTACCTTAATGTATGAACTGGGTTCTTACACTAAAATTGATGATGTATAAGATCAACTTAACCGACCACATTATTTTTGAAATATTTAACATTTTTCTAGGTGTCATAAATTTAATGTAAATAAGGAACATATTCTAAAGATATAATTTCATATTAGGTATGGAAACTGAATTTTTATAGGAATTCCATTTGGATTGACTAATGCGCACCCAATTCTTATAGTCATAAAGGGTAGAGAATTAAAGTAATATATTTTAGATTTTATAGTGGTATTTATTGATGATATTATGGTGTATTCTATGTGATATGATGACCCTAATAATCTCTTGAAAATCATTATTAAGACATGTAGATGAAATTAATTACATGTGATATTTATTTTTTTTTTAATTTTGACTTCAAAAATATTCATTTCCTACCTATATTTTCTAAACAAAGTGGGATCACATTTGATACTTATAATAATATAGAAGCTTAATAATGGAATAATACAATTAAAATTTATAGAAACACATAGTTTCATTGATTTGGTAGATTAAAATCAATAAAATTTCAAAATAAATAAAAATTTACTCACCATGTAACAAATCATTCTGGTAATTTTGTTATGATTACATGGATAAAGGAATGTGTTTTATTTTTGAATAATTAATGAAGAGATTAGTGAATGATCTTATTTTGACTATACAATTAGTAAATGATGGATTTGTGATATATTTTAATGAAAATAATTAACAATTTAGTTATTTCCTTATGCGGAAAAACACTAGTATTGCCAATGCATCAAGGCAGTTAAGGATTCAAGAAAAAAATTATCAAACCCATGATTTAGTGTTGTATACCATTGTAATTTACTTAATAATTTGTGTATATTATCATTATGGTGAATGATGTGAGATATAAATATATCATAAGAGTCATAAATATGTATTCTACAAAAACAATATCAACATTAAGAAAATGTGATTTCTTTAGATGCATTAGGATTATGATTTATCAATACTCTACAATCCAAGGAAGTAAAATAAAGGGTTCTATTCATTGAGTACGAAACATCACTATGTTCTATAAAAAATGTGGATAAAAATGGGTCTTATGTCTATGTATCTAAGAAATATAGATATTTTAATTATTAAGGATTGGGATACAACAATAATTTTTCAAATTATTACAAACTTACGTTATTGAAAAAAATAAAATTTTCCCATCTTAATGATGAGAATTTTAAAAATATTATTAAAGTAACGAATGATTTGGAATTACAAGAGCTCATTTATGAAGATGGAATTGTAAAATATGGAAGGAGACGCTATCTACCAGCAGTAACTTAGTTGAATATCTCATTATTGGATGACACTCAATGTTTTAATTTCTCTATACACCCTGGTATCACTAAGATGTATAGGGATTTCACATAACACTTTTTAGAGATAAAATGAAATTGTAAATTTCTAATTATGTGAAATTATTGATGGTTTTTCCAAAGGATGAGGCTTAGATAAATAATCCCATATAATTCATGAAACCTGTACATATTCTTATATGTAGATGGGATGAAATTAATATGGACTTTGTTAGTAGATTACTATAGACACATAGAAAGAATGATGTAATAGAGTTTATTATTGATTTGCTCACAACATATTAAAAAATTCCTAAATATAGGAGAAGATTTAACTATAGATTTCCTTGAATGAATTTATATTAATTATTTTTTAGGAATTTATGTTGAAGTTATTTAAAATATGTTGGATTATGAACCACGATTTACATTGAAATTTTGGAAATATCTTTAAGAAGGATCGTGATATTAAGATTCATTTGAGGAGTACATATCATCCACAAAATTATGGGATATCCAAAAGGAATAACTAAATATAATAAGACATGATGATATCATTCTACTTTTAAATTCAATGTATGTGTGATTAGTTTTTACTATTGGTAGAATTCACCGATAATAATAGATTCTATTCACATAATCTAATGGCATCGTATAAAGAATTATATAGAAAGGGATGTGTCGAATTGTGATATAATGTTTGATATTAATGGAAAATGGAGCCTTAGGTATATAAATGTTTCTTAAATCCAAAAAATATTTAGATTTGTAGCTGACTGTTTTCAATTCCCCTATGTTTATCTAAATTAAACGATGTGTTCCTTATATCATTGAAAAGTACATACCACACCCACCAAATTTTCACACCTATGGAAAAATAGAATTGAAACCTAATAAATATTTATCTTTAGTGATTATCCATATTATAAACACTTGGGAAAATTTATTGAGGAATCATATGAATCAACAGGTAAATGTGTATTGAAGTAATCATAAGATAGAAGAAGCGACGTGTGAACCTGAAGAAATTATAATGATGTACTACAGAAATATAAATTATGAGGTAATAATCTATAAAATTCAATGATATTATTTTATAAAGGAGGGAATAATGTTACTCCCCATGTATTTATGGTATATTTGTTTTCAAATGAAATTAATATCTTCAATAGATTATGATACATTAAATATGGATTCCGCAGGATCCACAATATAGTATACCATTATAACCTAGATGTTCAATTAGAAGGAATAAATGTGATTAAATAAACTATTATAGGCATGTAGTTTATATATGTGAATATAAATTCATTGGGTATCAATTAATCCAAAATTAAAATATAAATCATTTGATGGTAAAATAAATTTTTTTTTCTGAAAACTATTTCTCTCCACAATATGATTTTACAAATTAAAATAAGAAATTCATAAATTTTGGTGATTAATATTAATTAATTTTATATATTATATATTCATTAAATTATTTATCATTAATATATTATTTTTTTAATTATGAGATAATAGTAAATTAGTTTTTATGTTTAAATTTTTTTATAAAGTAGTTTCATCGCATTTTACGTACTTATTTTCACTATAATGTCTTTTACCAATTTCTATTTTTTTTTTGTAAAAATAAAAATTATTTTTGAAATAAAAATGAAAATTTTTATTTGATTGAATTTTTGAGATGTCTTTATATTGGAGACGTTTTTGATAAATATTGGAAAATATAAATTCTATGGAAAATTTTAATTTCACATAAATCAGTTAGAAAGAAAAATTTTGTTTTAAATTGTTTGAAAAGTAAAACTAGTCCTATAAATTATTATTAATTAAATTTATGTCATGGGAATCAATTTATTGTTTATTTTTTATAAAATAAATTAATACATAAGAAAACATTTTCTTTGGAAAACCATCTTTTAACCATGTATGTAGGATTAATTTTATTTGAAATTCTATTACTTTTATGAAATAATTTTTTTAAATGGAATCCATATTTCTAAAAGATTTCATAATATTAGGTATTTATGTCATGTAAAAATTTTCTCATAATGAATATTGATGTCTATGAGAACTAATTACTGTGGATAAGGTTAAAATAGGGTTTTTCATGCTTCATGATCATGTGTTAAAAATAATTTCAAATAGACATAGAAATTTATTATATATTTTTAGTTTCATATTTTTCATTAAATGGTTATTATTATATAATATGGTATATTTATTTGATATCTAAAATTATAAATTTCATAGGTAAATAAAAAAACTATTTATCATTATGGAAACTAAAATAGTTACAGTAATTACACTTAAAGGAAAAGAGAATAAAATATTAAAAAATGTTTCTAATTTTCTTTGGTGCAGGTGTTTGTTGAGAAAATATTCTATGGAATAATTTATTTATCTATTTTTGGGGAACATGTTCTCAAAGTGACTTTACATTATTTAATAACTTTATATCTTTAAAAAAATGAAACCCCTCTTTAATTATAAAAGGGCACCTCATCACCTAAGATAATCACTTTAGTTTAGACATTCTGATTAACCAAAAAATTCCTAAATCTCTACCCAAAATCCTTAAATCCATTATATTTATTATTTTATTCCAAAAATACCAACCCTAGGGTTCTTATTAAGAGATCCAAACGGCGTTTTTCTATGAAATGGTATTTTTCAACACTAAGATCATTCTTTTTAACTTCTTCTCTTACCAAATTTATCCATGTCATACTAATTCCAATAAAATAACAATATTATATTCCATATAAATTAATTTTATTATGTTTATGTAATATCCTATATAAATATATTCATCCATCTAATGGGAAACACATTGTTGATCAGGTTTACGACATATTATCACCTCAAAACCCGATGTAATTCATTTTCCATCAACACCTTCATTGATGGATATAATTATGGATTTAATGAATATATATAATAATAATGAAATAATTATTCTACATAAATTATGAATTTTTATTTACCTTTATTTCATTTGAATAATCAAAAAATGAAAATAGAATTAACACGTACGTATAATCTACCATCACCACGAATGATGTAACTCTTCATCTTATCTCTTACTTTTCTAGACTTATATAAATACATGTATAATGATGATATAGTCTATATATACAATAGTTATCATTTTTTATACTATAAAACCATGATCAGAGCAAAATAATGAAATCTACCAAACTGAAACATATATTAAAAATAAAATTATTATTAATGTAAAAAGTGATTCTAATAAATAATTGTTAATAAATTGATCATAAAATAATATAAGAAAATATTATATTTTATTATACAAATTATTATGTTTTAGGATAGATTTATAATATAATCTGTTAATTATATTGATTATTGAAATATGTATGATGAATTTCACACATGATTTATAGGTTTATTTCACAATCTCACCATTATTCATGATTTTTTTATTAAAGTCTCAATCTGGAGAATAATTGGATATTCATAAAACAATACAAATATTTTTTCTTCTCTTGTAGTTATATATAAATATTACATGTTTTGATATAAATTCCCCATCTTTAAAAATAACTAATATGTAAAGAAAGATTTATAAAAAATCGTCATTATTTCTATCTTCAGTTTAAAATTCATTATCTTCTATGCCAATATTTATAAAAATTTCTCTGAAATTTACTATTGATTGATAAAATTCATTTTTCCCATATTTTTAAATTTTAAAAACCTTTTAAATTTTAGTATACTTTTGTACTTATGAATGAGCCACTTTTTTGAAAATTTTAATGATAATGTGAAAGGAATTTTTATTTTAACATAATAAAGAGTAAAATAATTTCCCACCACCCATAATTTTCATTATGTTAAATATGAAATTACAAGATTCGATGAATCATATATATGAAAATTTTTATCCAAGGATTATATAAATATTTATTTTTAAAGATTTATTTTCAATGTGAAACGGTATTTCCAATAAGAATGATTATAATAACATTTTAATGGTAATTATACCAAACAAAAGAGATACTTATTTTACTTATTCTCTATTGGGGATATATTTTAATGACACGTTACTTATTATTTCTACGGACGGTTTCTAATGAATTTGATTGCAGATATTCTTTGTTAATTTCATTCACTATATTACTCAAAATGGTTTATGGTCATATTAATCAATTGGGGAATGTATTAACATTTAATATGACAATTTTTAAATATGAAAATATATAGTGATTATGTTTCACCCCTTTCATATGTGGAATATATTAGACATAGTAATTGAATAGTGGGGCCAAATATAGACCATAAATGAATCAATAGGCCTCATGAGAGAAACTAACTTGGGCGTTTGGTTGAGGCCTTACCCATTTTTGTAATATGTCTTGGATGAGGGTCCTGATGGTAGGTTTACAATTTCAAATATTATGAATTCACTAATTATGAGATTAGTTTTTTTTGTTCATGTGATTATTCGATTAGTTAGAATACTCATTGATATGTTTCAATATCAATTGGTAATTTATATAGCATAATTGTTTTACCATGTTTTCATAACATGTTATTATTTATGAAAAAGTTTTTTTTTAAATGGATTTTTATCAGTTATTTACCTTTCAATATTGATTATTACTTATATATTCATGATAGATTACACTGTCCAAAAAACACTATAGAACACCTAGGCTTACCTATTCCCTGTGTTTTATTTCTCAAGGATTCATGTAAATATATTATGATGAAAATATAGGGATATTATAAATGTAATAGAGGTGTTATCAAAGAAGATATTATGATGTATATTAGGTTTTCAACTATAATTTTACATTAAACTATATTTATCATTATATAATACTTCTTAACTATTCAGTCCTTTAGGATATCATCCCTTGTATCTAGTAGAAAAGTTATATTGTAACCACCGAATATGGGATACATGAATTGGTGTCATTATAATGGGCCTCTAAAAACATGTATTTATGTGATAAATAATATTTCATTCATCAAGTGTGTGAGTTAAAACAAGATTGTGGATTCTACTAGATATTGTTTGAATCAATTTAGTGTGTGTATGATTTTCTCTTCTTATATTCCATCAATTTGTTTTGTGATTTGCATTAATTTTTAATTATTTTTCTTTTATATTTGATTTTTTAGAACATTAATTAATAGAAGTTTAAAAATAACTTGTTTTATATACATTATATTTCATAAAAAGTTGAATTTAGTTTCATGTCCTTGATTGGGTCACATCTATGTTTCTATATCAACCTGAATTATTTTTCGGTTTCAATATTAGTGCATTTTTAATAGAGAACATATTAAATATACCTATTATAATTTTTTTATCATACCTTGGTTATCTCATTGAAATTCGAATTATAATATTAATAGTTATATTTTACTAATTAATGGTGGTATATTACACCATAATGAGAAGACATTTTATAACAACCCTCCTCTTTATTACACACATAAACCTAATTTGTTACATAAAACCTATATCTGATACATCATGGATGATCTAGAGGTCTAGTGTCTTTGGGGCTTATGAACATTAAATAAAAACATAAAACATGATGCACTACATATTTATTGAAAACTTCCTTTACATGACAACTACATCCCCTCGTACTTAGAATTGCATGGGATAACCTAATAACATACATAAGAAAAGGGTGAGCTATAAATCCCAGTAAGGGATTAATCTAGGAATAACATGAAGAATAAAATACATGTAAGGTAATATAAATATCAATGGATAATAAGATAAAAATGAATATAAAGGCATGATGAGGTATGGTTATCATAACTTGGAAATGTGGAAACAACACTTAACATGGTATTAGCATGATCTCAGGCTCATTGAACATGGATCTTTAATAATCCCTCATTATACTTGAATTATCATGTTTAAACCCTAATTACACTAATATTATCATGATAATAATCTTTACCCAATGCATTAGAGCACTATTAGGGTTCACCGTTCTTAATCATTTCATTTCATACCTAAGAGTTCCACATGGAATCATTCAACAACATAATTTATTCCATGATAAAGGAACCTGAAATACATACATGAAACTATATAATAAATAAGAAAATGTCCATAAAGTTGAATACCCTTGATAGGGAAATGGGCATGGTTTTAACTAAACAATGACTTTGGTTTGTAAAAACACGGTGCAATTTCAGCAGCATAACAACGTGACATAAAAATTCATAAAAATCATTGATGAGATAGAAATGGGTATATCACCATATGTACAAGAAATGGAAAATAAGTGGGTAATATAGAGACATTTACCAACATATATAAAGGAATTTATGTGTATAATGTAAAAGAATTTCTTGATTGTGTATGAGGCGAGAGAAATATTGTCAGGAGATTCAACAAGGTAACATGTACACATGGGAGGTATTAATGAGAGAGAAAGAGGTCTATCATCATTAAAATTTAAGGAGGGAAGCATAGGAGAGGTGTGAAATCATACCCCAAAATTTTTATTTGAAATTAAAAGGTATAACAACATAATGAAATCTGGACAAAATGAGAAAGGATGAAATCCCTTACAGAAATTTGTCATGGAAATGGGTGTACGTGAGAAGTATTAATGAGAGAGAAAGGGGTATATCATCAGTATAAAATAAGTAGGGTAGTATATATGAGGTAAAAATTCATACCCTAACATTTATAATTGACAATAAAAGGGAATAACAATGTTACTAAACATGGATAAAATGAGAAAGTAATGAATCCCTTACATGGGCCTGTAAACTCAAAGGCTTGTGATGGGCTTGAGAGAGGCTTATTGGGAGCTTGGGAGACTTTGGAGGATTCTAGAGAAATGAGGGAAGGGGTTGGTCAAGCTAAAAAGGCATTGAGTGAGGTATAAGTGGGATGTTGGGTGGATTTATATATTAAAGGATAGGGAATTCTTTATTATTTATTTTTTGGACACCACACATTAAACTAATCAAAACCAAACACCATCCCATGATTTTGCCCATGGATTTTTTCAAAGGGGAGTGTAAAAATTATTTTATAATTCCAATTTCCGAACTTCTTAAAATGTTAGTCTTTCTTATGTGGAGTTGAGTCACACTCTCAAGGAAATCAATTTTAAAAGTTAAATTGTTTTAAAAGTCTTGGAGGGTCCACTAATGATTTTTAAAAAAAATAAAACCAATAAAAAATGACATTATTTTAATGTTGAAACATTTATCGGCCGAAAAACACATTTATATTATTTTGTTACATCACTATTGGGTCCTTATGATGTCATAAAACACATTATATAATTAAATAGAGTTTAATTTTTACCCAAAAATTCAACTATCTCAGAAAATTATTAAAAATTCACCATTGGATAATTTTGACACCGTGATTCCAAAAATAAGATGAATTTTATATATATAATTTTATAAAGATGTGAATTATTTCTATTAAAATAAAAACTAACATTTATTGAAAATTCATGTGTTTTAACAAAAATAAATTTCAAATTCTAATAAAAATCACAATTGTGTTAATAAAAATTATGTGACCATTTATATTTAATAAAACATAATTTACTAATAATATTTCATTAAAATATTATTTAATTAAAAATTACATTAATTCCTCAAAATAGATTTCTTAATTAACTAAAAAATTCTATTTTTCCTTTAAAAACTATTTACAAAGTAACACTAATAAAATTAATGTATACTCTTTATAAAAAAAATTACATAATCTTAGTTATAGGGACTAGTTACATAACCCCTTATAACACCCACATATGACAGAAGGGTTAGGTGTGTGATGGTGACATACCCTTAGGGTGGCTCCGATAACATCTCTCAGGTGTTAATCTCAATCAAATTCCACATCTCCCATAAGCGATTCCGCTCGAGCCTATCGTGTTGAAGCTTGACAATGTCTTGGTCTAGAGCAAAGACAAATGATGCCATGTCTTTTCTAAGCTATAACAAATGGGCTTCGTATGGAGAAATTCAGCTGTATGAGGCCATCACTTCTTATTTCTGAGTAAATTGGATTTGCTAAAGCCCTATATTTATATTAGTCATATGATCACTATTTAATGAATATATTAGCAATATTCACAATTCATAACCATATTTTAAAATCAAAAAACACAAAACCAAGGAAGTTAAAAAGATTTATATATCCATAATACGACATTTAATTAGATAAAAAGGGATTTTTATTAATGAATGTTTTGTTCGTTACACATTTCTAGAATATTATGATATAGAGACACATGATAGAATTTTATAGAATGATATGATGTATTTCAGTTGTACATTTAGTTTCTTAAAATAATAATTTATAAAATATTATTTAATAAGTAATGGCTACAAATGTAGTGTTATAATTTTAGTCAAATAATGCAAATAACAACTATATTAAAACTAACAATATAATGAATGATGTTTAGAAAACATTAAATCATAGATATGATAAGTTAAAAACATTGAATATTTTATTTCTTTTTTACATTAGAAATTGGATTATTATTTTTAAATTAAATAAGTTGAATATATATCATTATTTTTGTAGGAATTATTCTTAGAATGTGGAAATATTTATAGAACTAATAATATGGTATCATTATTGATTTATCAATATAGAGATTCATCTAACAAAATGAATTCATATTATAATAACCCACATCTTATAAATTAATATGGCATCATTTTTTCATAAATTCTATAAGATATAACAAAAATTTTATAAGTATAGTGACTTTGGATGATTTCATACATATGGGTATATGCAATGATGGAAAATTTGTATGTGAACCATGATAAAAATATACAAAAACTAATGTTATAAGGATTTTTTATTTAACAATATCAATAGTTATATTCCATTAAAGGTAAAATCATTTACTATAGTATAATTATATCAAATTTTACTACCTTTCAACATTATAGGACATAATATATGAATAAAATGTATAAATACTTTTTATAGAGGTGAACTCTTTATATTATAACATGTGAACCATATATCAATTGTAAATTATATATTAAATGTTTTATATGATGAAATTTAGGGTTCATAAATTCTGGGAGTGAATGACTGAATGGATGACTGAAAGTTACTCATTTATTATAACTCTTGATTAAATGAAGGTCTTCACAAGGTGTTTTCTAGAGGATTTTATAAGAAAAACACTTCCAAGGGATGGATAATTTATAATATTCTATAAACATGGATAAGTTTCTCCATGTTCCGCTGTAAGCTTCCCCCAACACTATTAGATTTCCTGACACACATGCATGTCATGGGTGATGAGAGGGTACTTCTTTACCATCATGTGACTCATTCCAACCAATTGGATAGTCCATGGAGAGGGTAGTCTAATGGATATTATTGGGGGATCGATATCATGCTTGATAAAATATACATACTATAGTGATTTAGGATTTATTTTACATGTGTATATGTTATTCATGTTTCTATATTATAGTATCAGGTTTTATTCATCATGTTATTGGAATATTGGGTTCCATATTGTTTTCAAATCCTAGATTTACTTTAAATCTATCCATAGAAACCTAATATTTGTTTCAAATCCTTATCATTTCAACATATTCGTGAGATAAAGTTCAATAATTGATATTTTATAATAACATCATATATATGATATAAAAGATTTCATTAGCACCATGGATTTAATATTTTGGAGGCTTTATTGGTGTAGATTAAGCTTAAAAAATATATTTTATAACCAATGATTTTCAACTCACCTTGTTAATGGTATGTGAGTAATTATTCACTATGATTAAACTCATGTTTACTATTCCCTTAGGCACCCCATTTTGATCATACAAAGATAACACTATTGATGAGTTGACCTAATACATGTTCTTAGTCTTCTAGTTAGACCTTACAAAAGCAATACAAAATGACACGATATTTCAAATTGTTGAGATACTAATACAGATGAAACCACTATACAATGAGATTCCTCTATAGCTACATGAGTTAGACTATGATCACTTATTGATGGAGTTAATATTATTAGAGGCTCTCATGATGGATTTAATCTCACATTTAATCGTATAATTTTTCATTGATCTCAATATAGTGGTATATGTATTATGTAGACACAAAGGCTTTGGTAACCTCATTAAAAAGGATCCCATATAGAATATAAATATTACACATGAGAGCCTAATATCAGGTGGAATCTTGTTTCACATTATGACTTCCAATCTAATAATTTATTATTATATTATTATAATATATGGGTTTAATCCAACATTATCAACATCATTAGTCATATATCATATTTTATACATCATAATTGTGTCATTACTCATGTCTTTGAATACTATATATGAAGAAAATATGTTTTAATTGATTTTTGATTATATAATAGAATATAATGACCTATAAAATGTTTATAAATCATATTGAAATTATTTTATGGATTTTTAGTAAATTATAAATATTAAAAGTATTTAATTATGTATAAAATATTTGTAATAAAATAACAAAATGTGTATATAACACATATTAGTTTAGTATCTATAATAACAATTATTAATGAGAAAATAAAATTTCAGATGATGTTTCATGAATTAAAATTTAAATTAAAATTATTTATATGAAAATTATAAGTGTAATTTGTTTGAAAATTATATGTTTCAAAATAATGAAAAAATATAATATTGTTTATTAAGAAATTATCATAAATTGTATTTGGAAATTTACAAATTAAAGGTTATTTATTTATGAAATTGTGTATACTATGTCAAAATAGGACTTTATAATTGTATATATTATTGTTTAAATAAAACATTATACTTGATATTTATATTTCATATATTATTTACAAAATATAATTGAAATTTAATAATTTTACATATCATAAAATATATTAATTTAAAATAAGCTCCAAATAGTTAATAATATTAATGATATCATATATAATGTTTACTTTCATTTTAACTATGGATTTCCTATAATTATTTAATTTTTATAAAATATGTGTACTGAATTATTTAAAAAATACATTTAAATTTTTATTTAATTGTTATGAATATAAATTATTTATTTATTTTATTTATTCGTTACTCCATTAATTATTATGATTATTTATACTATGATTTTTTTAATTTTTCTATTGTTTAATATTTTCAACATTTCTTTATATATCATGAATATATCCAATGAGTTACAGATAAGAATGATAATTGATTTAGTTCACTTTATACCATTATTATGATAGGTGTTGGGTTATAATATTAAATTAATATGTTATTTATAGATTGTACATATTGGGTGTTATAATAATGAGTATATTAAAGTCTATCTTGTGTAAATTATCCTTGTTTCAAGAGACATTGTGTCAGACATTATAAGAGACTAGAATACTATGACTTGTCACGAAATGTGTGGGTTGGTTATATATCCCTCAAAACAATATATTTAAGAGATTATTTTTATCGGATGGTTTTAAGAACATAAAAGATAATTAACGAGGTAAAATTTTTATGAGATTGATTTTGATATGATTAAATATAACTAAATTTTAATCTGTTTAAGTATGAAAAGATATAAGTATTATACAAAGTTACACCTTGATATGATCTGAATGTATTTTATCAGTATAAGGTGTAGATCTTTATTCAAATTCATTAAAAGAACACATAAATGTAAAAGGAATTACAAGAGGTAAGATGATGACAATTAAGTATCTATAAAAATATTAATTTTAATATTCATTCTAAATTGTCCCTTACCTGCACCTCAAATATCTAAATTTGTAGGTCATACCATTGATGGATTCAGCTGTATTATATTATGTAATGAAACAAAGTAATCAATATATCTAATATGGTTTTTATCCCATTATTTACGTTTTCATTATCATACACATATATAGGATACACTAATAGGATTTGGTTACTATATGAATAGATTTTTTTATCCATATGATGGTTTTGGAAAATAGTGACCTTCTCAAAAAAAATCCATGTGTAATATTAGATAAGATGGTAAGGTTCCCAGCATGAATAATTATATGGTGAGATAATAACCATGGTGGACTTATTTCATATTGAAGTATGGATCATGGCCTAATAATATATATGAAAATTTTTAAATCTTTCCATCCTCTCATAGGGGGAATAAATGAACTTGTTTTTGATTAAATTCCTTGAAAACAAGATACCTACATGAAAAAAATTCTAATTTTAGAGAATTTAAATCATCAACATCAAACATAACATGAATATTAATTTATACTCAAGATAATAAAAAAAAATAAAACATATATTAAATAAAATATATTCTATTATGTATGAAAAATTATACATTTCTATTTATTTACTTCATAGATTTCCTAAATTTGATGATTCTGAAGGCATATTTCTATAAACATATGTAGAAAATAGAATTATTCACTCATTATTAATAAATGATTTTCATTTCATTTGAATTAAATATATTTTAGTTAATGGAAATTTTTTTACTGTGTGGGTGTATTATTTAAATGTTTATCATGTTTTTTCAATGTGTTGGTGAAAAATGAACTATATCATGTGATGCAATGGTTATAATGTCTTATTGATTGTACGAGATGGAAATTATTTAAATAGGAATATGAAAAATATGTTGTAATTTATAATAATGTTACATTGAATTATAAATCATTAAAACCTAGAGTTTCCAAAAAAATTATGATTAATGATTCAATAGGATATAATTATTATAAATATCATAAGGTATTTGTGAAACTCCATGAAAGGTCTATTTTACATATCGACGTTTTAGAAATAAATTCATTAATTTAAAGTCATATATGAAATATAATGTATAAATTAAAAGAATTTTCTATATATCAAAGTCTAATATCATGGTAAATCTGGTTTGTGATTATAGTTTGTTCTCAAATTAAAATGCAAAGATTTAATATATAAAATTCACTAAGTTAATGAAATATATCATTTATAGATGGACAAAAACATTTTATTCATCTTATTTGTCAGACATGATATGATATTTATAGGTAAGAGAAATGGTATTTAATTCCTAAAATTTATTAACATGTCTTGAAATGATAGAATGATAAAAAAAATTAATCAAGGATAGAAGAGTTGCTCCATAATTTTTTTCTAAAAACATAGGATCTAATCATAAAACAATCAATTATTTTTTTAATGAAAAAATATTATATTCAAAATACTACAGAAAAAATATAAAATATCATATTAGATATGTATACAATAGTTTTTTATAAAATATTCCCACCTAATAAAATATTTTTTATTTAAAAATAATAGTATTAATATATAAGTATGATATTATTATGAGAATATATTGTTAAAGAGTCTAGAAGAATTATTATAAGTAATTATGTTGTTAGGTTTTAAAAAATAATAGATGATTCCCCTATAAGATCAATATAAATATTATTTTATGTCATAAAAGAGTTTAATAAAAAAAATTTAAAATATTAATATAAAGATCCACATTAGTAAAAAAATATTTCATAGAATATTTTTGATGTAATGGATTCCAATAATAGTGATGATAAAAAAATTTAGAGGTGTTAGTACAAAATTGAATTTATTAACAATATAAAAATTTCGGTCCTGATGTTATGGAGTTTTAATATATTAATGGATTTGATCATTCTCAAAAAAATTCCTCAAAATATACATTTTTCATACTGGTTTTCATCATGTATATTACACACTATATTTTTCTGTGTGAATGTTTTATAAGATTTCCATATAGTGATGTGGTAGGTATTTAATGGACATGTAGAGATTTTGAAAAAATCATCTTCATGTGAATCAAAATAAGTTTCATCTACTAGTCACTCATATTTGATATGTCAAAAAAGAGTTTATATATGTTTTTGTAATTTATTATTTATGGTGTTTATGAATATTAAATGTATCATGTTATATATAACTAAATCTCAACATTATTATTCCTTCATATTGTTTGGGTGTATATATATATATATATGATTATGTTTAACAATAATTTACTTCTAAAATAATGTATACTATTATCACTAATATATATTCAAGATTGTTAATGATTTTTTTTGAATAAATAATAAATTTATCATAAATAATATTTCTGTATCAATATATAGATTATATTAATGTTGAGAAAAATAGTGAATTTCATAGCCCACAAAGTATAGACCACATGGAATTTCAGAAATATTGAATTGGTATACTATGAGTTCATTGATTATATATGGAGACCCCATTTTCCTTTATTATAAAGACATTTATAATGTTTACCTTCAATAATCGATATTGTTCTTGTGAAATATTCATGGATTGTATAATTGGGGTGTGCTTGGGTATGTTTAAGATCATTTCGTTGGTTACATGTTAAATGTGATAGGATTTCACATATCATATGAGTAGTAAGAAGCATGGGTCCTCTATTGATACTGATTGGGGAAGTATAAAATAATTCAAAAATAGTAAACATGATCTTCTTTGTGATATAAGTGAGGGGCATGTGACATGTTCTTCCTTATAGATGAATGATGTGTTTTTTATTCATCATCCCAATTATTATATACTTATAAAATGAATAATTAGTGAGTTTCTACATCAAATTAAAATGCTACATGTCCCATTGTCTCTTGATGTAATTCATAGATAGATCATATGAATATTCATCACACATATGTTGTAGTCTGTAGATGTACTTATAGATATATGTTTGTCTGATGGATATAATGCTGGATCCATTTCTAACGTGAGAAACAATAATTAATTTGTAGTGGCCAATATATTCATATAATTATGAATATAGGGAATCATATTTTTTATATGAAAAAAAGTCACATGGGGACCCCTATTATGTTTAATTATTAGGGATTCTATTTTACTCATATAGATTCTTTAATGGAGTTTGGAGTTGATCAAAATGGGTTTTCGAAGTGTATTTTTATAGAATTAGATATGATCTAACGTATGAAAATATTTATGCTAGACTTATAAATTTGTTTAATAATATATTTAAAATGTGTTTTGGAAATGGATTCACATGTTTTTCTATATGATATTAGGTAATGTGTAATGGTGTTAATCCTATAAACCTTTAGTGCCTGTGGGAGATTGAATGAGATTTGAAATAATGCCTAATATATATATGATTCTTGGTTATCCTATATCATAATTTATTATATAGGGAAATTACATTAGAATATATGAAAAATCATTTTTCATATAATGGAATATCATTTAATATCATATATATATATATATATTATTTCATTTCCTTGGAATATTGTTAGAAAAAATATAATAATAATATAGACACTAGAATTACATAAAATAAAATTTTCTAAAATTTAATTCTATAATTTTCACCTTAATTGCTATTATTCATTGAACATTTTTATGATCAGACCCATGGGAGATGCATAAATATTCTTATTGATTTTTGGGTTGAATATAAATTATTCGAATATTTTAAGGCTTGAGTAAATGAATGTGCATGCATGGAGTATACATGAGGATTTTATAAGGATTTAACTATTATGTAATTGTTGATGGATCGAGTTTTAAATTATTTTTTAATTATTTCCCTGCATAAATTTTCCCCACCTCATCAAATAATATCCATCATGTGGCACTATAATGATGTGGGTGATGAGAAAAATTTCTCATGCATCAATAAATTCATGTCATCCCTTTCATACACCATTTATATTGGATTTGGTTGGAAAAAGTGGATTGATAATTATTGGTAATGATGAAAGATAGAGGCAATATCCATATATGGTTTGTGGTACACATGTATAGGTTCACTATTTTATATACTAAATGGTTTTTGATTTCATGCTAGGTGTTATTGTAATTTTATGATATATGTTGTTTTATATGGTTAGAGTAAGTGTCAATATTTAATAGGAAACCCATACAATATATGATTTTAAATGAAGCTACATTATTTTTCATTTCCATGTTCATTATTAACCCCTATATATCAACATTATGCTATCACTACATGGGATATCAAAGGGAAATATAAAATGAACGAGTGGTCATAAAATCCAAAAAATGGGTAATTAAATAAATAATGAGCATGTGATATCTTCATTAATGGAAATATAAAGATGATGAATTAAATGTATTCACATGAAAATAAATAATAAAATTAATCTTATCATATGAACATGTTATAATGAAACTATGAGAATGTGAAAAATAATAAAACTTTTCATATATTTAAATTTATTCTCACTACGATGAAATCATAAAATATTGTTTTGGTATAACATCATCATGTGATGAAAAAATTACTATATAATTTTTTATCTATATAACTATATTCCAAAAAGTCACATCATTACATATCATTATTTTTTTGTGGAACATTGATTCAAAAGTCAATCATCATGCATAAAGATGAAATAAATGAAAATAAATAAAATAAGTTAAAAAATAGCATTTTAAATAAAAATTAATTAATGAATAAAATTGGTAACAATAATAAGAGAGAAAATATGATATTCTACAGTAGTTTTCATAATAAATATAAAGTAAATTAATAATGAACTTTTAGTTTGAAGGAAATATTACCTAAATCTATACACCTATGATCCATACATGTTTATATCATATGGTATGTTATAAACTACATATGTGATATCATATTACTTTTTTAGGGTGTGTTATAATGAATTTTTATATCAATATATTACCTATTATGTATTAAGTTCCTAACATTAAGATATCTCTTCCACATAGGGTATTATTCATATAATGTAAATCAATGCACTTAAAATTTATTTGCATGGACAAAGGGTTACAAGTTATCATAACCATATGGAATTAAATCACATGTTATGTTACATGTGAGTAAATTAAATTGGTTGAAGAGTTTATCTAATAAATAAATAAAAATCCAATGTAAAGAGTTGCAAGTGTGTAATCCTTATTTGCGAGTTCAATGAATTCTAACATGAACTATTTATCCCCCACTATTTTCATAGTAATGAAGCTACTATATCATGGGTGTGGGGATAATAACCCCCATTTGATGGGTGATTTAGATTCGACCTATGAATACATCCAAGAGGATGTATTAACTAGGTTATTGTTAGTATATATTTATTAAACACTTGAATTAATGAAAATTTAATAGTGTCCATGAATCTTTGAAAAACCATGATGTTCATTATTTTTTATATGCATGGTCTCAAATACCAGTTGTGGATGATTTTGGAAGATTGGGTTTCTATTTTTTTCTATAGAATAGAGAAGTTTAATTAAATTATATTAAACCGAGTAATAGTATTATATATATACCATGATAATTGAATCATGAATTAATTTTTCAAATGGTGTTTCATATGATACTTCAAAAAGCATGTATAATATCATTTATATGTTATAGTTAATATTGTAAAAAGTGGTTGAAAAGTATCTTAAGGAAATATATCTATGTTGGACATGTTTTAATCCATAATGGATTAATATTACATTGCCCTTTTCCATTAAGCTCAAATATCATCCAATCCCTAATAAAATGGTAGTACAATAATGTTGGTACCATTTCAGGTGGCTTATTCCTATTAGAATCATTACATATCTCTTATAATATTATTTAGCATTGTATTATAAGTCATGATATCCTAGATGATGTTTATTATTATACATTACTCTGAGGAAAAATATATTTTCATGGGTATTATCATATTTTTGGCATCACAATTTATTTCTATATATGTTTACAATGGTTGTAATTATTAATAATTATAGGGCCTATTATATGATTTCAAATATTGGGGAATAATATTAATATAAATACGGTAAAAACAATAACATTAATCTAATTTATTCCCATATGCATTGATTTTATAATAAATTATCCTCCTAACACTAGTACCATGTTTGGTATATTGGTATATCTTATGAAATGGACATAAGAAAGGAAACATTACTATTTTAAGGCAATACACATATTTTATCTCTAGAAGCCCATGATTATAAATATTTGTTTCAATTGATAGTTGTAAAACCATAAGATTTTAAAATAATAACATTATATTTTATATCATGTGTGACACACAAAACTGAACATAAAAAACCATAAAATATATTTCATTAAATATAATCTTTTTGATAGCTCGTAGAACTTGAAAACCTGAGTCTAAATGCCCTATAATATATTATAACATAATAACCTTGACATAAATTTAGTGGGAATGAATATTACTATCTAAATATGTAATATTATGGTTATTTATTGATTATAAATAAAATAAGAATCATTTAAAAGAAAATGAAATTTATTCTTAAAAGGTGTATTTTTATCGAACAAGAATGTTTAGTCGCACTTTGTGCACAAACAATAAAATTAAATTTTAAAACATTTATAAATTCTTAAGGAAATAGGAAAAAATCCTTTATAAAGTGATTATATAAAAACAATCTTATTATTGAATTTTTTTATTTTTATGAAATTTTTAATTTTTCATTAATTGTGACAATTACATAAATATATCTAAAAAATGTATATCCATATATATTATTTATAATGATAAATTTTATTTTTAATTAGTTTAAAAGTAAATTTTTTTTCCTTATATATCAATTTATTTTTATTGGAATCATTTTGATATTAAATTTTGATATTAAAACAATGTATCTTTTGATAGTTTCTCTTTAACAAACTACTTTCTCGTTGTGTCTGTGGGATTAATTATCAATTAAAATTTTCCAATTATGTGAATCAAATTTAGAAAAATGGATTAATTATTTGTAATATTCATAATATATAATTTCTTATAGTTTCAACATCATTTTTTCAAAATTAATTGTGAAATGAATAAAATATAATAGTCGCAGTTAAGGTATAAATTGATTAATTAGGGGTTAAATTAAGAAGATAATGGTTAAAACTGTCCTAGAAAAACATCCAAAACCAATTTTCTAGGAATATATCCACCTTATCTCTTATAGTTTCTATAATTTTCTATTTTTATAGAATTTTTAGCAAATAAAATCTGGATACGATTGAATTTTTTTTAAAAATGAAAGTTGTGTCACTCAACTCACTAATAAAATGTCTCTCCTATACTCTCCTCTTTACACATAATAACAAATTTGGTTTGAACAATACCTACCAAAATCACTTTTTTCACACCCATACCATGGTTTTTTAGTAATTTTATTTTTTATTATCATTGGTTATTTTTGTTGGATTTTGGGTCGAGTTCTCATGGATAAAATTTGATTTATTTAGGTTTCGTGTGTTTTTTTCCTTATGCATAGATTGAGTGCACCATTTTAGGGGAAAATCTATATTTAAAAGGTTGAGGGTGTTTCAGTTCAGTTTATTCTTGAAAATTTTGTTTCACAAATCGTTCACACTCTTTGGATCAAACATTGCGAGGTTAAGGAGAAACGGTGTCTCTCTTTTAATGTCAAAGAAAAAGGCACACGTCTTGTTCACAATGAAGAGAAACAATGAGAAAAAAATATATGTAGGATATATAATTTTACATATTTATTTTTCAATATTATTTCATAGTTTCAAAAACCTTTCTACCAGCCCGTGTAGGTATCCCCCCTCTCAAATAGGGTGCACACGATTGGCACACATTTTGGTATACTGTGAGGAAAAAAGATGCAACTTTCCCTGATTTCATTAAAACATAAAATTACATTTTTTCCTCCATATTGTTAACCCAAATATAGTCCACTCACCCCTCTCATTCATGATACCCCTAGGGATAAATGGGTGTATTCCTCCTATCCTCATCCATGGATTTGACTGCTTCTCAATCAATTTTTATTAGGATTCCTCTTTTGTTGTATATTCTTCTCCTTATCCTTCCTTTAATTCCATAGTTTCTTAATTTATTGGGGATTGGTTATCAATTTTAATAACCCTACGTACTATATTTTGTGTGTGTCTTGTGATAGTTTTATGATAGGGTGTGGATATTGTCTCTTGATTATTATTCTTCCTAGTCAGAGAGTTTCATTGCATGTACACAATGTTGAGGTAGGTGCTTCCATCCATTTAATTTTACAATCATGTATACATGTGATTTTTATTTAATAAATGGGTTATAAATATGTTTTCCATTCATGTTGTGTGTTAGAATTAATTTATTGTTGTTTTCATAAAGGCAATATGATTGAATTTGGTTCCCAAAAGGTCTACATGATTATGCCAATAAATATATGAATGCATGGTGTTTGATGAAATCCCAATTGGAAATTTTAAAATAAAATTGGTCACTTTGGTTTGTGTTTGTCCTCAGTTATGTGCTGGATTTTATTCAATACGTATCAGGTTCGGTGTGTGGGTTGGTATTTTGATGGTAATGAAAAAAATGGTTCTAAGTCTCTTTTGGTTCTTGAATTAATACATCATGTAATTTTTCGATTATTTAAGCATTCTAATAGATGTGGGAGAATTCATATTTGTACGAGGTGGAAATATGGATGGGATCCAAATAGACAATATATTCCTTTAGAAAATATCCCTCTTGAGCCTAGATTTCAAAAATTATCATCGTCCATTTCAACTCCTCCATATCCCTCCTCACCCCAAATAGTTATTTAAAACCCCCTAGTTATTTAGAAATGGTCCATTAGTTTATAAATGGTTATTTGGTTACAAATGATATGAAAGATGTTTTCAAATATGTTTTCAAATGCATGGAAAATTTGGAACATTGTGGTGGGTGTTAGTAAATAAATGAAATAAACTATTGTTTTAGATCTTTTAAGCATGGGTGGAGGATTCTCCCTAGTTTTAGATATGCTTTTAATAATAGAGCTGTGTTTGGAAATAATAATTTTTAGGTTGGTAACATGTGGTGTTTTGGGAAAGTGTATTTAAAGTTATATGATATATAAGACCCATTGGAACTTGTGAATGGATTTATGTGGGATGGGAACTTCTATGAATGTCAATATAAGGAGAGGGCTTCCACATAGGTGGTGTTAGAGCTTGGGAAATAAATTCATAGTGGAATCTGTGGGTGATTGGTTTATTCCATGAATGTAATTACCTCTGTATTCTTATCATACTATTGTCATGGGATTCAAGGGAACAATATAGAGCTTTGAGTGATAGTTTCTTACTCTCCCTGATTAGATGGATAGGTACCCCATGGATCTATTGAGAGTCTTTGTGGGTTTTTCAACTCATGAGGCTAGTTTAGAGTAGCCATGTTAGATATTGAATATAGTGATGCACCATACGATGAGTGGTGAGTCTGATCTAAATACATCTAGGTAATTCATCTAGATATGTTTAGTAAATTTATATTATTACTATCTATATGTTATGTTTTATTTTGAAGCATATGATTATCTTCCCTGCTAATGTATACCTATTTTCAATATTTTTTTTATTTTTTTTATAACCATATGTTCACCTATTTGGGTTACTTATTTTTCTATTGGGGGGGGGGTTAATAGATTTTTAAAATGTATTTTTTTCAAAAGATTAATGTTTTGTGTGTTCATATAAAATGAAAAGCCCATGTATATTTGGAAAAGAATATTTTTTGAATGACATTTTTGGTTATTTATAATAGAAAACACTATTTTATAAATGTATTTAAAATATGTTTTTTTTTGTGATTTTTTAGATAGGAAATGTATGGAATTTTTTGCACTTACCTGCTAATATGTTTATTCTCACACCCTACTTATACCACTTGGATTCGGTAGACCCATTCTATTTTGTAGTTTTAGGTTTTTGGATTGATTTTTTCATTGGAGCAGGTTGGTCGTAGGTCTATAAGTTTCATGATGATATTGGAAGGTTCCAATTTTGTGTTAGTTCTATTTTTGTCTCATAGTTATGTTCACTTTTCGAAATATGTCTATCTTTGTTATGTATTTGTTGATGTTTAGTTATTATTATTTTCTTCTACATGTTCTGTTTTGGGTATTTGACTTGTTGTTATTGTGATAAATCATTCCCATCCTGATATCATTGATTCACGATGCTAGTTTCTATACTAAGAGGTTGGGAAATGCCTCTCATGTTTATTCATTGTCCGAGTATGGTGTCGGTTTGATGGCATCCAAATTTGGTTTGTGTAATAATAGTATCATAGTATCCCTCTATTATTTGTGGTGTTATGTAGATAATATATTTTGAATTTTGGGACTCGAGAGGTATGCACATGAAGGATGTTATAAACAATTTGACATTCTTATCCTCATGTTTTCAGGTGTAGTTCAAGACATGACTATTTTGTTTTGGTTTGTGTGGTTTGGGGAATGAAAATGTAAGTGAGTCGGTCTTACATAGATATTTTTCATGGGGTATAAAACTAGATGTATCCTAAGTTCATAGTTCAGGATTCTTCAAGTGGATGGTGTTTAATCATGGTATGGTGGGTTAAAACATTATACTAGGTTAAGCATAGTCCTTAGTTTTTCATTATAGGATTTTTCTGTGAGCTGTATTTTAGTTTGATTATTTTTCAGTGTTAGTAGATTATGAGAATTAATATGTATTTTGGAAAGGTATTTTTAAAATTAATATTATCCCATGGTTTCCATTTGTTTTAAAGGTTGGTTTTTTGTTGTATATGTTGATTTTTATATAAAGTTGGGTATCTTGAAAATTTCTATTGGAGTGAAATGGTTTTGTTCATGAAACAGAAATGATTTTTCTAAAAGAGGATCCATATTTTGTTTGTTAATGCTTGGTTTATAAACCATATGTTTTTTCTAGGGATGTTTTTTTGGGTTGAGTTTTGGTTTCATCATGATATGGTTTTGTGTATTTTTATATTCATGTATGTTGACTGAAAAGGACTATAAGGTTTCCAACGAGTCTCCTCCAATTGGTTCCCCTACCCAAACCCCAAGTGGAGTAGTTGATTAAAGTTCATCTCTATTGATGTTGGTTTTACATTGTAGTCAATGTACATTAGAGGTTGTTTAGTGGCTTGAGGATGTCAAAAAAAATATAGATCACTAGGAACTCCCATTGTTATGAGGGTGCGAGAATTTTTTAGTTCATTTGTTAGAACTGGTTCGAATTTGTGGAAGGGTATCATTGTAGCATTATTGAATTATGGGATGTCATTGGTTGTCTGTAAGACTAATTTTATCTGAAGCTTCATACATGATAAGGAGAAGGAAATGAATGTTGCAAAGCTCTTGGATATCTAGCTAGGTCAGCAGATAGTGAAGGACTATGTATATAACTTTAAAGAGCTGGTTCCTTTTTCTAAAGAGAAAGAATTAGAGTATTAGTTAAAATAACCACTAATTATCCAGGGTATTCTTATAGAGATCAAGGAGAATGTTCTGTCATCCCGGGATTTTATCTTTAGGATACTGGTGGGTGAGGGATTTCGAGGTGAGTTGGTTCCTAGAGTGAAATATGTAGAAGTTGGAAATATTATTCCTCTTAGTGCTCATTAATGTTCCCTATCTGGATAGAAGTGCAAGTTTGATGAACCTATTTAGATGATGTTCCCTTTTTCAGTTTAGGCTTCTCATTTGTTGGTTCATTCCCTCATGTGATTCCATTGTGGTTGGTATAGGCATCTAAATACGTCTTTCTAAAATAATCTTAATACTTTTCATTGGTGTGGTCGCTTGGGTTGTCAAAGATGTTCTTATAGACCCGCTTCTAGAAAATGGAGTCTCGTATGGAGGCTACTGACTCCTAACTATGGGATAGAAGATGCATTAAGACAATATGGTTCTGGGCATAGCCCTTTCAGTGAATCTTTTCATACAGATATAAATCATCATGTGTGGTGGAATTTTTGGCATACATTTCATCTCTAATATTTTAATAGAGTTTGTTTATGTTGATATGTTCTATTTTTCATTGTTTTTGTAATTATATCTTAATTGTAAAAGCTTGTATGGCCTCACCTTATTACAGTTTAGTTGTTGTGCTTGTGTTCTGGAACTAGTGTACTTAGTCTTTTTTGGAATGTTTTTTGTGTTGGTTTGTGATAATTTAGGATAGTCTCATGTCTTGTAGAAATGAAGAATTGCGGTTCAGTTCATTGATTGGTTTTAGTTTATATCCATGTGTTCCTCTGTCGGATGGGATTTTTGGTTTTGGCCCTATGCTGTTTGTTATTTTCATTTAGTGGGGAGAACCCTCCCTATTATTTCTCCATGGGTCCCCTCATAATGGTTTTCCTAAATCTGGTCAGGTGTGACATATAGATTTGAAATGTCACATCAAGGTTCATAGCCTTGTTCCATTTTTATAGTTTTGACCCTGAGTTTGGTATTTATTTGACTTATGGGATAATGTTTTTATGATGGGTAGAATTGTCACAGCCAAAAACATTTTTCATTTATTCTTTACTTTTCTTAGGATTGGTTCTCTTGGTTGGTGTTTGGTTCATATTACCAATGTCCAATTTTGAGTTTTGGAGGATTTATGTGGTTTTTGGCCCTCTACATAGTTTGAGTACACTGTTTGAGTCGAAACTGTGTGGCTTGCTAAGGTAGACGGTGGTTTCAATTCAGTTTCTTTGAGAATGATTTGTCTGGAATATATTGAACTTGGTTTGGATCAATTCATGTGAGGCCCAAGTGAAACCATATGTCTCTCCTATGTTGTTTGGGGTAAGGTTCATGGCCTATATGTTATTATAAGAAACCATGTTGAATGTGTACAGTGAGGTTATTCAATTTGATGGATATATTTTTCATGGTTGGTGAATATTTTCCCAAACCATGAGTCCTTCCCATGTAGTTGTACCCTAACTCCATTTGGGTGTGTATGATTAGAGCACTATTTGATAAAATGTGTAGACAAACCATGGGACTTTCCTAGATTCCTTTAAATCATTAATTTCTATTTTATCTCATAACATTTTAACCCCAATCCGCCCCTCACCTCTCTGTCTCATTCGTGTGGCCCATTAAGAGCCTTGAGTGGCTTCCTGGACACCCCTTTCCTAGATTTGGGTGATTCTCCTTCAATTTTTGGGTGCATCCCTCTTTAGGTTTGACTTATTCCCCTTATAATCACATCCCTTCCTTGGCTTCATGGTTTTTCGTAATCTAGTTATCACTTATAACCCTATAATCCAATTTTTATGGGAATCTTGTGTTTCATTGATTCCAAGGTGCATGGATTGTCTCTTGAGGCTTATTATTCCTTCTCTGAGAGTTTCATCACAATCACATGACCTTGAGGTAGGTGTTTCCACCAATTTCCTTTCTAAATCATGATAATAGGTTCTTGTTCATTCCTAATTTTTTTATAAATTGTATAATCATGATTTTAGTGTGTTATCTTAATTTTTTTTATGTTTCTATAATGGAAATTTGATGGAATTGGGTTTTTGTAGGGTTTTAATGATTATAACTACAAAAATATGTATTCAAGGTGTTTTATGAAATGTCAATCGACCTTTTTAAAATAAAATTGGATACTTTGGGTTATGTTTTTCCTTTTTTATTTGATGGTAATTTGGATTTCATTTTGAATTACGTTTGCTGTCCGGTTTTCTAGTTTGATTTTTATGTGTAAAATGGTTGCAAGGATCTTTTCATTTATTAAGTTGGAACTTCATGTAATTTTGTGATTCTATAAGCATTAAATTTTATGTGGGAACATCCATATGTGTATGGGGTTCATGTATTAATGGGATTATAAATGATGATATCTTTATTTAAAAAATATCCCTCTTAAAGATGGATTTAAAAATTGATCCTTATCAATTTATTCTCCTCCATAACACTCCTCATCCCAAATGGTCTTTTCAGACCCTCTGGTACTTTCGAAATAATCCCTTTGTTTATAAATTGATACTTGGATTCAAATGAATTCAAATGGGTTTTTAAAAATGTATTTTAAGGCTTGGACCATGTGGAACATTGAGGTGGGGGTTGATAACTAAACAACAAAATGTCTAGTTTTAAATAGTTTATTTATGAGTGGTGGTTTCACACTAGTTTTGGAAGTGGTTTTGGAAATGAAATTGGGTTTGGAAATTTTAAACTCTTGGTTTGTACCTTGTGGTTATTTTGGAATATTTATTTAAGGTGACATAATATGTAGGTCTGGATGGAACAGTTGAGTGGATTGATGTCTTATGGGATCATCTATGGTTTTCATTCTGAGGAGGGGCCTCCACTTAGGTGGTGTTTGAGTTTCTCCAAGGAATTAACTTTATAATCGATGAGTTATTGGTTTATTCCATGAATGTGATGACCTACCCATTCTCATTTTACTACTATCATTGGATATATGGGCATCATCTAGAAGTTTATGTGATGGTTTCTTATTTATCATGATTAGATGGACTAATACCCCTAGATATTTTGAGAGTCGAGGTGGGATATGACACTAGTGATGACATTTTTGACTAACTAAGTTTCCTATTGACTATAGAGCTACACCATAAACCATAAGGTGAGTTTGAAATTAAAATGGATATGGATTTATTATATCTATTTAGGAAATTCCCATGATTACTATATATATTTTATATTTATTTATGTTTCATTTTTTTGTATTCCCATTTAGTGTATACCTGCTTATATTGTTTCTTTTATTTTTGATATACCTATCTGGTCACCTATTTGGTATTCTTCTTTTTGTATTTGGGTTTTTAAACTAATTTCTAAAATGTAATTCTGTTTTGGGAAGAGAAACATGGTGTGTGTTATTTTAAAATTAGAATTCCATGTTATTTTTATAAAGTGTAATTTTAAAAAAGTTTTTTTTTGATATTTATAATGATAAAACCTTATTTTATAAATGTTATTCATACTACTGTTTATGGAATATTTTGGGAATTGAAGTTTATGGAATTTGGGGTGCTTACCTACTAAGATGTTTATGTTCAAACCCCACTTATTCCACTCGACATCGATAGACCTATGATATTTTCATGTTTCATGTTTTTTAGTTTGAGTTTTCCTTTAGAACAGGTTGGTCTTATGGCTGGTGGTGACAATGAAGTCACATGTAGATCTGGTCAGGATCTAGTTTAGTGTTATTTCTTTTATTAGTTCCTAGTTTTGTTCAGTTTTCATTAAATGTGGATCATTTTTATGAATTTATTTATTTTTATTTATTATTATTTTTGTTATGTTCTCTTTTCTAGATATTTGACACTAGTTTTTAATAGATTAAATTGTTCCCATCATGATATCATTGATGCTCTGCGCTAGTCACCAACCGAAGAGGATTTGGAAATTCTATTGACCATTGTCTCAGGTTGGGTCTGGTCTGAGGTTGGATGGAAGCCTTACCCAGATTGTAACAATTAACAAATTCCCTCTACTAAAAATTGATTCCATAGTTTGGAAAAAAATGTAAACCTATGAAGTCATTAGTGAAAACATAAGGGGGATACATGAATAATATGTAATGTTCCTCAATGAGTTCCTTTTTTATTTCATTCTCTACAACCATATATTATTATTATACCATTTTGGTATAAATACCCCAATATCATCCATATTTTTGGATGTTTTTATAATAATTTAATGACCTAAAACTATCCCTTTATCTATCAAATGAGTGAAAAAATCATCATTTATGTGTACGGTGCAGTACCACCTCACAAACCAATTCTATTTTTTTCAGTTACCACATCTCACGGTTTGGTATTATGATGGATAAAAAGTTTATATATATATATATATTTATTATTTATAACATAATTATACCTCTTCACTAACTATATCATATATAAGTTTTTATCTTCCATTTCATAAGAGATATGATATTGTCACTCACATATATAGCAGACTAACGCCTTGTAAAATGTTGGGACTCTTAATTCACTAACGCTTGACATGGAAGGTGATAAGGGAAAAATTAATTATTATATGTGATTCAGATGAAATAATATTGACATTAATGAAATATTTATCATTATGAAAATATAATAGATCATTCTTTCTTACATTTTCAATATTTGAAAAGGTTATAACATCGTTCATGTATATATCCTTTATGAAGTGAAGTGACTCAATTTTCCCCACAACAGCACATGGATGATATATATATATATGTATTTATTTTTAAAGAACTTACTAGGTATGTATATTATATTATTATCAAAATTGATAAGAAAAATAATTCTTAACTCATTTTCTGAAATTATTGTTGAAAAATGGAATCATTACTCATGCGTACATACAACCTACCATAGTCATTTTTGACACATGTGTTGAATATGGTAAAAACATCCAACACAAACTAATTTCATTGTGTAAATATATATATAATTTTAAAAAGTGAAATAAATTTAATAATAAAAATTAAAATGATTCTCAAGAATGTAATTATTTAAAAATAGTTTTTTATTAAAGAAGATAAATACAAAGATGAGAAGTCAAACTCATGGCACGGTACTTCATCTCAATTTCCTTTAATTAAAGAATTTTTTGTATTATAAACCTATACTCTTTTTTAAGGTGTACAAACTGATCATTTGAAATTTTATATGCTGAATTTATATATTATCATGGTATTTATTATATTTATTAGTGTTATTATTTCATGGGTGTTATGATTCAAATATTTCCAAAGTGATAAGGGACATTTTCATTAAAAAATACCCTTTTTTCAGAGAACTCTATCTTTTCCATGTATGTTTTTCTAAAAATATTTGACGAAAAAATTTATATGGAAAAAAATGTTTATACATACATTTTATTTATATTTTTATGTTATTTTCGAATGATTTTTAGAGGAATTTTTAATGTTTTTTATGCAGAACATTTTGAAAAATGAAACAAATAATTTTTTATTCATCACATAAATGGAGATGAAAACTTTTTTACCTCCATAGTAGTTATTTTATTTTAACACCCTTTGAATGATTTGATTTTTTTCAATGAAAAATATTCTTTATATTTTTTGGGTCATTATTTATTAAAAATGGGTTTCTAATAGAAAATTGTGTTTTATTGGAATGGGTTTTTTCATATTGGTTGTATTGTGTTTTTAAAATAGCTATATAATGAAATTGGTTTACTAAATATATATTACATGAGAATTATATGAAATAGGTGATCTCAATAAAGCTTTCATATTAGGTTGTGCCCCATTATAGCTCGTGTGTTATCCTGGTATAACTTGTACGAAGGGTTGATCCACATTATAAATCAAAAAAATGGTTGATATTGATCTATATTATATGAAGGGAGAGCCCCATTATTTCTCTCCAATAAATTGGATAATAATTATATTGAATTTTATCTATATGGTTACTTCAATTAAAATGGTTTTGGTATAGTTTTATGAATATGATGATATATGTCACAATAAAATGTGGTTTTAATTGGTTTATATGGTTTTTAAAGGATTTCATTGGGAAAAACATTTTGTGTGTTTTATATGTGAATTTTTTTACTTCTTAAAGTAAATGATATTTAAATCTAGTGTAAAATGTATTAAAAGATTTCCAATTTTTCATATGGGTAATTGTATTATTTATTTTTATGTACCTTACTAATATTTTTTTATCATAACATGATTTAAAATTTATTTCACATGGTTAATTAATGGTTATAGGAAATGAAGAATTCAAGTTTTATTTGTTGTATTTTTTATATAAAAATAAATCATGACTTATTTTAAATATTATATATTATTGGGAAAATAGAAACTTATCTAAAATTTCAACCCTGTATTTAATATATTTTTTATGTATGAGTATTTCTATATTTCTCTAAAACAGTAAACCTAAAAAGATCCTCAAATGTAATAGAATGAATTCATGACCTAAAAAATAATTATTTTGTAATGAATACGGAAACGTCCTTATAATGAAATTATAAGATATTTTTAGATTAAAATAGAGGTTAGGATAATGTTGATAGAATTTCCATGAATGATTATACATTATAGAAAATTTTAAATGATATATAACTTTAGGATTTCCACATTTCATCACCTAAAATCTATCTATTTAGAATGTTTTTCCCCAATGATAACATGGGAGATATATTGGGAACTAACTAAGGGGCAAATATCCTTCCAATATAGAATTTTGATATGGTTGGAATTGGAATATAATATTTTTTTGTGGTGATATCTCAATTGACATAAGCTACGAATGATTGTGGTATACATTCTTGAGATTAACCCAATATTCCTGGAATAAAATGTATATAGTGGGTGGTTTTATTAGTAAAATATCACATCATTAAATAGACCATCTGACCCTACTGTCATTGAAGGATGGATCAATGATTTGGAAAATATTTTTGATGTAAGGGGATGTTTAGAACATCAAAAGGCATCTTTATACATTTATCATTTTTAATGTGAATATAATCAATGGTGGTCTTTTGCTAAGAATAATATGGAGAAATATGGTCTTGATGTCATGGAATGGGAATCATTTAAGAATATTTTCCTAGGTAAATATTTATATAAGTCTATTTTGGTTAAGATCAAGAAACATTTATTAGAATTAAGGAAAAATCTTCATGTTTTAGTATTTCCATATGAATAAAATATTTCAAGGTTTTCTAAGTATGTAAAAAAATTTATTTGAGACATTGATAGTATGTTTTTTAGTTATTACTCACAATTAAATCTAATATCTTTAATTTCATTGGACACAAAAAAATTTAAATATTATGAGAAACTGTATATAGATATATCTCATACTTATGTTCCATGAGATTAAAATAGTACTAAATAGTAAATGTGATAGGAAATGGAGAATCAACCAATTAAGAGTCAAGGATTTAATCCCCAAACCTATTCCATGTGATGTAAACTAAATATATGGAATATAATTTAGGATCTATGAAGTGTTACTAGTGTGGTCTGTTTGTTAAAATAGTTCATTATTTCAAATAAAATAGTCCTAAACATTTCATGAATGAGGTATCCGATATCTAGCTAATGATTTGATGATTTAGCTTCAATGATATGGGAAATTATGTAAACATATGTCTAATGTTATTTACTCAGTGTGAAAATAATCGTGATCCAAAGAAAATAGTGGATGAACAGTCGTTTTCTACTTCTATAATTGATGTTAGACTATCTGGTGAAGTAGTGACAACTCTAGAGAGCTCGGTATTTTTCAAGGGATGATCATAAAATAAATGTATTAGGAACCCCTATTTTTATGTTTTCTGTTTCGGAAATACCATTGGATTCATTTATTGAGTTTTATTGATATCTGATGTTTAATTTTCACTCAAAATTTATGTTACGAGTAAATAGAAATAATATTATAGGTATTGATAACATTTGGGGTTTATATTATCATTAATTATATTTTAATAATAGTAAAATAGGATTAATTGAATTTGAAAAAAAATGATTTTATTGAAACCCTTAGTAAATAGGTTATAAAATTATTAATTTTATTTTATGGATGTTCATCATATTTTTTGAGACTGTTATAGGTATAATATTAATATAGTTTTGAAAAGAGAAAACCATAATGTAGGGTAAAACTAGTCTCATTTAGAAAGGTCACATGGCTTGAACCCCTTTGAACAGGATAATTTGGTTTTAAAAACTACCACTTACCCATGCCATGTCCTAGTAAATATGGAATTGTTTTTAGTTATATAATTTGAAATATAAATATTAATGATGAAACAGTGGGGTTACTTTTGTGGTTTAGAGATTAATTTATTATAATGGATAACGATTTCTAACCATATTTATTTTTGAAAACACATATAGAAATATAGAAAAACATGTCACTCTTTTATTAATCTTACAGTCCATTAAATATGATTTTTTGTACTATAAGAATATAAAATTCATATTTTGATATTCATTTCGCAGAATAAGAAATGAATTAGAAATTTATCGATGCAAAACCAAAGGATGTAATTATATTTATGAAATATAAATGTATCATTTAATTGTATTTAGTAATATTCATTGATAAAAAATAATTCCTCAACTATAGTTAAAGGGTCATGAATCAAAAAAAATTACCTTATTACACTCAAACTCGATGAATCATATGGTCTATTAAATCATCAAAATTTCATGGTTTTGAGGCCATAATGTTTCTATTGAAAATTCACGTTCTTGTGTTAAATTAACTCAATCACAATCTATAATTATTTGTTAATTTCTTGATTTTTCATATATTCACTTTACACGAATTATCTTCTATATATAAACATAGTTATGTGTTATTCCATACGGCCCTTTTACTTCCTCTCTATCTTAGTGGATATTTTATTATCCCTTTTATGATGTGGATTTTCAATAATATTATTTCTATATTTCAAAACCTTGATTATAGATTTCAAGAATAATTTAAATGGAATCAATTTATTTATATATTAGAAGATGTAACACCCATATATTTTCAAATAAGAACATTGTATTCAATAGAGTAAGTGACATGAAAATAAAACATAAACAATTAACGAAACATATTTCATTAAGTTTAATCTCTTCAATAGCATCTGAAGCATGATAAAATGATCCTAAATGAACAATATTATTTTATACCATTAGAAAGATACTATTAAATTATAATTTATAAATAGTACAATCAAAATTATGAAAATTATTTTGATATATTTATTAAAAATAAAAATAGAATCATTTAAAAAGGATATAAATTTTCGTGGAAAAATACAATTTTTTCTAAAACAATGTTTAACTAGGCATGGCGCATATAATTAAAAATTAATATTTAAATATATTAGACAATATATACTAAAAAATAATATTAATTTTTTAATTCACCAAATAGTATTTTCATAGGGTGAATATTTGTGATTATTCTGAAATGATAAATTTTTGATGAATAGTAAAAAATAATAATTTTAATTGAAAAATTCCCTTTTGTAAATACATATAAATTTAATTTATATTTTTAATTGTATTAAGATTAAAATTATTTCAATTATATATAAATTGAATTCATTTTTATCCATTTCATATAGGTGTTTTATATAAAAAACATTATAAAAATTTGATATTTGTCTCTTTAAAACCTATTTTCTCATCACTTCTATGAGATTATTTTTCAATTAAAATTTACTGCTTATATGAATTGAATTATGAAAATTGGATTCCATATTTTTATTATAAAAATATTTAATTTGTAATAGTAAAAATATATTTTTTATAATATTAATAATGAAAACAATAAAAACTAATTACCACTGTTAAGGTAAAAATGAATTTTCCTATGCGTAAAATTAATAATAAAAGGGTTTAAATGACTTAAACAATGTCCAACACCAATGTTATTACCATATTTCCATATTTCATATAATATTTTTTATAATGTCTAATTTGGATGATTTTTATTGATTAAAATGTGGATATAGTTGAATCTATTCAATAAACTATATAAGTGTGCCACTCACCTCATTTATAAAAGGACCCCCATGTTCTCTATTTTTTACACCATAAAACCTATTTGGTTATGGAATTTTTTATTCAAAATAACATCCCAACGTACCTAATTTCATAATTTAATCATTAGTTGGGTTATAAGTACTTCCTTGGAAGGATTTGGGGAAAACCTAAGGAGGATACTTAAAAAAGAGGTAATGTTCTCCAATTAGCGTCTTTATTTAACTTTTTTACCCACATAATATAATTCAAATTAAACCATGATGATATGAAAAAAAATAAAACAAAAAATATACCAGTATGTTTTTATTATAATTTAATGACCTAGAAAAATCTCTAATTCCATCACATGTGTTAATCAATCATCATTTATGTGTACGACAGACTACTCTTTAGGAACCAAGGTGATTCACTTTCCCATTTCCACCTATAATGGTTGGGTATTATGTTGGATATAAGTTTTATATATGATATTTATATCATAATTCAAGAAATTGGATAATTTTATCATATATACCTTTTACCTCCAATTCTATTGGGGATATGATAATGTCGCTCATGTGTATAACGAACTACCTCCTCAAGAAGAGATGTGATTCGTCTTACAGAAATGCTTCACATGAAAGATTATAATGAAAAACATAATAATTATATGTTATATAAATGGAATAATTATTATATTAATGGAATTATAATAATTATGAAAATATAATGTATTATTTTCATTTTCACCTTTTCACTCAATGAATAATAGATAACATCATTTTTTTTCGTGTGGACTACTGCCTTCACAAAGCCTTGTGAATCCCTTTTCATCACTGTACAATATATTATATATATATATATAATGTTGTATATATGATATTATGATCATTTTTATGGTTAATGTATTACTTATCTCCTTTCCATAGAGAATGTCACAAAATGGAAATGTTACTCAAGTGTACTTATGGCCTACCGTCTCAATGATTTATCATACTTCATTTATCAAAATAAAAATTCCAGTAAGGTAATAAAAGTATATTTTATGTATTAATATGATACATATTACATTATTATTATTCTAGATATGTATAAATAATGACCACTTTTATTATATTGAACATACCAAAGTTGTTTTTGAAACATAAGCCAAATATTGTCGAAACATCCAACATAAACATAATTTATTAAGTAATTAGTTAAAACATTGTATAAAATGAATGAAAATTAATAATAAATTTTAATATTGTTCTAAATAAAGTAATTAATTAGAATATGTTTATTATTCCAGAATATGTAGACAAACGTTACATGTAGGACTCTAGATAAGGGACTTCATCTAAATTTCAATTCATTGATGTATATTTTTATGTTATCGACCTATAATATTTTTAAAGGTTTATATTAAAACCCATTTACATGTAATATAATTAATTATTTAATTCTAATACTATTTATAGTTTTTCATATTGATATTGTTTCATGGTTTATATGATTTAGATATTTCTAATGTGATATGGTAATTTCAATTTATGAAAATTATCTTTTAATGTTTTCCTTTGGAATCTTTATTTTCAATGTCTATGTTTTTAAAATGATTATCTAAAGAAATTTATATGGAAATAAAAAGTTTATAATGAACATTTTAGGTTTTTTTACTTTATATTCAATGGTTTGCAAAAGGAATCTTTTTACGTGATTTATATGGAGCATGTGAACAAACTACAAGAGGCATGTTCTATTTTTAACATACATGGCGATAATGTATTTTTCAAATAAAGTGGATCTATTTTATTTCTAGATTACCGTGAAATATTTTATGTTTTCATCAATGAAAAATCATATTTCTCATTTTTTAGTAATTTGGTATTGAATATGATTTTTTAATAGAAATGTTTATTTTTCCGAAAGGGTTTTTCATAGGGGTTTAAAATATAATTTAAATGGTATTTTTAAATAAAGTGTTTTACTAATTTTATGGTACATGATAATTATATAAAAAACATTATTCCTAATACAATTTATATGAAGGGTTTAACTATGTTATAGCTGATGGGTGAGATCAATATAGCTTATACATAGGGTTCATCACCATAAATGCTCTTGAAAAATGAGTGAGCCCAATATAAATTATATGAAGGGTTATCCCCATCATACCAATAAAATTAATTGGGTAATGATTATATTGAAATATAGATATATTTTATATCCAATTAAATGGATTTTGAAATGCGTTTCTGAATATTATTATCAAATTCACAAAAAATGGGTTTTAGTTGTTTTTCATGGATTTTAAATTCTTTAATTGAGAAAATCATGTATGTGTTTTTCACATAACTTTTTTTAATCCATATAGAAAATGAAAATTGAAGTTGAATATAAATTTTATAAGGGTTTTCTTGGTTTTCACTAGACTAATGGTTTTATTTCTTTTTATAAGCCTTTTTGAATTTTTTTTTCTTATCCCACTTTTAAAATAGTTTTCAAAAGGATTAAGTATACGTAATGAAAAGGATAAAGTCATTTTGAAATTGATGGAGATTTTCCATGGAAGTAAATGATTTTTTCTTGTAAATGTTTTATATTATAGGAAAACTGCATACTAATCATATGTTCTCACTTTTTATTTTATGGTTTTTTTGTGTAAGTTATAGCCTTATTTTCTAGAACTGTAAACATTAAAAGATCATAAATTATAAGATAATGAATTCTTGACATAAAACTGATAATTATGTAATGTATAAGGATATGACCATACAATTGCATAAGGTTTAAGGTGGCATTAGTTTTTTTCTATTTCATGGTTTGAAACATTAGTATATCATTAAAATGATATATATAGATGAAATATATTTTTCAATATTTTTATTATCAATTTTTTTAAATAATGTATAGGTTGCTTATAAATTTTATAAAAAGGTATATTATAATATTTTTATAATTATTAAATGTGTTTATAACTTTATTATTTTTAAATTTTTTATAAATATACACTTAAACATTAATTAAACATTTATTATATTAATATCGATTAAAATGTTTTTTATTTAAATGATAAAATATTTAATCATTTTGGTATGATTTATAGTTCCAATGTGAAATTTTGAAATGCAATATATATATATATAGGGTTTATATATTAATATATAAGGACAAAAGATAATTTTGTTTAAATTTAAGTCATTAATTATCCAGAATATTAATTTCAAATTTCGTATTTTGGGTGCTAAAATTTAAAATTTATTTATACTATATCAAAATGATTTTTTATTATTGCTTTATGTTTAAATAGTAATAAATGTGTGATTTTTGTTTAGTTTTTTTAATATTTTTTCCATAAATTTTTTATATTTGAATTAATATCTTAGATTTAATGTTAATTCAATATAATGATTAATATGAAAAAAATTATATAAAAATTAAATATAATGCCTTTATATTTATTTAATTATGGAATTTATATATTTCTTCTATTAATTATTATGTATTCATAATTTTAATTATATATTGGTTGTTCGTAAATTTTTATCGCCAACTTTAAATTTTGGAATCATTCATTTGGTGATTTATTCGCTTCTTTATTCACTAATATAATAGTGTTATTTTTAATTTTTTTCAACACAATGTTTAATAACATTATAAGTAGAGTTATTTAGGGTATAAAAATTTGAAATAATCACCCCATTAAATATTATTTTTTTCTTATTCAAAATTCACTTTCCTATTTATCTCATAGTATTATATAAACAAAAATAAAAGTATTCCTGAGTATTTTTTTTCTTTGTTCACCAAAATAGAAATACATCATGGAGTATACAAATAGAATTTGGAAACGTACAACAATATACTAAGAGTAGTTATGTTACAATGTTTAATTCATCCTCATTATCCCCCATAGTTTACAATAATTCTGAACTTATAACTCATTATCCCATCTAAAGAAGTTAATAAACTACCCACCTATAAGATTCATTAGATGTTATGTATTAGCTATAATTTGGAAGACACTAAAAATTGTTTGACTTAAAGCTCCACTTTCACTCTTTATATTATTTCAAATTCAACATGAGATATTTTAACCTAATAAAACCCCTTCTTGAAATTATTTATCCGTATTAAATGGTTTATTATTCATCACATAAAACGTTTATAAAAATTTCTCCCTATGATGCATCGCTAATATATCTCCAAATAATCGATCCAAGTGAATAATTAAGGTATATTACCCTCATTTTATATCTTCTCAAATCATCATACATGGATGAAATCTCTTTTCTAACTAACATTGTCACTGATCAACAAAAAACATTATATGGACTAGAAATGAATAATTTATTATAATGTGTTGTGATCCACGAAATCCTTTTTGAATCAGCGGAATCTACGATAATGATTTTTTCATTTTAATAAAATTTCATGGTTTAATAATGTGATTGCTAAATATTTATATAGTAAATGGGATCTGCTAAGTCCTTTAATCATAAAAATATTCATCACTCCTTTTCTCCAAACTGTTCTACTGAAAACACTCAAATTGTACACCATGTAATGGTTAAAAACATTAAAAAATAAATTAACATGTGATTTTATTTCATCATAATCAATACAAGGATAATATTTATCTACAAAATCATCTATGTTGGAATCCAACAACACATCAACTTCAACAAAAAAATGAGGTCCTCACAAGGTCATGTAATCCACCTTCATGGTCTATATAAACATATTTTGGTAAAATAATAATCATGATCCATATATTTGATACTTATAAACACACCCTTTTCAATTATTTATGATTATACATCAAATGCATCCCCAAAAAATAGGAAAACACTATGTAACATCCGGATCATTTTCACCATATTCAAATCTCTTATAGGAAACCATTAAATATTTTCTTATAGGAATATTCCTTTAAACTGAATAACAAAAAATTTATGAAATTCCATTGGGATGTAAATTTTATAAAAAATATCACTCTTTTTGTAATTTTTAAAACCTTCACAACCACTCAAACCCCATTGATACCTGCTCATTGACTATTTTTGTAAACTTACATATTCAATAAAAATTCACAAATTGAAACTCTAGATAGTGAACAAGGAATTCGTCATCTCTCAAACTATGATAACATGAGTCTATCTTGGAATGAGAAAGATAGTTAATGTGAATAACTCTTCAATGAATCACTTCCTTTTCAAAACTTCTTTTCCAATTTTTCCTCAAAACCTATTTTTTATTTAATGGAATCCTATTATTCGTGAAAGATAAATAAATATTCAAAGAGTTTTGATCATGATAAACCCACTTAGACAGCCAAAATAGTAAAAAACTAAATCATTATAGACCCAAATGAATCTAATTTATAGATTTATAATCATTGATATAATGGAATCATTATCTATAGATTTTAAAACTCCCCAACCATACTTATCAAAATAGATTTAAAATAAAAAATCTATAACAATTCATATCATTACTATCCCTCGTAACATGATAGGGAAAAATACTTTCCATTTATGAACAACATATCTCCCCCTCTAATAATGAAACCGACATTCATTCTGTGATTGTATACAAAATAAAATGTATAGTTAGTTACATATGATTACATTTTAATCATATATAAGGGTGTGTGGTTCTACATCTACAATGCTTAAGTTTATGGCTTTGATTGAACATTGAGAGAAAATTTATGCCTTTGAAAAGAATATATGGGTAAGGAATTTTTTATAATTCAAGGAAGTTGATGTTTGATAGGTAATTATATGAGTTCTATCGACCCATGATCCACTTTCTCCTTGATAAAATGATAATGAATTTAATTTTATTCTATAATATATTAAGGGAATAAAATATTTTTAATATTTATATCACATTAATTGTCACGATGGATCCCAATCAGAGATATAACATCAACTACAATATCTTTATTATATTTATTCATCTATAGTAATTGTGATGAATATTTATTATCCATTATATATTTATGTCTCACAGTAGTACGAGAAATAGAATGGTGTTTCTATAAAATCCAATAAATTAACAATCACAAATAATAAAATGCACCATCTAACATTGAAATTTTATCATTCACTAAAAAATTTAAAGTGACAATTTTATATCTGACTAACTCTTTTTTAGACGTTTAGTTATAATGTAAACTTAAATCCAATGTACCATTGATATATCATAGTATTCCATTCACTATAAGATATTGAATACCCAAAGGAATTTTTTGATACATTTCCTCCTAAAATGTTGAAAATATAATGTCAGGTCATGGTGTTGTTAAGAACAACAAGATTCCAATTATCTTCTCATATTTTCTGACATTATAAATTTTTCTATCGATATAATTAAAGAATTTCATTTATATAAAAGTGAGGGTTGTAATCTCATTTGAATCATCCATTCCAAATATTATTAGATCCACCTTAAAATATTTATAATATTAAATAATTGTTTCATGAGTTCAATATGTCCCCGTAGGACTAAAGAAAAATGTCAATTCATATATAATTTATATTTCAAGAGAATACAACATGAACATCACAAACTATTTATTTTACTCTTAATTTTATTCAATAATAATTATGTAATATACCCACTCTAACACCATATTCATTTTATGATTCTCATTTTTTACATTGATATTATAATTGACTCTACAACTTTAGGAATTTAACATCTTGATGTAATGATTTAGTCATGATTTAAATTCTCTCGATCTCATCTATAACCAGTAAGGAACCTTTTCAGTCGAAACTTTTTCCCTCGCCATTTAATAAAATAAAATCACCTAGCTATTCTATGTAAACAATTTCATTAAGAACCCCATTTTGAAATGATCATTGTATTTCCATACTAAAACCCATTAACACCATTTAAACTACATTGTATATAAATATTTAAATATTCTCTAGTAAGTAATTGAATGAAAATATCTCTTCCACATCATATCCATTAGTATTTGTGTATCCTAAAAATGAAAAACATTGTTTATTTCAAAACACCACAATATGTTAGTGTAGATTATTATAGAAATCCCATTTTATCTGTATGAATTTATTATCTATCAACCTAAAAATAATCTTTCATGTCATAATCTATATGATATTATCATTCTCTTTATTAATCACAATGTCAGCTTTGTCAGTTTTTTTAGTTTTATCAGTTCAATTTAGCACTAAATTTGATTTGATATATGTATATTAAAGAGACTTCATTATCATTCTTTGAACTAGTGATATATAATCTCCAATGATATATTAATCAATACATTGACTCTTGTTTTTAATTTTTTAGATGTTTCTTTGATGTCAACCTTATTATCACTATTTTATTCCACTAAATATTCCATAGGCACTTTCCACCACCCCCTGAGATAATTACCTATTTAACGATATCATCTTGAAGCAATTCACCAATTTTATGAACATTCATCTCATTCTCCAAAATAGGTATAAAATTTCGTCCAAAAATATTTCTCATCCTATTATTAATTAATTGATATTCTTTTAATTTTTCTTCATACACTGTAAATATATATGCTTCTTCATGAGACTCAAATATCTAGTTTTTCTACACATTGAGAATGGAATAATTATAACTAATGATTCAGAATTCCTATTACATCAGAATATCTCCACATTATGGTTCGTATATATTCTTCTATATCATTCAAAATATATATCCAATTTTATAAATATATATCTATCATAGTATTAATTTTTGAAAAATATTTATAGTATGCCTTTCTCGTTATGAATTTTTCTAGACATACTGTATATAATATGGTTTTTCACTCATCCAAACATGTTTGTTGAGTTGTTATCACGGATAACACAGGGTACATTATCCCATGCTTCTAGAGATAAAAATACTCCTTGATGTGTTGGTGTTTCATCCCATTATAATATTGAAACATTCATATTTTCTATCATTGAATATTTTTATCCTTTCATATAAAATTTGTTATAAAAATGAACAACTAATTATTCTAATTAATTGCCATTATCCACACCATTATACTGTAATCATAAATTAAAATACAATTATATTTCTTATCATCAATGAATCGTGGTGAGATAGATCTATAAACATCCACAAACACCTTTTTAAGTACTCTCATTGAATTATATTATTCTTATATGAATATATTGTGATTAATAACTATATTCAAAAAATAGTCACACATTTTTGGTTGATCACGTGATAGATTTTGAAGATCTTGAGCTTCAACACATTTAACCAGATATTATGATGATATTTTACTCTAATGAACATGTTTTTTATTCCATAATATATTCATTTTTCTTAGGATAAAAAATAAAAAATCATATGTTCCACTAAAAAGGTAGGATTCTCCATCATATTAATCCCCTATAAAACAAATTCCAATTTATTTATCTTGATGACATATATCATAGTGGTGTTGTTTAACCAGTACACTACTATTATAGGAAATGTGGTTCACCTTAAATAAGGCTACACTGGGGTTCAAAATATTATATATACCACATTGAAAATGTTGGTAGTTCTAATTCAATTAATAATCATTTTGAAATCCCCTACTATAGTGAGGAATTTTCTAAAGACAATTAATGTTAGGAAAGTATCATCTCCAACTCATAAATTTTATCCCTTTTTTATTTGATTCGTATGATTTAATCCTTATATCGTATCATATGGGTAGTGAAACCATTGTCAGGACTTCATACACAAGAGGAATCTGATTCTTTATGTAATTTTTTATAAACAATTATACCCTATAATATTTATATTTGTATACAATTTTTTAGATTCACATGTGTTGTTCATTTATATACATGATCATTATTAAAATATAATGGATCAAAAAAAACATGAAATGTTGAGAAATAACTTTTTTTTCAGTTAGGTTGACGATTTTATCATTTTTTGCAAATGACCACAACGATTAAGCATTAGATTATTCTTTGAAATTTTGAATTTGAATACCATTCCATTTTTTCAACTATTTTTCAATATAAATTGTAATTATTAAATAAATTTATGAAATATTTAACTCCAACAATATACTCTTGTTTCCATTATGCAATTCGATTCCTCGTGGATTTACAATAAAAATTATGATAATAATCTATATTTCAACAAAAATTACACAATATAAATTATGCATTATAGTGTGTCATAAATGTATCACAAGTAATACCCTGTGATAATTGAATAATCCAATTCCAAATTACACCCAAATCAACCTTAAACATTGTACTATGTGATTCTAGTATAGAATCAACCATATGTTATTTATTTTTCATGATCTTGACCCATACCGGCCATATCATTTGAATTTGATTTTTTTCCTATAAAAGAATCATATGAACAATTTTTTTAGAATTCATGCTCCACATTAACTTTTAGTTATTCAAGTGTAATCAAATTTCATTATATTTCACTAGTTTTCAAGAGTATAGTTTTGGTTTCAGAGGTGGTATGTTTACAGGTTTGGGGAAAATACCAAAAATTGTTCGACAGTTAACGAGAATCTGTCCGTTATTATAGAAACTTTCCCATCACCACCTTTGTTTTGACCTGATCTGCATCTTTATCCTTTAGGGGTGACTGGATTGACCTTGTGGGGACTATTAAACTCATCCCTTCCACATTATGAATGACATTCCAAAGTCAAATGGTCCCAGTAGGTGATTGAATGGGGTTAAGTATTTGTGCAATTGGTCCTCTTAGGATATAAATTCTTCAGATGGTATCTAGTAGGTTTGTTTGTAGAGACAGAAACACCCAAAATCCCTTGTATACATGATTCATGGACCTTTTTTCGAAACTTAGGCACTCGTTGGATGTCGATTTGTCCAATTATACTTATGGACTCCATTGGTCAAGAGGATATGAGGTCAGTCTCATCGTACCCTTTGGGGGGGAATTATTACCGATCTTGGGACTCTCTTATAGATTTAAGTAGTGTTTATATGTTTCTTAATCCTTAGTTCATTCCAAAAGAGTGTATCCACAGGCTAACCCGAGTTTTTAGGATCATCATAGGCATACATGGATTTGAATTTATAGAAGAAATGATGACTTAAATCATGCAATAAGGTTCTCTGTAGTTTATATTCATTCCAGGGGGACGGAAGATGGCTATATGTTGGGATTGGGCCCATAACATGTGCTTCCTCTGTATCCTCAGGAGAGGAATCAAAGCCCACATAGTTTATCTAGCTTGGGACTTGAACCTGAGATGAGGTACATTTTTTGGGGGGAAATTGGGTGAACCCCATTATAAGGGCACCCCTTTTGAGATCGAGCCTTTAATCATGTGTCCTATGTATCCTGGTTAGAACAAGAATCTAAGTTCTAATAGTTCAGGATGGGTCCAGGCTTACTCGTGGTAGCTACCCATTTGAGGGGACATGATTATGTGAACCATTTTAGAAGGGAACGCCTTCTGAGCTCGGCCCTCCAAGTAGGCATCCGGTGTGTTATGGTTTGACCAGGAATCAGAGTTCTTGTGGTTCAGGATGGGTTGGGGATTACGCGTGGAAGACACCAATTTAAGAGGACATGATTGGTTGAAACCATGTGTGAGGGAAACCCTTTTTAGCTCAATCCTTCAAGAAGGCATCCTATGTATCTTGATTTTAACAGTAATCAGAGTTCTCGAAGTTCAAGACGGGTTGGGGATTACGTGTGGAAGCTTCTCATTTGAAGGTGCATGATGGGGTAGACACTTTTGGAGAGGTAACCATTTGATATCGGACCTTTAAGAAGGTTTCCTATGTATCCTAGATTGAATAGGAATATGATTTCTTGTATTTAATGATGGTTTGGGGTTTACTCATGGAAGATGACCATTTCAGCGGACATGATTCGGTGAACCCTTTTGGAACGGAAACCCTTTTGAGATCGGGCCTTCAAGTAGGTGTCCTATGTATCATGGTTTGATCAAGAATTAGAGTTATCATAGTTAAGGATGGGTTGGTTGTGTGAATGTTTTGATCATAAAAATATATAAGCCTACGTGAGTCATACTCGGTGTGATAAACAAGAGGATGTGAGATATTAAACCAACAACACACCTTCTCTCCAACTGATGGGAGAGGGAGGGCCTATAGATGAAGATGGAAATGCGATAGTGGGTGATGGCATGGAGAAATGAACTCTTAAATTTTTGATTTCATTGGGCATCATGTGTCTTGGATCTAGGATGATTTGGGACTTAACTCAACTAGAGTGATCTAGAATGTGCTTTGGGAAAGGGGAGTATTGTCACCTCTCGTCAAAAAGAGGATAGAAAGTGATTCCATTGACTGATCATCGTTCCTCATTGAATGGAAAACCATGTGATCACCTTTAATCTCTATAATGGGTATGTTCATGTTATAATCCCAAGGTTGTACTTCTGTTTACCATGATAATTTATAATTATAAAAATCCCAGGACTCTGAACCATTGTCGGGAGAGCCTTCATGACTCTGCTTACAATGGGTATGTCGACTAAGAGGGGTGCACAGATGCACCCGATGATCTGATGATAAGCATCTTGTGGCATTGTAGTAGGCTTTTACCTAATGTTAGGGGAATGGTTCATGGAGGGGATATGGAGGACTGGATGGTAATGGAGGGTGAGATTGGAATAAAAGGTAAGGACACCCGAAGATGACCCATTCCGCAAACTATTTTCTCTTGTGGGGTGGGGGATCTACGCATACCAGAGTGGTATGTGGGTAGAGGGTTTGTCCTTGTACCAATGTAGTATGAATTCTTGGTCATGGACCAACACATACGATAGTAGTATAAGGTCCTACAGGTGGTCTACCATGCACTTCAGTTTCCATCCACATACTAATGTAGTACACTGCGCGAGGTTCGATCAACCTAGTGATGCACAATGTTGGGCGTCGTATTGACGGACAGTCCTGCAACTTGTCTTTCATAATGAGTTCATCCACAATGAATTTTTAGTTCACTATGACACTAAATAGGTTCGTGGTTTACCCATTATTATAATATTATTTCTTTTTACGGTTCTGGGCTGGTTAGTCCTATAGAAACTTGGTTTATGATTTGAACATTGTTGATGATTAGAAGTCAAATCTAGAATCCTCTCTAAATTATTTCTTCCAAGATCGAGGGTCTCCTCTGTGCTTTATTCATCTATCATTTTTCAATTCCATCAATTCTCCATTTATAGATCACCAGGACAATCATATCTAGGGGCTTGAAAACCCATTTTCAGAAGCCTGTGAAGAGATATCTTGATCCCCAAAAGACTTGGTCAACCTGGGTTTGTATAGGTTGTGGTTCATGATTCATGGTTTGTAGAACCCTACCAATTTGATTCATCCACAAACTACTAAGTTCATGAGATTCTATGTAGATGGCCTTCACACTCTTGATTATGCCAATGATGTGGTTTGCAGGTTCTTGGGTTTATTGGACATCGCTATTTAGGCCAGCACCTCCTGGGTCCTTCTGCGTACCAGTGGTTCATGGTTCATACATTCTGTGAACCCTTCCTAGTGATGGTACACATGTCACATAAAGCCATTTGGGAAATTCAATTTCTTCATGTTTTATCCTATGTTTGAAAATAAATTTGAATCCATTATCTTAACAAAACCTCTAGGAATTCTTGATTCCTTTTCCAAAGTGATTGTGGGTGTATTTTCATCCATTTTCAATGTTTTCCAGACCCTAAAAATTCCCCTATCAGAATGGGGTCCATTCGGAATGTAGAGGAGACTATTTTGATGTAGAATGGTTCCTAAACTAATGTGGTTTGCATTAGAATAGATAGGTTCCGTAAGAGGGGACAAAGACTATATATAGGGGCCTAGGTCATTTGTCTTTTACCATTTCTCATGGTGAAAATTACTCTAGACTCACTCTTGGATTTCTTTTCATCTGCGCACCATCTCGTTTGAAAAATCCATATTCACGAATGGATTTTTATGTGCCACGAACAAAACTCTTCACAATTACTTCTATCCATTAATAAAATTATGGGTTTCCCCAACTGTGTTGTGGAATTTTAAAACTATCAACCAAACCTCCATGTAGGAGAACACTATGTAGTTTTCTTGTCCCACACACTGAACATACACTGATGAACTAAACATCAAGCCTTAATAATATAAAAATAAACTTTTATACTACAACATTGAATATCATCATGGTGACTCCTTGGTTCTTGGTTTCTTCTTTCCAAGAACCCTTCTGATTTCAATCCAACAATCAAAAGTCCAGCACCTCGTAGGAATTTCACATACCATGGATAAATGCGGTCTAATGTTTCCACATACCTCTCAATACATGAGGATTGCTTCTGTGTACCGTGTAGTATTCGAGAAATGATTTTTGTGTACCATTTAGAGGATTAATACACATATCTATATGAAGACCCACTTTTAAGTCCTTTGGCCATTCTTTGTGAACTTTATCCACCCATCTTCTCAATGGACTAACTTTTTGTATGATTTTGGATCATTTCATGCAGGATAAAATGGATCTTTCACAGACAGTGAAAAAAACAACCAAGATTAGGGAAACCATGGTTGAGGACACTGAGGACCATCTTGGATCCAACATTGTCCCCCGTAACAGCTTATAAAATGATATCCATCAACCAAAGCTCCTAGAATACCCATTGTTTGTGCAGTTTCCACTTTATGGCTTTAGTTATAGTGCCCTGGCCCAAGTTACCAAGAGTCCGGGCATTATTACATAACAATGGAATGATCGTAAGAGATCAAGTCTCAAAAAACTGAATAGTTTAGTATCCTTTGAAGTACTAGATACATATATAAGTTTTACATTACAATATGAAAGGAAAATAAACAACATAGTGACTCCTTTGAACACAGTCATATCCCTTAGCCTATTCCTATAGGTCAATCATAATATACTTATTCACATCCATGGGAAAGATAAAACATAGTAAAAGGGTGAGCTCAGATGCATATTAAGGAGAAAAATATAATAGAAACTATTATAAATAGGCATAAACTTTTAATACAATGTATAAGTATAAAACAAAATCCTTCAAAACATAAACCTCAGCATAATATAGAAAAGATAAATAAATTAATTCCATTTACTTATTAACATGGATATTCTTCTAGTCGAATAATCACATGTAATATTAATAGATAATTTCATAATGATGGAATGCATATTGTCAGACATCATAACCACATATTCAAGGCCTCGTGCCAAGACTCCAAATAAGATTTTGTCAAAGCCATGCTCCAAGACTCTAGTTTGTATCATGAGACCTACTTATGCATCGAGGAGCTATAGAGGGCTCCACCCATCACTTACTACAAATAAGATTTTGTCAAATCCATGCTCCAAGACTCTTGTTTGTATCATGAGACCTACTTATGCATCTAGGAGCTATAGAGGGCTCCACCCATCACTTACTAAGTCCAATGCATTCCTTATATGAAAAGTTTGAAACATAATATAAAAATTCATATTAAAACTAGAATACAAAATGTCAATGCTTTAACCATAAACCATGGATGGTATAAAAATATAACATTTGTAGTCAAACATATCATGAATCCTTCTATACAATATGGAAGGTTGTATCATATTAGATCAACTTCAAACAAATGTAAAATCCAACAAATGATGTTGACATGGATGAAATTAATCCAAAAACTATTTGAGTGAAATATTTCATTCTAAATTGAAATCATTCAAAATTAATGAAAACCTTTGTTTTTATAATATTCTTATAAATTTTTAAGGTAAGATTAAAAGTTTTTATAATGGAGTAAAATAGTCACACCCACCATATAAGTTAAAAAAACATTCTTACCTTAGTTTCTCGAAAAGGTCATAAAGTGCCTTTTTTTGGAAAATGATGGAAGGATTCCTTTGAAAAAAATTTATAAAAATTAAAACAAGTGTATAAATGACATTAACCCATATTCTAGGATATAGTAAAAATGTTTTGAAATACATTTTTATGAAACATGGATGAGGATGATAATGATGTCCTAGTAGATACTTATGTATAAAAACCCTAGGATAATAAAGAGATTGTAAAATTAAACATTACCTTAAGCTTTTACTTAGTTGAGGGTATGTTAACCACCTGTATAATGGTTAAATAATTTTTATTAAATTATACAAGAACATCATACATAAATATTATATAATATATGATCCACTACTATTACATGGTTAATAATATTTCAGTAGTATCATTGTTTCGGGTGTTAACTGATTCATTTTCATTTATATATTTTGTTTTGTAAGTCATGTTTGTTATTGATATTATGTATTTAATTCCTATCCATAATGATATTAATTTCATAAAAATTTGTTGTTAATCATAAAATGGAAATTATTCTTGAATGGTTACGATGGGAAACAAAATCCTATCATGTCGTGCAGACAGTAAGTCGTACATATGCACAAGTCACAATATCATTCTATCAGTGGTGAAATAGTATGTAATTGGGTGATATATTATATATAAAGAGTAATTGACTTGTTATATTTATTATTTACATCAATTATACTCATTATTATATCCATCCAAATAATTATGAGTTGAATAACAATCTACACCACAATGTGGAGACGGTAAGTCGTACGTATGCACATATGGTGACATTTTCATTAATATGATGGATTGAATAATGAATATGGTGTTCCATATTTTTAATTACATCGCATTATGTAGAAGGTATTGGAGTTATTATTTTGGTATGGAAATAACAAATAAAGATGAAGTGGAAGAAGAAAAGAACATTGAAAGAGGTGATACAATAATTACCTCTTCTTCGGGTTCTTTATTTTGATTTGATCAAAGGGGTTCTTTAGGACGGCTTTATGATAAATATAAGGCCTCTATGTTTAAGTGAGGGTATTTGTGGGTATATTTGATCATGTTTTCTTCGAGACATATGACTTTTAAGGTGTAAAATAAAGAGAAGGGTAAGTAGCCTTTTATAAGAGAGGTGGAGGTAACTTTAGGAAAAGCTTGACATAATATTTTTTAATAAAATAATTTTCAGTTTATAATGGATCAAAAAGGATTTATTTAGAGGATAAGGTGGGTACAGGTCGAAAACATTTCAACTAATAGGTTTTATGCAATTTTCGGTCACCATATTAACCTTATATTTTAGATTTAACTATTAGTTAAATAGTTTAACATTTACCATGTCTTCTTGTATTATTATAATACATGTTTGAAAAACATACAATAAAATGTCTAGAGAACCTAAAGTGGTTTATTAATGACTTATATAGCATTATATACGCCTTTTTTTTGAACCATAAATATTTGTAAGTATTATATAATTTAATAAAATAGTATTTGTTTTAAAAACACATTTATATTAATTTTGTCAATTTTTAGTATTTGGTTTTTGTGAAAGTCCTAAAAACTTTATCATTTCGAAAAAAAATTATTTAATGCACCCTAACATTTCATATTAATCTATAAAATTATTGTAATTCATCAATAGTATAAATTTAAATTTTTTTTAATTTTTATAATATCTGTTATTTTAATCATTAATTAATATAGTAATTACTACATTATCATTGCATCATAAATAAATTTAATTAATAATTATATAAAAATTTTAAATAAAATACCATGATGTAGGAAATATTATTATATTTATAATTAATATTTATAGTCAAATTTATCTTATGTGTAACCCTATATTAAAAATTGGTTAGTTATTAAACATTGAATTTAACACCTTTAACTTTTCTTTAAATAAAATAATAGTAAATGTATTATTATAATCCAAGAGGATAAAAAAGGATCATATTTTCTTCCTAGGGTTTATTTTGGTCGAAATACACTTATTAAATAGTATTATGACATTTTTTGGGGCAATTATAATATCAATTTTACCATTAATTACCCTATTCACTTTTAATCGTGGTAAAAAAATTCAAAAGTTACAATTCACCAAAAATTATTTTCATCCTATTAAACCACATTTTACATACTAATGTCAACCATATCTCTTGTATTTTTGAAATTCAATTCACAGAAGAGGTAAAGTTATGTTTTATGTAAATTTGCTAATGTGCCTAAAAAGTGGGTAAAAGACGTTAAAAAGTTCAACAAAATTATATATATCAAATCTTGTAATAAAATGACTCCAATGAATTGAATTGGACTAATATAGGTATTCTGTATCTATTTTGACATTAAAATAAATTTAAATAAAAATAATTATTATTTAAATAAAAATTCGGTTTTAAACAATAACACAATATTTTTCACTATTCAAAAAAAATTGAATGTTTTTAGAAAAATACCAAAAATTATCCATAAACTAATTTAGATATTCTGAATCCAAAAATAAAGTCTATTTTAAAAAATACAGATATTTGTTTGGTCGTGGTGTGCTACAACTTGAAGTTGTGTACTGTGCAAGCTATTGCATTATTCAAAGAGAAGCATACGGTGGAAGCTTGAGCTGTTACATTCTTCCCTCTTTATAATAATTTCATCCACAAAATTTCTAGAATATTACTTCATAAAAAACTCGTGTGATTCTTCATCATATGTTCCTCAGGTTCCCACATTGCCTCTTCCATTTTTTGGTTTCTCCAATGAACATTTACCAGACAAGTCATCTAGTTTCTCAACACTTGTTCTCTAGTATCATGAATCTTGACATTATCTTCACAATAAGAAAGAACAGGTCCTTGTTCTAATTCTTCAAAGGTGATTACATGCATTGGGTCAGGCATGTATTTTCAGAACAGTGATATGTGGAACACATTATGAACTTTGAAGAGACTTGGCCGCATTGCCAAACGGTAAGCTACGACTCTGATTCATTCTAGAATTTTTAAAATTTTTATGTACTTAGGACTTAATTTACCCTTATTACCAATTCGTATAAAACCCTTCCAATGGGATAACATTATGAAATTATGATCACTGACTTGAAATTCCAACACCTTCCATCAATTATCAGCATAGCTGTTTTGCCTACTTTGATCTTCATTTAATGTGGGTTTCGATAATCTTCACCTTTTACATTGTTTCCTCAACAAGTTATAGGCCTAAAAGTTTCCATCCACCAACATCATCCCAACAAGTTGGTCTGCGACATCTCATTCTATATAATGCTTCATATGGTTCCATCATAATACTTGAATGTGAGCTATTGTTATAGGAAAATTCTCCAAGAGGTAAATACTGATCCAACATACCTTGAAAGTCAAGTGAGAAAGATCTCAACATGTCTTCTAAGTTTTGAATAGCCCATTCTAATTGTCCATTAGTTTGGGGGTGTTCGGTAGTGCTCAAATGATGTTCAGTATCTAGGGATTTCTGAATACATTTATAGAATCATGATGTAAAACATGGATCATAATAAAAAACAATTGATAGGGGTACACCATAAAGTCTTCATTAATATATAGTCTTTATAAACGTTCATGTGTTAAATCTTCTCTTATAGCAAGAAAATGTGCTGACTTGGTATAACGATCAACAATGACCCACATTGCGTCATTCCTTATAAGTGTGTTTGGTAGAACCATTACAAAGTCCATTATAATATCATACCATTTCGACTCAGGTATGGGAAGAGGTTGCATGAATCCTCCAGGATGTTGTCTTCCAGCCTTTATGTATTGACAAACCATACGTATTAACACATAATCATAAATCTCCATCTTCATGTTGTCCCACAAAATACATTCCATCAAATCTCTATACATCTTAGTGCTACCATGGTGTATAGAGAAATTGGGTTATGAGAAACCTCCAATAATTCCTTTTTTAGTTCAGGTATGTCAGGAACACAAGGTCTCTTCCCAAATTTCAAAATTTCATCTCCATATATGAAGAAAACTAGTCTCCCATCATTCACATATTTAATTTCCTTTTGAAAATCCTCATCATCTTTCTGAGAAAATTTTATCCTTTCTTGTAAATATGGTTTAGCAACCATTTGAAAAAGTATTGATGTATCACCTTCTATGATTATTCCCATATCTATATTTACTAGATCCATGAACATAGGATCCCTTTCAACTCCAATATTGTTCAGAATTTCATGATCCTTTTTGCTCAAAGCATCATCCATCGTATTTCACTTCCCTAGGTAGTAGTGTATTTTGAAATCATAATCCTTGAGTAGTTCGAGCCATCGACTTTTCCTCAAGTTGATTTCTTTTTGTGAGAAAATATACTTCAAACTCTTGTGATCAGTATATATCTCACATTTTTCACCATATAGATAGTGTCTCCATATCTTCGAAGCAACGATTACAACTACTAACTCAATATCATGAGTGGGATAGTTTTGTTCATGAATTTTTAGCTGCTGTGACACATAGTAAATAACTCTATCATTATTCATAAAGACAAAACCAAGTACATTCTTTGAATAATAACTATAAATAACAAACCCATCATTCCATTATTGTAGAGTCAAGATAGAATCATTGAATAATATTCTCTTAAATTATTCAAAACATTCTTCACACTCTTTTTTCCAAACAAATTTAACCCCTTTACGTGTGATCTTGGTTAATGGGTCAGTAAACTGGGAAAAAATCTACATAAAATGAAGATAATAACCTGCTAAACCAATAAAACTATTTCTTTCAGTTATACTCATCGGTGCTGGACAATTATGGATTGCCTTTTTATTTGAAGGATCAACAAATATTCCATCCTATGAGAAAATATGACCAATAAAATAAATCTCTTGAAGCCAAAATTCACACTTTATAAAATTCCCATATAATGAATTTCATCTATTAGTTTTTAGAATGTTGCACAAGTGATTTTTATGATCTTCATTGATTTTGTAGTATACCAAGATATCATCAATAAATACCTCTAAAATTAATTAAAATATTCCTTGAAAACTATTTTTATTAGATCCATGAAAACAGAGGTTGCATTAGTCATTTCAAAAGGCATTACTATAAACTTGTAATTCCAATATCTGGTATGAAATACTATCTTTGGAATGTCTTAATTCTTCACACACAACTAATGATATCCATATCAATGTTTAATCTTTGAAAAATATTGAGCTCCATGAAGTTGATAGAATAAATAATTAATGTGAGGTAGGGTATACTGGTTCTTTATTGTTATATCATTGATCTCCCTATAGTCAATGCACAACCCTGTAGATACATCTTTATTCTTAACAAAAATAATGGGGGATACCCATAGAGAAACACTGGGGTGAATAAATCCTTTATTAATCAAATAATCTAGTTGTTTATTTAGTGACACTAATTCCACAACGTCCATTCTATAAGGGGTCATTGATATGGGACTTGAACCAAGAATTAAGTCAATAGAAAACTCAATTTCTCGTTCTAGATGATGTCCAGGTAAATCCTCTAGAAACACATCAACATATTCTTGAACAATAGTTACATCCTATATTTGAACATTTATTTCCGCACCCATAGTTATTTCACTCTCTTACTCCCTAATAACTAAATTTAGTAGAGGTACTAGGGGTGTATCTATATGAGAATCTGATGGTGATATTTCTTCTCTAATAATAAGGGATTCATTATCATCATCAAAAATTATAACCTCATTCTTCTTTCAATAAATTTTCGCATCATGGTTGAAAGATAATCCATATCGAGGATTATATCTAATTCAATCATGAGTATGGAAATAAGATCAGTAGATAAAAAAATTTATATTCTATAATGGTAACTGATTCATACAACTTTGTTGCAATGATACTTCCCTAATGTTGTTTGACTGACAACTCCCTTGTTAAATCAAATTAAAAATATCTAATTTTGCTAAAAAAACTAGGAAGACATGAAAGAATGAGATGATACAGAATAAAATAAAGCATTGGATAAATTTGAGGAAATTATTAATGTAACTGCCACCACATCATTCGGGACATCAACCTCAACAGTTGTGATTGCATAAGTTTGGCCCAAATCCCTTGGCCTTTTCTGAGGTAGGATTCTTTGATGCTTAGGACATTCATTTTCATAATTCCCCATTTCTCTAAAATTTTATCATTCAACACTGACATTATATTTCTTCCCCTTGTAATCACAAGCTTGGTGGAATTTTTATCCACACTTATAAAAAATTCACATCCCCTTTAGTCATGTACTGGGGTGTTTATTCCCACATTTACTGCAGGGTGGATATTCAACTTTTCCCTTCTTCCCTTTATTTCCATTTATTGAGTATTTAGCATATCTCTTCTTATCTTACTTTTCTTTGATGTCATAAGACTTAGATAATTCTTTTTCTGTCATGATAGAACATGAATCTATATATTCATATGATGAGAAGGATTGTCAGACTAATTCTCTATGGAGAAATGGTTTTAACCCATCATATAATTGGACAGTCTTACTCCTTTGGTTACATATATAATTTGCAACATGTCTTTCTAACCTTGCAAGGTTAGCCTCATATTTTGTGACATCCTTATCCTCATTTTTCCTCAGACATAAAAATTTTCCTTCCATATCCTTTAGATGGTCACGAGGAAAATATTTTTACAAGAAAAGATCTTTAAACTCCCATTCCATATTTGGTACTTCTTTATCTTCCATAGTGTTTTGAATTAATTACCACCATTGATCTACATCTCTTGTGAGGAGATAAACTGCCATGACAACTTTTTCTATTTTTCTACTCCCCAAGGATGAAATAGTTTCTCTAAGGATCTTATCCATTGCTCAGCTAAGAATGGATTTTTAGTTCCACTGAATGGTGGTGGTTGTTACCTCATGACCTGAGTGAGTTTTCCCAGTATGATTATAAGATATTCAGCACCAGTTGCATCACCAGTTCCACTATAATTATCTTGATTAGGAGGAAAATCCCTACATGTATTACGTGAGTTGATACAATTTAAATTCCTTCCACTAGGCACCATTTCTAAACAGTGGCATACACTTGGTCATTTTATGAATTCCAATTCATAACTCCAAACCTTTAAAACACTTAATATAAATTGAACCGTTTATGCATATAATTCCTAATCATAATAATGTATTCTTTGAGAAAGTATTTACTCATAAATCCGTAAAAATGGTTTGAAAAGGATATGTGAATTATCTTAAGAATATCCCTTGGAGTTTAGTAACCAAGAGTGCAGCAAGGCATATTGTCATGAACCAGGATACCTCGGGTAATGACTGAAACTCATTTTCAGAGTTTTCACTCCTAGGTACATCTATACAAGAGCCGCCTCTACATGGTCGTATCAATACAAGGATTTATTTCTTTGAAAAGTCACAAAATATATACATTACCAAAATTCTAGGAAGTTATTCTATACTAATCCTCAAAGCTTATCTTAGAGTAATGTTATCTAATCAGAGTATTTCTAAATCTATCTTCTGAGGTTTTTACTAAACTTCCTCGGATGCAAACTGTAACACCCCAACCCAAGTTACCCATAGTGGGTGCATTATTAAATAACATTGTCATGATCACAAGAGATAAAGTCTCAAAAATCGATTAGTCTGGTAGCCTTGGTAATTCTAAATTCGTATATATGTTAAACATTGCAATGTGAAATGAAAATAAACTACATCGTTACTCCTTTGAACACACTCATATCCCTTAGCATATTCTTACAGTTCAATCATAATATACCTCTTCACATCCTGGAAAAAATAAAACAGAATAAAGGGGTCACCTCAGATGCTCAGTAAAGATAAAAATATAATAGAAACTATCATAAATAAGCAAAAAAATTAATGTAATTTATATGTATAAAACAAAAGCCTTTTAAATTTAAACATCAGCATAAAACTGAAAGGATAAATCAATTAATTCAATTTACTTATTCACATATATTTTCTACTAGTTGAATAATCGCATATATTATCAATAAATAATTTCATAATGATGGAACACATAATGTCGGATATCATAACCACATAGTCAAGGCCTCATGACAAGACTCCAAATAAGATTTTGTCAAGGCCTTGTTCCAAGACAATAGTTTGCCTCATGAGACCTACCGATGCATCGATGATCTATAGTAGGTTTCACCCATCATTTACTAAGTCCAATGCATTCCTCATATGAAAAGGTTGAAACATAATATAAGCATTCATATTAAAACTAGCATATGAAATGTCAATACTTTAACCATAAAGCATGTATGGTATAAAAATTGAACATCCACAATCAAACATATCACAAAACGTTTAATACAATATGGAATATTTTATCATAATAAATCTACTTCAAAAAACGTAAAATCCAATGAAGGATGTTGACATAGATGAAATAAATCCAAAAACTATTTGAGTGAAATATTTCTTTCTACATTGAAATAATTCAAAAGTAAAGAAAACCTTTATTTTGAAAAAAATCTTATAATATTGTAAGGGAATAATTAAAGGTGTTATAAGGGCAGAAAATTTCCACACCCGATATATAAGTTAAAAAAAATTCTTACCTTAATTTTTAGAAAAGGATATAAAGTACCTTGTTTGGAAAATGATGGAAAGATACATTTCAAAACATTTTTTAAAAAGTAAAAAAAGGGTGTAAATGACATTAACCAATATTCTAGGAAGTGGTAAAAATGTTTTTAAATATATTTTTATGAACCACGGAAGAGGATAATAAAGATGTCCCAATAGATACTTACATATAAATAACCTAGGATAAATAAAGAGATTGTAAAATTAACCATTAACATGTACTTTTTCTTAGTCGAGGGTATGTTAACAATAGGTATAATGGTTAAAGAAGTAATAATAAATTATACAATAACCTCATACATAAATACGATATCATATATTATCCACTAATATTTCTTTGTTAATAATATTTCTGTAGTATCATTGTTTCGGGTGTTAACTGATTCCTTTTCATTTATATGTTTTGTTACATAAGTCATGTTTGTTATGTATAGGATGTATTTTATTCATATCCAAAATGATATAAAGTTATTAAAAATTATTTTTAATCATCAAATGGAAATTATTCTTGAATGGTTATGATAGAGAATGAAATCTTATCGTGTCATAGAGACGGTAAGTCGTACGTACACACGTGCGACAATATCATTCTATTATTGGTGAAATATAATTTAATTTGAAAATATAATATATATATATATATATGTAAATAATAATTAATGAGTTATATTTATTATTTAAAACAATTAAACTCATTATTATACCCATCCAAATAATTAAGTGTTGAATAACAAACTACACCACAACATGTAGACGGTTAGTCAAACGTACGCACGTATGGTGACTTTTTCATTCATAGGATGGATTGAATAATGAATATGGTTATAATATATTTATAATAACATCACATTATGTATAATTTACTAGAATTATTATTTTGGTATGGAAAAAACAAATAAAGAGTAAGTGGAAGAAGCAAATAACATTGAAAGAGGTGATGAAATAATTACCCCTTCTTCGAGTTCATCCTTTTGATTTGATCAAACGGGATCCTAAGGTTGGAATTATGATCAAATAATTCCTATATGATTAATTTAGGGTAGTTGGTAGGACATTATAGTAGGTTTTTTCAAAGACAAACTGATTTGGAGGTGTGAAATTAAGATAAGGAGAAGTACCGTTTTATAAGAGAGGTGAGGGTCACTTTAGGAAAAGCTTGAAATATTATTTTATTATAAAATAATTTTCGATTTAGAATGGCTAAAAAATAATTTATTTCGAAGATAAGGTCTGGATAGGTCAAAAGCATCTCAAGAAGTAGGATTTAGAAATGTTTCGGTCACCATATTAACCTTATCTTTTAGATTTAACTCTTAGTTAAATAGTTTAACATTTAACATGTCTTCTTGTATTATTATAGTACATGGTTAATAAATATATTATAAAATGAAAAAGAACCTAAAGTGGTCTATTAATGACATATCTATCATTATATAAGTCTTTTTTATGAACCATAAATTTTTAGGACTATTAAATAATTTAATAAAATATTATTTGTTTTAAAAACTCATTTATATCAATTTTGAAACTATTTAGTATTTGGATTTTTTGAAAGTCATAACAACATTATCACTTTGAAAAACAATTATTCAATCAATCCTAACATTTAATATTAACCTATAAAATTCTTTTAATTCATAAAAAGTCTCAATTTTCAATTATTTTGATATTTATAATATCAATTATTTTAATCTTTCATTAATAAGGTAATTACTTCATCATCATTGCGTCATAAATAAAATTAATTATTTAATGTCTAAAAATTGTAAATAAAATATCATGATGTCGAAAATATTTTTGGATTTTTAATTATTATTTATAGTCGAATTTATCTTATGTATAACCCTATATTAAAAATGGTTTAGTTATTAATCACTGAATTTAACACTTTTAACTCTTCTTTAAATTAAATAATAATAAATGTCCTAATCTAATCCAAATGGATCAAAAAGGATCATATTTTATTCATAAGGTTGATTTTGGTCTACATACACTTATCCAATACAATTATGATATGTTATGGGGTAATTATAATATCAATTTTACATTTGATTACCCTATTTACTTTTAATCGTGGTTAATAAAATTCAAAATTTACTATTCACCAAAAATTATTTTCATTCGATTGAACCAAATTTTACTTACTGATGTCAACTTTTTCTCTTGTATTTTTGAAATTAAATTCACAGAAGTGGTAAAATTATGTTTTATGAAAATTTTCTAATGTGCCTATAAGGTAGGCAAAAGACGTTAAAAAGTTCAATGAAATTTTATATATCTAATCTTATTATAATATGACTTCAATTAATTAAATTGGACTAATATAAGTATTATGTATCTATTTTGAATTTAAAATAAATTTAAATAACAATAATTATTATTTAAATAAAAATTCGGTTTTAAACAATAACGTAGTGTTTTTCACTATTCATCAAAAATTGAATGTTTTCGAAAAAATTCCAAAAATTCACCCAAATCTAATTTTGATATTCTGAATCCAAAATTGCAGTCCTTTTAAAAAATAAAATTTATAAAATTTCAAAAAGTAGGTATTACTATTCATAATGGCTAGTTTGGTTGGATGTTGTGTGCTAGAACATGAAATTGTTTATTGTGAAATCTATTGAATTATTCAAAGAGAAGTGTATCGTGGAAGCTTGGGCTATTATATTGGTCTTCTTGATGACATTCCATTGCCATTGGCTGACCCCAATACTCCTTTCATTCTCATAGAAACACAGAAAGGTCATGATCGAGTGAATATTTCCCCAACAGGAGAAGTCATATCTACCCTGATTTAGGAAAATGTGGTCATATTAGAAGGCTCGGTGTAGACTTTGGGAAATCACAGGTGTCACCACACTGCCTTGAGATTTGTCATCCAAGATTTCTCATCCATTGTCAACATTTCCCAACAAAGCCTTAATGGCAGGTGGAGAACCAAATGGGACCTACGATCCAGAGGTTGATTCCCTAACTAATGGGCCTGGTAATTCTGGGTACACCAAACCTATTTAGAGTCCCCTGATTAGTTGGAGGTCATGAACTTATATCAGGTAGTTTGGGTTTCCCAGTTCATAGATTTCTCTCCTGGTGAAATCCCCCCTGAGCTTCTACGCCACTGGTGTTTAAGCACCAACACCATCCATTTTTTATGTGGAGGAGGGATTCATTTTGTGGGACATCCTCTAGCTCGGAGGTCTCCCCCTACATGGAAATATGTATGACGAGTTTCCTCCAAAAGTTACTACTTAGGAAGATACCTACCATGTGTCCTCATTGACAAGGATCCTACTAGTCATGGAAGTGGGATTACTTGATCACCCCCTCCAGGCATTCTCTCTTATCCCATTTTAGAATTGGATAGGGTCATTTCTACAGGTGAATGGTCCTAAGCTGAGAGATCTCCGTAAATTAACTCATCCATCATGTCATTCTCAACAAATTCTTGGATCATATTATTCCACTCTCAAGAGGGATGATATACTACATGGGGATATGAGATTTAACCAGTTTTGCCACCTGTTCTTATATTAGTAGGATTATTTGTCATATTTTTGATTGTATGGATCTTCCCATTCCATGATGTAAAAAACCGGGGTCATGACTTTCACTCTGATGATGGAAGGTATGCTAGAATAAGTTCAACCAATTATCCTAGCTACCCCTAATCTTTCCCTACATTATGAGTTACTAGGGAAGATTCAGTAAGGTAAACCTTTGTATAGTCATTGTGGAATTTTTCAATTTCTATATGGGTTGGTAGAGAAATACATCCCTTGCTATGAATATCTACACACTGTGAGGGTTCCTCACCCTGACATTCAACCTTCCCTTCTAAAAATTGTCGTTATTCCTCCCCTGACATTAACCATTAGCGATACAGTCGGTCTACTTAATGATGCTTCTCACTTCTCATTTTCACCACACCCTACCCCTCATGGGTCTTTATGGGGTGATGGGGTGATTCTTCAGAAGATCTCTCATACATTATCACACTTCGGGATAGGATTATCACTGATTGCATAGACAGGGTGTACATTTATGATCCATACCACCCTTACCAGTTTTCCAGGAAATTTGGGTTCCTTCAAAAAATTTCACTTCTTCTTTCCATTCAGTTACAGGGAGAATCTCATCCCGTAATTCTTCACGAGTTATGGATTATGATGATGTTGTAATGTACCACTATGGAGGTTATCATCCAAAATACAATGGGATACACTTTTATATCGATGGAGTATGCCCCACTGTGGGTGGGTTGTTATCCTAACGTGGTACTTTGAAGACCAATTCAATGAGTATAAAATCCTTTAACCATCATTCACCCTCTCTTGACTAGGACAGCCATGCAAAATATTCCTTCTCTTGTGGTGAGTGTGATGGATACATCTTCTATTCCTACCCCTACGGTGACCACGATGGTTATGCCATCTGTTCTTGCCCTTATGGTGAGAAGACGCTCAATCCGCTGTCAAATGAATCTAGAAGGGGCTTCATCAGTGTGGCCTATCTCAGTGGGGAGTGATTCATACTGCTCCTCTCTTGTGGATATTGTGCATGTCCCTAATGATGCTGACTCCAACAGAGTGTCACCGGATACCCCAAAAGAAGCGGCTAGACCTCCATGTTTAGCTTCAATGCTCGAACCATCTGAGGGTAAGTGGATCCCCATATCCTAGTTCACCTATCGTAGGGCCCTTCCCACTCCATTAATGATGCTTCTTACATATAGACCCATTATGGTGGGGGACCAAGTCCCTTGTATGGAGTGGAGGCATTAGGTAGTGTCGAAGTTGGCATGGCATCACTTATGTTCCCTTGTTGTGGAAACACCTCGTCCTAGCTTTACTGATGAGACTGACAAGTTTCAACGGTTATTTACGGATTAATGTTTTGGTGACTTTGATTACTAGAATATACAACTTATTATCTACCAGATTTTCATAGCCCGAAAATACCTCACTTCTTGTGAGGATAAAATTTCCCAATTCAATTCTTCCCATCATCAAGTAATGATATTCTAAGATATTTCTGAGGAAGTCGATCACCTAACGACTGAAGATTCTAAGGCTCATTATTTTGTGATTTCCCAAAAGGAAGAGTTACGAGAATGTAAGGCTCTCATAGAAAGGTTTAAGGCTCAACCGGTCTATTCAAGTGCCATTGTGAAGGAGGTGACATAGGAGAACGGTCCCAGCAGGTGATTACCTGGGGTCGGGAATTTTTTAAATTAGTCCTTTTATGATATAACTTCCTTATATGGTCTCCAACGCATTTGTTCATGGAGCCAAAAACACCCAACATCCATGGTATCTATGATTCATGGAGCTGTTATCCAAAGGCAGGTTCTCATTGGATGATGATTTGGCCAATGAAACATTAGGACTCCATTGGTTGAGAGGATGGGAGTTCAGTCTCATCACACCCTTTTGGGGGGAATTGTTTCCTATTCTTTGATTATCTTATAGATTTAATTTAATCTATTATGTAAATTAATCCATGGTTCATTCCTGAAGAGTGTATCTATGGGATACACCAAATTTTTAAAATCATCATGGATATACAAAAATCTGATGATATGATTGAAATAATAGCTTAATCCATGAAATAAGACGCTCCAGAGTTTACCGTCATCCATAAGGGATAAATGGTGATTTAATGTTGGGATTAGGCCCATAATATTGGCTTCATACATATCCTAAGGGGAGGAATCAGAGCCCATGTATATCAGTTCGCTTGGGGCTTGGACATGGGAGGAGGTCCATTTGTTGGGGGCATATTTGGGCTGATCTTTTTAGAAGGGCACCCCTTTTGAGATTGGACCATCAAGCAGACATCCTACGTGTCCTAATTTGACCAAGAATCAGTGTTCTCATCATTCATAACTAGTCACTGATTACAGGTGGAAGTTATCCATTTCAGATTACATGATTGGGTGAACCCTTTTGGAAGAGATCCCATTTTGAGCTCAGGCCATTAAGCATGTGTCCTACGTGTCCTTTCTTGACGAGTAATTAGTGTTCTCATTAATTAAGATGGGTTGGTTGTGTGAATGTTGTGATCATCACAAATCTCTAATCCCACATGAGTTATACTCAGTGTGATAAAAAAGAGGATGTTAGAGATTTAACAAACCAAACATATTCTCTCCCACTGAAGTGATATGTCAGGCATATGGTGGAAGATGCCAAGGCGACGTTGGGCGAGGGAGCGGAGGAATGAAACCTTTAATGTGGGATGACATTGGGGGTCATGTGGCTCAGCTCTTAGAATATTAGTAACTTACCTTAGTGTTAGTTCCCCATGAAATTCAAATGGTGTATATTATAGTATAAAGTCGTATAAATTGGACGATGGAATCATAGTTTAAAGTCATGTTGTAGGGAAGAGTTCCATACAGTTTAATGTCATGTAGATAAGACTATTTTGGGTATTGTAGTTTAGGATCATGCGATGAGGACCACTTGATATATAAACCTTGATTAATTAGAGGGAAATAATGTTTGGATATTCTGACGTGCCTCAAACATGAAAATGAAAGAATGTGTAAAGCATGGTTATGGAGGATACCAGATTAAGAGAAATTATATGATGCATGGAATCCATTAAGGAATACATTGGTAGGAGAGGCCTCTCCTTAGGATGAATTTTCATCTTGTTGACAGACCATTTTTATGGTAAACATATGTGGATCCACTGAGACATGATTTTTATAGTCAGGAAGCGGTGACCTTTGGACTCTATCCTTCCATCTCTGATGGTTGGGGGGGTTTATAAAGATTGTAAATCACCTGGTATACTACATTTTAATGTCATATAGCTTCGATGATGGAATCACAATTTAATTTCATGTTGTCCGGACTAACACCATATAATTTAACATCATGTGGTCTGTAGGATAACTTATAGTTTAGGGTCACAAAGAAGGGAATATTTTTTTAAGGAACCGTGATTTATTGAATGATAATCAGATTGGGATGTTCTGACATGCCTCAATGAGGAGAGCGGCCTAATGTATAAACCATGATTCTGAGGATTCTTGTATCAGGAGAAATATTATGGGGCATGGGATTTGTTGAGGTGTATAGAGGTAGGAAATGACTCTCTTGAGGGTGAATTTTCCTTTGTTTGATGACCGATTTGCAGATATCATATGTCGACCCACTAGTTCATGATGTGCGTACTCAAACAAAGATGTCTACAAGACATTGTCCTTCCACTTCTGATGGCCCTAGAGGTTTATGGGGATCTAGAATCACTAGTTACATCATGTTTTATGGATGGAAAGGATGTGTCCAGGAATTTATGAAACATTCAGGATGTGATTTTCCATGGACTTCTGGGTCAACCAGTCATAAGAGGTAGGTTCTAGGGTTTTCAGGAGGTGCATGAGGAATGTATATTCTCATGCTATTTAAAAGAGAAATGTTTTGGGAGGCATAAGGGTGAAATTGAAAATTTAGTCAACCCGACCCGAAAAGGCCGCGGTATGACTCTCTATTTTTCATGGGGGTTAGATATGGTAGCGATGGAAAGGGTTGAAGGTTTAAAATGATTCCAAGAGGGGTTGTAGGGGTGTATCCCCCCACAATATGGACCAGTGGGTGTGAATTTTTTTTTTCTGCATAGAGACTTCCCAGATAAGATTGGTCATGTGGGAGGGGGCGACGTTGGAGCATTCCCATGGGAGCTGGACACAAACTTTCTGTCCATGAAGGATGTTGTTCTCAAATGATCTGGCCACATAGGATGGTACGTGAATAGTTTTTTTTCATAGGGGATTCCAAAAACCATTGGCCATATAAGAGCTATCCATGAACTTCATTCCGTATAGGCAGTCTGTGAACCATTTTTTATTATATTTTTTATTTGTTTGATGGTTAACTGTAGAGGGCCTCCAAATAAGGTTCGCTAGAATGAGTTCCATGAAGTGACACCTTCTTATGGATTGTGGTATAGAATCCAAAAATGGTTTCAGATGAAGGATGGAGTCCCATGAACTACTTTCGTTGTGGGAGATATATCTCACACACCATCTTTTTTCTTGATAACCTTACCACCTATCCTAGAGCACTCTCTCAATCTTCTTCCACCATTTTTTTAGTTCCCCTTATGGTCCTTTTATAATGTTCTGAGGAAGTTTTATTTATAATTCTTTCAGAACCTTTTGTGGAATCCCATCGCATAAATCTTCCATGTAGATGACTCGGTCAACCATGATATGTGGAGGTGGGGGATGCCACCACCTTCTCCTCAATCATGAACCACATCATTTATAGGGATGGTGTGTTGGGAATACCTCTATCAGATTTTCTCTAGTGAAAATGGTTCATAGAGGCTTCGGTTCGTGGGTTAAAATTCACCACAAATAGTTTTTTTATTGGTCAATGCCGCATGGGCCAACATGAAGTATTCCATTTTCATACCATTGGTTCACAGTTTATGGATTCCATGAACCTTTCTCCATGTTCGGTGCCCAGACATGCTTCATTCTTTTTCCAAACCTAATTTCATCACTTTTCTCCAAAATATTTCAATCCAACCATGTATTTCATTAGGTCACACAACATGTGGTAGTATTTTCCTTCCCTTTGCTAAATTCTAGGGACCCTGAAAATTCCCCCCAACAGAACAGGGTCCGATTGAAATGTAGAGGTGGCTATTCTGATGTTGAAGCAGACCCAAATTGAATGGTAAGATAATGATATAGTTTTTTCCTGATCCAAGGGACTCAGCGAGTGTAGTTAGACTATTTTTGGGGTTTTATGGAAAACCACACAAACGTTTTTATCTTTTCCATTATAACCCTAATTTTGTTTTCTAATTCTATTTTCTATGGGCTTATAGGGTATAGTTTGACTTTTTCATAGGCCTCCATTTTCTGGTTTTTAACCTAAAATGATTTATTATTTTTTTTAGTATTTAAAAATAAACATTATTTTATTAAACCATACATAATATAGGTTTTTCAACTAATACTCATCTTTAATCCATGGTTTCCCATTTCGAGTTTTCACTCTGGTGAGTATTGCATATTTCTTTATGGAATCTTATAGTCCTACCAATCAAACATACTACTGATGTTTTAGGTTGAACATCTTTGACCAAAATTAATGGGGAAAGAGAAAAAATTTGGGATTCATCAACTGATAATGCCCTAATAAATTTCATTCATGAAAGATGGATTTTTTTTACCCTTACATTGTGAGGCGTAGAGGTATATGAGGCTTGGGAGCCATTTCAGGCATACATATATAGGAGAGGATGATCCTAAGGGTGAATTTTCTTTGATTTATGGTAGTATTATAGGAATCATATGCAGATCCACCGAGGCATGATGTGTTTAATCAGACAAAAATGTCAGCAGGACATTGGCCTTCCATCTCCGATGGCATGGGAGGATTTATAACACTATGATTTTGTTTTGGGGTTGGGGACCATAGTGGTTTTCCTATACGAGGGATGATGTCCAAAAGTACTAGGGGAATTTTTTTAGCTTTGGATGGAAAACCAATACCATATGATTCTTACTTGCATAAGGGAGACCACGTGAATCATAAGTTCCATTATAAATACTTTTCATTTCTTGTAATTTGAAAAAGGGAAAGATATGTAAGCTGTTAGCTAGGGGGTTTCCAAATCTTGGGAGTTATATGGTAAATAAAGGTCATAAATGTTTAAAGAAACTAGGAAGGACTCTCCTGAGGATGAGTTTTCCTTTGATTGACGACCGTTTTGTATGAAACATATGAAGAGCCACGGGGGAATGATGTTAATAGTCAAACAAAGGTGTATGCATGACACTTTCCTTCCATCTCTAATGGCCATAAATGATTATGGAGGTTGGGAACTTTCTGAACACAACATATGGCCTATGAAAAGGGGTTCACCTAGTCATGAAATCAGCCATTTATTTGGCTGAAGTTCATTGGGAATCCCAGAGATAAGTGGGGGAATTTTTTTAATATGAGGATCAAATTCACGCATATATATAGGATATCATTATTTTACAGAAGCCTAAAGAGAGACCAGAGGTGAATCCAGTCAGGATGTTCTGATATATCGAGGATATGGGTGACAATGATAATGTAAACCATGATTGTGAGGTTTCTTGAATCATGAGGGATATCATGAGGCTTGGAATCCATCTGACATACTGAGGTAAGAGAGGAATCTCATGAGAAAAAATTTACCTTTGGTTGACGGTCATTTTGTAGACGACATATGAAGAGCCACCAGGGGATGATGTGCCTTGTCAAACAAAGGTGTATGTAGTACACTATCCTTCAAGCTCTAATGGCCATGAAAGATTTTATAGATTCAATGTTACTCAAAGAACAGAGTTTGATGTATGGAAGGATTGTATCTGGATACATTAGAAACATTTGGGTCATGATTCTCTCATAGGATCAGGTAATCCCCAATATAGATTTGTCCCATATGAAAGGTGAGGCATTCTCCCATCCTTGGAGTACTCGGTATTTTAACGTTGTATGGCCATGATAATTTTTTACTTTCTATTTAGCGTAATTTGGTTAGAACGTTTTTCTGTGTAGTTTAGATTCATGCGGAGAGAACATCATGTTGTGTAGTTTAGAGACACAGAGTGAGGGAATTATGATGTTTTGTTTAGAGTCATTAAGGGTGGAAATTATGTGGTGAAGTTTAGAGTCATGAAGTTAGAACCTTATGTTATGTAGTTTAGAGTCATGCAATAGGGACATTTTGTTGTGTAGTTTAGAGTCATGCAGCGAGGACATTTTACTATATAGTATAGAGTCATACAACGAGGACATTATATTTTCACAAAGACCACAAATAGCTTTGAGTTAATATTGGTCAGGATATTAGGGAATTACTCATACATGAGTGATGATAGATGGTGTAAACCATAGTCCTGAGGGATCCTTTAATCAAGAGGAATGACATGGGGCTTGGAAGACATTAGGCATACTGAGTTAGGAGAGGACTCTCCTGAGGACGAATTTACCTTTGGATGATGGTCATTTTGTAGGAGACATATATAGATCCACTGGGTCACGATGTGCATATTAAAATAAAGGTGTCCACAAGACACTATCCTTCTATCTTCGATGACTAGGAATGTTAATTGGGACCCAAGAGTTCCCAAAGTATGTAGTTTGACAAATGAGAAAGATGTTTCTGGGAATGTAAGAAATATCCAGACCGTGATCATCCATGAAATACTAAATCTTTCAAATATATTTGACTCATATGTTGGGAAATCATAATCTTTTGACTTCTTATGAGTGTTATAATACAAAAATGTAATTTTCGTAATTTATTTAAACATATTATGTCTAAAATTTGGGACATGTTTGGGATCTCTCAACGTTGAGAATCGAGTCGCACATGACTTTTGAGGAACCTTCATGCATTTTGGACATTTCATGGATTCCACTATACAAGTCTGACCTATGCAAGGAGGAAGGTAAATTTTTTTAATTGATGGTTGGTCTGGGATATAGTAAATATCAGCATAACTATATATCATGAAAGGGTAGGAATCAAGACATATGTAGTTCTGAATGTTCCCTAAAAAGGTTTGGTCCACGTGTAGGGACATGAGAGGGAATTTTTTTGTTGGTGGCTGGGCTGAGATAAAGGATTTGTGAATCAATACGTATACTTCAAGGGAAAGAATCAAGTCATACATAGTTCTAAATGTTCCATGTACCGATATGACATAGACGTAGTACTAGGTGAATTTTGGTTTCATCCACTATGGGTGTCAGGTCTATCATATTCTTCCATAGTTTGTTTATGTTTGGGAATCCTTACCACTGATCCTATGCTCAAGCGACTTATACTCGATGTGAGAAACAAGGAGTGATATGTATTTCCCTTATAATGTGGAATGATAATGGATATAATAGAGGCATTTTTTTCTTGTGGGGATTGGACCAAGATCGAGGATCGAGGCATCGCTACGTATCCAACTGATGAATGGGAACTAATCTTTACATAGTTCTTTGGAGACGGTGAAGTTTATTTTCATGTGATTATGAATATTTATTCTATGTGGTTTAATGTCATGCATCTAAGACACTATGTTGTACATCTTAGAGTCGTGCAGTGAGGACATTGGTATCCCAGTTAAATGTCATGATGCATGGACTAATACGATACAGTTTAATGTTATGTGGTTATGACTATGACTCATAATTTAGGGTCTTAGATTTTGGACCATATCAATTGCTATTATGTGACTTGATTATTTAGAAACCTTTAATTGGTGGAATCTATGATGAGCTTTCCATCCATTGACATCAAGGCATATGCTCCATTGGAATAGACCATATGTATGAAAAATGGACCCTCCCACTATGAGTCATCATTTCTGGGTTTATTCCCAAGTATCATCAGCATTATGAAGACCAAACCCATCTCTCCTTGGAGGAAAGGCCAAAGGCCAAGCTTTTTGTTGAAGGCTTGTGCAATCAGATTTATGTAAACTTCCAAATTGTTGAAAATGTGTAGCCTTTTCTCATCCAGCTACTCTAGCTCATCAAACTGTCCTTGTTATTTTCATTCCAGGGAAATTTTATCACAAATGTCTGCACTGAGTGATGGCACCTAAATTTCAATAGGAAAAACTGCATCTTCCCTGTACACTAGTGAGTACGGGGTTTCCTGGTTGGCAGTTCAGGTCGTGGTCCTGTAATCCCATATATCATGAAATAGTTTGTCTGGTCATAATTTCATATCCTTATCTACCATATTTTGGAGTTTTTTGGATAGATTCTTGTTGAATGCCTCTATCTTCCTATTGGATACAGCATGGTAGCAGGATGAATAGTTGGTTTTGATTCCATACTCCTGTTATAACTTGTCCAACTCAGAAAAGAAGAAGTTGGCGTCGTTGTCTATTAGTATTATATGAGGGCCACAAAATCTAGTAATGATGTTGGCCTTCACAAATCTAACAATGATTTTTCCCCAACCTTTTTAAGGGGCATGGCTTTGGCTCATTTGGAAAATATGTTGGTTTCTGTGATAATGAATATAAAATGTCTGGCTATGGTAGGGGAATATTGACCCACAACATCCATCCCCCATGTGACAAATGGATAGGAGTACTTAGCTGTTTGAAGTTTCTCCGAGGTTAGGTGAATAAAATTGACATGAACTCGGATGGAATGACACTCCTTGGTGAATATGCAACAATCTTGTATCCTAGTGGGACAGTAGTATCCAAGCCACCAAATTTGATGGGAGAGCATGGTTGCTGATTGGTGTGATCCATAATCTTCAGTGTGGGATTCTTTTATGATGACAAGAGTCTCTTATCCTTCATTTCACCAATGGAGGACTCTATCAAGGACACATTTGTAGAGAACCCTTTCTTGGTTTACGCCATTGTACAATACAAAGTTGATTGCCTTCCTCCAGATCTGTTCTCTTCTAGCCCTATCTAGTGGGATTTCCCCCCTCCATAATTAATCTAAATTGGGATTCATCTAGTCGGTGGTGTGTCCATAAGTCTTATAAGTGGGGATAATTTCACTGATTCCCTCCATATTGTTACAAATAAATATAAAGACCATCTGACGTTGGGAAATGATGATGAATGTTTCATCCTGGTCTAGATTATCCAGGGTTGTAGCTCCATCTTCCAACACATCATCTTGGTCATTTTTTGACCAGGGGACATAGGTTATTGTTATCTCTAAATTTAATTCTACCATTAGTTCTCGAATATGGTTCATCAAGGGGCCAATACTTCTTTCTTAATGGAATCATCGCCATTGATCTGCATGATGACCAGCTCCAAATCACCTTTTACCCTTAGGTGTTTAGCTCATGCATGACGTTTCAGTTCTAATCCTACAATGAGGTCTTTGTACTCTACTTCATTATTGTTACATACCAAAAAAAATCAAGGAGTAAGGTAAGATAGCCTTTTTAGGATATATGAGTATAACTCCCATCCCTACTTTTTTATGCTTGGGATCCTCCATCATTTTCACTATTGGGATCCTAGAAGCACTATTGAAGTATATTTACCATTCTATGGGACCCTCTTTGGTGGATAATACTTCATCATTAGGAAATTCAGTATCCAATGGGGTCATTTCTTCTGAGGGGTGCTCTACCAGGAAGTCTTCTAATGCTTTACTTTGAAGGATTTATAGGGAACATACCATATGTAAAACTTTTGTAGGATGACTTTCCACCATGATAGGCATTCAGTTAGCATGGGATGAATGAGGATATACTTGAGCGGGTTGCAGTTAGAGACCATATGGACCTCGTGGTGATGCGGGTAATGATTGAATTTATGAACTGCAATGATTAGGGATAGATGGTTTTTTTTATTCATGAATATTGATTTCCATCATCGATCATTGTTCAGATGAGGTAATAAAGACAGTTCTCACTACTGGCATCATTCTTCTATGTGAGGAAAGTGCCTAATGACTTTTCCAAGGCAATTACGTAAAAAATGAATGGTTTGCGCATAGCTGGAGGCATCAGTACCAGTGGGATTAGTTGATATATTTTGATATAGTTGAATGCTTCTTGAAAATTGTTATCCCACTCATACTTAACCCCTTTCATTATTAACCAGGTGAAAGGTAAACATTTACCCCAAAGGATCGCTATGAAACACCAGATGTAGGCCAGGTGCCCCTAGAGATCCCTCAGCTTAGTGAGGTTGCAAGGTGGAGACATGGAAAGGATGGATATCATCTTATCAGGGTAAAATTAGATGCCTCAATGGAATATGATAAAACCAAGGAATTTCCCATAGGTAACTCCAAAAGAACACATTAGAGGATTTATCATTAGTCTATTTTGTCGCAGTTTGTTGAAGATAGTTTCCTAATCTATCATGTGGTTTTCACATTGTTGTGATTTAACCACCAGATCATCAATGCAGAACATGATGCATTTTCCAAAAAAGGGCGTGAAAATTTGATGCATGGTGCACTAACATGTAGTGCTAGCATTTTTTAGAACAAAGGGAATCACCTTATAAAATAACACTTTATGAGGGGCCCTGAAATCAGAAGCTTCTTCATCTCCTTGGTCAATTCAGATATGGTTGCATCTATAATATCCATCCATTATCGAGATGGCCTCATATCCGGTGATCACATTGATCAAAAATTCTGTGATCAGGACTGGGATATCATCTTTTGGGTAGTGCCAATTGAGGTTACTTAGTCATTGAAGACTTTAATCTATTCATTCTTTTTTTGATATGGTCTATGTTTTCTAGGATGATCAGATATTGGACATACCAGACGAAATTATCTTTGATTAGCTTTTCAACTTTATCCTCTATGTTGGAAGCATCTGTCAGGTGGGTCCTTCTGGCTGCCTGATTGTAGCCATGATGGTCTTCCGGCATAAGCAGATGATGAGTGGCGACCTCAGGATCAATTCCTAGTATTTCTATGTAGTTCTAGGAAAAAACATCTAGATTCATATTTATGAAGGAGGGATATGCTTCTTGATCCTCAAAAGGCATAACCACAATTATCAGAGTGGGCCATAGGTAATCTTTAGTGCCCATTATTATCTCCCTAAGTTCATCGATTGTGGTGTAAAAACTTCTTCAAATATTAGAGGGGAATATTTGAGGTCTTATTATTCTTCTTCATCATCATCCTATTTTCCATATTCTTCCACTTCTGATGGAGAGAGGATTCTCAAGATAATATGTCTGATGTTGGGGTAGAAACCTTCTTCTGACTTAGTGAGTAAGGTAAGAACGGTCTAGGGTCTCGTGGAAATGATGTGAGAATCTTTTTTTGGGATTTCCCTAACATCATATGAGCCAACCCACTCTTCAAAGTCTTTAGACTTGGAGTCCATAACGGAAATCATGCAGATGAATGAGTCTATATCCGAGCTTGAACATAGGCATTCAACATGGTTGATGGGTAATACATACTCTTCCCTAAGTTGTTGGTGGGGATTGGAAAGAGCGATTCCCAATCCATTAGGGTAGTGATCTAGTCGATGTCGTTGGCCAAAGACTACTTCTCCTTCAGTTCATAGAACCATGCATCGATATAATGTAACTCACATGTTTTGAATGGGGATATATTGGCATGAAATGTCCTATTTTTCCATTCAAGAAATATTTGACACACTGATGGTATGATGACAGAATCATAGCATATTGATGCAGTCAGAGCCTCTATAACAGGACATTGAAGGATGTTCTATATCCACCTTCCATAAACTCAGAATCAGACACGAGATCTCCAAGACATGTTTTAGGTTTGATTTATCCCAATGGCCTCTTCTAGATATAATCATATCCCAACAGATTTGTGGTGTGTGGTGTTAGAATTTTCTCATAATTGCCCAACTAAAAAAGTATTCACAGCGGGAGGAGTTTGAATCCAAAGTCGTTGTCGATGAGAATTCTTTAAACATCAACATTGTTTCTCTTTTTGAACACTTATAAGGGTGATGTACCCTTTAATTATAGAATCTTCATCCTTATCTGTGAAGGAGATAATGGTGTGGAATTCTTCGGGATTGGTCTCAATCCGAGAGACTTTGGTCACTACTACTTCACCCTAAAATCCTGGGGACTTAGTAAGGCTTCAATTAGTGCCTCCCTAAAGTTTCCACATCGACTCAAGGAGTTCATGATCAATAGCATTTCCAGTATTGAGGCTAGATGATTTAGAATATCACATTTATACTTTAAAGGTTGGAGCCTCCCGGTTTGGGGATACTCTTTCATGTGTGCTTTAAGGGCTTGAACTTTTGATGTAGATGGTCCGGATATTGAGATAGGAGTTGGTGGCGTTGTGTTACTTTTTGATTTCTGCCGAACTGACCCTCCTATACACCTTGGGAGATTGTATATCTATTCTTCCCATGATGGATACTCCACGATGACTAGGATCAGATCTCTTATGGCAGGGGCAGAGAAACATTCCAGTTCATGTTGTGTCTGTTGGAGGGTTCTTCTGCGAGTGTCTATAGCATCAATGTCTTGAGCTAAAGTGTGGCTGAGAATTGGACTCCTTCCACAATCAAGTCTTCTATGAAACCCTCATCCTCTATGACCTCTTCCTTCATCCCTTCGGTTGGACATGATGAATTATGGTTTTTGTCCATAGTATCCATCAGATAAGGGGTCTATCAAGTGAATGAAATTAATGGAGCCAAATATCAGTTCTTCATCCGACAATTCTTATGTATAATCGTCTTATTCTAATGGTTTTGTTTGGTGGGGTGGTTCTCATTTTACCATTTGGTGGGTGGTACCTGTTGTACTAAGTCTACTAGTATAAAGTCCAAAAGTGTCCAAAGTAACTTTGGATTTGGTTATAACTCATATTTTTTCTTCTTATTTCTTTCATTCTATCCCTTAGAGGACTGTGGGGTTGAGGATGATGGTCCTGGAATATTAGGAGCTATTGGGGTCATAGTTAGTAACATTAACTGTGCTAGGAGGATGCCATGAGCTCAGTTGACTGTTTTCTAAGTCATCTAACTGTATAATTTTTTACTCCTCTTTTCAGGTGACTATTTTTCATTCCCCTTCCTCTCTTGGGTATAAGGTGGAGACATACACCACTTATGTTGGTAGTGGGCCCTACATGACTTTCCTAGAATTCACCACCTTTTGTAGGAGATATTTGATGACTATGCACTACTAGATGGCATGTACCAGTATCTGGTGATAGGGATAATAATCCGGATGGTCTTAAAGACACACTTCATTAGCTCCCTTTGGATCTAGTAACCATATAATGTTGCAATTCATGGTGTATATGAATTAGTCGCAAACTTGGATATCTCATAACTAGTATACATTATTTATTCTCTCTTAGAATTGGTTTTTTAGCACTCATTTGCTCATCTTGCTGATTTGGGGGTGGTTGTTGGCATTTAGGGGGTCCCACCCAGTTTTGTGGAGGCCTCACAGCTAGAGCTGCTGTCTAGGGTGGTTTAAGTGTGATAGAAGCCACCTCACCTTTTCATGTTCTTTTTCCTGGGGCTAATGGGGGCACTCGGGACTTGATATTGGTCAATTGGAAGGAGTCTTTTATCCATTGGGAAATAAAAAAGAAATATCGGCACCCACTTGTATACTTTACTGGGATGAGCAGTGTTCTCAATTCATCCTATAGATTATTGATGCACATATTGAGCATTTAATCCAGGGGAGCGGTCAGTTAAGAGTTTAAGTTAGGAATTTCCATCTGGCTATGAATTCTGAAACTCTTTCATTATCTCAGTGATTGTAGTTCATGAGATCACAGACCATTGTCTTAGGAAATATCGAATTGAACTAGAAGAGAAACTACCACCAGATCTCCTCTAAGAATGTTATTAAGTTAGATAGTAAGCTAGTATACCATACAAAGGCCTAAACCTATAGGGTTCACAAGCATATCCAGAATTTTATATCTTCTTGCTACTCTAAAGTGCCCGTCATGGGATAACAGTAAGACGTTTAATGCCTTAGATGATATTTTCAGTCTCCCGAACAATTTAACACTTGGAATATGGGGTTTTAGAAGTTTGTAATTCATTGAACATTGCTCACCCAATCAATGTAGGGTTTTCCCTATGGTTGTATCAGAGCATGAAGCCCTCCCACATCTTCTAATCGAGATGTTAGTTACTCGATGATATTCAATAACCCTTGATGCATATTCTTCAAGACTATAGATTGGGCGGGTGTGGTCGGGGGAAAATATATACATGCTGGTGCTACTATATTTTTGGGTGGGTACCCAGTTAGGGGTATCCTTTGTCGGTTCGCCTAAATATACTATGGTTGCCTTCCTAGTTGAGGTAAGTCTTGGTGTTCCTTTGGGCCATATTTAAGTAGTTTATTGGTCTCAGTGCTAGATTGGATGGGAATCCAAGCTTTAATTAATTTACCAGAATGAGTTCTTGTGGTAGGGGAACCTCTTCTAGGAACATCTATTAATATTCCATGGGGGGACACATCCAGAAAGATAGCTCCCTCGACATAGCTTGACATTAATTTTCATGAGCACCTTTATTTCTTTATCCTTCTTGGAGAATCCTTCCTCGAGTTTATGGGACACATTCTCAGGGGGAGGTGGATGTGATTCATATATGACCTAGGATTTGTTATTCTTCTTTTTTGGATTCGTATGTGAGGTAATGACAGGTTATCTTAGGGGGAACCCAAATTTAGGACATCACTCTAGATTCAGGTATAGACACCATCAGGCTCGTTGTGGGATGATTAAAGGGGGAACCATATTCTCTTGAATCCTCTACCTTTTTATCAATTCTTATGAGATCTGTGGGGTTGACGTTTACCATGTTCACTGAGGTATACCACGTTGGTGGTGGTGTACCTGATGCTGATTTGTAGGAAAGCATTCTGTATACTTTTTTGGACTTTTTTCATCCATTCTGTGGTATTATTATGGTTTCATAAAAAATATTCACCTAAAGGAAGCCCTAATCTGGCCTCATTATGTGCCTTTGTCTTGGTAGGTATGAACCATGACACAGGGTGGAACATGTGACCTCTCTGTTCATTTTTATACCTAGACGGGAGAAGACAGACATCCGTTGTGCAGGAATATGGGGTAAAAATGCCCTAGCCCTACAGGCTGGGGTTGTCTATATTCTTCTTTTGATATACTACGACATGGATTTGATGGTCTTATATAAGAATTTCAAGTTAAAAATGCCTTTTTCACTATAGGATGGGGTTGTTACCGCATTGAGGCAGTAGACACTGCTATTTCCACCTTGTTGACTTCAAACACTCCCGCATGGGTGTGAGCTGAGTATGGTAGTATACCCACATGGGATTTATGGGATTTTGAAGACATGAGCACTACTTGTTTCTTGGATTCCCTTCAGAGGGATTCCTATTAGATGTTCTCAGTTTCTAGGATCATATGTTTTTTGATGGTTTGATCTTGTTAGGCTAGACACTTTTGAGACTTACTCTAGGCCGGTTCTGTTGAGTATTCCATCATTCATGAGCATAGATTTCATTTGATTGCTGCCTTTGGGTAATTAAATTGCAATATTTCATTTTCAATGAGGTCTTCTGGACTGGACATGGGGTGATGTCTAGAGCTCCATGTTCTCCCCAACCCCGAATATGAACTCCAGGCGGGGCATCACCAATGGGGCAACACAACTTGTGCAGTGTGTCGAGGCAATCCTGTAACACCCCGAGATTTTATGAAAAATATTCTTTTTAATTTCATTAATGTCTTCTGTTTTATGCTACACCAAAAGGAGCTTGCACAACACGCATCCCTAACTTGGCTTGCATTACACGAAATCACGACCTTCCTCGATAGCGTGTGTTGTACGCAATACCGGGTTTTACTAAACAACGATATATTATTATAATATTATTATCGACTAGCCATTATGAATAGTATTAACTAAATTTTGAATTTTATAACATTATTATTCATCATACATATTTTCTAGAACATGGTATGAGAACTAAATAAATTTTTCGGGTAAAATAAATATTTTTCAAAAAATAATGTTTTGCCGCATTTTGATGGCACACCCACTTTAAATCTAGTTTTTTATATGTGTATAAGTTCAATTTTACAAAATAAAATTTTTCCTTGGAATATAGTTATAAAAATTTAATTGGGATAAATTTTTCATATTATTCTGATAACTTTCATATTTTGATGAAGAGTAAAAATACGCTATATTTTAATTAAAAACAACTTATTTCATCGCAATAATTTATATGGTTAGATTATCTTTTTAATTGTTTTTAAAGTTTAATTAGATTATATTTTTACCATTTAATCCAATGGTGTCCATTGGAATTAATTTCACATTGAAATTGGATATAAACAAGTATTAATCTTTTGATAGTTATTGTTTCTTATAAATGTACTATTTGTTTTAATAATGGGAATTAATTTTACAATTAATTAATGCCACTTATATGTTTTAAATTTTTAAAAATAGACATCAATTTTGAATTCGGAATATGAAATAATTTTAAGGCTGAATTTTTGGTATTTTTCTAAAAGTCTTCAATTTTCGATGAATAGTGAAACCACATAGTGGTAGTTAAAAAACTGACTTTTTCATTTAAATGAAATTTTACAATTTCTGTGAATTGAATTTCAAAAATCCGAGTGACACGGTTAATATCAAGGACTAAAATGTGGTACAATGAGAGGAAAATATTTTTTTTTGAATCGTAACTTTTTACTTTTTTTACCACGGTTAAAAGTAAATAGGGTGATTAAGGGTAAAAATGATATTATTATTACCCTAAAACATGTCCTAATTCTATTGGATAAATGTAAGTCGTCCAAAAACAACCTTAGAAATAAAATATTACCATTTAGGCCCACTTGGATTAGATTAGGACATTTATTATTAATTTATTTAAAGAAGGGTTAAAATAGTTAAAATCAATGTTTAATAACTAAAGTATTTTTAATATAGGGTTACATAGAAGATAAATTCGACTATAAATATTCATTATAAATCTAATACGATTTCCTACATAATGGTATTATATTTTTAATTTTTAGTTATTAAATAATTTAATTTATGTATGACACAATGATGATGGAGTAATTATCTTATTAAAGAAATATTGACAAAATTGATGTTATAAATACCCAAATAAATGTAATTTGAGACTTTTTATGAATTAAACTAATTTTATAGGTTAATATGATATGTTTTTATTGATTTAATTAACTTTTTTCGAACCAATCATTCTGATATTAGTTTCACAAAAATCAATTACCAAATAGTGTCAAAATTGACATAAAATAGTTTTTAAAACAAATATTATATTATTAATTGTAATTTTATTCCTAAAAATATAAGGTTCGTCCAAATGACTTATATAAGGTTATATATATTAATAATAAACAACTTGGGGTTCTTTTTTCTTATTTTAGTAAGTTTATTAACCTTATAGTGTAAGAAAACAAGAAGACACGGTAAAAGTAAAATTGTTTAACTTAAAGTTAAATCTAAATGATAATGTTAAAATAGAAAACTAAACATGTCTAAATTCTATTGGATGAGATTATTTAGACCCATTCCCACCTTATCTTAGAAATAAATTAATTTTGAGCTATTAAAAACTGAATATGACTTTATAATAAAATAATATTTTATGTTTTCCTAAGGTGCCCCTCTCCTCCCTTATAAAAGGGCACCTCCTCCCTCTTTTCCTCACACCACATTGAGCTTTCATGCTCGGCCAAACCCTACCAAATTCTCTTCTCCACATCCCTAGAAACATCCTAGAGGTCCTGGTCTTCTTCAAAGGCCAATTTTAGTGCCCTAAGAGGAGGTCTCAAAGAGGCGCTTCAAAGAAGAGGTAATGTCTGTTACCGATTCTTTCAACTTTATTTCTTCTTCTACTTCTTCTTATTTAGTTGTTTCATTATGAAGTAATAACATCAGTATCACTAATATAATGATATGTTATTATAAGTATTAAACAACCCTATTTAATCATCTATCCATCCTACGGAAAATAAAATCACCGCGCATGCGTACGTACGGAAAACATCTCCATGAACACGATGAGATTCATTTTCCATGATTAACCATTCAAGAATGCTTATAAAGTATATATAATGAATAATAATGAAATATATGACATAATTATGCTAATGTATATATATATATATATATATATATATTCTTATGTCATCTATTTAATTTCATTCAATTCAATAAAGAAACGAAAACAACGTTCATGCGTACGTACAGCCTACCGTCTCCATGAACGGTGTATTTCATTCCATTTACCGATATATCATATATATATATATATATATGTATATGATGAATATATATTACATATAAATCATGCTTTACATTCTGGAATTAAGTAAATCAGGATATAAGTAATAATATCAAGAACAACAAGTCCAAACATGTACGATAAATAAAACGATTTTACCCAAAACACTGCATTAACATGGATCTTACAAAAGAACAGGTAATATAAAGTCATAAGTGAACCATAGATGATATCATAACAATTAATATGATTCTGTAATAAGTCAATGACATTATTTAAATCACTATACAGGAGGTTCGGATACGTATGAAGCATATCGGACCTAAGGTAAGGGATAACTTTTCCAATCTCGTTCTTATCCGAGATTGTTTATTCGTAAGTATTTACTGGGGTTATTGTTCTCATCCATGTCCATGTTTCGTAAAATTGGTTTCATTTATGTTTAAAGTCCTTTTTACCCATTTTTTACTTTTACCACATGGTTTGTAGGGAATCATTCTTCTACGAGGTACTTTTTGACTTTTCCGTCAAAAGTACGAGAAAAATGTTTTTTAAACTTATATGGATTGAAAGGATTTTTACGGTTTTATAAACCCTTATTTTCATGATCCTTCCTCCAAATGATTTCATGATTATTTTAAAAAAAATATATTTCTTTTAAAATTGCCTAGAAGTTTGTGAAAAGAAAATTATTTTCAAGAAGAAATGATATTTTCCTCCAGAATTCATTTCAAGTACTTTACCAAAACCATTTTCCATATAAGATGACATTATTTTATATGTGTATGTTTAAAGTATAATGTCTCTATGATTTAAATGGTTTCACATTTCTTATTATGAAATGATAACCATTTTTTAATATAGATTATGTGATGATGGAATGATGTTTATGAAACCCATTTTATTCTTTGGGTTATTATGAATGATGTATGTTTATTTTCTAGCAAAAGTAAGAATGATTTCATTATGAGATTGGTGGGACCTATATCTCCCTCCAATTCATTGGGTAATGATTTATATCTCAGGAGATAGACATGGCTGGAATGGTAAGTTAATCTGCTTCAGTGTTACTGGACTGGAACGAGGAGTGAACTCGATTCAGAAAGGGACTTTGTCCACTAAGATGGTCTTGGAAGCAATGTATTGGCTACTATGGAAATCATAACAAGTGTTGAATGGTTTCCAAAATTACATGATTTATTCCCATGCTATTTTATCAAGATTCATGTTCCATTATAATACATGCCTTATGTACTTCCAAGATTTATGTCCTTGCTCAAGATTTTGATGTTTAGATTTTATGTTCACGATTTTGCATTCAAATGTTTATGGATTGTTTTATGTTCTCTATGCTTACCCTTACTGAGCATTTGAGCTCACCCTTTTTATGTTTTCTTTTCCCCATGATATAAAGAAAGGATTTAGTTATGAAAAAAAGGGGAAGATATTTATGGGAGATGTTTAAGATCTTTCACCACGATTAGAAGATTATGTTCCAAGTTTCAAAAGGCACTAAAATATTACGGTCCTTGTGTGTCTTTTTTTTGTTATGTACTAAGTATTCCACAAAATTAATTTAATGTACATGTAAATCAAGCTTAGGGTCTCTACAGTTGGTATCAGAGGAAAGGTTTAGTTAAACTTTGGAAACTAGGATGTGAACATGTTAGTGAGATCCCTAGAGATTTTTTTAAGGTATGTCTAAGGATGTCCCTAAGGATAAGTATGTGTATAGGATATAGTCCTAGAACTATGGTAACGATCATAGAATTTAACCTAAGATGTTAGATATTGATGGTACTCCCCCTTTACTATGTTGTTTTCCCTATCATGATTTTTGCCTCTCACACTATTCTTTTTGGGTTTTAGAAAATGGCTGCAAATAGGAATATTCACAATAATGGAGGATATGATGGACAATGGAATGATATTTTTCATGATCAACCAAATGAAATGGGATTTGGAAGTCCAAACATAATTATTATGCCTAATCAGCAATCTCCTAATATGATGAATAATCTTAACTTTGGTAAGTTTCTCGACTCAGATAATAAGAGAAATATGGAATTTCATGATGATCATTGAGGAATGAAAGTTCAATTTCCCTCATGTAAATCATGTGGGAAGAGGCATGGGGGAGATTGTTTCAAAGGAATTGGAAGATGCTTTGGGTGTGGAAAAGAAGGACACAAAGCCAATAATTGTAAAGGAAAAGGTTCAGTTAACCCCATGGACAAGGATAATGGAATTTCTATGACATCAACAATGATTAGATGTTTTAAATGTGGAATGTATGGGCATTATGAAAACTAATGCCCTAAGGGAAAATCTAATGAAGAGAATCAGCCTGGTCATATGTGTAGTTTTTATGTGGATGATGATGAAGAGACTACAAATAATATGTGAGATGAAAGAATTGTTAAAGCCCGGTCAATGGTTTAAGAAGGTAGTGGAATGATTACATGTTTATCAAGTGTAATGTTGTATAAGTAATCTTATGGTACTATGGAATAAAGAGACATATCAGGATTGTTACACTATTGTCTTTCCTTATGTTTTGAAAGTATATGATGAATGGTACCAGTGACCACGAAAGGTTATTCAGATATTTTTGGAAAGTAGATGATATGCGCATAATGAAGGGATAATGAGGAAATTAAGTGTTTGATAGTATTCATGAGCTCATGACTGATATAAGGAAAAGGTCATGTCATGGTTTTAGTATATGGAATTTTTGGATTTTGTTATGTGGAAAGAGTTAACTTTTGACAGCATTCATGTTTTCACTAAGGTTTAATGGGTATTCATTTTCAAGAGAATACATGATTAACGTATTCACATGATTATAATGTGACCAACAAGATATATGGGGGATAAATGATGGTATTCACCTGCTTGGTTGATGACATTTCAAGTAATCGTTTTCTTTATACTTTGAGATTAGACATATGTATTTTGGATAAGCCTAAAGATTGGAATGAATTATGTTGGACATAAGTTAGTATTATTTAAGGATAGATTTTTTTCGATATTATTTATAATGTAGTTTTAGAAAAAGAACAACTTGCAGGATGGGCGACAACCCATCGCGTCGGACAAGACTGTGGGAATCGAACACACAACTGAAGTGTGACAGGCCTTTATCGCCTACCACTAGCCTACAGGAAGTCCCTATTTAGTATAAACTAGTTTTATTATATTAAGCAGTATGATATATATAGTATAAGTCCATTTTAGAAACCATATATGATTAATCTCACAATAGATGGACTTGGGTATTATTTATAACTTTTCTAACATTTTGTTTGAGATAGATGGAATGACCCATAATTCTATCACATGATCTGCTAACACTTCACGAATGACAAATTCAACTTCATTTCTTTAAGAGATGAAGTGGAAATTGTACAAAGAATGACCAACGGTGAGACTGTACCCAAATCACGAAAGTATTTCTTCTAATTCCAATTTCATCAATTTTAGGGAAATGATCTTGAAAACTAAAAATGATGTCCTAGTGCCCTTATATCCGATGAATAAGATGGTACCTTAGATCATCACAAATCTATGTCTTTGTGGTTGTTTGATTTTTGATAGCCATGTTCTCTACCACTCTCCATCAGAACATGACGGTTAGATTTCTCTTCCATATCCATATTTTAACCTATGTTATCCTATGTGGAAACCCAGTGATTAGTTAATTTGGGTAACCATTACATTTCATACTTTATTTTTAATGCCAAGTTTTGGTATTCCTTTTTACTATTTGGGTTTCTATTGAAGAAACATTCGAGTAGTAAACCATTTATAACCCCGACGAATTTCGAGGGCGAAATTCCTTTTAAGGGGGGTAGAATGTTACACCCTGAGATTTTATGAAAAATATTATTTTTAATTTCATTAATGTCTTGTGTTGTACGCTACAACAAAAGGTGCTTGCACAACACGCATTCCAGACTTGGCTTGCATTACATGCAATCACGACCTTCCTCGATAGCATGTGTTGTACGCAATACCGGGTTTTACTAAACAACGATATATTATTATAATATTATAATGGACTAGCCGTTATGAATATTATTAACTAAATTTTGAATTTTATTACATTATTATTCATCTTACATATTTTCTAGAACATGGTATGAGAACTAAATAATTTTTTCAGGTAAAATAAGTATATTTAAAAAAATGCAGTTTTGTTGCCTTTTGATGGCGCAGTCACTTCAAATCTAGTTTTTTTACATGTTTATAAGTTCAATTTGACAAAATAAAATTCTTCCTTGGAATCTGGATATAATAATTTAATTGGGATAAATTTATTTTGATAACTTTCATATTTTGATGAATAGTAAGAATACGCTATATTTTAATTAAAAACAACTTATTCATCACAATAATTTATATGGTTAGATTATCTTTTTAATTGGTTTTAATGTTTAATTAGAATATATTATTACCATTTAATCCAATTTTGTTCATTGGAATTATTTTCACTTTGAAATTGGATATAAACAAGTATCAATATTTTGATAGTTATTGTTTCTTAAAAACACGATATTTATTTTAATAACGAGAATTAATTTTAAGATTAATTCATGCCACTTCTAGGTTTTGAATTTGGAGAAATAGACATCAACTTTGAATTTGGAATACTAAATAATGTTTAGGCTGAATTATTGGTATTTTTCTGAAAAACATCAATTTTCGATGAATAGTGAAACCACATACTAGTAGTTAAAAACTGACTTTTTCATTTAAATGAAATTTTACCTCTTCTGTGAATTGAATTTCGAAAATCTAAGAGACACGGTTAATATCAAGGACTAAAATTTGGTAAAATGAGATGAAAATAATTTTTGGTGAATAGTAACTTTTTACTTTTTTTACCACGGTTAAAAGTAAATATGGTAATTAAGGGTAAAAATGATATTATTATTACCCTAAAATGTGTCCTAATTCTATTGGATAAGTGTAATTCGACCAAAAACAACCTTAGGAATAAAATATGACCATTTAGGCCCACATGGAATAGATTATGACATTTATTATTAATTTATTTAAAGAAGGGTTAAAATAGTTAAAATCAAAGTTTAATAACTAAATCATTTTAAATATAGGGTTATACAGAAGATAAATTCAACTATAAATACTCATTAGAAATCTAAAAATATTTCCTACATAATGGTATTTTTTTGTAATTTTTAGACATTAAATAATTTAATTTATGTATGACACAATGATGATGCAGTAATTATCTTATTAATGAAATTTTGATATAATTGATATTATAAATACCCAAATAAATGTCATTTGAGACTTTTTATGAATTACACTAATTTTATAGGTTAATATGACATGTTATTATTGATTTAATTAACTTTTTTAGAACTAATAATTCTGTTATGAGTATCACACAAATCAATTACCAAATAGTGTCAAAATTGACAAAAAATAGTTTGTTTAAAACAAATTATATTATTAATTGTTATTTTATTCCTAAAAATCTATGGTTTGGCCAAATGACTTATATAAGGTTATATATATTAATAAGAAACAACTTGTGGTTCTTTTGTCTGGTTTTAGTAAGTTTATTAACCTTATAGTTTAAGAAAACAAGAAGACACGGTAAAAGTAAAAGTGTTTAACTTAAAGTTAAATCTAAATGATAAGGTTAAAATAGAAACCTAAACATTTCTAAATTCTGTTTGATGAGAGTATTTAGACCCATACATACCTTATCTTATAAATAAATCATTTTGGAGCTATTAAAAACTGAATATGACTTTATAATAAAATAATATTTTATGTTTTCCTAAGGTGCCCCTCTCCTCCCTTATAAAAGGGAACCTCATACATCTCTTCCTCACACCACTTTGAGCCTTCAATCTCGGCCAAACCCTGTAAAGGTATCTTATCCACTTACCTATAAACATCCTATAGGTCCTAGTCTTCTTTAAAGAACAATTATTGTGCCCTAAGAGGACGTATCAAAGAGGCGCTTCAAAGAAGAGGTATTGTCCATTACCGATTCTTTCAACTTTATTTCCTCTTCTACTTCTTCTTCATTAGTTTTTTCATTATTAAGTAACAACATCAGTATCACTCATATAATGATATGTTATTATAAGTATGAAACAACCCCATTTAACCATCTATCCATCCTACGGAAAACGAAATCACCACGCGTGCGTACGTACGGAATACCGTCTCCACGAACGCGATGAGATTCATTTTCCATGATTAACCATTCAAGAATGATTATAGAGTATATATAATGAATAATAATGAAATATATTACATAATAATTCTACTTTATTTATATATATATATATATGTATGTTATCTATTTAATTTCATTCAATTCAACAAGGAAACGAAAACATCGTTCATGCGTACGTACGGCCTACCGTCTCCACGAACGGTGTATTTCATTCCATTTATCGATCTATCATATATATGTATGTATATGATGAATATATATTACATATAAATCATTTTTTACATTCTGGATTTATTTAAATCAGGATATAAGTAATAATATCAAGAACAACAAGTCCAAACATGTACGATAAATAAAACGATTTTACCCAAAACGCTGCTTTAACATGGAACTTACAAAATAACGGGTAATATAAAGTCATAAGTGAACCATATATGATATCATAATGATGAATATGATTCTGCAATAAGTAAATGACATTATTTAAATCATTATATAGGAGTTTCAGATACATGCGAAGCATATCGGACCTAAGGTAAGGGATAACTTTTCCAATCCCGTTCTTATCCGAGATTGTTTATTCGTAAGTATTTACTGGGGTAATTGTTATCATCCATGTCCATGTGTCCTAAAAATGTTTTCATGTATGTTTAAAGTCCTTTTTACCCATTTTTTACTTTTACCACATGGTTTGTATGGAATCTTTCTTCTACGAGGTACTTTTTGACTTTTCCGGAAAAAGTACAAGAATGATGTTTTTTTAACTTATACAGCATGAAAGGATTTTTACGGTTTTATAAAGACTTATTTTCATGAAAATTCCTCCAAATGATTTCATGAATATTTTCGACAAAATCCTTTTCTTTTAAAATTCCATGGCATTTGGTGAAAAGAAAATTATTTTCAAGAAGAAAAGATATTTTCCTAAAGATTTCATTTCAAGTACGTTACCAAAACCATTTTCCATGTAAGATAACAATATTTCATATGTGTATTTTTCAAGTATAATGTCTCTATGATTTACATGGTTTCACATTTCTTATTATCAAATGATATCCATTTATTTTATATAGATTATGTGATGATGGAATGATGTTTATGAAACCCATTTTATTCTTAGGGTTGTTATGAATGATGTATGTTTATATTGTGGCACAAGTAAGAATGATTTCATTATGAGATGGGTGGGACCTATATCTCCCTCCAATGCATTGTGTAAATATTTATATCTCATGAGATAGACATGTCTGAAATGGTAATTTAATCTGGTTCAATGTTACAGGATTGGAACGAGGAGTGAACTCGATTCAGAAAGGGACTTTGTCCACTAAGATGGTCTTGGAAGCAATGCCTTAGCTACTATAGGAATCATAAAAAGTGTTGAATGGTTTCCAAAATTAAATGATTTATTCCCATGCTATTTTATCAAGATTGATGTTCCATTATAATACATTCCTTATGTACTTCCATGATTTATGTCCTTGCTCAAGATTTTGATGTTTAGATTTTATGTTCAAGATTTTTCATTCAAATGTTTTTGGATTGTTTTATATTTTCTATGCTTACCCTTATTGAACATTTGAGATCATCCTTTTTATGTTTTCTTTTCCCCATGATATAAAGAAAGGTTTTAGGTAAGAAAAAAGGGGAAGATCTTTATGGGAGATGTTGAAGATCTTTCACCACGATTAGAAGATTACGCTCCAGGTTTCCAAAGACACTGAACTATTATGGTCCTTGTGTGTATGTTTTGTTATGTACTAAGTATTCTGCAAAAGTAATGTAATATCCATTTACATCAAACTTCGGGTCTCTACAAATCCAGTTCAAGGTTTTTATTTCACCTTTCTAATCATGGATGTCGTGAAAACGGGAGGGCTTCCTGGTTGATTAGATGACGAAGCTCTCCAAATATGTTTACATGGTCTGTATACCCTTTATAAGGAAAGAAATTTTCTTTTTACTGGTAAATATTCATCCATATATTGAGGCGAACGTTATGCATACATTCCTCAGAGAACACCCTTGGTAGGTCGAAGTGATAATTGGCCATGGGGAAACACATCACTAGAATATTATCCCGAGCTAGTTGTATTCTCACAAGAAAAATATCGTGATATTTTTCTTCTAGGGACTCCTCTACTTGATATGCACATCTTGAATGATTCTTAATAATTTTGTTTGAAGTATTCAAGCTGTTGGGAGCCTCATTGATATGTGAACAGTATGGGGGTGGCTTAGAAGATAAGTGTGTCCCTAGACCACCATGTAGTTGGGAAGGGATATCACTCTTCATAGAAAGAGTGTTTGATATGTTTGACTCTATCTTTCTGAGTTCCATATCATAGAAGGTATTTCTCACATTTTTTCTAACAAGGGGAGGGTCTTCTTGCTATTATGTATTTTAATTGTGGGGAGGACAATCACAATTGATTCTACAAGATCGAGAGATACCATATCAACTTGATGCCCGACCACAGGGAGTGAACCTATAGCATATTTGCTAGGAAAGACCTTCAGGGTGGGATAAATCGAGGTGAGTACCTTCTTACTGCTTTATGCCACTAAGATGTGGACCTACTCGATGACTACTATGATTGTAAAAACTACAATCATAACATGCAATTTGGATATTGTGAAAATTTCTACCGTGTATATCCTAGGAAGGGATTTTAGGATGTACTACAATGAGTGGAGTACCTTCTCAGTTCTTTATTTTACTATGGGGAGGTCCTTCATAGCAACATCCATTATGGGGAGGTCCTTCACAATTATTGTCTTCATGGTGAGGACTACCATCATGACATGACATCTGACTATAGGGAGAAGAAAATCTGTAGTGTCTACTAATTATCCACTAAATGAGGATAATATTCATTGTTAATATATATAATATTCATGTGATTTATTATTCATAAACACCATTTTAGTGCATTTTACACTTTGAACATCATTTCACATTATGATTGTAATTCCTTTTTAAAATTCACTATTATGTGGTACATTGTTTAACATCATTTAAAGTACCCAATGATTCATCTGATTTTAAGGAATGTAGTTGTCCATATTTTAATTTTTTATTTTGGAAAATTTAACTAAAATTCAATATGAACATGTTTCATTCAGGGATCAATGGATAATTTATGGAAGAAGATCGTGATATTTTATGATGAAAGGAAGCAAATTCAAGAGGAGGCAGATTGGAAACCCACCCACTGATGAGATTTTGGGTCCCACATTACAAACCCAATGAATCCCAAATTTCGTGGGCTGCTAGAAGAAATATATAGTAACAAATAAATTTTCAAGAGAATGTGTTAATTCAGCCTCCATGGTAGTCATTAAGGTGGCCCAATTTGGAGATAAAATTCTGGGCTAGATTCTGCGGCCCAGAAAAACTCCTACCAATATAATCATATCTCGGAATCCACTACTCCAAATGGGCCCATCATTTACAGAAGGTTAGGAGATATCTGGGGATCCATTTTCCTATTATATGGACCACTCTAATTCGTCCTTTTATAAGGTCTTCCAAGCACGTCTGTTCGGTGGATGAAAGCTGGCTTCCACCTCGGGTCAAGGGTGGAAAAATCAACTCTCCCTCATCTTTACACCCACCAATGGCCTACCATAATCAAGTGGGATTCTTTGTATTGTTGGATTATTGACCCAAACCTCCCAAAATTCCTATTTAAGGCCGTTTTGGTGGAGGATTTTATCATCTTTGGTTCTTTTTTCAATTGTAATGTTATGCGGCGATTTTGTTGTCTCAAGTTTGTTTTTCACATGTTAGTTGTTCAATTCACTTTAGTTTCTTAATAAAATATCTTATTTTCCACTTATTCTATTGTTATTCATATCACTTTGATACTTTTAGATAAAGGTGTGAATTTATTCACACCAAACCTTGTGAAATTATTCACACAATGGTGGAGTGATCATTATCTTTTTATTGTTTTCTTTACTTCTTCAATTCCTCCCTCGTGAGTCTACTTCCCGCTTCCATTAAAACCATAGAATCAATGGAGGGATAACCCACTTATGGGTTCATCTATGTGAGTATCAATTGGATGGATTAGATGTTATTTATCACCCCAATAATGTCTAATCACTTCTTTAATTGAGATTTTCATTTGAGGATTTTTAAACTTCATCGTCCTTGTTGAATTTAAGGCCACACACTTCAAGTGCTAATACGAACTTTTACCTTGAAGTGCTCAAAACACTGATCCTTCAAGTATATAGGTTATTAGTATTAAAGGGTGTAGGCATTAAACCAGTAAGTTATGATGTTTTTTTATCTTCTTAAATGAATACATCTCAAATATAATAAATTTATATCATTGAAGAGGAAATACGTCCAATCCACCCCAAGTGATAACCTTGGATAAAATCACTCTTTTAAATTGAATTCACTTAAGTCTCTTAGAGTTCATTTAAAACCATCTTAAATAATCCCAAGTGGGACACATCATATCCAAAAACAATCCATATCATGTATGTGTCTATAGGCTAATTCTTAGGTCTCTGAGGATTCGATAACCCAAGCTAAACTACAAGGACCGTTCTACCTTCATCTCTTGGGTAAATTTGAGCATGAATCAAATTTTGGCACCATTTCTGGGGACCTAAGTAAGTTATATTATACATTACCATCCTTTTTTTCATCCCTCTTCTCTTTTCTCACTCTCTCACTCCTATGGAAGGCAATTTTGAACAAATCCAAACAGGGGGAACCTATTCCTACTTTGATCACCCATCCCCATGTGTGATATACAACGAACAACCTAATTTCTATTGGTGGTATCATCAACAACATAATGAATCACAATGTTTTAACTTCTATGATACACAAAACATTCCAACATATACTGATTTTCAATCCATACAAAGCCAATATGAACACCCTCCTGTGCAATTCCAACAACTTAATTATCCACCTGGAATTGACCATTTGGATCAACCCCTTATCTACCCTGATCCAAATCCATTAATTGAAAAACTATTTCAACAAATGGATATAATGAATGTTGAGGTTTCATCATTGAGATTAGAACTAAAAAACTTTGAGACGGTTAAGGAACACATTCCCACTCATATTATCCCTTCCTCATCATTGATATAAGACTCTTTTCTCCCACAAACCTCTCATAAATTTATTGAAGAACCAACCTTTGGATTTGGGATAGATGAATAGGATCAAGGAATTGTTGAAGGGAATTTAAATTAGGAGGAAATTGACTTTTTGGATTCAAAAGAAAAGAATTCGACAACATGGATTGAGTCTCCTATGTATAACTCCATTGATAAATTTTAAAAAACACCAACCATTGAACCATTGAGAGAAATCACAAACAGTAAGTCCATACCCATTCCTAAAATTGATCTTTCTAATTTATTGGATGAATCTTCTATTCAAAAGGAACTAATTCTGTTGAACAATTTTGAAAATGAAATTGAGTTTGATTCAAAGTCTCATCCTATGTCTGATAGTGTAAGCCTACCCGAACATGAACAAAAGGACTTTCCATCCAACCTCAAGTTTCTATTAATTGGGGATAGAAAAGAACTTCCAATTTTAAAAATTTCTTATCTTCAAACCAATAAAGAGGTAATGATTCTTAATGTCTTTGGAAAGACTAAACAAACTGGATCAACTGTTTCTGAAATTCATTGGATTTAACCACTCATTTTAGAACATAAGATTATGAATGAAACAAATTCTAAACATAGAATCAATCTCAATCTAGTAGAAGTGGTGAAACATGTGGTCCTTAAAATGTTAAATGTTTTTATTTGGTATTTTATGGGTGTTCATGTCGAGCTAGCGACATTAAACCAAAGCGATGCACAGGAGGCAATCTGTGATTTTCATCTTTTTGAATCATATTTATTTTTAAAAAAAGGATTAATTAATCATTTTTCTATTTAAAAAAATAGACTGTTGATCTGTTCTTCTATTGTGAGTATAGATGGGTACGAAAGGGGAGCACCATATTCATCTGTGTCACATGTTGTGATTCTTGAGTAATACCTTACCCAGAAAGGTAAAAAGAAGATAATGTATCGTCAGTTTATTTTATTTTTTTTATGTGTTTGTAGGTTAAAATAATAATAAATAATAATAAATAATAATAATATAATAATAATAATAAAAGGCCACATCATAGGTCGTGGGTCAAGCCACGTCACAACCGGCGAAGCCATGGGGATTCAAACCCGGGATCGAAGGGAGACAGGGGCGCGCCCTTACCACTGACCTACAGCTTTTTGTGATTCCTTATTCTATAATTTATATATATACTTAAATATTACTTTTTTATTATATAAATATATATATATATATATATATATATTGTTTTTTTCTTTTTCTACTAGGGAACTCTGTAAGTGACATGGATATCAAAGGACCAATTTGGAGCCGCAAGAACTTCAACTTCAACCACTAGGTGACTTCATTACATGATCCTTATATTTCAATTTCTTTTTTGAAACTCTATTATCTTCCTCTACATATTATAAATTTTCATTTCTTGAAACACTGGGGAAAGTGTTGTTTTATGTTGGGGGAGATGAAATAAAAAAAATCTTTGGTGAAAAAAAATGATTTTAAAAAAATGTGTGTAAATGGAAGATAAAATTTCTTTAACTTTGAACATGGTAATACACATTGCACACTATGAAACTGAATATCAAAAAATTTAGCATGCCCTGATTCTGATTTTAATCCCTGTATAATTTCATGAGCATATATTTTGGAAAGTGTGGTTGTCTAATGTGATATTTCATTGTTTATATTTTCATTCAAAAACAAAGATCACAATGCACGTCCTTTGGATAATGGGGTATTAGTTTGAGTTCATGGGGTCCCCTAAATAAATAGCATAGTTTTAGTGATCATTTTATTTTAATTTTAGTATTCAAAAAAATTAAAAAAATAATAATAAATTTGCACGTAGAGAAATGCAATGACCTAATGTGTGGCTTTCGGCACTTGGGGATCGTGACTCCATAGTTGTTTGGCCTAGAGTTAGTAATTTTATCTCTATTTTTGGTAATTTGAATTTGTTTTTAACTAAGTTTACTCGAGATTATTCCCGAGTATGTGGGCTTCACTTCGTGCCCTATGGTCTTTAAGCCTGGGAGTCATCGGCAAAGTCTCGCTATAGGGGTTGACTCTTTTGAGTGCAACTTCAATTACCATGGAAAAATTTCAAAAAAAAACAAAAAAATTAATACAATAAAAAAATTAATACTCATCTTAATATTGAAATGTGATTCCACCTAGCGCTTTCATCATTTATCCCTTGAATAAAGATTAACCCCCATATCTATTGTGATACACAAAACATCCTCATACTTAATTGATATTGGATGAAATATGGCAATGAATTTGAACAAAGGAATGGGTTTGGGATTGGGATCTGCTTATGAAACTGTCATGTATTAAAATATTTTGATGAGTTTCATGATTGTTTGGTATAATTTTTTTTGTGATCATTGTGTATTAAAATGATTTTGGAAAAGGGAATTCGAATTTCACGTTGTTGAGATATATTTTTCTAGGGACTAGAAAAACTCAAGTTGGGGGGTGTGATTAGCCACTAAATGAGGCTAAAATTCATTGATAATATATATAATATTCATGTGATTTATTATTCATAAACACCATTTTAGTTAATTTTACACTTTGAACATCATTTCACATTATGGTTATAATTCATTCTTAAAATGCACTATTATGTGGTACATTTTTTAACATCATTTAAAGTACCCAATGATTCATCTAATTTTAAGGAATGTAGTTGTCCATATTTTAATTTTATATTTTGGGAAATTGATATAAACTTTAATATGAACATGATTCATTTAGGTATCAATGGATAATTCATGGAAGAAGATGGGGATATTTTATGATTAAAGGAAGTAGTTCTAGAGAAGGCAGATTGGACACTAGCCCACTGATGAGCATGTGGGACCCACATTACAAACCCAATGAATCCCAAATTTCGTAGGATGCTATAACAAATATATAGGAACAAATAAATCATCAGGAGATAGTGATAATTCGGTGTTCATGGTGGTCATTAAGGTGGCCCAATTTGAAGATAAAATTCTGGGCCAGATTCTGTGGCCCAGAGAAACTCCTACCAATATAATCATATCGCGAAATCCACTACTCAAAATGGTCCCAAATTTTACCGAAGGTTAGGAGATCTGCGGGAATCCATTTACCTATTATATGGCCAACTCTAATTCTTCTTTCTAGAAGGTCTTACATGTACGTCTGTTCGGTGGATGAAAGCTGACTGCCACCTCGGGTCAAGGGTGGAAAAATCAACTATCCCTCAACTTTCCACCCACCTATGGCTTAACATAATCAAGTGCGATGATTTTTACTATTGGAGGCTCAACCCAAGGCTCACAAAATTAATATTTAAGGTAGTGGTGTTGGAGGAGTTGATCCTCTTTGGTGCTTTGTTCAATTGTAATGTTATGCTGCGATTTTTTTGTGTCAAGTTTGTCTTTCACATATAAGTTGTTCAATTCACTTAATTTCTTAATAAAAGCTCTTATTTTCCTCTTATTTGGTTGTTCTTAATATCAATTTGATATTGTTGGTTTATGTTGTGAGTTTCGTCACATCAAACCTTGTGAAATTATTCACACAACGGTGGAGTGATCATTTTCTTTTTATTGTTTTCTTTACTAATTCAATTCCTCCCTCATTAGTCTACTTCCCGCATCCATTGAAACCATAGCATCAATGGAGGGCTAACCCACTTATGGGTTGATCCAAGGGAGTACCAATTGGATGGATTGGATGTTATTTATCAGCCCAATAATGTCTAATCTCTTATATAATTGAGATTGTTATTTGATGATTTTTAAACTCCATCATCCTTGTTGAATTTTAGGTCACATACTTTAAGTGCTAATACAAACTATATACCTTGAAGTGCTCAAAACATTGATCCTTCAAGTGTATAGGTGATTAGTATTAAAGGGTGTAGGAATAAAACTAGTAATTGATGATGTTTTTATAACTTCTTAAATGAACCCTTCTCAAATATAAGAAGTTGAAATCATTGAAAAGGAAATACGTCTAATCCACTCCAAGTGATAACCTAGGATCAACTCACTCTTTTAAATTAAATTCACTTAATTCTCTTAGAGTTCATTTAAAACAATCTTAAATCAACACATGTGGTCCACTTCATAGCCAAAAACAATCCATATAATGTGTGTTTCTATAAGTTACTTCTTAGGTCGTTGAGGACTCGATAACCCAAGCTAAACTATAAGGACCGTTATACCGTAATCTCTTGGGTAAATTTGAGCGCGAATCATATACCCTATGGAGGACCATCAGGTTGGATGAGAGTATAGGTAGGAACATATTACAATCTAATATTTAGGTCAAGGGTGGGATACCCTAATATGTATCAGGAGATAGGCTCTCGTGATCAATCAATCATGGCCCATGGAGTAAGCCTCATTTGGTGCTCTAGGGATGACCTTCAGAGTTGCTGGAAGAAAAATTGTGGGGAGGACCTTCACAACTGCTACTGCCACTTCCATAATTTGGTAATTTACTAATAGGGTCTTGAGACTTTATTGATATATGTTTGAGGGAGTCAACAACTCAAGCTTCCAGTAGTACAGGATCGTGTATATTCTCTTCATTTTCAGGTTGACATTGGCACATTTCATTTTTGGGAACTCTCTTGAAGGTAACCAGGGCAACCATCTATTTGTAACAACATTCATATATGGTTCCATATATTGTTTTTAACAGCCCGAGATTTTATGAAAAATATTTTTTTTATTTCACTAATGTCTTGTGTTGTACGCTACACCAAAATGAGCTTGCACAACACGCATCCTTGACTTTCTTTGCATTACACGCAATCGAAACCTACCTCAATAGCGTGTGTAGTGCGCAATACTGAGTTTCCCGAAACAACGATATGCTATTAAAATATTATTAAAACTAGCCGTTATGAATAGTAATAACCACTTTTTAAATTTTAGAAAATTTATCTCTCAAAATGGACTTCATTTTTGGATTTGGAGTATCGAATTTAGCCTAAGGTGAAATTTTGGTACTTTTCAGATAACTTTCATATTCTGATGAATAGTGAAAATTACTAAATTATAATTAAAAACAATTTTTTTAATCGAAATAATTAATAGTGATAAATTATTAATTTGAGTGGTTTTAAAGTATATTTAGAATATATTTTTACAATTTAATACAATGTTGGTCATTGGTTGTAATTTCACATTTAAACCAGACATAATCAAGTGTCAATCTTTTGATAGATATTGTTTCTTAAAAACACGCTATTTGTTTGAACAGCGGGATTTAATTATAAAATTAATTAATGCAACTTCTATGTTATTAATTTGGTAAAATAGACTTCATTTTTGAATTCGGAATATGAAATATGGCTTAGGATGAAATTTTGGCATTGTTCTGAAAAACATCAATTTTTGATGAATAGTGAAACTACTAAGTGGTAGTTAAAAAACTGAATTTTTCATAAAACTTAATTTTACCGCTTCTGTGAATGGAATTTCAAAAATCCGAGAGACACGGTTGATGTCAATAAGTAAAATGTGGTTCAATGAGATGAAAATAATTTTTGGTGAATAGTTTTTTTTTACTTTTATTTACCACAGTTAAAAGTAAATAGGGTAATTAAAGGTAAGAATGATATTAATATTACCCTAACACATGTCCTAATTATATTGGACAAGTGTATCTCGACCAAAAACAACCTTAAGTGTAAATTATTATCATTTAGGCCCACTTGGATTAGATTAGGACATTTATTATTATTTAATTCAAAGAAGAGTTAAAAGCGTTAAAATCAAAGTTTATTTACTAAAACAGTTTTTATATAGGGTTGTACATGAGATAAATTCGATTTTAAATATTCATTAGAAAGTTAAAAAGATTTCCTACAGAATGGTATTTTATTTGTAATTTTTATACATCAAATAAGTTAATTTATTTATGACACAAAGATGATGTAGTAATTATCTTATTTATGAAATATTGACATAATTGATGTTATAAACACAAAAATAAATATAATTTGAGACTTTTTATGAATTCCACTAATTTTCTAGGTTACTATGATATATTATTATTGTTTTAATCAACTGTTTTCGAACATATAATTCTGTTATGACTTTCACAAAAATCATATATCAAATAGTGTCAAAATTGACACAAAATAGTTTTTAAATTAAATATTATATTATTAATTGTTATTTTATTCCTAAAAATCTAAGGTTCGGCCAAATGACTTAGATAAGGATATATGTGTTAATAATATACAATTTGGGGTTCGTTTGGCATGTTATAGTAAGTGTATTAACCATATAGTGAAAGAAAACAAAAAGACACGGTAAAAGTTAAATTATTTAACTTAGAGTTAAATCTAATTGATAAGGTTAAAATAATACCCTAAACATGTCTAAATCCTATTGGATGATAGTATTTCGACCCATCCCCACTTTAGCTTCGAAATAAGACCCTTTGGAATCATTATATACCGATTTTGACTTTAATATAAAATAATATTTTGAGATATTCCTAAGGTGCCCCTCTCCTCCCTTATAAAAGGACACCTCCTCCCCCTCCTCCTCACACCAATTTGAGCACTCAATCTCGGCCAACCCCTGCCAAAATCTCTTCTACACTTCCCTAGAAACATCCTAGAGGTTCTGGTCTTCCTCAAAGACCAATTTTAGTGCCCTAAGAGGAGGTCTCAAAGAGGCTCTTCAAAGAAGAGGTAATTACCGTTACCAATTCTTTCATCTTTATTTCTTCTTCCACTTATTCTTCTTAGGTTGTTTCATTATGAAGTAATAACATCAGTATCACTCATATACTGATATGTTATTATAAGTATGAAACAACCCTATTTCACCATCTATCCATCCGACGGAAAAAGAAATCACCGCACGTGCGTACGTACGGAATACCGTCTCCACGCCGTGGTGTAATCTATTTTCCACCATCACTTTAAAAGGATGGGTATAATGGTGTAATTAGTAACTATTTATGATTATTATAAAGTAATATTGATACTGAAATAATATATATATATACTCCAATACAATTCCACGATCATAGGAACGATATCATCACTCGTGATTACGTACGGAATACCGTCTCCACGATGTGAAGCGACTCGTTTTTCATGATCATCATTAAATAATAATTATATAAATGAATTTAATGAATAAATATGATATATGTTACACTAATACCATTCTAGATATAAGGTATCTATATCCTTAAATGAAGAATAAGAATTTTTTCCGCAAAACACGCATAAGAACAAAAGGCAATAAAGACCCGAGTAACAAGTAACAATGAAATATTACTAACAAGAAGCTAAGAATATGACCATATTTGATAACATATCAATATGTATGATTCCGGAATAAGTCAATAACATTATTTAAACCATTATACAGGAGCTTCGGACTCGTACAAAGCAAATCGGACCTAAGGTAAGGGAAATATCACAATCTCACTTTTATCCGAGATTGTTTTTACTTTGGTAATTACTAGGGTGTATTTTATCATCCACATCCATGGGTAATATTGTTTCCATCCACTTAAAATAGTTTAAATCCAATTTTATCCTTCGCTGAGTTTTTAGTAAAGAATATGAAAGGAATCTTTTGTCGTTTTTTCGTACGAGGTACTTTTTTTGACTTTTCCCACAAAAGTACGAGAATAATGTTTTTTTAACTTATACGGCACGAACGGATTTTTATGGTTTTATAAAGCCTTATTTTCATGAAGATTCCTCCAAAATATTTCATGACTATTTTCAATATAATCTCATTCTTTTAAAATTGCATGACGTTTTGTGAAAAGAAATTGATTTTGAAGAAGAAAGGATATTTTCCTTATGAATTCATTTCAAGTGTTTTATCAAAATTATTTTCCATCTAAGATAACATAGGGTTCTGTTTCTATCCCTATTATTAAATTGATTTGGTTATGTTGTGATGGAATTATTTTTGTGAATTCCATTATATTATATGAATTGTTTAATGATGTCACGGTATTTACGAGTCCCATTTTTATTACATGGGTTATGCGATGATGTATGATTTATGATTATGTGGCACACATAAGGAAGGATTCATTATAAGATCGGTGGGACCTATATCTCCCTCCAATGCATTGGGTAAAGATTTTATATCTAATGAGATAGACAGGGCTGGAACGGTAGGTTATACCGGTTCAGTGAAACAGGACTGAAACGAGGGTTACTCGATTCAGAAAGGGACATTGTCCACTAAGATAGTCTTGGAAATGAGTCTTGACAAACAAGAAATGATTCTCTATGATTATGTGTGAATGCCAAAAAGTTTCATGTTTTAAGTTATGATTATTGTGATTACATTTCACTACCATGATTTACCCCATGTTATGAAATTATGATCTCTTTTGCAGGTTAAGATTTCCAAAAGTTATGTGCTTATGTATATGATGTGATTGATATTTCTTTTTTTTACCCTTACTGAGCATTTGAGCTCACCATTTTATGTTTTCTTTTCCCCAGGATATAAAGAAACGTTTTAGGTAAAAAAAGGAAGATCTTTATGGGAGATTTTGAAGATCTTTCACCACGATTAGAAGATTACGTTCCGAGTTTCCAAAGACACTAAACTATTATGATCCTTGTGTGTGTGTGTTTTTGTTATGTACTAAGTATTCCGAAAAAGTAATGTAAAGTCTATGTACGTCAGGCTTCGGGTCTCTACAGTTGGTATCAGAGGAAAGGTTTAGTCAACCTTTGGAAACTAGGATGCGAGAACTTTAGTGAGATCCCTAGAGATATTTCTACGGTATGTCTAGGGATGTCCCTAAGGTTAAGTATACGTATAGGTTATAGTACTAGAACTACGCTAACGATCATAGAATTAAACCTAAGATGTTAGATATTGAAGGTACTCCCCCTTTATTATGTTGTTTTCCCTAGCATGATTTTTTCCTCTCACACTATTCTTTTTGGGTTTTAGACGATGGCTGGAACCCGAAGGAATAGTGTTGATCAATGCAATGGACAATGCAATGATTGTCCTCCTGAACAAACAAATGTTGTGGGAGATGGAGTGCAAAATCTTATTTCTATCCTTACACAAGCTATGAATCATTCTTGACATCCAAATGAGTAGAGAAAGGAATAGTATTCTATTGAGTCCTTCATGAGGCAACGTCCACCTTCTTTCAGTGGGACTTCCGATCCACTTGTTGCTGAACAATGGATCAGTACCACTGAAAAGATATTTTCAGTTCTTCAATTTTCTGAGCATGATAAAGTCATTTTAGCAGTATATCGTTTGGAAGGTGAAGCTGATCAATGGTGGAATCTTATCAAGAATACGAGGCAAAGAGATGAAATTGAGTCAATGGAATGGGACGAGTTCAAGAACTTGTTTTTCAGTAAGTACTTCCCTCGTATTCTCCGAACAAAGATGGAGAAAGAGTTTCTTGAACTGAAGCAAAGGGATGATGAATCTGTTGGTACCCGTGAAGAAAATTTTACAAGACTTGCAAGGTACGCTTCTGGTATTATCATCCAACCTGAAAGTAAAGTTGATGGATTTTTCAGTGGCTTAAAACCAAGTCTTCGAAGGGAATTATCTATACGAGACTTCAGTAACTATGAAGAAAATGTGCGTTGTGCTATGAAGGTAGAAATTGAAGTTGGTGTTACATATTCATCTCATGTTTTTGACAAGAAACGAAATATGGAGTTCAAGTAGAAATCTCAGAATAATGGTGAAAAGAAAATGAATGTTTCCTTATGCTCAATGTGTGGAAAGAAGCATGGAGGAGATTGTCTTAAAGGGACTAGAAAATGTTTTAAGTGTGGAAATAAAGGTCGTCGAGTAGCTGAGTGTCGAAATAATGGAAAAAGGGTTTCTAGTGATGTGAACAAAGCAAACACTACAAAGAACGCACCACCAACACTTCAATGTTTCAAGTGCAAGGAGATGGGACATTATGCCAATAAATTCCCTAATCCAAGGGTTAGTGATGATCAACATGAGCAACCACTGAAGGAAAAGGACAAAGGGAAGTCACATGCGGTCACTATTGGTGATGTTGAATATGACAACGATGTGGTGGAATGATTAAGTGTTTATGTAATGGGAGTCAAAAATAATATTTTATCATGGAATATTGGAATATTTATGTATTGTTCTAATGTGGTATTCAAAGTAATTGAGATATTTTTGGAAATAAGATGATATCCTCATAATGAAGGGAAAACGAGAAAACAAAATGTTTGACAGTATTCATGAGCTCATGATTGATATAAGGACTAAGTAATATCATGGTTTGAGTATATAGAATTTTGAGGATTTTGGTATGTGGAAAGTGTTAACATTTAACTGCATTCATGTTTTCACTAAGGTATTCAAGAGAATACATGATTAAGGACTTTGAATGTTTGGAATGTGACCAAAAAAACATATCTTATGATATATGGGGATCGATGATGATGTTAAATCTCTGGTAATCGTTTTCACTATGTTATGAGAGTGGACTGCAGTATTATGGATATGCCCAAAGATTGGAATGGATTATGTTAGAAATAAGTTAGTATTGTTTAAGGATAGAAGTTTTGTGATATTATTGATGAGATGTTATAGTAATATAGTTTTAGAAAAAGGACAACCTGCATGACGGGCGACATCCCATCGCGTCAGACAAGGCTGTGGGAATCGAACCCACAACCGAAGTGCGACTGGTCTTTATTGCCTACCACTGGCCTACAAGAAGTCCCTGTTTAGTATAAACTAGTTTTATTATATTAAGCAGTATGATATATGAAGTATAAAGTCCATTTTAGGAACCATATATGATTAATCTCACTATAGATCAACTTATGTATATAATTTTTGCTAACCTTTTGTTTGAGACAGATGGAATGACCCGTCATTCTATCACATGATCTGCTAACACTTCACGAATAACAAATTCAACTTCATTTATTTACGAGATGAAGTGGAAATTGTTCAAGGCACGAACAATAGTGCGATTGTACAAAAATAAAGTAAGTATTTATTCTAATTCAAATTCTTCAACTTTAGGGAAACGATCTTGAAAACCAAAAAAAAATGTTGTCCTAGTGATCTTATATCTGATTAATCGGATGGTACCTTAGATCGTCACAAATTTATGGATTTGTGATTGTTGGATTTTCCATAGACATGTTCTCTACCACTCTCCATCAGAACATGATGGTTAGATTTTTCTTCCATATCCATATTTTCACCTATGTGGAAACCCAGTGATTAGTTTATTTGGGTAACCGTTAAGTTTCATACTTTTGTTTTTAAATGTTGGTTTTGGTATTCCTTTTTACGATGTGGGTTTTTATTAACGAAACTTTCGAATAGTAAACCATTTATAACCCCGAAGAATTTCGAGGGCGAAATTCATTTTAAGGGGGGTAGAATGTAACAGCCTGAGATTTTATGAAAAATATTTTTTTTATTTCACTAATGTCTTGTGTAGTGCGCTACACCAAAAGGAGCTTGCACAACATGCATCCTTGACTTGCCTTGCATTACACGCAATCGAAACCTACCTCGATAGCGTGTGTAGTACGCAATACTGAGTTTCCCGAAACAACGATATGCTATTAAAATATTATTAAAACTATCCGTTATGAATAGTAATAAACACTTTTTAAATTTTAGAAAATTTAGATCTCAAAATGGACTTCATTTTTGGATTCGGAGTATCGAATTTAGCCTAAGGTGAAATTTTGGTACTTTTCAGATAAATTTCATATTCTGATGAATAGTGAAAATTACTAAATTATAATAAAAAACAATTTTTTTTAATCGAAATAATTAATAGTGATAAATTATTAATTTGAGTGGTTTTAAAGTATATTTAGAATATATTTTTACAATTTAATACAATGTTGGTCATTGGTTGTAATTTCACATTTAAACCAGACATAATCAAGTGTCAATCTTTTGATAGATATTGTTTCTTAAAAACACGCTATTTGTTTGAACAGCGGGATTTAATTATAAAATTAATTAATGATACTTATATGTTATGAATTTGGTAAAATAGACTTCATTTTTGAATTCGGAATATGAAATATAGCTTAGGATGAAATTTTGGCATTGTTCTGAAAAACATCAATTTTTGATGAATAGTGAAACTACTAAGTGGTAGTTAAAAACTGAATTTTTCATAAAACATAATTTTACCGCTTCTGTGAATGGAATTTCAAAACTATGAGAGACACAGTTGATGTCAATAAGTAAAATGTGGTTCAATGAGATGAAAATAATTTTTGGTGAATAGTAACTTTTTACTTTTAATTACCACGGTTAAAAGTAAATAGGGTAATTAAGGGTAAGAATGATATTTATATTACCTTAACACATGTCATAATTCTATTGGACAAGTTTATCTCGACCAAAAACAACCTTAAGTGTAAATTATTATCATTTAGGCCCACTTGGATTAGATTAGGACATTTATTATTATTTAATTCAAAGAAGAGTTAAAAGAGTTAAAATCAAAGTTTATTTACTAAAACAATTTTTATATAGGGTTGTACATGAGTTAAATTCGATTGTAAATATTAATTAGAAAGCTAAAAAGGTTTCCTACAGAATGGTATTTTATTTGTAATTTTTAGACATCAAATAAGTTAATTTATTTATGACACAAAATGATGCAGTAATTATCTTATTTATGAAATATTGACATAATTGATGTTATAAACACAACAATAAATGTAATTTGAGACTTTTTATGAATTACACTAATTTTCTAGGTTACTATGATATATTAGTATTGATTTAATAAACTTTTTTCGAACATATAATTCTGTTATGACTTTCACAAAAATCATATATCAAATAGTGTCAAAATTGACACAAAATAGTTTTTAAATTAAATATTATATTATTAATTGTTATTTTATTCCTAAAAATCTAAGGTTCGGCCAAATGACTTAGATAAGGATATATATGTTAATAATATACAATTTGGGGTTCGTTTGGCATGTTATAGTAAGTGTATTAACCATATATTGAAAGAAAACAAAAAGACACGGTAAAAGTTAAATTATTTAACTTAGAGATAAATCTAATTGATAAGGTTAAAATAATACCCTAAACGTGTCTAAATCCTATTGGATGATAGGATTTCGACCCATCCCCACTTAAGCTTCGAAATAAGACCCTTTGGAACCATTATAAACTGATTTTGACTTTAATATAAAATAATATTTTGAGATATTCCTAAGGTGCCCCTCTCCTCCCTTATAAAAGGACACCTCCTCCCCCTCCTCCTCACACCAATTTGAGCACTCAATCTCGGCCAACCCCTGCAAAAATCTCTTTTACACTTCCCTAGAAACATCCTAGAGGTTCTTGTCTTCCTCAAAGACCAATTTTAGTGCCCTAAGAGAAGGTCTCAAAGAGGCGCTTCAAAGAAGAGGTAATTACCGTTACCAATTCTTTCATCTTTATTTCTTCTTCCACTTCTTCTTCTTAGGATTTTTCATTATGAAGTAATAACATCAGTATCACTCATATTCTGATATTTTATTATAAGTATGAAACAACCCTATTTCACCATCTATCCATCCTACGGAAAAAGAAATCACCACGCGTGCGTACGTACGGAATACCGTCTCCACGCCGTGGTGTAATCTATTTTCCACCATCACTTTACAAGGATGGGTATAATGGTGTAATGAGTAACTATTTATGATTATTATAAAGTAATATTGATACTGAAATAATATATATATATACTCCAACACAATTCCACGATCATAGGAATGATATCATCACTCGTGCGTACGTACGGAATACCGTCTCCACGATGTGAAGCGACTCGTTCTACATGATCATCATTACATAATAATTATATAAATGAATTGAATGAATAAATATGATATATGTTACACTAATACAATTCTGGATATATGGTACCTATAACCTTAAAATAAGAATAAGAATTTATTCGGTAAAACAAGCATAAGAACAAAAGGCAATAAAGACCCGAGTAACAAGTAACAATGAAATATTACTAACAAGAAGCTAAGAATATGACCATATATGATATCATATGAATATGTATGATTCTGGAATAAGTAAATAACATTATTTAAACCATTATACAGGAGCCTCGGACTCGTACAAAGCAAATCGGACCTAAGGTAAGGGAAATATCACAATCTCACTTTTATCCGAGATTGTTTTTACTTTGGTAATTACTGGGGTGTATTTTATCATCCACATCCATGTGTAATATTGTTTCCATCCACTTACAATATTTTAAATCCAATTTTACCCTTCAGTGAGTTTTTAGTAAAGAATATGAAAGGAATCTTTTGTCGTTTTTTCGTACGAGGTACTTTTTTTGACTTTTCCGACAAAAGTATGAGAATAATGTTTTTTTAACTTATACGGCATGAACGGATTTTTACGGTTTTATAAAGCCTTATTTTCATGAAGATTCCTCCAAAAGATTTCATGACTATTTTCAATAAAATCTCTTTCTTTTAAAATTTCTTGACGTTTTGTGAAAAGAAATTGATTTTGAAGAAGAAAGGATATTTTCCTTAAGAATTCATTTCAAGTGTTTTATCAAAAATATTTTCCATCTAAGATAACATAGGGTTCTGTTTCTATCCCTATTATTAAATTGATTTGGTTATGTTGTGATGGAATTATTTTTTTGAATTCCTTTATCTTATATGAATTGTTTTATGATGTCACAGTGTTTACGAATCCCATTTTTATTACATGGGTTATGTGATGATGTATGATTTTTGATTATGTGGCACACATAAGAAAGGATTCATTATAAGATGGGTGGGACCTATATCTACCTCCAATGCATTGGGTAAAGATTTTATATCTCATGAGATAGACATGGCTGGAACGGTAGGTTATACCGGTTCAGTGAAACAGGACTGAAACGATGGTTAATCGATTCAGAAAGGGACTTTGTCCACTAAGATAGTCTTGGAAATGAGTCTTGACTAACAAGAAATGATTCTCTATGATTATGTGTGAATGCCACAAAGTTTCATGTTTTATGTTATGATTATTGTGATTACATTTCACTACCAGGATTTACCCCATGTTATGAAATTATGATCTCTTTTGTAGGTGAAGATTTCCAAAAGTTATGTGCTTATGTATATGATGTGATTGATATTTCTTTTGTTTACCCTTACTGAGCATTTGAGCTCACCCTTTTATGTTTTCTTTTCCCCATGATATAAAGAAAGGTTTTAGGTTAAAAAAAAGGAAGTTCTTTATGGGAGATTTTGAAGATCTTTCACCACGATTAGAAGATTACGTTCCGAGTTTCCAAAGACACTAAACTATTATGATCCTTGTGTGTGTGTTTTTTTGTTATGTACTAAGTATTCCACAAAAGTAATGTAAAGTCTATGTACGTCAGGCTTCGGGTCTCTACATTTTTGGTTCCCATGATGTCACCAGGATATGCTGACGGGCATCCTGAGTTTTTTCATGGATATATGCCTGCCCTGGAGTGGCCACTACATTGGACCAGCGTCCCCCATTTGGAATGAGTATTTTTTACCGATATGGTTGTCCGTATTTTGCAGGATATTATAGTAGACCCTCCTGGGCTGAAGTATGGATGAATAACTTCTTCATAGTGAAAAACTCATTTTGCGAGTAAGTCATTCTGTTTGAAGAAACCTAGTCATGGTCCTAGTGTCTCTCCTTTACTGCTGATGCAATGATATCTTGTAATGTTTCTAGGATATGGTCTGGAATTTATGTTTGATCTCCCATAATTGAACATATGTGTTGTGATAAATCTTTTCATGTAACATGTATGAAGAACCATTTTGATGTCGGTGAAGGATTTTGTGACTTCTCGGGTCCTCCAAAGGATTCCAATTGACACTGACAGTTATCCTGTGTCGGGATAGGGGAATTAGTCTATTTCTGATTGCCTTCTCCGGTTTCTATTGTATTTGACTCGTGTGATTTATATTCATGAGTGGGAATTTTCATCTTTTCACTTTCCGCTATATTTGTCTCATGGGATTTACATGTATCTGCAGGAATTTGACACTACTCATATTTTCTTGATACCTTATTTGGATGGATACAATGATACACATCAGCAGGTATTTGTGTCTTCCTATAGCTGGTTTCTATCCTATTTAGATGATGGTATTCTTGTGCATCACTAGATATCATCATTTGCCTATAATTTTCCACTCTATCTACACAGAGTGACCATCGAGCACTGACTAGAATGTGCACGTGATCATATTGTTACACCATATTTATGTGGTGGCCTTGAGTGGAGGGGCATTGTTTTATGTATTCTTAATGAATGCCACATCGTTTCTATGGAGGAATTTCTCCTAAAAAACCAGGGTGACAAAATTTTCTTTTTTATATGTTTACCACCCTTGGCGGCCGACTCAAGGGTCCTGTGTCTTTTGGACACCAGCAGATGGCCTCATCATTAGATCCTCTTTAGAATGAGGATACCTTGTTTTCCAAAGAGGGCAGTGATGCTCTTTGGAAGGGGCATGTGAATAGGACCCCTATGTAGTTGGGATGAAATCTTCAGCATCAACTTCATTTGCCCCACTAAGATAAAGGAGGTACTCATTGTCATGCTCTGGGGACCAGCCCTTGAAACAGTTTGAGACAACCATCGAGGTCACCTTATGCTAGGGTGCTGGCCGTGGATGAGGAGGTGGCTGGCAATCTTTTTTAGACTTGATGTCTTGTCTTGTAGCCTCCATTATGGGGAGAGTACCATTTTGGTTGTACTATTTGATCAGCATGTTGGATACCTAGCATTGGAGATTCTAGGTTGGTGAGGGGTCCTGATCTTCATTAGGGCCCCAATCGCCTGTGGGGTCATTGAGACACATGTCTTCCCTTGTTTTTGGGATTCCATTTGGATCAAAATATCCTCAGTGGAAACCTACATCATATATATATGACATATGAAGACAAAAAAATCCTGTTAAAGTAGTATCCTTTGATTGATGCATATTTGATGATTAAGCTTGGACCCCTTACCCAATTTTTATTGTGAGGCAAATGGGATTGGTTTGGGTAAAACCTCAACCTTGGTTAATGATTCTAATCGGGTTCACCATTTTTGTTTCGGCCACCATGGACGATAATTTATAGATTTCAGTAAAATACCAAAAATGGTTCAATGAGTAATGAGAATTCGTTCGTTATTATAGAAACATTCTTGTCTCAAATTTTTTTTCAACCCAGTGAACATTTTTATCTTTTAGGGGGACTTGATTAAACTCATGGGGACTAGTAACGTTATCCCTTTTTCATTATGAAGGAGGTTCCACATTCAAATGGTCCTAGTGGGTGATTTCATGGGGTTATGTATTTGTTCAATCAGTCCTCCTATGATATAACTTCCTCGGATGGTCTTCATCGGGTTTGTTCATGGATCTAGAAACACCCAAAAACCCCGGAATCCATGATACATGGACCTGCATTCAAAAGTTAGGTTCTTTTCGGATGATGATTTAGCCAATTATAATTAAGTACTCCATTTGTTGAGAGGATGGGAGGTTGGGCTCATTTCAACTTTTTGGGGGGAATTATCACCTATTTCCAGACTCTCTTATAGATTTAAATCATGATCATATGTTTGTGAATCCTTGGTTCATCCCAAATAGTGTATCCACGGGCTACCCATAGTTTTCCTGATCAACATAGGAATACATGAATTTGATGGTATGGAGGAAATTCTGAATTAATCCATACAATAATGAATCCCAGAGTTTATATTCCACTTTGTCGGATGTAAGACAGCTATATGTTTGGATCAGGCCCAAAAGATGGGCTTCCTAAATTTCCTTAAGAGAGGAATCAGAGCCTATGTAGTTCAGTTATCTTGGGGATTGGACCTTGGAGGCGATCCATTTTTTGACGGAAAACATGGATTAACCCCTTTTTAAGGGAACCCCCATTGAGGTAGATCCGTCAATAATGTTTCCTATGTATTCTAGTGTGAATAAGAATAATATTTGTTATAGTTCAGTATGGTTTAGGGATTACACATGGAAGATGTCCATTTGCGGGGACATGATTGGGTGAACCCTTCTAGAATGGAACTCCTATTGAGATCGGGCCACCAGGCAGGTGTCCTACGAATCTTGGTTTGACCAGGAATTAGAGTTCTCAAAGTTCAGGACGGGTTGGGGCTTACATGTGCACATCGCCCATTTTAGAGGACATGATTGGGTGGACCATTTTGGGAGGGCAATGCTTTTGATATCGGCCCTTCAAGAAGGCATCCTACATATCCTGATTTGAATAGGAATCGATGTTCTCGTAGTTCAAGACATGATGGTGATTACGCATTGAATCTTCCCATTTTAGGGGACATGATGTGGTGGACCCTTTTGGAGGTGTACCCTTTTGAGCTTAGGACTTCTAGTAGGCATCCAACATATCCTGGTTTGAACAAGAATCAGAGTTATCAATGTTCAGGATGGGTCAGTGCTTACTCATTAAAGCTTCCTAGTTGAGGGTACAAGATTGGGTGAACCCTTTTGGAAGGTCACCCATTTTGATCTCTGGACTTCATGTAGTCATCTTAAATATCCTGGTTTTTCCATGAATCAGAGGTCTCATAGTCTAGGATGGGTTTATTCTGTGGATATTGTGATCATCACGAATATATAAGCCCATGTGATTCAAACTCAATATGGAAAACAAGAGGACGTTAGAGATCTAACCAACCACACACCTTATGTCCCGTTGATGGGAGAGGGTGGGCCAAAAGCCAAAGTGGTCAAGGAAACGATGGGAGAGGGAGTGGATCAATAAACTCTTCAATGTAGGATGACATTCAAGTTCATGTGGATTGTCTCTCAGAAGAATAGGGACTTACCTCAGTGGGAGGGCCCCAAAATGTTCTCTAGGAAAGGGTAGGAATGTCTCCTCTCATCAAAAGGGGGAGAGAACATGATTAATTTTACTGACCATCATTACTCATTGAATGTAAAAGCAAGTGATCACCCGTAATTCCTAGAATGGGGAGGTTCATATTAGCATCCCAAGGTTGGACTCCGGGTTATCATAGGAATGTAGACTGATAGACATCCCAGGAGTCCGAACCATTGTGGGGATAACCTTTATGACTCCTCTTACCATGGGTATGTAGACTCAAAGGGGCGCACAGATGCGCCAGATGATCTGATCATATGAGTCTAGTTGTTTTTGAGGTGGCTTTGGCCTGCTGCTAGGGGACTGGTTCATGAAGGGGTTATGGATGACTAGACGGTAATGCAGGGGAGAGATTTGAGGTATAGGGAAGGACACTCGAAGACACACCATTTCATGTACTATTTTCTCATGTGGGATGGCGGAGCTCTGTATACCATAGTGTTATGTGTGTAGAGGTGTCGTCCTTGTAACAAAGTAGTACATTGGCTTGTGCAAGGACAACTGTATACCACAGTGGTATGTGGTATTATAGGCGGTCCACTAGGCCACTTCGGGTTCCATCTGTGTACCCATGCAGTATGTGGCATGAGGTTCAATCTACCTAGTGATTCTCTATGCATAGATCCATATTGAAGGAGGGTCTGAGAAAAGTTTTTCATAGTGAGTTTATTTGAATGAAATTAAAAGTTTTCAATGACACCAAATACATTCGTGGTTTATCCATTATTATTAATTTTCTTCTCTTTATGGTTTGTTGTCGGTTATACCTATAGAAATGTGGTTTGCAATTTCAACTTTGAGGATGATTTGAAACTGAAGCCAAAATCCTCTCTGAATTCTTTCATCCAACCTTTAGGGTCTTCTTTGTGGTGTCTTCATCCGTTTTTTTTTCAATTGCTTCAGTGATCCTTTTATAGGAAACTGGGAAAATCATGTCTATGGGAATACGACAGAATTTGTGGAAACCCATGAAGAGATATCTTGATCTGCAGAAGACATGGTCAACCGGGGTTTGCAAAGGATATGGTTCACAAGTCATGGATCACGGAACCCTCCCAATTTTCTTTGTCCATGAAATACAGAGTTCATGAGATGGTATGTAGCTGGACTTCATGAACTTGATTTTACCAACAATGTGGTTCACGGGTTCTTAGGTTCGTTGGCCATCTCTCCATGGGCCATCACCTCATGGGTCCATCCGCGTATCTGTGGTTCATAGTTCATGTGTTCCGTGAACCCTTCATGGTGATGGTACATAGGTCACTTAAAACTCTGAGAAATTTAATTTCATTAGGTTTACTATAAAATTGTCAACTCAATTTGCATCCATTCACTTTATTGGACCTCTAGGAATGCTTTCTTCCATCTGAAAAGTGATTTTGGGAGTGTTTTCTTCCCATTTCATAGTTTTTGGGACCCTATAAGTATATCATGATCTCTAACTATTCATCATAGACCGAAAACGTCCCCAACCGTATCTTTGATATATTTGACTCAATAATTCATTATCGTATTTAATCCCATGATAACCATAGTCAGTTAATCATCATTGATCATGTACTCTATGAAATTTTATGAATTTTATTGCATTTCATATATGTTGTTTTCAATATCTACATTCATATTGGACATTTAATATTCTTATTATAGAACATATTTTTTTTTCACTATGAACCATATTATTGGATTTATTAATTTTATATATTGAAACATCAATATAATCATGATACATGTCAAATTCCACTTTTATATCAACTCTTCCATCTACTACTCCCTATTTAATGTAATACTATTATATTTTCTATGAACCTAAAAAACACCCCCTATAACATTTTTCATCTGGTCTGTATAATCATCCATTTATTCATACTCATAATATAATAAACAACTATCTTCCTTTGAGATATATTTCATTTTCACTAGGAATTGTAATTTTTTAATTATCCTAATTTTATATATAGTTTATGAATTTTGACTTTTAATTTCAACACATTCATCTTCATCATGAAAATTGACAATCCATGTTGATGAAAATTGACAAACCCTTCCACATTAAAAGCATAGGGTTTGAATCTTCCCTTTAAAATATTCCATATCACCATTGATGTATTGTGTTGTGGAATATCCTGACATAATCCACTTTATAATCTTCTTGGTCTGTCTACATAGAGGGGTTCTCTATGGAAATTAATTAAACCTTCATTGCATTCCCCATTTCCACAACAAAATTATCATAATTTTTCATCCAATATATGAATTGTCTGCAATGGAAATTATCCAATATTATCATTGCTAGATATTTATCCTCATGTTAAGATACATTCATATTGATTTAGTTTACAAATACTATCAAGATATACACAAAAATATTTACATCATGAAATATTTCTCCTAGACTAGACATATTTTCCTTAATAAAATTTTCCGAATTTATAAATTCATCGATTAAATCATTCTATTGCATTATTAAATCCTAATAAATTTTCCACAAAATCTAATATATGAATTCTATGGAAACCCATCATTTTATAACGTAAACATTTAATTACATGGAAAAAAACATCATTTAATGTTTAGTTTCTTGGAAAATAAATACATAATACCTGAAAAAAATCCTTCCAAACCAATTGAAGTAAATCTCCATGGGGTCACCCATGGATACATTTACTACACCTCATTTCTTGGGGACATACATCGAAGGAGAGGGGTGGTCATGAAGCCTGGTAAGGGAATAATCAAAAGAGACATAAAGTATGTGATCATGAGACTAATCAATAAGAACACGAGGAATAACAATAAGGAACAAACAAGTGTCATTCAAAATAATAATAACATTACATGGAATTTGGTAATTTTGATACAAAATTTAAATGATTCATTTATATTCTTATCATGAATGTTTTCTAAATCAAACTTACCATGGTTATTCCCCATGGTATTGTAAAAGGTTTCATCTTTATAGTGTAATTATTTACCCAATGCGTTGGTGCACTATTAGGGTTCACCATTTATTTACATTAATTAATTTTACCCATATATATCATAATAAATAATTTCTTTAATAACCAATTAAGAATAAATAAAATGTTTATTTTCAAAATCATAAAGTAAAAAGTGATTAAATTCATTATCATTATTTAATTATTAACCCATCCAATGGAAATATATTTTTAATATATTTAAATCATAGAATAAATAAATAATTTTAATATCTAGGTTAATAAACATGGAAAATGAAGTTGTTTGGGTATTGAAAAAACATAAAATAAATGATAATTTCTCAAGTAAAAGACAGAAAATTGAGAAGTTAATTGGACATCATAACAGTTATAAAATGTGGTTTTGACAAATGGGGAAATATGATAAGTTGAATTTATACCATTGGAAAAAAATTGATGTAATATTCTGATCAAAATCATAATAAAATAATATAACAATCCCTTTACAAAACATATAGAAAATGAATTTCTTAAATGCAACATAATAGGATATAATTCCATTACCTTTAAGTGTTATTCAAAAAAACATGAATTGGATCCTTGGGGGTATTGGAGAAACCATGAGAGGACTGCATGAGAGGGAAAATCACAATAAATTTGTGTGGGATGGATTGGGAGTGAAGGGGAATGGTGAAATATGTGGGTATTTATAGATATAGTTGATGAATTTTTTTTAATAATTTCTGGATATTGGCCTTTTAAATCTTAGATGTGGAAAATGTAAATCCAATTTCTTAAACATGGTTTTCCTATTGTACTTGACATTTCAATCATATTTTATTATTTTTAATCCATTTTAATTAAATTCCATTTTTAATACATCTTTGTACATGGGAAAGTATATTTTCTATAAAATAATGTTTTTAAAATCAAAATTTCTCTTTTAGACTTTAGAAAGTCACATATAAGTTTTCTAATTGATTAAAAGATATTAAAATATATAATGAATATAAAATAACATATTTTAGATCATTCATTATTTTTATTTAATTTTATAATCATTGTTGCATTAATATGAAGTCATAAAATATATTGATAACCCAAAACATTATTTTTACTTTTAACGGAAAAATAAATATTTTAGAAAATTATCATAAATTAGCCCTAACCTAATTTCATCATGATGACACAAAATATAATTTTTATTTTATCAAAACAATTCTTTAAATATGATAATTTTAAATTTGAAAAATAAAAGTCCATTTTTTTAAAATATAATAGTTTTTAAGACACAGTCAAATTTTTTACACTTCTGAAAATCTTATTTGGAAATTATATAATTATTTATCATTTATATTTAAATATGTGTGTCTTACAATAATATTTCATTAAAAAACTATTTTTCCAAATTACTAATTCTATTATAAAATTGTTTATATATTTTCTATGAAAATATTATTTTCTTTTATTTGAATCTAAAAAATAATTTCTCAAATTCCTCATTAATAAATAAATATTTTATTAAGAAAAAATATTATTAAAATTGAATTGATGGAATAACTATTTTATTTATAAAAATAAAATTGGACATTAATAATGTTATGGATACACATGTTACTCATTATTACACCCACATACAATATAAGGTTAAGGTATATGATTATGGTAGCTTCATGGGGTGGATTAACTAAGATCAACTGAGTGGTAATCTATACTAACATGAACATTTTACATAAGATATTTTAGTCAACCATCACTTATTTAGGATCAGATTGGTCATGGTTATTGGTGTACCCCATTGATGCTACCTCCCTCCCATGTTTCAAAAATGTATTTCAAATAACATGACTCTAATTTTTGAGTAAATCATTTAACCTTTCTACATCAATTATTATTTTTCATAACAACTTATAAACAATAATTAAAATGGTAAAATTATCACCCTCTATAATAGATTCCAATAGTCATATTTAATTTATGTAATATTTTTGAATGATCATATTTGACCAATGTTCATATAATTGTTGAATCCCGATAGTCACATTTTCCACTATACCCTATAAATACCATGTCATTTATTCACATTATAATCACTAAAAACCCTCATGATGTAATATATTCATTCCATAAAATTCTAATTTGTGTAATAATTTTTATTTAATTTCTATAGTTTTGGCTGTGGGGGAAATGATTCTATCATATTTGGATGATCAATATTATCCCATTTAATTATTTTATTTTACATTTTTTATCCAGTTTAAATGTTTTCCATTTTAATTGGTTTCATAACTGGATAATTTAATGATTTTTATTAATAATATAATTTCATTACTTTTATATATTTTGTACATTTATAAAATAATATAATATATAACACAAATTTATTCAGAAAAAAATGTCATTTAAAAATAATGGGCCATTCAATGTTCCTCCATTAATAAATTTCATCCAAGAAATTTCATATCATTCTCCCATTTTCAATAAGGTGATGTTACTTCATTTTTATTTTCTACCCAAGTTTCCAAATCACATCGTCAAATTTATTGTTCCTCTTAAAAACTTTAACTAGGTGGGAAGTATTATTTCCTAGAACACTATCTATATGATCCATGATCTTTATCAACTACTCCTCATAATAGAGGATATGTTCCAGTCATACCACTTTCAGATTCAATACTTGTTATAGATCAATTATGTACCTCATAAAAAGAGATATATGGAATTCATCATTATCCCTATCTATATATGGTGGAAGTACTAGATGATATGCGACTTATCATGTGAAATAACAGATTTCAAAGGGGCCAATATACCTAGGGCTAATCTTCCCTTTCTTTCGAAAGTGTATGACTCTCTTCCATAGAGATATCTGGAGGGAATAATTTTCTCCAACATAAAAAGTCATGCCACTGTAAGAATGGTATAGAGTAAGAGGTTTCCAACCTCTGATACCAATTGTAGGATCGAAATATAATATGAGATGCTCAATATACAAGAGGGGGGTGAATTTTATACTTTAAAAATTCCTTTGGAACCTTTAAAGTTAGTTATGAACAACTAAAGTTTCCTTAAGAAAAGGAAAGGACTAAGTTTAACAAAGTTAAACTAAGTAGATTCACAACACCTCTAACACCGAACTAAACTAGGAAAAAGATTCCAAAAGTAGGTTCCGGAAATATGATTCCGGAAATTGAAACTTAACAAAAGTTACAATATGAGATTCTACCTTAAAGCGTATAGAATCTAAACTAATCAGAGTAAGTAAGGAAGTATAAGAAAGTTATACTTTCCTTAAGATACAAATTGCAGCGGAATAAAGACAAGTAGTAAAACTACTAGTAACAAGATAATAGTCTTTTAACCCAAAGAGAAGGGTATCCAACAACCTTGGATAAAGGTCCCTTGATTTATACTTTCAAGCAAGTCTGTCTTACCCACACCAGGGTAAGCTCTCGATACGAAGATCGGAGTCTCTGTCTTGCTATCCCCGCAAGCCCTCAACTTCAAGGTAGTTGGCAACCTCTGTCTTCCTCCGCAAGGAAGTCCTCGATCTTTAAGGTAGTCGGCAACCTCTGTCTTTCTCAGCAAGAAAGCCCTCGATCTTTAAGGTAGTCGGCACCTCTGTCTTCCTATCCCCGGAAGCCCTCGAATGTAATCACCAACATTCGGAGTCGCACGAAGCTTTGAGAGTTAATAAGAGACTCTCTCTCTAGAAATCACTTCAACAGCATGTAAGCACTTTTTCAGCAATCAGCATATGCATCAGCATTCATCAGCAGCGAGCTCTTTCAAATGAGCTCCTATTTATAGGTAAGGTCGGCTCCTTCCCCAACGGTCATATTTCCCTTAAAGTTCGGAGGGACCTGTACACGTGTCACTTAGACAACGGTTAGTTTATAACAAAATGGACGACATCGTTTTATAACAAAACAAGTGTAACAGAAAGTACGACATCGTTTTAAACTCTAACATAAAAGTTCGGAATAGAAATTTCGGAGTGAAAGTTCGGAGTGAATAAATTCAGAGTGTATAAAACAATGATAATCAGATTCTGTTTAATAGGTGAATTCGGAAAGAGAATTCAGAATAGGAATTCGGAATAGGAATTCGTCATCAGAAATCGTAATGAGAATTCGTCATTAGAATTCGTAATGAGAATTCATCATCAGAATTAGTAATGAGAATTCATCATCAGAATTCGTAATGAGATTTCATCATCAGAATTTGTAATGAGAATTCTTTATCAGAATTCGTAATGAGAATTCGGAATGGAATTTCTTCATTAGAATTCGTAATGAGAATTCTTAATTGGAATTCGTAATGAGAATTCTTCTTCAGAATTCGTAATGAGAATTCGGAATGGGATTTCTTCATTAGAATTCGTAATGAGAATTATTCTTCAGAATTCGTATCCTGAATCTGGAATTGAACTAAGTCAGAATTCATATCTGAAATTCGGAATGAAACTTCCTTATAGTTCTTGTCCAGAACCGAATCCTAAAAACAGAATACTTTTATATCAAAGTTTTTATGATTCCGAGAAAGTGAATCCGAATTTCATACTTAAGAAAAATATTAATGAAAATAAGATAAGGATAAATTTTTCTTATAAAAGCGTTTTTCCTTAAGAAAGCATTTTTCCTTATAAAAGCAATTTTCCTTAAGAAAGCATTTTTCCTTACAAAAGCGATTTTCCTTAAAAATAAGGTGTTTGAGATTTTCAAAACAAGAAGGAATGGAAAAGTCATAAGGAAAACCTTATTGACTCAACAATCTCCCCCTTTATGGAAAGCACAAACATCCTTACGAAAAAGCTATTCTAAGAAGAAAGAAACATATTAAAGCTTATCTCCCTTGGTTTAAGAATATAGATGAATACGACTAACTCTCCCTTAGGCTTTGAGTCTCTAAGGATCGTATTCATATTTCCGGAGTGACGTTTCTTTAAGAAAAACTCCCCCTTAAACAAACTCTTATTAGAGGTCTATCTTCCTTGGGTATTTTTCTTTCTCCCCCTTTGATAAGCACTTATTAGATTTCCTCTTTTTCTTAAGGATCTTTTCCTTCTCCCCCTTTGTGATTTTCAAAAAGAATTGGAGGGAATGGAAAAAAATAACAAAGTACCTGAAAAGATTAGTAACGACAGCAATAGAAACACCAAGCATAATTTTCATTATATTTGAAATGTCAGCAACAAAAACAGATTACAACAAAAAGATCGGATTGGTCATTTCGGATCTTTCTCCTTCGACATGAGCCCCTTTAGAATTGTCTTGATCTTCTTGAGATCCTTATGATCTTCCTCTGCTTGCTTTTCTAAGGCAACTATTCTTGCTGACTGAGCTTGAATGATTTCTTCCTGAGCCTTCAACTTTTCTTCCTGAGCTTCCATTTTCTCTTCCTGAGACTTTATCCTTTCTAGAAAATTGATCTGATGATCCCTTTCAAATTTCCAACTTTGATTAACAGAGTTGAGCTTTCCATTCAGATCTCTTACTTCCTGACTCCGAATGTTCTTTTCCTCTGTCAATTTCTCATCGAATGATGCAGACATCTCATGAAACTTCTTGTCCTCGGTTTGAAATTCATCCTTAACATTCTCCTGAAACTCATCCAGCAACCTCATCTCTTCCACATTCTTCTTCGACCAGCTAGTCATCCTTTTGCACGATCTTTTATGTGCTTCGTAACCAATAAAGAAATTTTTGAACTGGGCTTCTATCTCAACACATTTATCCATAACCATGGATACGGAGTCGGTTTTCTGATTTATTGTATGTTGGAGCATCTGGCACCGAGAGTCAATACTGGAGAAGGTCGGAATTGTTCCCACCAACTTCTTCAAGGATTGTACAACAAAATCGTGCCCCAATGATGATGACTCCGAATCAGAAATCTTGCTAGGAGAATTTTCTTCCTCAATAAGCTCCAACTTCCTCTTAGAAGAGCTACCAGCTTCCTTCCTCAAACTTTTTTCTGAACTCGAGGTATCAGCAAGAATTTGCTTTCCCTTTTGTTTTTCCGGAATTGAAACCTGTTCCGGAGATCTGTTCTCACTATCGGAGACTTGAACAATTTTATCTTCCTCATCAGCAACTTCTTGAACATTGGCTTCCACATTTCCCATCTGAGCAGCATCAAGTAAAATATGTTCTTGACAAGTAACTTCTTCTTCTCCCTTTTCTTCTTCCATTGCAGGAGTAGCAAGTTTTGAAGATTGAGCTTCAGATGTTCGGAGCGACAGGTGTTCCGAAGGAGTTCCCTTATATTCATCTACTTGTTTGAGCACATCTCCTGTCTCACCACTTCCTTCAGCCGCTTCTTCAACCTCTTCCACTTGCTCAACTTCCTCAGTAGGAACAGCCTCTTCCGGAGTTACAAGATTTCTTCCTGGAGTCTCAGGTAGAGATTCCAGAGAAAAAGATCTCGGAACGAGAATGGTTGCTGAAACCATTTCATTAAACATCAACAAAGCTTGCACAGCCTCAGCTTCTGACAACTTCTTCTTCAGCTTCTTTTCCTTAGCTTGCTTCTCGAGCTCATCAGCAGCCTTTTCTTTCAGAGCTTTAGCCTCTGCAGGATCCAATCCGAACTGCGGATCTCCTTCCTTCCTCTTTTCCTTGTCAGCTCTCCACTTCGCTGCAACCTCATCAGTATATGTCTTCTTCTTCTTAGGCTTAGGAGGTGTGGAATGGACTTCCTTAGACTTGGGTTCCTCAGCTTCACCTACCACTTCTTTCTGCTTCCTCTTCCTTACCGGCTTTGATGATTCCAGATCAGCCACTTTCGGAGTCACTTCTGCTTGAGGCGGTAGATCAATGAATTTCCCTGACTCCTTGTTAAAATCTATATTCATCCTTTTAAGAGTTGCATCACTGAGCAACATGATCTTGCAAACTTTCGGCTTATAACTACAAGCAACCTTGAAGGATTCTAGGCACTGAACTATCAGCTTCGACAATATTGCCGGGTACATCACTATCTGAGCTCTCAGATTCCCCTTCTTCAAATTATCAATGTTGAGAAGAATATGCTTCATCAGGTTGAACTTTCTTAGATTTATCAGGAAATCCAAGATGTATATCTCACTCTTCTTCAGGCTGTCCTTGTCTCCTTTTCTCGGTACGATAAGCCCTTGCACCCATAACTCCAGAATTCAGAAGTTTGTAGATAGGGTTGCAATTTTCGGAGCCTTATCATCATCCAGTCCGAGAATTTCTAAGGCTTTCTCCTTGTTGAAACTACCCAAGGAGTCTGGCAGAACGTGCGAGATAAACTCAGCTTCCCCTTCATAACTCAGCCCTACCAAGCTTGCAGCCTTGGTGTAAGATAGCTTATATGTCTTTCCATACGATTTGAAGGAAAACTTCTCTCTATTGTCTTCCACGAAGAAAGCAACTGTCTCATAAAACTCGACAAGCAAGTCTGAGTAGACTTCATCTTGGTTGTCGGTTTTTGATATCGCAACATCCTCCCAGCCATTTAACTTGATATTCTTCGAAATGATAGAATCATAGTTGCTGAAGAAATTCGGATGAACTAACCGCTCTCTGTAGACTAACCACTGAGAAATGGGCTTGGTTGAAGACATCTCTTGAGAAGCTAACTCTGCAGACATTCGGATCTGAAATCTCTGAGAAGTTCGGAACTGAGAAGACTGAAGTTCGGAATGGCCTTAAATCAGAGAGTCAGAGCTTCAGCACGCAAAAGCTTGAAATCGATGTGGGACGAGAAAATAGGGTCCCCTTTATATAGGCATTGGGATGACGGTTCAACTTCCTCGGTTGATCTGACGGTTTAGAATGATCTGAGATCAGATCTAACGGTGGAAAGCTTGAATCCGATCTTTTTGAGGTTTTAATAAAGTAAAGAATTAAGAAATCCAAAAAACCAAAAACAAACTATAAGAAATTGTCAGCAAGTAAAATATGATTACGAAAACTTCAGTAAGGAAATCATACCTTTCGGATTGGCTTAGGAAAGTTATTCGTAATGGGTAATATAAAGATGACTACGAAAAACTCAATACGAAAAACTAAATACGAAAACTTTAATACGAAAAAGTCAATACGAAAGACTCAATACGAAAAGGTAAACACGAAAAGTCAATACGAAAGACTCAGTACGAAAGTTCCGTTATGAAAATACCAGTACGAAAGTTTTTCATTCCGGAAATTTTCAATACGAATACTTCCATTCCAGAAGTATTCTGTGCGAAAATATCCTTTCTGGAAAATTGTTGTTCCGGAAATTCCATTCCGGAAATTTTCGTTCCGAAAAGTTTGAAAACAAAATTTGAAAAACTTTGTTTAGATAATCAAACAAATGTACTCCCCCTATGAAAAGGAGTCTTATTACTGTAAGGAGATTTTTCAACAGAAAGTTAATTGAGGAAGATTACCTTACGGTTATCATTCCTAACTTCTGTTTAATATATTCAAATCTATCAGAAGGTAAAGATTTTGTGAAGATATCAGCAAGTTGATCTTGCGTTCCGATAAACTGAAGAATAATATCTCTTTCAAGTGTGTGATCCCTAAGAAAGTGATGCCTAATATCTATGTGTTTTGCATGGGAGTGATGTGAAGGGTTTTTACTTAGGGCAATGGCACTTGTGTTATCACACAAAATTTGAGTTTTAGTAAAACTCAAGCCATAATTTGTGAGTGTTGTTGCATCCACAACACTTGTGCACAACAACATCCAGCTGCTACATATTCAGCTTCAGCAGTGGAGAGTGCAACAGAATGTTGCTTCTTGCATGACCAAGAAACTAATGAATCTCCTAATAAATGAAAAGTTCCGGATGTACTTTTCCTATCCATTCTACATCCACCAAAGTCAGCATCAGAAAAGCTTTTTAGAACAAAATCATTTCCAGAAGTATAAAATAATCCTAGATCCATGGTTCCTTTAAGGTAGCGAAAAATTCTTTTTACTGCCTTTAAATGAGATTCCTTAGGATTGGATTGATATCTTGCACACAAGCATACAGAAAACATTAAGTCTGGTCGACTAGCTGTTAAGTAAAGTAGACTTCCGATCATACCTCTAAAAGATGTTTGATCTACTGGTTTCCCAGCTTCATCAATATCTAAAGAGTTTGAGGTACCAATGGGAGTACTTATACTCTTAGTGTTGTCATAACCATACTTTTTAAGAAGATCATTTATATACTTATGTTGGGATATGTAGGTTCCTTCTGGTTTTTGAGAAATTTGAAAACCAAGGAAAAATGTTAACTCACCCATCATACTCATTTCAAACTCAGATTTCATTAGACTAGCAAAAGATTCAGTCAAAGATTGCTGAGTTGAACCAAATATAATGTCATCAACATAAATTTGAACAATCAAAACATTTTTCTTATCTTTCTTTATAAAAAGGGTTGGATCTGCATTTCCCTTAACATAGTTATTTTGAAGCAAAAATCCAGTAAGTCTATCATACCATGCTCGTGGGGCTTGTTTAAGGCCATACAAAGCTTTGGTAAGTCTAAAAACATGATCAGGATGTTTTGTATCTTCAAATCCAGGAGGTTGTTCAACAAAAACTTCCTCTTGAACATAACCGTTAAGAAAAGCACATTTCACATCCATTTGAAATAGTTTGAAATTAAAGAATGCTGCAAAGGCAAGTAGAATACGGATAGATTCAAGTCTAGCTACTGGAGCATAGGTTTCTTCATAGTCTATTCCTTCTTGCTGATTATAGCCTTTAGCAACAAGTCTAGCTTTATTTCTAACAATGACTCCATTTTCATCACATTTATTTCTGAACACCCATTTTACTCCAATAATAGAAGTTTCCTTAGGTCTTTCAACCAAGGTCCAGACTTTATTCCTTTCGAATTCATTTAGTTCATCTTGCATTGCTTTGATCCAATCATCATCACCTAAAGCTTCATCAGTGCTTTTAGGCTCTAATTGGGAAAGAAATGCTAGATGTTCTACTTCATTTCATAAGGAACTTCTAGTCCTTACAGGTTGATTTACATCACCAATGATACTATCACTGGGATGATTCTTAAGAAACACCTGATTTGGGTTTTGTAAAACCTGTTCATCAACATAAGGTAGAAAGTCTTCTGGGGTAAATGTTTCAGAATTATCTTCTAGAACAATTTCCTTATCAGAAGGTTTTTCTATCAACGGTTGATAATCAGTTTTTGAAAACACATCCGAAGATGTAGGTTGGGAGGTTTTAAAAACAAAATGATCGGATTCATCAAATTTTACATGTACTGTTTCCTCAACAGTACAAGTATTTTTATTAAAAACTCTATAAGCCTTAGAGGTTGTGGAATAACCTATGAAAATTCCTTCATCAGACTTTGGTGCGAATTTATGTAAGTTATCTTTAGTATTCAAAATGAATACTTTGCAACCAAAAACCTTGAAGTAGGAAAGTCTTGGTTTTCTACCATTCCATAACTCATAAGATGTTTTATTAAGAAAAGGTCTAATCAAAACTCGATTTATAGTATAACAAGCAGTACTTACAGCTTCAGCCCAGAAATGTCTAGCAATAGAATATTCACTCAACATGGTTCTAGTTATCTCTTGAAGAATTCTATTTCTTCTTTCAACTACACCATTCTGTTGAGGAGTTCTAGGTGCTGAAAAGTTGTGAGTAATACCTTTCTTACTACAAAAAGTTTCAAAATCTGAATTTTGAAATTCTCCTCCATGATCACTATGAATAGTTTTCAATGGAAGGTTTTTCTCATTTTTAACTTGGGCTCTAAAACTTTTGAAATAAGAAAAAGCTTCAGATTTCCTTGCTAGAAAATAGACCCAAGTAAATCTAGTGTAATCATCAACAAGAACAAACACATAGTATTTGCATCCAATGCTTCCAGTTTGTGTTGGTCCAAAAAGATCCATGTGCACTAACTGTAATGCATCGGTTGTTGAGACTTCACCGATTGACTTAAAACTAGATTTATTTTGCTTTCCATATTGACAAGGATCACAAACTTTAGAAGAATCAAATCTGAGCTCCGGTAGATCCTTAACAAGTTTCTTCTTAGAAAGTTTACATAGGTTCCTAAGATTACAGTGTCCTAACCTTCTATGCCATAACCAAGAGTGATCTTCCATTGCACTTAGGCAAGGTAAATCATGGCTTCTTAGGTCTTCTAAGTTTAAGGTGTAAACATTCTCTTGCCTGTTGGCTGAGAGAATAAATTCTTCCTTGGAATTGTGAACTAAGCATTTATCATTCCTAAAATTCACAAGGTAACCTTCATCACATAACTGACTTATGCTAATGAGGTTGTGCTTAAGACCTTTAACAAAAAGAACATTTGAAATCAAAGTTTTACCTAAAAGAACAATATTACCAATACCAACAATCTCTCCCTTAGCATTGTCTCCGAAAGTTACCTTTCCTCCTTTCGTTTTGATAATCTTTTCAAAAAATCTTTTGTTACCAGTCATGTGCCGGGAACATCCACTATCCATGTACCAAATATTGTTGCTGGAACTTTCTTTATTTTCCTGAAATTAAGAACAAAGTTAGACTTTCGGAATCCAAACTTGTTTGGATCCGAGATTTCCAGACAATAAAATTTTAGGTATCCACATTTTCATAGAAAAGTAAGATTTATGAAAACCTAAGGATTGGGTTTTGTTTAAGGAACAACTTCTTGCCCAGTGACCACCACATTGACATTTAGTGCAAAATGGGGCACTTTGAGGAACAAAATAATTGTTGCTGAAAACAGGTTTTGCTTGGTTATAACCAAATCCAGATTTATTTCTTAAAGGTCGTATTTGAGAATACATCTTATCAAAATTTTCCTTACCATGGGTAAAGTTTGATAAACACTTCTTTAAGGAAAAAATTTCGGACTTGAGTTTTACAACCAAGTTTTTATCCTCAAAATCATTATTTTTTGAACTAGAGTTAGGCTCGAAAACATTTTTATTAGAAATTACTTTTTCTAATTCTTTAGCAAGTTTGTTCTTCTCAGAACTTACTTCCTCAAGATTTTTTGAAATATTTTCAAAATCAGCATTTTTCTTATCAAGATCTTTAGAAAGATCTGATATCTCTTTAGTAAGAATAGAATTCCTAGAATTTGCCTTATCAAGTTTGTTGTTGAGTTTGGAATTCTCAATTTCAAGAAGTTCAACAAACCTAGAGACTTCTTCAAAAGTAGGTAAAGTATTTTCCTCATCAGAAGATGATTCTTCATCAGAAGAGTTATAATACTTATTATCATTAGGATTTAAAGAAACATTGGTCAATGATTCAGAATTTCGTACCTTAGCCATAAGACAATGATTTTCAATAGGTAATCTGGCTATAAGACCAAGATTCTTCTGTCCTGAAGATTCATATTCAGAAGATTCATCTGAAGAGTCACCACCACTGGCACTCCAGGTGTCATTAGCTTTCAGAACTTTCTTAGCTTTGTCTTTGTAATACTTCTTCCTGTTCTTTTCTGAATGTCTTTCCTTCCTTTCTTTCTTTCTGAGCATAGGGCAATCAGGTCTAATATGTCCAGCTCTTTTACATTCATAACAAGTTACTTCTCCATCTTTATTATCTTTCCTATCCTTTTTCTTATACTTGGATTGAAAGTTTCTTTGCCCAGCTATCTTGTTCATCCTTCGAGCAAGATTGGCTAATTCATTTTCTGAAACTTCACTTTCACTAGATTCGGATTGGAAAATGACTTTCTTAGATTTGGATCTGGTTACTCTCTCAGGAGTCTTAGCTTTCATCTGATTCGAAGTTGTAGTAAAAGCAACTGTTCCATTTCCATTCTTCTTCTTAATGTTGTCAGCATCTCTCTTCATTCTTGTCTCATGTTGTAGAAGAGTTCCAAATAATTCATCAAGAGTAATTTGAGTAACCTTCCTGTTCTCATCTATAACTGTTCTCTTGGATTCCCACTCATTGGGCATAATATCAATTATCTTGTCCACAAGAGCTTCATCATCTAAACCTTTCTCTCCCATAGATTGTAGACTGTTGACAATTGTCATAAATCTTTGTTGAACTTTACAGATAGGTTCTCCAGAAGGAAAATTGAAGCCATGATATTCAGCTCTAAGCATAGCTCTTCTAGTCTCAATCACCTTAGAAGTCCCAAAGTGTGTAACCTCTAGCTTCTTCCATATACAGTTAGCTGCTTCACAAGAAGAAATTTGGCTATATATATTTCTAGTCATTGAACAAAATAAAGTATTGCGTACCTTATAATTCAGTTGATATTCTTGCTTTTCCTGGTTAGTAAAAGTTCTGACTTCCTTGTCAGGAATTTTATAGTCACCAGTAAGCATCACAAAGTTATCTACTCCAGTATTGATAACAAAAGTCTTCATACGATCTCTCCAGTATTCATAGTCATTACCATCGAAGATTGGTGGCCTTGTAGGATTCAGATTGTCAATAGATCCAACATTCATTCCTGCCATACTAAAAAATAACTTTGCACACAAACTAGTTAGTAGCAAAAGTTCGTAATCAAAATGTTCGGAATGAGAAAAGTTCGGAATGGATAATCCGGAATGACAAAGATCGGAATGGAAAAATGAGCAAGAAAAACTTGTATGTGAGTACAAGTATTTCAGTAACCTTGGCTCTGATACCAAATGTAAGAATGGTATAGAGTAAGAGGTTTCCAACCTCTGATACCAATTGTAGGATCGAAATATAATATGAGATGCTCAATATACAAGAGGGGGGGTGAATTGTATACTTTAAAAATTCCTTTGGAACCTTTAAAGTTAGTTATGAACAACTAAAGTTTCCTTAAGAAAAGGAAAGGACTAAGTTCAACAAAGTTAAACTAAGTAGATTCACAACACCTCTAACACCGAACTAAACTTGGAAAGAGATTCCAAAAGTAGGTTCCGGAAATATGATTCCGGAAATTGAAACTTAACAAAAGTTACAATATGAGATTCTACCTTAAAGCGTATAGAATCTAAACTAATCAGAGTATGTAAGGAAGTATAAGAAAGTTATACTTTCCTTAAGATACAAATTGCAGCGGAATAAAGACAAGTAGTAAAACTACTAGTAACAAGATAATAGTCTTTTAACCCAAAGAGAAGGGTATCCAACAACCTTGGATAAAGGTCCCTTGATTTATACTTTCAAGCAAGTCTGTCTTACCCACACCAGGGTAAGCCCTCGATACGAAGATCGGAGTCTCTGTCTTGCTATCCCCGCAAGCCATCAACTTCAAGGTAGTTGGCAACCTCTGTCTTCCTCAGCAAGGAAGTCCTCGATCTTTAAGGTAGTCGGCAACCTCTGTCTTTCTCAGCAAGAAAGCCCTCGATCTTTAAGGTAGTCGGCACCTCTGTCTTCCTATCCCCGGAAGCCCTCGAATGTAATCACCAACATTCGGAGTCGCACGAAGCTTTGAGAGTTAATAAGAGACTCTCTCTCTAGAAATCACTTCAACAGCATGTAAGCACTTTTTCAGCAATCAACATATGCATCAGCATTCATCAGCAGCGAGCTCTTTCAAATGAGCTCCTATTTATAGGTAAGGTCGGCTCCTTCCCCAACGGTCATATTTCCCTTAAAGTTCGGAGGGACCTGTACACGTGTCACTTAGACAACGGTTAGTTTATAACAAAATGGACGACATCGTTTTATAACAAAACAAGTGTAACAGAAAGTACGACATCGTTTTAAACTCTAACATAAAAGTTCGGAATAGAAATTTCGGAGTGAAAGTTCGAAGTGAATAAATTCAGAGTGTATAAAACAATGATAATCAGATTCTGTTTAATAGGTGAATTCGGAATGAGAATTCGGAATAGGAATTCGGAATAGGAATTCGTCATCAGAAATCGTAATGAGAATTCGTCATTAGAATTCGTAATGAGAATTCATCATCAGAATTAGTAATGAGAATTCATCATCAGAATTCGTAATGAGATTTCATCATCAGAATTCGTAATGAGAATTCTTTATCAGAATTCGTAATGAGAATTCGGAATGGAATTTCTTCATTAGAATTCGTAATGAGAATTCTTAATTGGAATTCGTAATGAGAATTCTTCTTCAGAATTCGTAATGAGAATTCGGAATGGGATTTCTTCATTAGAATTCGTAATGAGAATTCTTCTTCAGAATTCGTATCCTGAATCTGGAATAGAACTAAGTCAGAATTCATATCCGAAATTCGGAATGAAACTTCCTTATAGTTCTTGTCCAGAACCGAATCCTAAAAACAGAATACTTTTATATCAAAGTTTTTATGATTCCGAGAAAGTGAATCCGAATTTCATACTTAAGAAAAATATTAATGAAAATAAGATAAGGATAAATTTTTCTTATAAAAGCGTTTTTCCTTAAGAAAGCATTTTTCCTTATAAAAGCAATTTTCCTTAAGAAAGCATTTTTCCTTACAAAAGCGATTTTCCTTAAAAATAAGGTGTTTGTGATTTTCAAAACAAGAAGGAATGGAAAAGTCATAAGGAAAACCTTATTGACTCAACATCCACATTTATTTTTGTTGTCATTTGAATTCATTCAACATTGATAGATCATATTTTTCATTTTATTTAATGAAAATTTTCAAAAAAAATTACAAGATCATGCCCATGCAGATTCTTTTTAAAAACTTCATCCCAACAAGTGGGAGATCTAAATCACTTCCCATATAGATATTCATATGGTTCCAATTGAATACTTTACTATAAGATTTTTATGTATGATAATTCATCTAATTGGCGGTGTTGATTCCATGCACCAATAAATTTCATTGAAAATGTTCTCATCATGCCCTCAAGTGTCTAAATAGTCATTTCAGAATGGTCATCTGTCTTGGGGTGATAGGATATACTAAATGTATATTAAATATTATGATAATGTTCAATAATTATCTATAATTTATATATGAACCTTGGATCACATTTAAAAATGATATAAAGTGTCACTCAATGAAGCATAACCATTTCCATTATGTGTATCTTGGATTGTTACTTAATAGGAAAATATTCTAGAATAGTGATGAAATGGGTATTCATGGTGATTCAATCCACTATAAACCTTATCACACTAATTACTTTGGAAGTTATTGGAAGATCAGTGATGATTTCCATAGTGATATTTACACTTTTCCATGTTAATATGGGTAGTGGTTACAACACCCCTTTAAAAATTTATTACTCCTCCTTCTCTTGTTGACACACTAAGAACCTTTCAGTGTAGTTATAAATCCTCATTTTCAAATTATCCCACCAATAATGATCAAGAAAGTCCCTATTCATTTTAGTGCTTCCAAAATTTAGAGATAAAGCTATGTTATAAGCATAATTTAGTAGTACCTTTTTTATCTCCATAAAAGACAAGAAAAATACCCTTGTATGAAATCTCGGTACACCATTTTGACTGATATTTAACTCTAGAAAATTCCAATTTTTATAGGTTATATATTTTATTATATTATTGAATCTTATCTTTGAGATATCATGATATTCTCTAGTAATTATGGTTGAGATATCATTTGGGATAGAACATAGGATGTCCCTTAAAGTATGATTTCCATGTCCAACCTTACTAGGACGTTGATCAAGGATCTCCTAGAATCCTTGTAACTATAATCGTAACACGGTCATTCCAACATATTCATCAGTAACTTTGATTGTACTACTAGGGTGATAATGAATTGCAGAGTAATTATCATTAAGATGATCCATCCATCTGAATTGTCTCATGTTCAATTATTTTTTAATAAATATATACTTCAATAAATGGTGATATATCTATATACCACATGTATACTAATAAATATAGCACCTCCAAATCATTAAATAAAAAAATAATTGCTACTAATTATGGGTCTTGCGAAAGATAATTTCTCATGAGGAATTAACTATCAAGATGAATAAGATATCACCAAGTCATATTTCATGAGGATGAAAAAAATAGATTTTAGTACTGAATCCATATAAATAAAATATCACACAATGAATGATGTAAAAGTAAACATAGTTGTAATAACTAATGTATTCTTATATTCTTGGAATCATTCTTCACACTCATTTAACCTGATGAACTTAGCTCCTTTTTTATTATACTTTTTTACTGGATTATAATGCCATGGTTTTTTTTTCAAAAACCACCTTTAATATACCAATAATCCATGAAATATAATAATTTTAGTAACTGATATAGGATGAGGCCACTCCTATATATCCTTTATGATGAAATGGTTAACTAAGATTCCTTCATTAGAAACAATGTTCCCTAAGAAATCAACTTTTATAAAAAAAAATTAAAATTTTATGAATTTTCCAAATAGTATCTACTTCCTCATATTTTTCAATATAACCCTTACATGATCCTTATTCCTCTTGAGGCATTCAAAATATATCCTAATATAATCAATAAAAACTATGATAAATTTTTAATGGTAATCTATAAAGACTCAATTAATAAAATAAATTAATATTGAAGGAGTTTTTTGGGAAGGAGAAAGTCATAAAAAATTATAAAATATGGATCGGAAGGAAATATTTTGAATATCATCATTCTTCATCATCAATTGATGATATCCAGATCAAAGATCAATCTTGGAGAATAATTGGTCCCCATAAATATGGTAAAATAAATCATCAATCCTTGGGTGAGGGTACTTATTCTTCACTATGATCATGTTTAGTTATCTATAACCAATTAATAGATGTAATGATCAATCCTTCTTCTTTACAAAGAACATAGGTTTTCCCCAAAGACACAAACATTGTTGGATAAATCCCTTTTCCAAATGTTCTTGATATTGTTTTATTAATTCCACTAACTCCATATTTTCCCTTATAAACAGGATATTCAATATCAGTTTGGGTCTAGGTATGTGTTTAATGGATAACACTACCACTCATTATAGGGTAGGTCTAGGTATCTATTTTTTAAAAATTTGAATGTATACCTGAACGATTGGGATATTCTCTATATTGATACAATCATTTACTTCTCCCTCTTCTTTAATCATATCGATAAATAAGGTTTTGGAAGGTACATCATTACAGGTATTAGGTTGGGATATCTATCTATTGAAAATAACTGTATTTTTTGTATTCAAGGCTATTGAAAAATACATGATTATGCAGTTGTTCATAGTGAAAAATTTCAAGATATATTTCATCCCTAGTATAGTTTTTAATTCCACAATGGGATTGACAACTAGATTCTCGATGAGATTGTACTCACCAATGTAAATATGAGAGTTTTAATACTATTTTGATGCTATGATAATCCTACAAGGATTCATTACTGATCAATATACTTATAGAAACTCATTAATTGATTCTATATTTTTTGAATACATAGATGGAATAAAAGAAAGTGTTGAAATAGAAACAAATAATGTAGTTTCTAGAATTGGGAGAGCAATGAGTTTACCTTACACCATATAATGGTGAGCATTCAGTTTAGCTGTCATGATTGAAAATTCCTGAAAATTATCTATTTGCATATATCGAGGATAATGGTGGTATCCCTCTATTATATTCTAATTTTTACATTTCCATTAAAAGAATACAATTTATCCCGACTTTAGGAATTGAACTTCAGGTTGGGCCTGCACTATATTCCCATTTTTTGTAGTGCTGAGAAGTTGAGGCCTCACCAAATCATCATAGTTCTAAGCTATATTCCTATATCTTTTTCAAATTTATCACTTTACAATCCCATGAATTAAGATCCTAAAATATTTTTCCCACATTTTCTTCACGTGGGATGTTTCACTTTCTTTACTCCTCTTCCATGATCGAAATTATTCCCCAGTTTTGGATACATTTCAATCTTATTTTCATTCATATTATGTGACACCTACATCTCTCTAATATCCAATTCAACCTTCATAGACCTCTACACAATCTACAAGTAACTTTCATAGTCTTGATTTTCTCATTTAATCCACATATAGGGTTGTCATCCACCAAATAGTCTATCAACATTTACACGGGGATCCATAATAATGTTATTAGTTTATCGATCTAGTCTTATAATGTTTATGTGATATATTTATTATAATTCATTTTCCTTGTCATTGATCTATTTTAATTCCTTCTCAATTTATGTTCACATCAAAAAAAGAAAATATTTATTGAATAATATTCCCTTGATCTTTTATCACACTATAACATAAATCTACATTATTGAATTCATGTTTTAACTCTTTATCCACTAGTCATCAAATTCTCATTATAAGAGGTATACTACTAGGGTGACTTTCTCTATCAATGAATAGTGGTGTACTAAAAGGATATTTTATATAGTGGTAATCCATTTTTTCGAAATCAATGGGTTAATAGATCCACTAATATGGGGTATCTGTTAACGCATAAAGGACTCAACATCAAGTTTTTTCATTCGAGGTGGTCTGTCATATTGATTTGAGTTATTATTCATAACATGATATAGTTGATTCATCTCCAACATGATGTTTTCTATTCCAAATTTCATCGTACGGTCGTTAGTTCATCATCCATTTCACTCATCCTTGATGTGTTTCCTCTTATTTCCATCTAATTTTATAAAAGAAGAATGACTTAGTGATATATGTGTTAGTGTAAGAAATTTTATAATTCTAATGGCAGATTAATTCTTAAAAACTCATGGTTAAATAATTTATTAATCACTTTTAATTTCAATTTCCATATATCATTCATAATGGTTCATAAAAATATTTTTATTAACGAAACATATCCTTAGAGAGTGTAAATCTAGTTGTGAAGCAATGCCTATTGATATCAACCCATTCAGGATTAAGTATATCTCAGTGGGGTTATTTTGAGTGATATACCTAGGTTCATATATTCCAAAGCCACATCCTCTTATAGTATAAAGATAAGGATTTTTTTCTTCTAAACAACATACCTAATATTCACCAAAGTGCCCAAATATTTTTCTTATATTTAAACCTTTCATTAAGGTCAATAGTAATGTTTTTATTCTAGAATTTCCACAAATAAATAAGTTGTGCTCTAATAAAAACTATAGAATCATTCCTTTTATTATAGAAACAATTTATTACATTAAACAAAAAACACATGATATTTTAAATTTCAGTTTCATCGAAATTTGTTAAATAATACATGAAAACATAATACATTTTTCTAAACCACTTTAACTACATCTATATAGGTTCACCCTAGTTTTCATTTACTACTTCTCGTATACTATAGATATGCATCAACGGAAAGGGGTGAGCATGAATCCTTGTAAGGAATAAGAAAGGGATACGTAAATCATGTGATCATAAGACTAATCAATAAGAACATGAGGCATAAAAATAAGGCATTAAAAATAGGCATATCATAATAATAAGAACATGAATCATAACTTGTAAATTTGGCTAAAAAATTTAAAATATTTATTCAAAATCATATCACCAAGGTTCCATAAATAAAAATTACTAAGTATTTTCACCCAGGTATCATAAAAAATGTCATCTATAGTGACTAATTGTTTACCCAATGTATTGGAGGGTTATCATGGATCACACATAAAATGTATCAATTACTAATATCCACAGAGATCATTATAAATCATTTCATTAATAACCCATACAGTATAATGAATGGATTTCTTATAGAAATTAATGCTTACAAAAGTTCTAAAAGTCCTGATCATTATATGATTATTAACATAGGAAAGGGGATTATTTGAATCATATATATAAACCCCATAATAATTAAATCATTTTTATATATAGTAAAAACCTCAGGTAAAATAAAGAGGTTTGGTTATTCACAAAATGAAATGGAATGTGAATTTCTCAAGTTAAAGGGAGAAATTTTAGAATTAATTTCCGTAACATAATAGGTACAAAATGTTTCTTTAGAAAATTGTAAAATGATGGGGGTGAATATATAGAACTAGGAAAACATTATTTTATCAGTAATGGTATGATAAATATCATATGAAAAGAATGTATCATACCATTTAGAAGGTGTAAATAAAATAATTTCTTAAATGGAAAACTAGTTGATGATAATTCAATTACCTTGAAGAGTTACTCATAAAGAATTAGTATTGAAGCCTTTGGGGATTAATGAAACTATTGGGGGACTAAATGGGAGAAAGAGTCGCCATAAAATCAAGGAAAATGGATTGGGAGTGATTTGGAATGGGGAAATGGATGCTTATTTATAGAGAAAGTTGTGAAACTATTTAATAATATCCAAATATCATACATACAAATCTTGGTTATGGAAAATAAAAAAAATTTCTTACCCATGGTTTATGCTCACATATTTGTACATTGGGGTATCATTTTATGATATTGTAATCCGCTAAACACCTAAAACCATTTTATACTACTTATTTGGCATGGTAAAATAAATTTTCCACAAAATAATGTTTTTAAAATTAAATTTTCCATTTTATAAATTGGGATTTCACTTATAGTTTTAAAAATTGATTATAATATATGAAATAATTAATATTACTAAAATAAAATATTTTAGGTCTTGGATTCTATTTAATTAATTATCACATCATTATTACATGAATATGGATTCATAAGAATAATGAAAACCTGAAACTTGATTTTTACTATTCACGAAAAAATACCGTATTTTATAAAATTATTAAAAATTCATTCCAACCTAATTTCAAAATTCTATTTTAACATATAATGTTTATTTTATCACATTAATTCCCTATGTATATGGATTTTTTCAATATAATTAAAAAAATTTATTTATTGGAAAGTAATAGGTTTTAAATCAAAATCAAATTTTCAACACTTAATGATATTTTCTAGGCCATTATATAATTATTAAATAATTTATATAGAAATAATATTATTTTAAAAGAAAATTCCATTAAAAAAAATTATTCAGAATAATTGAGTTTAATTTAAAATTTTATATATTTTTTCTATAAAAAAATAATTATGTTTTATTTATGTCAAAAAATCAATTTATCAAGTTCATCTCAATTAAACATATATTTTATTAGAAAAAGAAATTCTAAAAATGTAAATGAAAAAATTTACACTTAATTTATACAAAAGAAAAAAAACTTTATGAGACTATGTTATAGACACATATCCCCATATTACACTCACATACTCCCTGAGGGTATGCTGTTTGATAGTGGTTGTTTAATGGGGTGTCTCTTCTAACATCGACAGAGTGGTAATATATATTAACATTATCTTCTCTCATAGGAAATTTAGTTCAATATACACTTATTGAAGCTAGGACAAGGATTTTCCATGGGTGAAACCCAGTTAATCTACCTCCCTTTTATGTTCAGACAAATGGGCTTCAAACAACACGATTGTACTAGTTGAGGCCATAATTTCTTCTGTTCAAATTCTTTATCCTTCTTTATTACTACATATAAACACTAATTAATGTTGTAATATTATCACCCATGGGTATATTTTTCAATGTTCCAATTGAGCAGTATTTATATTGATTAATGGTTATATAACAGTCAAATCATAAAAATCACATTTCCCTCTATACCCTTTAAATATGACTTTATTATTCAACTCTATATTCCCTAAAATTACCATATGAATTATATTTTTGTTTCTTAAAATATTTATTGATTTAATAATAGTTTTCTTCATTTATATAGTGTTTTCCATGGGGGTAATGATTCTATAATACTGGAGTGATCCATATTTTAAAATTTATGCTATTCTATTTAATATTTTATATTGATTTCTAATGTTTTGAATTTAAATTGGTTTCATTGATTAATAATGTAATGATATTTTTTAATTAGATTATATTTTATTTGATTTATCTTTATTTTATATGTGTATGATATTGTATAACATATAACACATATATGATTAGGAAAAAAACTCAATTAAAAATCCTGGGTCATTACAGATTCTTGGAATTTTGATTCACCATTTTAAATGTTTACTAGAACATGCCACATATTTTTAGTATTTAAATGACATCAACTATATGTATATTTTCACAAATAAATGTCTCCCTTAATCAATATTTCCTTTACCTTCAACATATAGTTCTCTTCGGTCTACAACTGAAAAATCCCCCATTATCCATAACGACTTAAATACCACTCGTTATATCATTATATAAATCAATTATTAATGATCATAATTTGAGTTACAACATATTCCTTGAAAATGGATAATTAATATCTTCCAAGATTTGAATCCTTATTTTATTTACCACTTTAACAACTTCAACTGAGTTTGATACCCTCAATTTGACGTTTACCATTTATAATAATTTTTATTAATAGAAGGTTAATACCATTGGGTGGGGAGGGGTGTTTGAAATAGGATATAATGAATTAAAATATTTCACCCATTTAATTATTCTTAAAACACCCTATTAATATTATTTATAATAAAATTGTAAACATAAATAATATAATTCATGTGATTTCATAATTTTTCCTATTCATACATGATCATTGAATAAAAATTATCCAATATATCAAAATCCTAAAAGTGAATGTCTCTTATAAGTCTTAGATTACAGTCACTATCCCCTGGTTTAAAACCATTCACAATTGATAACTCATCACCCCTCATCCATAGTTAATGTACTACTCCTCCAGAATACTCATCAGATAAACTATATCATCCCTTTTTTCAATATAAAATGGGTGAGACATTAAACTCATATTTCATCCATTTTATGAATATATGTTTTTCACATAATATTTTCTTAATTAAAACTCCTTCAAAAATGGAAACTGTTTTATTATGTGTGTTATTTTAAACATCATGATACATTTGAAATGTTTCATCTACAAGGTTACACTTTGAGATTTCTCTATGTTATTCCTCTATGTGAATCCTTATTTAAGATACCACATGAACTCCATAATTATGAACCATATTTTATGGATGTCATTAATGTACTACATAATGTGGTCACTATTTATAATATAATTTTTTATGTAGACCACTTCCATTTAATTAAATTATATTTTTTTCTCCTTGAAGTGTAGTTAGAAAGTGAAATATATATAAAAAATACTTCTTCCTTATAATTAATTATGACTTTAAAAATTTGTGAACATTGGGTCGTAATATAGGAATGTGGAAGTGAGAAATATAATCATAAAAATAACACATCACACATTTTTAGAAAACTCATCTACTAAATGATCTCTCTTTTAGCACTACATAAACCTCATCACCTTTCAGCCATGAATGGTGTGCTTATTTTATGGTCATGTTATCATCCTTCACATAATATTCCATGCACTTATCCCAAATAATTATCACATCACTAAATACTATTAGTTCTTCACGAAGTTGTGTGATCATTATTCATGATCTATTTGAAACTTACGTGTGCATGATCATATATCATAGTTCATTTATTTTTTGTTCTAAAAAATCCTCTTCCATTTTTGGATGATTACTTTAAATATTCATCCATTAAATGTTGTAAAATTATGGTAAACATTTCCTTAATCTTCACCTTCTTCAATGATACTTTTGGAAAACTACTGGAATTTTTCAAAGATAATTTTTCATCAAATTCCATAACCAAAAATCTCTATAATGGCAATGGAAAGGCTTTTTTCACAATAATAAATTTGTATGTAAGTTTATATTAAAGTTTTGGAATATATATATATCTATATCTATATTTCCATAAATTCTATTTAAATATTTTATTCTATGTATGAAAAATATTTAGATTTATTTTAACATGAATATTAAATATAAATATTATTTATCCTAAATTAATATTGTCAACTATGATTTATAAATTTTTTGTGTTGGAATTATACTATGATTCTGGTATGTCAAGAGTAATGTATCCATAGGTGGAGGGATATTGTGATATACTGATCACTAGTATAGTGGCCTACACAATTCTTAGAAAATTGGGGCTGTAAATCTATTTCTCTATTATTACTCTTATAGGGAAAATTAATTTTGTAACACCCCAATATTTTATATGTATTTCCTTTGGTATAAACATGAGGTCTTTGAAATATATATTTTTTAAACAACCTTGAGTCAAAATTAACCATGATATAGTTATCCTTTATACCACATCTATTAAATTCATTAGTATTAATAATAATAAAAAAATTATGAAATATATCTATAATATTTTTATATAATTCTAATTTATTCAATAATTCTGAATAAATAAATACTCAGTTTTCATTAAATGAATTTTATGATTTAAAAAAAATTCTTATTCATTTTCCACATAGAAATTATAATTAATTTCTACAATTAATATAAATTTTATTTTTAATAAATTTGTATAAATTATTATATTGTAATGTAAATATTATCTGTACATGAATTTTTTTATTTTTCCAAAAAAACATTTATAGAATATTGAAAATATAGATTTTTCTAAAGCCTTAATTTTTTTTAAAAAATAATTTAATTTAAAAATAACCATATATTTTCTCAATTTTATTATTAGTTAAAATATTTCTCATAAAATTTTATTTGATAAAACTATATATATAGTAATAATCATTAAACATCATTTTGGTATAAGTTTGTTAATGGGATAAAAAAGTAGATTTTTTAAATAAATTTTTCAGGTGAACCATGTGTTTTTATAATATAATATTAAATTAATATAAATTTATTAATAGTTTTAATTAAACATATAGATTATATTTACAATCATATATTTTAGAAATCATTTGATGATTTTAAGATTTTGTGTAAGGGGTGTAAATTTATATTTATACTAAAAATGCATTTTTTTTTAATTGGTTTGGGTTTCATTTTGGGTTCCTATTTAAAATTGTGATAGTAAATTTAATGAAATTTTATACAGTAAAATTTATTTCGTATTTTAATATAAATAATTAATGTGATTTAGTATTTTTAGTATAATATTTTTCTTTTTTAAATAGAAAATATAAATAATTTTATTAACATTGTAATGATTCAAACAATATTACCTAGGGGTTAAAAAAGATACAAGGGTTGGAATGAACCCCAAACATGTGTAATTATTATTTTTATTGTATTTTTACCTAATATTACCCTATATTTGGATTAATTTCTATTTGAAGTCACATGAATATTATAATGACCTTATATTATTTATATCTTTTATGAAATTTCTTAGGTGTCCCTCCCCCAACATATAAAAATTAAAAGGTATTCATTAATTCTTCACACAATTTGATGTATATGTATTATAAAATCCCTAAACTAAAAAATTTCTAGACTCTATTCTGTAATCTTATAGTATCTAGTCTTCTTCTTAGAACAACAATTGAAGGCTTAATGTTTAACAAATAGGAGGACTCTATAATGAGATGTACAAATATTAACCGAGCACTATAGATTTTATTTAATCTTATACTTCATCAAATAAATTTCAATAAAATATATCATTATTTTTAAAATAACAAAAAAAAATTCTAATAAATAATTATCATGATTTCACAGCCATTCCCCTTTTCTTCTCCATTAAATGGGTTATAAAGGTATCACTTTTTCTTATGTGTGGACTACTACCTACACATATCGATATATATCATTTCACATTACCATATTTCATGAATATTTAATATGATTGAATATATATATATATATATATTATATAATAATTATTCTATAACTTTCTATTACCATTTACCTTTAATTTTGTCCTTCCATAAAAAATTGTAAACATCGCTATTGCATACGTACAAACAAACATCTCTACATTGTGATGTAATTTATTTTTCATAACTAATATGTATGAATGTATATATATATGTGTATTTAATGAATATATATGAAATAGATATCATGATTAATATTCTAGAAAATAATAGACCAGTTCAAGGATATTATCTTTCGAACTAAAACATACATGATAATGAAAGTAGTTATCACCTGAATTATGATGTTAATGTGTCAGGACCCGCCTTCTTCATGATGAAGGAGAGGTAATGAACCCTAAGTCCCACCTCAAATAGTACTTATGGGTAAACATTCATACAATATGGGAGTCATTACCCTTTTTATGAAAACAAGATTGGGAGATAATATCGTAAATCCAAAACATCTATAAAAATATATGTAGGAAAAGAAACTGAAAAACAAACACATGTATGTTTTAGAGAAATGTGTTATAAAGTTAAATGTAACCCAATTATATTACCAAAATCAAGGCGAAGAAATAACAAAGAAACTATCCCAATTATTGAGCTAGTATGGTCTGGAACAGTCCTCAAATTCCTACTAGAAACATGATAAAATTTTTATATATGTAGAGTGAGTATACATGTATAATCAGTAGAAAAATATCCCATGTCACTCATAAACAATTTCAGGAAACATACTAATTCCCATTAGAAAAACAATACAACCTCAAAAGCACATAACATAGAATACTAACCACCCAAGCCTCACCAAGGAACACTCACAAAATAAATAAAGTCATGTAATGTAATGGTATAAGCACATTGATAAAAGGGTAACCTGCACCACTTCCCACTGGTTAACTGCTCATCCATAATGGTGAATGTCATGGTGCTACCACTCTTCCACAAGCCCCAATATCAAAACCTTACCGAACACACCTTGTAACACCCGAGATTTTTATGAGTAATATTTTGTTTTTATATCATCAAAGGAATCATTCACTACACACTTTCTTGGCTTACTTTACACGCAATCACGACCTTCCTCGATAGCTTGCGTCGTACGCAATACCGAGTTTCACTAAACAACGATATGCTATTAAAATATCATTAAAACTAGCCGTTATGAATAGTAATAACCACTTTTTGAAATTTTATAAATTTTATTTTTCAAAATGGACTTCATTTTTGGATTCTGAATACCGAAATTAGCCTAGGGTGAAATTTTGGTATTTTTTCTGAAAACTTTCAATTTTTGATGAATAGTGAAACCACTAAGTGGTAGGATAAAAACTGAATTTTGCATAAAACTTAATTTTACCGCTTCTGTGAATAGAATTTCGAAATTCCGACAGACACGGTTGATATCAGTAAGTAAAATGTGGTTTAATGAGATAAAAATAATTTTTTGGTGAATAGTAACTTTTTAATTTTTTTTACCGCGGTTAATAGTAAATAAGGTAACTAAGGGTAAATATGATATTACTATTACCCTAACACATGTCCTAATTCTATTGGATATTTGTATATAAAATATGACCATTTAGACCCACTTGGGTTAGATTAGGACATTTATTATTAATTTATCTATAGAAGGGTTAAAATAGTTAAAATCAATGTTTAATAAGTAAATCATTTTTAATATGGGTTTATACATAAGATAAATTCGACAATAAATATTCATTAGAAAGCTAAAAAGATTTCCTACATAATGGTATTTTATTTATAATTTTTTAGACAATAAATAATTTAATTTAATTATGACACAACGATGATGCAGTAATTATCTTATTTATGAAATATTGACATAATTGATGTCATAAACACCAAAATAAATGTAATTTGAGACTTTTTATGAATTAAACTAATTTTCTAGGTTACTATGATATATTAGTGGTGATTTAATCAACTTTTTTCGAACATATAATTCTAGTATGACTTTCACAAAAATCATATATCAAATAGTGTCAAAATTGACACAAAATAGTTTTTAAATCAAATATTATATAATTAATTGTTATTTTATTCCTAAAAATCTAAGGTTCGGCCAAATGACTTAGATAAGGATATATATATTAATAATAAACAATTTGGGGTTCGTTTGGCATGTTATAGTAAGTGTATTAACCATATAGTGAAAGAAAACAAAAAGACACGGTAAAAGTTAAATTATTTAACTTAGAGTTAAATATAATTGATAAGGTTAAAATAATACCCTAAACTTGTCTAAATACTATTGGCTGATAGGATTTCGACCCATACCCACTTTAGCTTCGAAATAAGTCCCTTTGGAACCATTATAAACCGATTTTTTCTTTAATATAAAATAATATTTTGAGATATTCCTAAGGTGCCCCTCTCCTCCCTTATAAAAGGGCACCTCCTCCCCCTCCTCCTCACACCAATTTGAGCACTCAAGCTCGTCCAACCCCTTCCATTTTCTCCTCTCCATTTCTCTAGAATAATCCTAGAGGTCCTGGTCTTCTTCAAAGACCAATCTTAGTTCCCTAAGTAGAGGATTCAAAGAAGAGTTCCAAAGAAGAGGTAATATCCATTACCGATCTTTTCAATTTCTTTCTTCTTCAACTTCTTCTTCTTTAGTTTTTTCATGATAAAGTAATAACATCAGTATTACTTACATACTGATATGTTATTATAAATATTAAACAATCCTAATTAACCTTCTATCCATCCTACGGAAAAATGAAATCACCGCACGTGCGTACGTACGGAATACCGTCTCCACGCCGTGGTGTAATCTATTTTCCAACATCACTTTACAAGGATGGGTATAATGGTGTAATGAGTAACTATTTATGATTATTATTAAGTAATATTGATACTTAAATAATATATATATACTCCAATACAATTCCACGATCATAGGAACGATATCATCACTCGTGCGTACGTACGGAATACCGTCTCCACGATGTGATGCGACTCGTTCTACATGATCATCATTACATAGTAATTATATAAATGAATTGAATGAATAAATATGATATATGTTACACTAATACCATTCTAGATATAAGGTATCTATAACCTTAAAAGAAGAATATGAATTTATTCGACAAAACACGCATAAGAACAAAAGGCAATAAAGACCCGAGTAACAAGTAACAATGAAATATTACTAATAAGAAGCTAAGAATATGACCATATATGATATCATATCAATATGTATGATTCTGTAATAAGTCAATAACATTATTTAAACCACTATACAGGAGCTTCGGACACGTACAAAGCAAATCGGACCTAAGGTAAGGGAAATATCACAATCTCATTTTTATCCGAGATTGTTTATTCGTAAGTATTTACTAGGGTGTATTTTATCATCCACATCCATGTTTCATCAATATGTAATATTATTTCCATCCACCTACAATTGTTTAAATCCATTTTTACCCTTCAGTGAATTTTTAGTAATATGTATGAAAGGAATCTTTTTTCGTTTTTCGTACGAGGTACTTTTTGACTTTTCCGACAAAAGTACGAAGAATGTTTTTTTTAACTTATACGACATGAATGGATTTCTAAAAAATTATTTCCAAGAAGATTCCTTTACAAGTATTCAAGTTTATTTTTAATCAACTTCTTTTATTTTAAATTTGTATGACATGTTAAGAAAGGAAAAGTGTTTTTGAAGTAGAAAGGATATTTTCCTCAAGAATGAAGTTCAAGTATTTTATCAAAATTATTTTCCATCTAAGATAATAAAAGGGTTCTGTTTTTATCCCTATTATTACATGGATTTGATTATGTTGTGATGGAAACATTTTTATGAATTCCTTTATCTTATATGAATTGTTTTATGATGTCATGTTGTTTAAGAATCCCATATTTATTACATGGGTTATGCGATGATGTATGATTTATGATTATGTGGCACACATAAGAAAGGATTCATTATAAGATTGGTGGGACCTATATCTCCCTCCAATGCATTGGGTAAAGATTTTATATCTCATGAGATAGACATGGCTGGAACGGTAGGTTATACCGGTTCAGTGAAACAGGAATGGAACGAGGGTGACTCGGTTCAGAAAGGGACTTTGTCCACTAAGATAGTCTTGGCAATGAGTCATGACTAACAAGAAATGATTTTCCATGATTATGTGTGCATTCCACAAAGTTTCAAGTTTCATGTTATGATTATGGGGATCTCATTTTCACTTCTATGATTTATACCATGTTAAGATATTATGATCTCTTTTGCAGGTTAAGATTTTCAAAAAGATATGATATGATTTTTATTTCTTTTATTTGTCCTTGCTGAGAATTTGAGCTCACCCTTTTATGTTTTCTTTTCCCAGGTCAGGAAGATGGATATTAAGTAGAGTATGCTAAAAGGGACCGTAGATATGATGAAATAAATGGGAGACACTGTAGAAGATTTATGAACCAGTTGTTTATGTTTCCCAGTTTCTAAAGACACTATACCTATACGGTCCTTTATGGTTTTGTCATATGTTGTAATAATTGTGCTTCAATCTTGAAGTATTAACAATGTATGTAAAGTATGGGTCGTTATAGTTGGTATCAGAGGAAAGGTATAGTCAACCATTGGAAACTAGGATGTGAATGTCTTATTAAGAACCCTAAGGATAAGTCTAAGCATAGAACACAATCTTAGTATTTTAGAAATGGCCATGAATACCCTAGAATAAGACCTTAAGTGTGAAATTTTATTCTTGATTATGTGGTTTTCCTATTATAATTAGTTTTGCTCACACTATTCTTCTTGGTTTTAGTCAATGGCTGGAACCCGAAGGAACCGTGTTAATGCAGAATGCGATGGGAAATGCAATGATTGTCCCCCTGAGCAACCCAACGATATGGGATCTGGAATGAAAAATCTTGTAGCCATGCTAACACAACTTTCTCAAGCTATGAATCATGCAGGACTTCCAAACGAGCAAAGGAAGGAGAAACATTCTGTTGAATCCTTCATGAGGCAGCGTCCACCTTCTTTCAGCAGGTCTACTGATCCATTAGTTGCTGAACAATGGATTAGTACTACTGAAAAGATATTTTCAGTTCTTTAATGTTCTGAACATGATAAAGTCATCCTAGCAGTGTATCATTTGGAAGGATATACTGATCAATGGTGGAATCTTATTAATAATACGAGGCAAAGGGATGAAATTGAGTCTATGGAATGGGACGAGTTCAAGAACTTATTTTTCAATAAGTACTTCCCTCGTATTCTCCGAACAAAGATGGAGAATGAGTTTCTTGAACTGAAGCTAAGGGATGATGAATCTGTTGGTACCTATGAAGAAAATTTTACAAGACTTGCAAGGTACGCTTCTCGTATTATTATCCAACCTGAGAGTAAGATCGACGATTCTTTAGTGGCTTAAAACCAAGATTTCGAAGGGCGTTAGCCATAAGGGACTTCAATAGCTACGAGAAAATCGTTCGATGTGCTCTCAAAGTCGAGATGGAGATTGGAGTAACCCATCAGTCACATGGGTTTGATAAGAAGAGGAAGATGGAATTCAAAGGAAAATCTAAAGAGCACACTGAAAAGAAGATGAGCTTTCTCTTATGCTTAATGTGTGGAAAGAAACATGGAGTGAGTTGTCTTAAAGGGACAAGTAAATGTTTCAAATGTGGAAAGGAAGGTCATCGGGCATTTGAATACCGCGACAATGGGAAGAAGATGTCTAATGATGCAAACAAAGGAAGGGATACACAGAATGAACCTACTACACTTCAATGTTTCAAGTGCAAGGAGATGGGGAATTATTCCAATCAATGCCCAAATCCAAGCGTTGATGATGATGGTCGACGTCAAAAAAATCTTAAGGATAAAGAAAAAGGAAAGTCACATGCAATTTCCATCAGCGATGTGGAGTACGATAACGAAGTGGTGAAAGGTACACTTACCATCCACTCTAAAGTAACAAATGTTTTATTTGATTCTGGATCCACCCACTCTTTTATTTATAAATAATTTTCTAAGGGTATCACCGTATTACCTCAACAATTAGATGTTGAGTTAGCTTTGACAACACCTAATGGCACAACAGTCGCATCAAAAGTTTATAATTCTTCTCCGATCGAAGTTTGTGGGAAAGTTCTTCCTGCAAATCTTCTGATCCTTCCTTTAGTGGAATTTGATGTGATTCTTGGCATGGATTGGCTTTCTCTACATGGAGCTCATATCAATTTCCAAAGAAGGGAAGTCACATTCCATATTCCAGATCAATCTACGATAGTCTATCGATGCAAGGATGAATATAACCTTCTAGTGGAAATTTCTTCCATATTATGGGTCTTGATTCCACTAAATGAAGGTTATTTATCTCAAATGGTTGGTTAGAAACTCACGATTAAGAATATTCCCATTGTACGGGAGTTTGATGATGTCTTTCCGGAGGAATTACCGGGTCTTCCACCAAATCGTGATGTTGAGTTTTCAATAGAACTCGTACCGGGTGCTTTGCCTATTTCAAAGACACCTTATAGAATGACCCCAATTGAGATGCAGGAATTGAAGAAGCAAATCCAAGAGAATCTTGATAAGGGATTCACATGCCCTAGTGCGTCACCTTGGGGAGCACCTATTCTATTTCTTAAGAAGAAAGATGGATCAATGAGACTCTTCATTGATTATCGAGAACTTAACAAGATCACTATCAAGAAAAAATATCCTCTCCCACGCATTGATGACTTATTTGACCAACTACGCGGAGCTCAATACTTTTCCAAGATTGATCTTCGTTCAGGGTATCATCAATTAAGGGTCAAAAGGGAGGATACACCAAAGACGGCTTTCCGTACAAGGTATGGACACTATGAATTTATAGTTATTCCATTTTGTCTTACTAATGCCCCTGCTATCTTCATGGATCTAATGAATAGAGTCTTTAGAGACTATCTTGATCAATTTGTTGTAGTCTTTATAGACGATATTCTTGTCTATTCAAAGAGCAAGGAAGAGCATGAAGATCACCTGAGAATTATATTGAAGACCCTGAGAAAGGAGAAGCTTTATGCCAAATTTACCAAGTGTGAATTTTGGCTTCAAAAAGTTGCATTTTTGGGTCACATAATCTCAAAAGAGGGGATATCTGTGGATCCATCAAAAACAGAGGTTATCGAAAGATGGTCGAGACCAACAACAGTAACTGAGATCCGAAGTTTTCTTGGTTTGGATGGATATTATCGACGTTTTGTAAAATATTTTTCATGATTATCTAATCCACTCACCAAGATGACTCGGAAAGGAGTTAAGTTTGTCTAGACGGAAGAATGTGAAGAGAATTTCAAGGAGTTGAAAAGAAGGTTATCTAGTGCACCTATGCTCACACTACCTTGTAGTGGAGAATGGTTTGTGATATACAGTGATGTATCCAAGAAGGGATTGGGGTGTGTTCTTATGCAAAATGATATGGTGATAGCCTATGCCTCACGACAGTTGAAAATCCATTAGCAAAATTACCCAACACATGATTTGGAGTTGGCTGCGGCGTTACCTTTATGGTGAAAGGTGTGATATTTATACTGATCATAAAAGTTTAAAGTATATTTTCACACAAAAGGAGTTGAATATGCATCAAAGAAGATGGTTGGAGCTGATTGAGGATTACGAATGCTCAATCCATTACCACCCTGGGAAAGCAAACAAGGTGGCAGATGCATTAAGTCGACAAGACCATGCTAGTTTATCCATGATGAGGATCACAAAAGATCCAATATTTATGGATTTACAAAGGATGGATCGTGGAATTATAATGGAAGGGGAAAAATCTTATCTTTCTCAAATGAATGTTCAACCATCTATAAATGTGAAGATTAAAGAGGCATAGAAAGAAGATGTAGAGTTACAAAAGAAGGTGAGAAATGTTCCTGAATTCAACCTTGATTGTGATGGGATAATAAAGTTCCGGAATCGGGTTTTTGTTCCTCCCATCCCTGAATAAAAGAAGGAGCTGCTGGATGAGGCTCATAGTTCATCATTCTCTATTCATCCTGGAAGTACAAAGATGTATAGGGACCTGAAGGAGTACTTCTGGTGGGATGGCATGAAAAGAGATTTTGCTGAATATGTCTCTCGATGCTTGGTTTGTCAACAAGTTAAAGCTAAGAGACAAAAGTCTAAGGGGATGTTATAACCATTACCCATAACTGAATGGAAATGGTAAAACATCACTATGGACTTTGTCACAGGACTTCCTAAAACATCCAAAGGCAATAATGCTATTTGGGTCATAATTGATCGTCTTACAAAGTCTGCACACTTCATTGGTATTAGAGAGGATTTCTCTCTAGATCAGATTGCCAGGATATATGTAAACGAAGTGGTAAGATTGCATGGAGTACCACTTTCTATTATATCTGATCGGGATCCGAGATTTACCTCGATGTTCTGGCGAAGTCTTCAGCATACTCTGCATACAGAGTTGAGTTTCAGCACAGCTAATCATCCCCAGACAGACGGTCAGTCTGAAAGAACAATTCAAAACCTAGAAGATATGTTCAGAGCGTGCTCTATGGATTCCAAAGGAGGTTGGGATCAACACCTACCTTTGGTGGAATTTTCTTATAATAATAGCTTTCACTCCAGTATTCAGATGGCTCCTTATGAAGCTCTCTATGAAAAGAAATGCAGGACTCCAACTTGCTGGGATGAAGTTGGGGAAAGAAAGCTATTAGGACCTGATCTCATTGATGAAATGACAGAAAAGGTCAGATCTATTCAACAACACATAAGAGCAGCTCAGAGTCGACAGAAAAGTTATGCCGACAACCGAAGAAAAGACCTAGCGTTTGAAGTGGGTGATAAAGTGTTCTTACGAATATCTCCCTAAAAAGGGTTATGAGATTTGGAAAGAAGGGGTAGTTGAGCCCTAGATATATCGGTCCTTTCGAAATACTGGATCGTGTTGGGAATGTAGCTTACCGATTGGCGCTTCCACCGAATCTCTCTCAAGTTCACAATGTGTTCCATGTATCTCTCCTGAGAAAGTACATACCAGATCCTTCACATGTACTCAGCTCAGAAGTTATACCGCTGGAGCAAGATCTTTCTTATGAAGAACAGCCGATAGAGATTCTGGATCGTAGCGAAAAAGTCCTACGAAACAAGACCACTCGCTTGGTGAAAGTTTTATGGAGGAACCACCAACTTGAAGAAGCTACATGGGAGCTTGAGGATATGATGAGGGAGAAGTATCCTCATCTGTTTGTTACAAAGTGACGAATTTCGAGGGCGAAATTCTTTTTAAGGGGGGTAGAATGTAACACCCGAGATTTTTATGAGTAATTTTTTTTATATCATCAAAGGAATCTTTCACTACACACTTTCTTGGCTTACTTTACACGCAATCACGACCTTCCTCCATAGCCTGCGTCGTACGCAATACCGAGTTTCACTAAACAATGATATGCTATTAAAATATTATTAAAACTAGCCGTTATGAATAGTAATAACCACTTTTTGAAATTTTAAAAATTTTATTTTTCAAAATGGACTTCATTTTTGGATTCGGAATACCGAAATTATCCTAGGGTGAAATTTTTGTATTTTTTTCTGAAAACTTTCAATTTTTGATGAATAGTGAAACCACTAAGTGGTAGGTTAAAAACTGAATTTTGCATAAAACATAATTTTACCTCTTCTGTGAATGGAATTTAGAAAATCCGACAGACACGGTTGATATCAGTAAGTAAAATGTGGTTCAATGAGATAAAAATAATTTTTCGGTAAATAAAACCTTTTTACTTTTTTTTACCGCGGTTAATAGTAAATAGGGTAACAAAGGGTAAATATGATATTAATATTACCCTAACACATTTCCTAATTCTATTGGATAATTGTAAATAAAATATGACCATTTAGGCCCCCTTGGGTTAGATTAGGACATTTATTATTAATTTTTTTAAAGAAGGGTTAAAATAGTTAAAATCAATGTTTAATAAGTAAATAATTTTTATTATGGGGTTATACATAAGATAAATTCGACAATAAATATTAAATAGAAAGATAAAAATATTTCGTACATAATGGTATTTTATTTATAATTTTTTAGACATTGAATAATTTAATTTAATTATGACACAATGATGATGCAGTAATTATCTTATTTATGAAATATTGACATAATTGATGTTATAAACACCAAAATAAATGTAATTTGAGACTTTTTATGAATTTCACTAATTTTATAGGTTACTATGATATATTACTGTTGATTTAATCAACTTGGTTCGAACAAATAATTCTGTTATGACTTTCACAAAAATCATATATCAAATAGTGTCAAAATTGTCACAAAATAGTTTTTAAATCAAATATTATATTATTAATTGTTATTTTATTCCTAAAAATCTAAGGTTCGGCCAAATGACTTAGATAAGTATATATATATTAATAATAAACAATTTGGGGTTCGTTTGGCATGTTATAGTAAGTGTATTAACCATATAGTGAAAGAAAACAAAAAGACACGGTAAAAGTTAAATTATTTAACTTAGAGTTAAATCTAATTGATAAGGATAAAATAATACCCTAAACTTGTCTAAATCCTATTGGTTGATAGGATTTCGACCCATCCCCACTTTAGCTTCGAAATAAGACCCTTTGGAACCATTATAAACTGATTTTGACTTTAATATAAAATAATATTTTGAGATATTCCTAAGGTGCCCCTCTCCTCCCTTATAAAAGGGCACCTCCTCCCCCTCCTCCTCACACCAATTTGAGCACTCAAGCTCGGCAAACCCCTACCATTTTCTCCTCTACACTTCCCTAGAATAATCCTAGAGGTCCTGGTCTTGTTCAAAGACCAATCTTAGTTCCCTAAGTGGAGGATTCAAAGAAGAGTTCCAAAGAAGAGTTAATATCCATTACCGATCTTTTCAATTTCTTTCTTCATCAACTTCTTCTTCTTTAGTTGTTTCATGATAAAGTAATAACATCAGTATTACATACATACTGATATGTTATTATAAATATGAAACAACCCTAATTCACCTTCTATCCATCCTACGGAAAAATGAAATCACCACGCGTGCGTACGTACGGAATACCGTCTCCACGCCGTGGTGTAATCTATTTTCCACCATCACTTTACAAGGATGGTTATAATGGTGTAATGAGTAACTATTTATGATTATTATTAAGTAATATTGATACTGAAATAATATATATATACTCCAATACAATTCCACGATCATAGGAATGATATCATCACTCGTGCGTACGTACGGAATACCGTCTCCACGATGTGATGCGACTCGTTCTACATGATCATCATTACATAGTAATTATATAAATGAATTGAATGAATAAATATGATATATGTTACACTAATACCATTCTGGATATAAGGTATCTATAACCTTAAAAGAAGAATAAGAATTTATTCGACAAAACACGCATAAGAACAAAAGGCAATAAAGACCCGAGTAACAAGTAACAATGAAATATTACTAATAAGAAGCTAAGAATATGACCATATATGATATCATATCAATATGTATGATTCTGTAATAAGTCAATAACATTATTTAAACCATTATACAGGAGCTTCAGACACGTACAAAGCAAATCGGACCTAAGGTAAGGGAAATATCACAATCTCATTTTTATCCGAGATTGATTATTCGTAAGTATTTATTGGGGTGTATTTTATCATCCACATCCTTGTTTCATCAATAGGTAATATTATTTCCATCCATCTAAAATTTTTTAAATCCATTTTTACCCTTCGGTGAGTTTTTAGTAATATGTATGAAAGGAATCTTTTTTCGTTTTTCGTACGAGGTACTTTTTGACTTTTCCGACAAAAGTACGAAGACTGTTTTTTTAACTTATACGGCATGAATGGATTTCTAAAAAATTATTTCCAAGAAGCTTCCTTTACAAGTATTCAAGTTTATATTTAATCAACTTCTTTTATTTTAAAATTGTATGACATGTTAAGAAAGGAAAAGTGTTTTTGAAGTAGAAAGGATATTTTCCTCAAGAATGAAGTTCAAGTATTTTATCAAAATTAGTTTCCATATAAGATAATAAAAGGGTTCTGTTTTTATCCCTATTATTACATGGATTTGATTATGTTGTGATGGAAACATTTTTATGAATTCCTTTATCTTATATGAATTGTTTTATGATGTCATGTTGTTTAAGAATCCCATATTTATTACATGGGTTATGCGATGATGTATGATTTATGATTATGTGGCACACATAAGAAAGGATTCATTTTAAGATGGGTGGGACCTATATCTCCCTCCAATGCATTGGGTAAAGATTTTATATCTCATGAGATAGACATGGCTGGAATGGTAGGTTATACCGGTTCAGTGAAACAGGACTGGAACGAGGGTGACTCGGTTCAGAAAGGGACTTTGTCCACTAAGATAGTCTTGACAATGAGTCATGACTAACAAGAAATGATTTTCCATGATTATGTGTGCATGCCACAAAGTTTCAAGTTTCATGTTATGATTATGGGGATCTCATTTTCACTTATATGATTTATTCCATGTTAAGATATTATGATCTCTTTTGCAGGTTATGATTTTCAAAAAGATATGATATGATTTTTATTTCTTTTATTTGCCCTTGCTGAGCATTTGAGCTCACCCTTTTATGTTTTCTTTTCCCCAGGTCAGGAAGATGGATATTAAGTAGAATATGCTAAAAGGGACCCTAGATATGATGAAATAAATGGGAGACACTGTAGAAGATTTATGAACCAGTTGTTTATGTTTCCAGTTTCTAAAGACACTATACCTATACGGTCCTTTCTGGTTTTGTCATATGTTGTAATAAGTGTGCTTCAATTTTGAAGTATTAACAATGTATATAAAGTATGGGTCGTTATACACCTTGTCCACAAACCATGTCACATCCTACCCACCGAAACCTAGCCCACAAACTACATCATATCCTACCTACAAACTCCTGGGCCCCATCTCAAAGATAGTTGGGAAAAAAACCACCTCTCACACAACCATTACTATAATTCTGGTAATAAACCTCAATCCATTACAGTATGCTCGAAGAGCCTTCATAAATGAATGCCTATAATAGGGAGTAGGGGAGCCAATAACCATCCATCCATCGTCCCACAAGTATTATGGGAAAGACACCCTCCTCTATGACAAAGGGAGTTTTCCGTACATAGTTCTCAACATGGGTGGGTTTATTATAGAAAAAATCACAATGAACTATAAATTATACATATCGGTAAACAAACAGTCATCCCAACCAATGGGTTTCCAAACAAACAACCAACCCACCCAAAACTTCCCTTATTACTACCCCTACATGAACAACCACAGAAATAGCCCCAACCAAAACATAAACCCACCCCTTTAATTTAACCAATTATCATTTCTTGTTAAGAAGTGTAATTATTTCATTCCAAAACTACAAGGGAAACTATTAACCACATCCATACCCAACACATTTAGAAGCACCACCAGATTTAATTTCAACAGCACCACACTAGTCCACAACCATAACACAACCTAGATGTATTCCCACGATTCTAAAAGTTCATAAATTTCACAATAAATAAATCACTAAGCCTAAGATATCATCACACCTCTTTCACCATCTCATACACAAATCCCACAACAACCACCACCAAAAACCGCAACCCAGTTGTAAACACATACCACACCCTACTGATAGATCCAACCCCATATCTGTAGTGACCCATAGCTTGACGTACACAGACATTAAATTACGTTGCAGAATACTTAATACATAACAAAAACAGACACCAAAGGACCGTAACAGTTTAGTGTCTTTGGAAACTTGGAACATGATCTTCTAATCTTGGTGAAAGATCTACAACATCTCCCATAAAGATCTTCACTTTTTTTTCTTAACTAAAACATTTATTTATATCCTGGGTAAATGAAAACATATAAAGGGTGAGCTCAAATGCTCAGTAAGGGTAATCATAGATAACATAAAACAATCCATAAACATTTGAATGCAAAAACTTGAACATAAAATCTAAACATCAAAATCTTGAGCAAAGACATAAATCTTGGAAGTATGTAAGGAATATATCACAATGGAACATCAATCATGATAAAATTGCATGAGAATAAAACATGTAATTGTGGAAACCCATTAAGCACATGTTATGATTTCCATAGTAGCCAAGGCATTGCAGCCAAGACCATCTTAGTGGACAAAGTCCCTTCCGAATCGAGTCCACTCCTCGTTCCAGCCCTGTAACACTGAACCAGATTAACTAACCATTCCAACCATGTCTATATCATGAGACATAAATTGTTACCCAATGAATTGGAGAGAGATATAGGTATCACCTATCTCATAATGAAATCATTCTTATGTGTACCACAACATAAACATAAATCATTCATCATAACCCAAAGAATAAAATAGGTTTCATAAATATCATCCCATCATAATATAATCCATATAAAACAAATGGATATAATTTCATCATAAGAAAAGTTAAACCATGTAAATCATAGAGACATTATACATGAAACATACACATATGAAATAGTTTCATCTTAGATAGAAAATGGTGTTAATAAAACACTTGATATGAATTCTTGAGAAAAATATCATTTCTTCTTCAAAATAATTTTCTTTTCACAAAATGCCATGCAATTTTAAAAGAAAAATATTTTATTGAAAATAGTCATGAAATATTTTAGAGTAATCTTCATGAAAATAAGGTGTTATAATACCATAAAAATCTGTTCATACCGTATAAGATTAAAAAAACATTCTCCTCGTACTTTTGTCGGAAAATTCAAAAAGTTACTCGTATGGTAAACAAAAAAAAATATTCCTTTCATAACTTGTGAAAAAAGTAAAAAATGGATAAAAAGGACTTTAATCATACATAAAAACACTTTTATAAAACAAGTACATGGATGATAACAATAACCCTAGTAAATACTTACGAATAAACAATCTCGGATAGGAACGAGATTGGAATAATTATCCCTTACCTTATGTCCAATTTCTTTGGTATGTGTCCGAGACTCCTTTATAGTGGGTTTACACATATTATTAACTTGTAACAGAACCATAATAATATTTACGATATCATATATAATTCACTTACGATTTTATATTATCCGTTCATTTGTTAATTCAATGTTAAAGCAACATTTTGGGTAAAATCGTTTGATTTATCGTCTGTGTTTTGACTCGTAATTATTAATTTGATTAATTAGATCATGATTACTTAATTAAAGAATATAAAACATGATTTATATATAATATATATTCATAATATACATATATATATAATATCGATAAATGGAAAGAAATACACCATTCATGGAGATGGTAGGCCCTACGTATGCATGAACGCTATTTTTCATTTCATTATTGAATTGAATGGAATTAAGTAGATGACATACATATATATACATAAATCCAGTAGCATTATTATTTAATATGTTTTATTATTACTTATTATATGTACTTTATAATCATTCTTGAATTGTTAACATGGATAATGAATCTCATCGCGTCGTGGAGACGGTAATCCGTACGTACGTATGAGAGATGATATCGTTCCCATATTTATTGAATGGAATTAGAGTGGATGATATAATATATTAGAATCATTATGATGTTATAATAATAATATATATTTATTATTTACACCATTATATCCATCCAAGTAAGGTGGTGGTGGAAAAACTGATTACACCACGACGTGGAGACTGTATTTCGTACGTACGCACGCGCGGTGATTTCTTTTTCCGTAGGATGGATAGAAAGTGAAATAGGGTTGTTTAATATTTATAATAACATATCAGTATATAATTAATACTTATTTTATTAATTTATAATGAAACAACTAAATAAGATGAAGTAGAATAAGAAAGAAACTTGAAAGAGTCGGTAGAAGAGATTACCTCTTCCTCGACGCACCTCCTTTAAACTTCTTCTTAGGGAAATAGAGTTGGTCTTTTGAGAAGACCAGAACCTCTATGATATAAATAGAGATGTTGATAAGAGGAATTTACAGGGGTTGTCCGATATTCATGGCTCAAAAGGGTGTGAAGAGAAGAGGGAAGGGGTGCCCTTTTTATAAGGGAGGAGAGGGGAACCTTTGGAAAAACTTAAAATATTATTTTATAATAAAGCCATATTCAGTTAATAATAGCTCAAAATTGATTTATTTATAGTCTAAAGTGAGGATGGGTCGAAATCATCTCATTCAATAGTTTTTATACAAGTTTAGGTTGCTATTTTAACCTTGTCATTTAGATTTAACTCTAAGTTAAATAATTTAACGTTTACCATGTCTTCTTATTTTCTTACAATATATGGTTAATAAACATACTATAACAGGACAAAAGAACCTTAAGTGGTTCATTATTAATATATATAACCTTATCTAAGTCATTTGGCCGAACCATAGATTTTTAAGAATATAATAATAATTAATAATAAAATATTTCTTTTAAATACTATTTTATGTCAATTTTGACACTATTTGGTTATTCATTTTTTGTGAAAATCATAACAACATGATTAGTTCAAAAAAAGTTAATTGAATTAATACTAACATGTCTTATTAACCTATAAAATTAGTATAATTTATAAAAACTCTCAAATTAAATTTATTTGGTTATTTATAGCATCAATAATGTTAATATTTCATTAATAAGGTAATTACTGCATAATCATTTTGTCATAAAGAAATTAAATTATTTAATTTCTAATAATTATAAATAAAATAAAATTATGTACAAAATATTTTTAGCTTTATAATTAATATTTATAGTCGAATTTATCATATTTATAACCCTATATTAAAAATTTGTTAGTTATTAAACTTTGATTTTAACTATTTTAACTCTCCTTTAAATAAAATTATAATAACTGTCCTAATCTAATCCAAGTGGACCTAAAGCGTAATATTTTATTCCTAAGGGTGTTTTTGGTCGAATTAAACATATCCAATAGAATTATGACATGTGATAGGGTAATAATAATATCATTTTTACACTTAATTACCCTATTTACATTTAACCATGGTAAATAAAAGCAAAAAGTTACTATTCCCCAAAAATTATTTTTATCTTATTGAACCACATTTTACTCCTTGATATTAACCATGTCTCTAGGATTTTCAAAATTCCACTCACAGAAGTGGTAAAATTATGTTTTATATAAATTTGCAAATGCTCCTTGGAGGTGGGTAGAAGACGATGAAAAGTTCAATATAATTTTTATATATCTAAAATTATTATAAAATGACTCAAATGAATTACATTGAACTTATATAGGTATTATGTAACAATTTTGACCTAAAATAAATTTAAATATATTAAATAATTATTTAAATAAAAAGTCGGTTTTTAAATAGTAACCTAGTGTTTTTACTATTCATCAAAAATTGAATGTTTTCAGAAAAATACCAAAACATCACCCTAGGCTAATTTCGATATTCCGAATCCAAAAATGAAGTCCATTTTGAATGATAAAATTTGTAAAATTTCAAAAAGTGGGTATTACTATTCATAACTGCTAGTTCATAATAATATTATAATAATATCTCGTTTAGTGAAACTAGGTTTTGCATACTACACACGCTATCGAAGAAGGTCTTGATTACGTGTAATGCAAGAAAAGTCAAGGCTACGTGTAGTGAATGCTCTATTTGGTGTTGTGTATAACTTAATCAAAACTTATTTCATTTATACATTAAACAAAATATATACTTAGTGTTGCGTAGAATAATTTCCACAAAACAAACTTGAAATTGTGTGTAACACGAGCCAAAAATAGTGTTGTGTATACTGCAAGCTAATACGATGTTGCATATAGTATAAGCTAATTTGTTGTAGTGAATAATAGAAGACATCAAAGAAATTAAAAATATTATATCTCATAAAATCTCGGGGTGTTACAATATCCACCCATGTACCCAAAACCATGCTACCTACAACATCACCATACAACCCACACATGGCACAAAACCCAATAAAATCCACACATCACATAGAAACACCATCAATCTAGATGTATTCTGATTTTATCATCACTATCATTTAAATTCTCTTTTTAAAATTCTTGGCTTATCGTTAAAAAAGTTCCATCCTGGTGCATTTTCTTTATTTAATTGGGTATATGTGATTAATCATATTTATATTTACAATAATTATTCACAAGATATTTTGGGTTCGCAAAAACAGACCACAAATGGTTATGATTTTCAGAATTCTTACAACCCATACAGTTCACATAATGAATCAATGATAATATATAACACAGAATGTTTATCAACATATTCTTATTCCATTATCATAAATATTTGATTATATTTGTTATCATCGTCTTCCCCATTTAATAATTTGTTAAAGTTTGGGTTCGGTGGTTTTCACAAAATAGGTATCATTACACCCACCCCGCATGGTACACAAGAAATGAGAGATGAAGTAAATCCTTACCTAGAAGAATAGTTGTCTGATGATCCTTTCTTGTGCCAAAATATATGGCCATTCAAGTAGAATAATCCAGTGAATAACTAGATAGGATGGTACAAATTAGGTGAACGAATCCTCAAGAAGATTGGTTTTGGGTGCACCAAGAGAAGACCAAAGGGTTCAAGGAAGATAGGATCTGGACTTATGAAAAGGCTGTATCCTAAAATCAGGGAGGAAATTTCAAATTACATAAATTTATGATTAGGGTTTGACCAAGAGACTTTTCCATTTCATGATATTTAAGATACAAACTTTCTCCTCATAGGTAGTGTAAATGGATTGTTAAATGGTGAAACACTTATAGGATCCTCATTTAACATTAATTAAATTGTATGAGGGACAAAACTGGAAGAAAAAACTCTGGAGGTTCAATTTTTTTGGAGAGTCACCATTTGGTGAGAAACTAGTTTTGCGAGGCACCATTTAGTGAGAAAACATTTGGGGAGCTACCATTCAGTGAGTAATAGTTTGGAGAGCCACAATTTAATGAGTCACCATTCAATGAGCTACCATTCGGTGGGTCACTATTCGGTGAGCTACTGTTTGTTGAGTCACCATTTTGTGAGAGATTTTTTGGGGAGTCACCATTCGGTGAGCCACAATTCTGTGAGTCAACATTCTACGAGACACCATTTGGTGAGTCACCATTTAGTTACCTACCATTCAGTGATTCACCATTCAGAGAGTCACCATTCGGTGAGTCACTGTTATTTGAGATACTGTTGGAAAACTAGATTTTTGGAAACTCCTGGAACATAAAACAGTGACCTCTAAGAACACTGAAAACACTCTATTTTTTCAAAGTAATGAACCAAAGAGGTTAGGGACTTTATATCATAAACCTCTCAAACTATTCTCGCCCTCAACAATTCAAAACCAAACATAGAAGAAAGTGGTCTCCAAACAAAAACCCCACAAGATACCTCTCAAGGATAAACAAACATGTGGTGTTATAAAGATGAAGTAAAACCTTGACATCCTAGAAAAACTATCCCAAAATATATTACCTCAAACAACCACATAAATACCACTGAGAAAAATGTATAAACACATGGATTATGGAATTTATTCCTCAATTTAATGATATTATCCTCTTTGTGTGGAACTAACTCACCCGAATGGTTTTAATTACATCCACAGCATATTGATTAGGGATCAGGTCCTCACATTTCCACATGACAGGAATTTTTCACATATTAGAGAATATGGAAAACAATCATCTTATAGCAAAAAAGTTTCATGAATTACATAATAATACAGAGAAGTAAAAAAATAGAAAACATCTTTGAGCACTGGGTACACATCTGCACCTCTCGCTCAAAAGTACTGCCCACAAGGCCATGATGCATCTAAAACACATATAAAAAGGGAATGGTCCATCCACGCAACACCTTATCCTAATGATCCTAGATCTCTACTGGCCATTCCATGAATGGTGCATCATCCTCAATATCTAACTCTCCCCATTCAATGTCATGGGATTCATTGTGTAAATATCAATGATATTGGGATATGTGGAATATGTCATGGACCCTCTCCAACTATGGTTCCAGTTTGAGTTAGTATGCTACCTCACCAACTCATTCCCACAACTCTAAAGGTTTGATGAACCTGGCATAGAGCTTACTCTCCCTATTGAACCTCTAATGCACATGTCTAGGGGAAACCTTTAAGAACATGTGGTCTCCAACCTAAAACTCCAATGGTCTCCTCCTATGACTGGCATATCACTTCTACCGGTCTTGAGCTACCTTCAACCTCTCACGCGTGAGATAAACCTTCTCTATCATGATCAAAACTACTCTTGACCAAAAATATCTATCTCTCCATCCCCTATCCATCACAACGGTGAACGAAACAACCTCATGTACAAGTCATAAAATGGTTCCATTCCAGTGGTAGAGTGATATCTATTACTGTATGAAAACTCTAACCAAGGGAAAATGTCATACCAACGATCCTCTAAAGTTAAGAACACATGCTTTTCGCATATCCTTCAACGTCTAGATGGTCTGCTCCATCTTCCCATCCATCTAAGGGGGGAAAGTAGTGGTAAGTTGTAACTAAGTACTAAGAACATATTGTAATCCCTTCCATAATCATGAGGTAAATTGTGTATCCCAATATGAGATGATGGATCTCAAAACCCCATTTAGTTGCACAACCACATCCACTGACCACCTCACCAAGGAATCCATTGTGCTAAACTCCTTAAACACTAAAAAGTGAGATGATTTCATCAGGTGATCCCCCATTACCCAGAGAGAATCATAGCCTACCTAAGCTCTGGGTATCCCTATGATGAAATCCATCGAGATTTCATGCCACATCCACTCAGGGAATCCAATGGATGCAACAGACCATTAGGAACACGGTTCTCAACCTTTAACTGCTACCACACTAGGCACTTTTCCAAAAACTCGGCCACTACCAGCTGCACCCGGGGCCACCAAAACTACTCCCCCATGCCTCTGTACATGTTGGATACTCATTGGTGTACCTCTAGGGGAAATCTATGAAACTCATGGAGAACTCCCTCACACATCACCACTAGGAAAAACAACTTCCCACAAAATAGAAACTGATTCTGACGATCCTTTGACCATCCCTCTAGAGAATCACCCTGGTCAATGTGATCGCACATAACCTCATCCTCTAAGTCTCCCCACTGAGACTCCCCCACCTGCTTCATTAGAGAAGACAACACTTTTATCTAAAATAGAATTCCTCGGCCACTATTCATCCCCATATCCAGGTTCAAGGTAGACAACTCCTCTATCGCCTTCCAAGTTTCTATAGATTCCCAATGTACCTCTCTATATGCCTTCCTACTCAAGGAATTGGCCACAATGTTCCCCTTTAATGAGGTTTAATAGATCTTGAAGCTATAGTCCTTGAGAAACTTCATCCACCTCGGCTTCCACAATTTCATGTCTCGCTATAAAAATGTACATCAATCTCTAGTGATATGTGAAAACCAAAAACCACTCACAAATGCGGTAGTGTGAAAAAAAAATAGAACAACCATGACCGTTGTAATCTCTGGATCATGGGTGGAATAGTGGAGTTTGTGGGGATGCTACTACCTAGACCCATAAGAGATCGCTCTTTGTTGCTGCATTAGCACACATCCCAATCCTAGACCAGAATTTTCAGAGAACACCACAAAAAACACCCCTTAATTTGGAAATCTAAGTATTGGAGAACTGGCCATCATCCCATTCATATAGTTGAAATATTCATGACACTACTCACTCCATACAAGGGACTGGTCCTTCATAGTCAAATCCATCAACAGAGCTACAACATGTGAGAAGTCAGGTATGAATCTCTAGAAATATCATGAGGGATGAATAAAGCTATAAACTTATGCCACATTCTTGGGTTCCACCCAAGAAACAACCACCTTGACTTTCAATAGATCCAATGGTATCCCTTACTGAGATACCACATGTCCAAGTAAGTGCACCTATCATGTTCAAAACATACACTTACATAAATTCCCATAGAGCTAGTGGCGTCGAATAACCTCCATGATAGTTCTGAGATACTTAGAATTCTCCTCCTATGACTTCAAGTATATCCGGATATCATCTATGAACATGATTAAAAATTGGTCTAGGAACTGAAGGAAGATATAGTTCATGATCCCCATGAACATGTTTGGCATGTTCGTAACACCAAACGATAGAACAAGAAACTCAGAGTGCCCATACCTACACCTAGAATTAGAATTTGGGATATCATCCTCTTTCAACATTAACTAGTGATACCCAGACTATTGATCCATCATAGAGAACCAACCTACTACTCTCAGTGAGTCAAAAAGATCGTCTATCCTCAGGAGATCATAATAGTTCTTGACCGTCACCTGATTCAGTCTCTGGTAGTCTATGCATAGCCTCATACCACCATCTTCCTTATTCACAAACAAGACAGGTATACCCCATGATGAAACATTAGGTGGGATAATGACATTCTACATCAGGTCGTTGATCTAAATCTATAACTCCTACAACAAAGAAGGCACCATCCGATAAGGATCCATCGATTTTAGGAAATAACTGGTCTATAAGTCTATATCAAAGTCAACATCACGACGAGGGGTTAGAGTCAAAACCTTCTCTGAGAAAATATACAAAAATAGTCTGACAACTCCCAAAACCTCCACCATCTCAGCATCCATCGATACCACAGACTTCTCAACCAACATGGAATAAGAGGCTCCACACGTCAGCTTCCCACCTGATAACATCGCTCCCCAATGGAAGGTACACACTTTCAATCCACTTCAGAAAACATAAATATTATTTGAAAATAGTCAATAATGGAATGGATATAAAACAACCATTTGTTGACAAAAAATACATCATACAACTGAATATGTTGTAGAAAGAGACCCCTACTAGACTTATGTGGCACCAACCTCAGTTTATATCCCCCGAAGACATCATGAATGTTGTTATAACTTCTGGTCGGCATACTCAACACTAGGGGAATGGAAGGAATATATATGTCTAGTCCCATTTCATTGGTCAGACGAGGTGCAATGAAGGAGTTCAAATCTCTCAAATCAAATAAAGCACAAGAAATAGTACTGAACAAGCTGATTGTACCTCAGATGATCTCTGGCCCTATTGGTACTGCAACCTCTACTGTGTGTAACTGCCCACGTCTAACTCCCCTTCCCCCTAACTATCTCCTTACTCCCACACCATTCCTTGGTTGAGGTCCCTATGGATAACCTTGAGGCCATCATCCACTTGCAACCTCTCCCCTTGGTGGAGTAGGAGCCTGTTGTCCTTGCTACTAGAAGGGCCTAGCTAGAAACTTCTACTGAGGCAGGTAATAAACCTTTCCACCTCCACCAAACAGAGATCGAACTGGGAGCTGACTCTGAAGTTTACCACATTCTCTATAAGAAAAACACCTCATACCCCAAGTCCGTGGGAAAAGGGCGAGGACACGAAGGTCGAAACTAAAACATTTGGGGTCATCTCCTCACTGTCCGAAACATTGAAAACACGGACACTTGAGAACTAGTGGTGAAAACCTTCCCCATTAAAGAACATGTCTATATCCCCTCTCATAATAACCCTCCATGTGATTTCATCATTTCCAATAACTCATCCTTCTTCTGTACCTCTAAGTATGTCAGCAGGGTGAATGGAGTAACTACATACTAAAGAGAAGGATGAATTCCCTCATCTAAGAATCTCTCCTGATACACCTCATTCAGATAAAGACATAAATAAAAACATTGTAGATACTTGAAATTGATCCCTAGTTTTTTCATTAATGTACCCCTGCTGAAGGAAGAGTAACTCCTGCCTCTTCTCATCCTTAATCATCAAAGAATGAAATTCTTCCCAGAAATTCTTCTCAAAGCCATCCCACAAAACATATGTCTCATTATTCTCCCCAATTTAAAGAGACAACTAATGATGTTCTACTCCTCCTACCATCTGTCTCACCTCCATAGGAACCCACTACTCAATTGGAACCCAGATCAAGGTTAAGGTGATCGCTATCTTCTCAAGAGAACTCTTCATCTCTATATATGAAACACTACATTTGGACATCCCTAGAGTTTGTAGATTGAAAGAACAAAGGGTCTTCTTAAACTAGTCATCTTATCTGATCGGGTCAAACCTATTTTGGTCGAATGGTTAAGCCTACTTATCCTCCACTACTCGTACCACATTCTGGCATGGTTTGGGAGCCATAGATGAAAGGAAAACAGGGATCCCCTAATCTTGTGTAGTATGGAATATCATGTAAGATTCTTTTTAACTCAATTTATTTTAAATTTCTGAAAAACCCCAAGAAAAACAATAACACAGGTAATTATGATGTATTTAACTTTCCAAGGGCCTCGACCCTGCTATCAGTATAGCCTCACTTGGTCATTCGGTAAGCTCAGAGTCCTTACATTATATCACGGTGGGCACAGAAATCCTATGTCCTAGCCGGTATTCCCTAGCCTCTTTCATGCATCAAGATAACCTAACATGGTTACCCTATTATCCCATGAAATCCTCACTATGCCTATATGAGAACACCATCCTATCTCTCAACCTTCATTTGATACGATTCTTTCATGACCTGACTTCTTCTCGATAAAGGAGAGATAATGACCCCCAAGTCCCACCTCCAATAGGCCCTAGGGTGGTAATTATAAATAAGGGTAGATAAACACTCACAATGTAACACCGCGAGATTTTATGAAAAATATTCTTTTAATATCATTTATGTCTTGTTTTGTATGCAAAAATAATATTACCTTGAGCTATATGCAACACCGTATGAGCTTGTAGTATACACAACACTATTTTTGGATCATGTTACACACAATTTTGATAGTAGTTATTCTACGAAACATTGAGAGTATATATATAAATATATATATATATTCAATGTATAAATGAAATATGGGTGTATTCTGTTATATGAAACAATGGAGGAGTCTTTCACAACACGCAAGCCTGACTTGGCTTGCATTACACGCAATCGCGACTTTCCTCAAAAGCGTGTGTTTTACGCAATACCAGGTTTCAGTAAACAAGGATATATGGTTATAAAATTAATATGAACTAGCCGTTACGAATAGTATCAACAAAATTTTGAATTTTATAACATTATTATTCATCTTACACATTTTCTAGAACATGTTATGAGAACAAAATCAATTTTTCGAGCAAAATAACTATTTTTCAAAAAATGTAGTTTTGCCACCTTTTGATGACGCACCCACCTTAAATCTTGTTTTTGACATGTCTATAAGTTAAATTAGACAAAATAAAATTATTCTTTGGAATCAGGATATAAAAATTTACTTTGGATAAATTTTTCACATTATTCTGAAAAACTTTCATATTTTAATGAATAGTAAAAACTCGTTATATTTTAGTTAAAAACAACTTTTTTCATCGCAATAATTTATATGGTTAGATTATCTTTTTAATTGGTTTTAAAGTGTAATTAGAATATATTTTTAACATTTAATCCAATTTTGTTCATTGGAATTATTTTCACTTTGAAATTGGATATAAACAAGAATCAATCTTTTGGTAGTTTTTGTTTCATAAAAACACTCTATTTGTTTTGATAGAGGGAATTAATTTTAAAATTAATTAATGCCACTTCTATGTTTTGAATTTTGAAAAATAGAAATCAATTTTGAATTCAGAATATCAAATAATTCTTTGGCTGAATTTTTAGCATTTTTCTGAAAAACATCAATTTTCGATGAATAGTGAAACCACTTAGTGGTAGTTAAAAAACTGAATCTTTCATAAAACGTAATTTTACCGCTTCTGTGAGTGGAATTTCAAAAATCCGAGAGAAAAGGTTAATATCAGGAAATAAAATGTGGTTCAATGAGATGAAAATATTTTTTGGTGAATAGTAACTTTTTACTTTTATTTACCATAGTTAAAAGTAAATATGGTAATTAAGGGTAAAAATGATATTATTATTACCCTAACACATTTCCTAATTCTTTTGGGCAAGTTTAATTCAACCAAAACCAACCTTGGGAATAAAATATGACCATTTAGGCCTACTTTTATTAGATTAGGACATTTTATATTAATTTATTTAAAGAAGGGTTAAAATAGTTAAAATCAAAGTTTAATAAGTAAATCATTTTTAGTATAGGGTTATATATAAGATACATTCGACTATAAATATTCATTAGAAATAAAAAATGTTTTCCTACATAATGGTATTTTATTTATAATTTTTTTACATTAAATAATTTAATTTACTTATGACACAAAGATGATGCAGTAGTTATCTTATTAATGAAATGTTGATATAATTGATGTTATAAATACCCAAATAAATGTAATTTGAGACTTTTTATGAATTACACTAATTTTCTAGGTTAATATGACATGTTAGTATTTATTTAATTAACGTTTTTTGAACTAATCGTTCGGTTATGATTTTCACAAAAATCAATTACCAAATAGTGTCAAAATGGACATAAAATAGTTTTTAAAATAAATATTATATTATTAATTGTCATTTTATTCCTAAAAAACTAAGGTTCGGCCAAATGACTTAGATAAGGATATATATATTAATAATAAACAACATGGGGTTCTTTTGTCTTGTTATAGTAATTTTATTAACCTTATAGTGTAAGAAAACAAGAACACACGGTAAAAGTATAATTATTTAACTTAAGGTTAAATCTAAATGATAAGGTTCAAATAGAAACCTCAACTTGTATAAATTCTGTTGGATGAGAGTATTTAGACCCATGAAAACATTAGATTCGAAATAAATTAATTTTGAGCAATTGAAAACCGAATATTACTTTATAATAAAATAATATATTTTGTTTTTCCAAAGGTGCCCCTCTCCTCCCTTATAAAAGGGCACCTCCTCCCTCTCTTCCTCACACCACTTTGAGCCTTCAAGCTCAGATCACCCCTGACAATTTCTCTTCTCCAATTCCCTCGATACTTTCTAGAGGTTCTGGTCTTCTTCAAATACCAATTTTATGGCCCTAAGAGAAGGTCTCAAAGAGGCGCTTTAAAAAAAGAGGTAATGTCCGTTACCGATTCTTTCAACTTTATTTCTTCTTCCACTTCTTATTCTTTAGTTCTTTCATTATGAAGTAATAACATTAGTATAACTCATATACTGATATGTTATTATAAGTATGAAACAACCCTATTTCACCATCTATCGGTCCTAAGGAAAACGAAATCACCACGCATGCATACGTACGGAATACCGTCTCTACGCCGTGGTGAAATCGGTTTTTCAACCAACACCTTACATGGATGGGTAAAATGGTGTAAAGAATAACTATATATGGTTATTATAACATCATACTGATTCTGATATATTATACCATCCACTCCAATTCTATTCAATAATTATGGGAACGATATCATCGCTCGTGCGTACGTATAGACTACCATCTCCACGACGCGATGAGATTCATTATCCATGTTAACCGTACATGAATGATCATAAAGTTTATATAATGAAATATATGAAATAATAATGTTACTGGATTTATGTATATATATATGTATGTCGTCTATTTAGTTTCATTCAATTCAATAAGGAAATGAAAACAGCGTTCATGCGTACGTACGGCCTACTGTCTCCATGAACGGTGTATTTCATTCCTTTTATCGATATATAATATATATATGTATATGATGAATATATATTATATAAAAATAATGTTTTAAATTATGGAATTATTTAAATCAGGATATAAGTAATAACATCAAGAATGACAAGTCGAAACACATGCGATAAATGAAATGATTTTACCCAAAACGCTGCTTTATCATAAAATTTACAAAAGAACGGGTAATATAAAGTCACAAGTGAAACATATATGATATCATAACAATGAATATGATTCTTTAATAATTCAATGAAATTATTTAAATCATTATATAGGTGGTTCGTATACATATGAAGCATATCCGACCTAAGGTAAGGGATAATTGTGCAAATCTAATTTTTATACGAGATTTTTTATTCGTAAGTATTTACTGGGGTTATTTCTATCATCCATGTCCATGTTTTATAAAAGTGTATTCATGTTTGTTTAAAGTTATTTTTACCCATTTTAATTTTTCCCCATGGTATGGAAGGAATATTTCTTTTATTTACCCTACAATGTACTTTTTGACATTTTCGACAAAAGTACGAGAATAATGTTTTTTTAATGTATAAGGCATGAAAGGATTTTTATGGTTTTATAAAGCCTTATTTTCATGAAGCTCTCTCCAAAATATTTCATGAATATTTTCAACAAAGTCCTTTTCTTTTAAACTTTCATGACATTTTGTGAAAAGAAAATGATTTTGAAGAAAAAATGATATCTTCTTTAAGAATTCATTTCAAGTGTTTTATCAAAACAATTTTCATCTAAGATGACATTATTTCACATGTGTATGTTTCAAGTATCATGTATCTATGATTTACACAGTTTCACTTTTCTAATGAAGAAATGATATCCATTTTTTATGGATTATGTTATGATGGAATGATGTTTATGAAACTCGTTTTATTCGTGGGTTACGATGAATTATTTATGTTTATATTGTGGCACACGAAAGAATGATATAAATATGAGATGGGTGGGACCTATATCTCCCTCCAATGCTTTGGGTAAAGATTTATATCTCATGAGATAGACATGGCTGGATCGGAAAGTTAAACTGGTTCAGTAATACAGGACTAGAACGAGGAGTGAACTCGATTCAGAAGGGGACGTTGTCCACTAAGATGGTCTTGGTAGCAATGCCTTGGCTACTATGGAAAAAATATCATGTGCTTAATGGTTTCCACAATTACATGTTTTATTCCCATGATAATTTATCATGATTAATGTTTCTTCATGATATATGCCTTATGTACTGCCATGTTTTATGTCATTGGTCAAGATTTTGATGTTTAGATTTTATGCTCATGTTTTTTTAAATTAAAATGTCTAAGGATTGTTTTATGTTCTCTATGCTTACCCTTACTGAGCATTTGAGATCACCCCTTTTATGTTTTCTTTTCCCCAGGATATAAAGAAATATTTTAGGTAAGAAAAAAAAGGAACATCTTTATGGGAGACGTTGAAGATCTTTAACCAAGATTAGAAGATAATATTCCGAGTTTCCAAAGTCACTAAACTATTACGGTCCTTGTGTTTCTATTTTCTGTTATGTAATAATTATTCTGAAAAATTAATGTAATGTCCATGTACGTCATGCTTCGGGTCTCTGCAGTTGGTATCAGAGGAAAGGTTTAGTCAACCTTTGGAAACTAGGATGCGAAAACTTTAGTAAGATCCCTAGAGATATTTCTAAGATATGTATATGGATGTCCCTAAGTTTAAGTATAAGTATAGGTTATAGTCCTAGAATTATGGTAACGATATTTGATTAAACCTAAGATGTTAGATATTGAAGTTACTCCCCCTTGATTAGGATTTTTTTCTCTCACACTATTCTTTTTGGGTTTTATAAAATGGCTGGAAACAAGATGATCCATGATAATGGAGGATATGATGGACAATGGAATGATATTCTTCATGAGAAACCAAATGAAATGCGATTTGGAATTCCAAACATCATTATTATGCCGAATCATCAATCTCATAATATGATCAATAAACTCAAATTTGTTAAGTTTACTGACTCAGCTAATAAGAGAACGATGGAGTTTCATGATGATTAGAGGAACGAAAGATCAATTTCCCCTATGTAAATCATGTGGGAAGAGGAATAAAGGATAATGTTTTAAAGGTACTAGAAGATGCTTCGGGTGTGGAAGAGAAGGACACAAATCCAGTAAGTGCAAAGGAAAAGGTTCAGTTAACACCATGGATGAGGATAATGGTATTTCTACGAAATCAACAATGGTTAAATGTTTAAAATGTGGAATGTTCAGGCATTATGCAAACCAATTCCCTAATGGAAAGTATCATGAAGAGAATCAGTATGGTCGTACCAGTAGTATTTATGTTGATGATGATGAAGATACTACAAATGATATGTGAGGTGAAAGAATTGTTGAAGCTCGGTCAATGGTTTAAGAAGGTAGTGGAATGATTACATGTTTATCAAGAGTAATGTTGTATAAGTAATCTCATGGTACTATGGAATAAAGAGACATCTAAGGATTTTTACACTGTTGCTTTTCCTTATGTTTTGAAATTATATGATGAATGGTACTAGTGACCATGAAAGTATATTCAGATATTATTTGGAAAGTAGATGATATGCGCATAATGAAGGGATAAGGAGAAAATTAAATGTTTGACAGTATTCAAGAGCTCATGACTGATATAAGGAAATAGTTATATCATGGTTTGAGTATATAGAATTTTGGGGTTTCAGTATGTGGAAAGAGTTAACTTTTTATAGCACTCATGTTTTCACTAAGATTCAATGGGTATTCATTTTTCAAGAGAATCCATGATTAAGGCCTTCGAATGTTTGGAAGGTGACCAACAAGAAATATCCTATGATATATGGGGATCAAAGATGGTATTAACATCCTTGCTATATGAAATCTCTCGTAATAATTTTCACTGTAGTATAAGAATGAAATGCAATATTATGGATAATCCTAAAGATTGGAATGGATTATGTTGGACATTAGTTTGTATTGTATTTTTAGAAAAAAAAGGACAACCTGCAGAACGGGCGACAACCCGTCATGTCGGACAAGGATGTGGGAATCGAACCCACAACCGAAGTATGACAATCCTTTATTTCCTACCACTGGCCTACAGTATGTCCTTGTTTAGTAGAATCTAGTTTTATTATATTAAGTAGTATAATATATGAAGTATAAGTCCATTTTTGGAACCATATATGATTAATCTCACTATAGATGGACTTATGTATTTTTGATAACTTTTATAACCTTTTGTTTGAGACAGATGGAATGACCCATCATTCTACCACATGATCTGATAACACTTCACGAATGACAAATTCAACTTCATTTCTTTAAGATATGAAGTGGAAATTGTCCAAAGAACGACCCACGGTGAGACTGTACCAAAATCACGAAAGTATTTTTATTCTAATTCCAATTTCATCAACTTTAGGGAAATGATCTTGAATACCAAAAATGTTGTCCTAGTGCCCTTATATCCAATGAATCAGATGGTACCTTAGATCATCACAAATCTATGGATTTGTGATTAATGGATTTTCTATAACCATGTTCTCTACAACTCTCCATCAAAACTTGATGGTTAGATTTTTCTTCCATATCCATATTTTCACCTATGTTCTCCTACGTGGAAACCCAGTGATGAGTTAATTTGGGTAACCGTTACATTTCATGCTTTAGTTTTTAAATCCATGTTTTGGTATTGCTTTTTACGATGTGGGTTTCTATTAAACAAACTTTTGAGTAGTAAACCATTTATAACCCTGACGAATTTCGAGGGCGAAATTCATTTTAAGGGGGGTAGAATGTAACACCCTGAGATTTTATGAAAAATATTCCTTTAATATCATTGATGTCTTGTGTTGTATTCTACAATAAGATTACCTTGCGCTATATACAACACCGTATGAGCTTGCAGTATACACAACACTATTCTTGGATCATGTTACACATATTTTTGATAGTAGTTATTCTACAAAACATTGAATGTATATATATAAATATATATATATTCAATATATAAATGAAATATGGTCGGATTCTGTTATACGAAACAATGGAGGATTCTTGCACAACACGAAACCCTGACTTGGCTTGCATTGCACGCAATCATGACTTTCCTCGATAGCGTTTTTTGTACGCAATACCAGGTTTCACTAAACAACGATATATGGTTATAATATTATTATGAACTAGCTGTTACGAATAGTATCAACTAAATTTTGAATTTTATAACATTATTATTCATCTTACATATTTTATAGAACATGGTATGAGAACAAAATCAATTTTTTGTGTAAAATAAGTGTTTTTCAAAAAATGTAGTTTTGCTGCCTTTTGATGACGCACCCACCTTAAATCTGGTTTTTGACATGTCTATAAGATCAATTTGTCAAAATATAATTCTTATTTGGAATCAGGATATAAAAATTTACTTTGGATAAATTTTTCATATTATTCTGATAACTTTCATATTATAATGAATAATAAAAACATGCTATATTTTAATTAAAAACAACTTTTTCATCACAATAATTTATATTGTTAGATTATATTTTTAATTGGTTTTAAAGTGTAATTATAATATATTTTTAGCATTTAATCCATTGTTGTTCATTCAAATTAATTTCACTTTGAAATTGGATATAAACAAGTATCAATCTTTTGATAGTTTTTGTTTCCTAAAAATACGCTATTTGTTTTGATAGCGGGAATTAATTTTAAAATTAATTAATGCCACTTCTATGTTTTGAATTTGGAAAAATAGACATCAATTTTGAATTCGGAATATCAAATAATCCATTGGATGAATTTTTGGCATTTTTCTGATAAACTTCAATTTTCGATGAATAGTGAAACCACTTAGTGGTAGTTAAAAAACTGAATTTTTCGTAAAACTTAATTTTACCGCTTCTGTGAGTGGAATTTAGAAAATCCAAAAGACACAGTTAATATGAATGACTAAAATGTGGTTCAATGAGATGAAAATATTTTTTGGTGAATAGTAACTTTTTACATTTATTTACCACGGTTAAAAGTAAATAGGGTAATTAAGGATAAAAATGATTTTATTATTACCCTAAAACATGTTATAATTCTATTGGACAAGTGTAATTCGACAAAAAACAACCTTATGAATAAAATATGACTATTTAGGCCCACTTGTATTAGATTAGGACTTTTAATATTAATTTATTTAAAGAATGGTTAAAATAGTTAAAATCATAGTTCAATAAGTAAGTCATTTTTAATATAGGGTAATACATAAGATAAATTCGACAATAAATATTAAATAGAAATATAAAAATATTTCCTACATAAGGGTATTTTTTTTATAATTTTTATACATTAAATAATTTAATTTATTTATGACACAAAGATGATGCAGTGGTTATCTTATTAATGTAATATTGACATAATTGATGTTATAAATACCCAAATAAATGTAATTTGAGACTTTTTATGAATTCCACTAATTTTTTAGGTTAATATGAAATGTTAGTATTGATTTAATTAACCTTTTTCGAACTAATCATTCTGTTATGATTTTCACAAAAATCAATTACTAAATAGTGTCAAAATTGACATAAAATAGTTTTTTAAAAAAATATTATATTATTAATTGTTATTTAATTCTTAAAAATACAAGGATCTAAAAAAATGACTTAGATAAGGGTATATATATTAAAAATGAACAACTTGGGGTTATTTTGTCTTGATATAGTAATTTTATTAACCTTATAGTGTAAGAAAACAAGAAGACACGGTAAAAGTTAAATTATCTAACTTAAAGTTAAATCTAAATGATAAGGTTAAAATTGATACCTAAACTTGTCTAAATTCTATTGGATGAGAGGATTTAGACCCATCCCCACCTTATCTTAGAAATAAATCAATTTGGATCTATTTAAAACCGAATTTGGCTTTATAATAAAATAATATTTTTTGTTTATCCAAAGGTGCCCCTCTCCTCCCTTATCAAAGGGCACCTCCTACCTCTCTTCCTCACACCACTTTGAGCCTTCAAGCTCGGCCAAAACCTTCCAATTTCTCTTCTACACTTTCCTAGAAACAACCTAGAGGTTATGGTCTTCTTCAAATACCAATTTTAGTGCCCTAAGAGAAGGTCTCAAAGAGGCGCTTCAAAGAAGAGGTAATGTCTGTTACCGATTCTTTCAACTTTATTTCTTCTTCCACTTATTCTTATTTAGTTGTTTCATTATGAAGTAATAACATAAGTATAACTCATATACGGATATTTTATTATAATTATGAAACAACTCTATTTCACCATCTATCCATCCTACGGAAAACGAAATCACCACGTGTGCGTACGTACGGAATACTGTCTCCACGCCGTGGTGAAATCTGTTTTTCCACCAACACCTTACATGGATGGGTATAATGGTGAAAATACTAACTATATATGGTTATTATAACATCATAATGATTCTGATATATTATACCATCCATTCCAATTATATTCAATAATTATGGGAACGATAACATCACTCGTTCGTACCTACGGACTACCGTCTCCACGACGCGATGAGATTCATTCTCCATGTTAACCGTACATGAATGATCATAAAGTTTATATAATGAATAATAATGAAATATATGAAACAATAATGATACTGGATTTATGTATATATATATTTATGTCATCTATTTAGTTTCATTCAATTCAATAAGGAAATGAAAATAGCGTTCATGCGTACGTACGGCCTACTGTCTCCATGAACGGTGTATTTCATTACTCTTATCGATCTATAAAATATATATGAATATGATGAATATATACTATATATAAATAATTTTTTATATTCTGTAATTATGTAAATCAGGATATAAGTAATAACATCAATAACATAAATTCGAAACAAATATGACAAATGAAATGATTTTACCCAAAACGCTGCTTTAACATTGAATTTACAAAAGAACGGGTAATATAAATTCATAAGTGAAATATATATGATATCATAACAATGAATATGATTCATTAATAAGTAAATGACATTATTTAAATCATTATACCGGCGTTTTGGATACGCACAAAGACTATTGGACCTAAGGTAAGGGATAATTTTGCAAATCTCTTTTTTATCTGATATTGCTTATTCGTAAGTATTTAATGGGGTTATTGCTATCATCCATGTCCATGTTTTATAAAATTGTATTCATGTATGTTTAAAGTCCTTTTTACCCATTTTACTTTTACCTCATGGTCTGGAAGGAATCTTTCTTTTTTTTACACTATAAGGTACATTTTGACTTTTCTGACAAAAGTACGAGAATAATGTTTTTTTAACGTATACGGCATGAAATTATTTTTATGGTTTTATAAAGCCTTATTTTCATGAAGCTTACTCCAAAATATTTCATGAATATTTTCAACAAAATCCTTTTCTTTTAAAATTTCATGACATTTTGTGAAAAGAAAATGATTTTGAAGAAAAAAGGATATTTTCTTCAAGAATTCATTTCAAGTGTTTTATCAAAAACATTTTCATCTAAGATGACATTATTTCACATATGTGTGTTTCAAGTATCATGTCTCTATGATTTACATGGTTTAACTTTTCTAATGATGAAATGTTATCCAGTTTTTTTTGTATGGATTATGTTATGATGGAATGATGTTTATGAAGCCCATTTTATTCTTGGGTTACGTTGAATGATTTATGTTTATATTGTGGCACACGAAATAATGATTTAAATATGATATGGGTGGGACCTATATATCCCTCTAGTGCATTGGGTAAAGATTTATATCTCAAGAGATAGACATGGCTGGAACAGAAAGTTAAACCGGTTCAGTAATACAGGACTGGAATGAGGAGTGAACTCGAATCAGAAAGGGACTTTTTCCAATAAGATGGTATTGGTAGAAATGTCTTGGCTACTATGGAAATGATATCATGTGCTTAATGGTTTCCAAAATTACATGTTTTATTCCCATTATAATTTATCATGATTAATGTTTCATCATGATCTATGCCTTACGTACTGCCATGTTTTATGTCATTGCTCAAGATTTTGATGTTTAGATTTTATGCTCATGTTTTTTTTACATTCAAATTACTATGGATTGTTTTATGTTCTCTATGCTTACCCTTACTAAGCATTTGATCTCACCCCTTTTATGTTTTATTTTCCCCAGGATATAAAGAAAGTTTTTAGGTAAGAAAAAAGGGGAAGATATTTATGGGAGATGTTGAAGATCTTTAACCACAATTAGAAGATTATATTTCGAGTTTCCAAAGACACTAAACTATTACGGTCCTTGTGTTTCTATTTTTTTATGTAATAATTATTCCGCAAAATTAATGTAATGTCCATGTACGTCAAGATTCGAGTCTATACATAAAAAATATGGGAGGAATTACTTTTTTTAGGAAAATAATATCTGGAGATAAGATCATAATTTCCAAACAACTCCAAAAAACATTATAAGAAAAGAAACTAAAAACCAACCCATTCATGTTTTAAAAAAAGTTGATATAAAGTGAAATGAAAAACATGTATTTTACCAAAAAAATCAATGCTAATAAGAAAAAAAAATGATCCTAACGTGTGAGCTATTGAGGTCCCACTTGATTCTCAATGTTATCCTAAAAACATGAAAACAGTTTTATGTACAGAGGGTGAGCATACAAGTATATTTAGTAGGGGAAAAAACCCAAAGTAACTCATGAAAAAGTGAGAGAAACATACTAATTACCCTATGAGAAAATAGAATAACCTAAAAATCATATAATAAGGAATACTGACCACCCCAGACTCTCCGAGTCACACTCAAAAAATAACACAAGTCAAGTAATGTAATCATAAAAGAACATTGATGATAGGTTAACCCACACCACTTCCCAATGGTTAACTACTCATCCCTAACGGAGAACATCCAGGATCTACCACTCTTCCTCAATCCCCACTATTAAAACCTTCCTGAACACACTTGGGCCATAAAATATGTCACATAATTCTTGCAGACACCTTGGCCACAAACCACATGACATCCTACTCGTAGACACATGGTCCCCATCCCAAAGATAACTAGGAAACAAACCACATGTCACACAACCAGTACCATAACTCTAGTAATAAACCACAAACAATTACAACATGTATGAATAGTCTTTGGTGATTAATTACTAGAAGGGGTAGAATGAGAGATAATAACCATCCATCCATCCTCCCACCATGGTGTTGGGAAAGGCACCCTCCCCCATAACAAAGGTGGTGTTCGACACGCAATTCTTAACACAGGTGGGGTGAATATAGAAAAAATCACAAGGAACTATAGTTTGCACATATAGGTAAAAAACACATAGCCTAACCTCTGGGTTTCAAAACAAACAACTAGCCCATACAAAATAGCACATGATGCTACCCCTACATACAGATCCACACAAACAGCCAAAACTAAAACATAAATCCACCCCTATCATTTAACCATTTAACATTCATTTTTAAGATGTTATATTATGTCATTCCAACACTACCCATGGAACTTCCAACAGTAGACATTCCCAAAACATTTAGAAACACCACTATATTATAGTCCCACTACACCACACTACTCCCCAACCATAAAACAACCCAACTGCAATCCCACTGCACTACATGTTCATCCATTCCACAATCAATCAATCTCTCAACATGAGATTACATCACATCTCATGCACCACATCATACAAAAATCCCATAAAAACCACCACCAAAACCACAACCCAATTTACACACATACCACACCCTACTCATAGAGACAACCCCTCTGTCTAACCATATACCCTAAAAAATTCTACAAATAGCAGCACCATACAACCCACACAGGGCACAAAACCTGACAAACCCACACATCACCCAGTAATAGCAATAATCCGAATGTATTCATTGATTCTTCATTCAAAAATTCATGGTCTATCACAAAATATATTCAATCCTATGGCATCCTTTTCATTTAACAAGGTATATGTGATTAATCAAATTGATGTTTATAACAATTATTCACAAGCTATTTTGGGCGTGCAAATAAAAACTACCAATGAAAAGGGTTTTCAAAATCCATAGTGCTAATATATTTCACATCATTAAACAAATATAACAGATAACATAAAATGATTATTAACACATTCCCATCATGTTATTGTAACTGTTTGATTATCATTATTATCATCGTTTTCCCCCATTTTTTACTTTGTTAAACGTTGGATTAAGCCATTTCACAAAATTGGAATCATTACCCCCACCCCACATGATAAATAATAATGTAGAGATAAAGAAAATACCTATATAGAAAAATGGGTGACCAATGATCCATTTGTTTTCAAAACACAGGGTCGTGTGAGAAGGATACACAAAGGAAGAACCGAGTAGAATGGTAAAACCTTGGTGAATGACTCCTCATAAAGAAAGGTTCTGGTTGCACCAGGTGAAAAAGAAGGGTTCAAGGAAGAGAAGATCTCAGCTTTAGAAAAGGAAATATCTTAAATTCAGCGAGGAAATTTTAATGTACTTATATTTTGGATCATGGTTTAACAAAAAGTCTCGGTTTTTTCATGAAATTTAAGATAACAACATTATCCTTAGAGACAATGTAAATGGATTAATAAATATTCAAACACGTATATGTTCCTCATGTAATTTTAATTAAAATATAAGTGAAAAAACACAGGAATAAATCATTCAAGATGTGTGAGTCATTTGGAGAGTCACCGTACAGTGAGTCACCATTTAGTGAAGCACTGTTCAGTGAGGCACTGATTGGGGATCTATCGTTCAGTGAGCCACCATTCGCCAATCCCCCATTCGGTGAGCAACCATTCAGCAGGCCACCATTCGGTGACCCACCACTTAGTGAGCCAGCATTCAATGAGCTACCGTTCTGGGAGATACCATTTAGTGAGTCAATATTCAGAGAGCCACCATTCGATAATTCATTGTTTGACGACCTACCATTTGGTGATTTACCATTCATAGAGTCACCATTCGGTGCCTAACCGTTAGATTAGCTACCATTGGAAAAAAAGATTTTTGGAAAAATCCTAAAATATTCCATCATGGCCTCCAAGAACACTGTAAAAAATCTATTTTTTTTACAAAGGAATAGAAAGTCGAGGTCCAAACCATTACATAAATAATTATTCTTAATGAATGAGTGATATTTTGTTAAAAGAAAACTATGTATGGAATTATAATTATTATTATGATATAAATATGTTTAAAAAATGTTAATTTATTACTCTGAGGGTTATTGATTTTACAAAGAATGATGGTATTTAGGTATGGATTTTATTTTACAATCTCATTTTTTTTAAGATTGTTCATTTATAAATTTCTAAATGGTAAAATTATTTGATCTACATATCCAAAATCATAGTTATTTACATATCATCTAGTTATTGTAAAAAATAAATATTTTACTTTGATTTTTTGCATTTATGTAGTTTGTATACAAAATAAACATTTTTATTGAAAAAGACATTATATACTCTTTGGTCTAGAATAATTTTCTTTAAATTTTATATTTTATTTATATTTTTTCCAAGAAAATTTTACTATTTTCCAAAGTATTATTAAAAAAAATTTACCAATATTTTACATTGTAGAATAAGTTATTAAATGGAATATTTTTTTTTATGAGGAGGTACACTTCAGTTTTTAGCATAAATGTGAATGGAATCATTGATTTCTTATACAATTCATGAGTGGGTTTTCTATGCATTATGAGTTTTAATTTATTTGAGGAACCCTTTTCAGTTTTACATGTATATTTTCAATGAAAACTCATTCCTTGATATTTTGTGAATTTTTATATTTTATATAACATATTTTATAAGGAAAATTGGTTTTTCTTTAAGAATTGTTCCAGTGATATTTTCATTGAATTTTACTATAAAAACCATTGATTGGTATATTATTTACCTAGGTATATGAGCCAATTTAATCATTATTCTTCTTTCCCAAAATTATCATTGAATATAATGATTAAATATTGATGAAACTTTTTATCTTTTAAATTTCATAAGAAATGATAGAAAAACAAAATTTTTCATGATATTGTGTCACACATATAAATATATTTTGATTTTTTAATGTGTGGGGTTATTATATAACATCAATTAATATGGTAATGATTAATGTTTTAGGTATTAAATGGGTATTGAAGAGGTTATCCCAAGACTAATAGATTGTAAATGGGATTTTATCCCAACAATGAAGCATGTCCATAGGTAGTCAACCCATTCCTAACATGTGATAAATGTCTTAGAGGGTAACATTGAAAAAATATTTAGTTTTTTATACTGATTACACCTATAATTCTAATATTTTATGACCTGATCTTATGCTAAATTTATTCTATCATGGATTTTTTTATTTCTTTATGATTCATGATTTATAAATTCTATACATAGTTTGGTGAATCATCATTTTATAGATTATTTAGAATTATTTTCAATTTTTAAGATCATGTTATTATACAGTTATTGCCATGATATGCCTACATATGAACATTGAATGATATTTCCCTTTTTTACCCTTACTAGGATTATGAGATCACCCTTTATTATGTTTCTATTACCTATGTTATAAATAAAGGTTTTATGTGTGACATATCTAAAAATGGTTCATAATGTGACTATGTAACACCCTGATATTTTTTTAAATAATTTTTTTGAATTAGTTTATCATTGTGATATTTTTCATTTCAAGCAACATGGGAAATAGTTCTATATATATATATATATATTAAAACACTAAGTCAAACATTCATTTCACATAAAAGACAACTTGGATTTCCCTACACACAGTACCAACATGCCTTGCGCTACCTGAAATACTAAATTTCATTTCACTACATGCAATCCCAATATGTCTCGTGCTACCTCCAACACTGAATTAGCATACGTTTCACACAATAATGATGTTTCTACGAAACATAATATTATAACTATATTTTTTTAAATGTGATAATAATAACCTATCCCATAAACTTATTTTTATTAATAGTATTGACTACATTTCAAATATTATTTATAATTGTTTTATATAGATAAAACATATTGATAATGAAATATATGTTTTTTTTGGAAAAGCCCTTATATGTTTACAATATACCATTATCTCGAATAAACATATTTTAATAATAATATTAATTTTAAACACATTAATAAATTGAATTTGATAAAATAAAAATAAATTTTTAATATATAATTCCAAAATTAGCTTAGGTTTAATTTCTAGGTTTTTTTGAGAAACTTCATTTTTTGATGATTTGTGAAAAACACTAGGTTTTAGTTATTAGGTGTCTTTTAGTTTAAATAATTATTAATGTTCAATTATATGTTCAATTTTTTTAGGCTCAAATTAAATCAATTTCACATATATTAATACAATTTATGTCATTATAAAAATTTCAATTTTAAGTTGAATATAAAAATATAATAATCTTTAGAACTTCTTCTTACTTTAAATACCTGTAATTTAGTCATGTCTACAAGATTAGCATTAATCTTATTTTTTCCACTTCTTTTAACTGAATTTATAAAAACTGACATAAAACATTCTAATCAGTAAAATATATAGATTATAATTAGATAGTTTTTATTTTTGACCAAAAATATGTTTAAAAGTGATTAAAATTAATCTCAACAATTAAGGTCAAATTAAGCATAATTAGGAACTAAACCTCAATCTTAGGGGCCCAAATGATGTATCCACTTGTTGAAACCCCATTTTAGGGCCATATTCAATCCATAAACCTTCCATTACTAATTTATTTTGGTTTGGTATGAGTTTTATTTGTCAATAACATGTGTACACCTAACTTATTTTCAAAAATTCCAAATGAGTTCTTTGCCTTTAAATAAAAAGGCCTCCACCTCTAAAAACTTCCTCACACCTATCAAACACATTGGATCACCAAAACTAGGCTCAAATAGGCTCCAAAATTACAAATTTTTCTCATATTATCATTTCCTTGTGTATTAGAAAACTCCTTGAATCCTTTTGGTACAAACCAAAAGGAGTTACCTAATTAATAGGTAAAATATTCTCTCAAGCCCTTTCATTTATTTTCCATCTCACCCCCAACTCTCTTTATTATATTATTATAAAATAGTACCAGTGTCCCCAATATTATTGTTTGTTTTCCTATAAATGTTTCGACCTAAATTTACACACAACTCCATATAATGGTTAACGAACATATTGTTTCTGTGAATGGAAAATAACTACCTCACGAAATGATGATTGTTCTGTTTTCCATTAACACCGACCATGGTGGCCATTATGGTAGGAAATCTGTTTAAATATGTTATATATTATATATATTATTTCTTTAAACATTTTTATTAATCTTTAAAACACATATCGTCATTTACTTTCCATTTTGTGTTAATATGATGACTTCTTTTGGGAAATTGTGGACTACCACCCCCTCAAAGGGATAATATTCATTCATACACCACATGGATTGTATTAATGATGGATATAGTAAATATATAAGATATATATGATATAATAAATATACATTAACAATGATATATATATATATATATATATACATATAATTCTTTTACATTAATTCTATCGACACGAAAATTAAATGGAAATTGATTTCATGCGTACGTACGACCTACCGTATCCATGAATGATGCATTCTATTTCATATTTATATAATCTATTGATTATTATAATACAAATACAAATTATATACATGATATTTATATCATGGTTTAAAATATTAAAATAATGATATAAATTATAAATTCCAATGATATAAAAAATTAAGACATATGCGAATAATAAAGAGAATATTACCTGAAGTGAAACCTTAACATAGGATTATTAGCTAGCATGTAATATAAGGTTATAATTAAAAAATATAAGTTATTATATATAATAATATATATCTGTAAATTATTTATAATAAATTTATATTTATTATATATGTGGTTTGAATACATACAACGAGAGTCAAGACACAAGTAAGTGGATATCATCTCACATTTTATTCCCATGAGATACATGCTATGTTCACCAATTTTTCCTTTTATGTGGTGTAAGAACTACCCATTATTGTATTCTATTTATATTATAGCTAAATATATGGTTATATATTCTTCATTCATGGGGTTTATGTTTCAATAGCTACTAAATCAGTAAAAATGTTTCGTCTCAATTGGCGTACTTTAAGACTCATGATTTGTTACGCACCTAAACATTTCTTTGAGGTGTGTATACATACATTTTACATATTCTATCATGAATATAATTATTTTAATGATATTCTAATCTTAATGTAATTTTATTTTCTTACATGGACATTACAATCCCATGTTACCAAGTTATAAGAGTTTATTGAGACAATCTCATTGCATTTCGAGATTGTTTATGTTTGTGCTTACTTTGATTAATTATTATTTTATATATCTCAATAAATTCATGATGTTTCTTTACATATTGTTATTAATTATATATTCATGAACTCATACCATTTTATACTCCTTGGTACATAAGATAGTTTAGAATCTTGTTTTTTGAAAGGCCGACTTTACCCTCTCTTTTTTGTGAAATTTGTGTTCCTTCAAAACCATGTTTTTGAAAAAGGTTACTAGAATATTATTCATCCAATGATAATTAAATGTAATTTTTACCCTCTATATATGTTACCAATTCTTTCAATTTAATATTCTTGTCTCTTTCCAAAAGATGATATTTTCTATCCTTTTTACCATGAAAAAGGAATATTATTTTTACCTCATTGGACATGTACATATTTATCAATATTCATTCCTCTGAAGCTTTATATTAATTATTAAAGGTTATATTTTTAGAAAAGTTTTTTAAAATATATTTTTATATATTTTTTTCAATATTTTTTGAATCTTATTTTATAATATTTCAGGAAAACTTTTTCCAATATGTTTTCAAGCTTATTTTATTTGTTTTGATCGAAAATATATTTCAAAATGATTTCAAGTTTAATTTATAGTTTCCAATATATTTTAAATTAAAATATTATTCAAAAAAAATTCAAGAAATAATTATATGTTTTCAAATTACTTTCAAATAAATTATTTTTAAAATGATTTAATTATTTATTTATAATTCCTCAGATTATTTTTGAAGAAAATGGTTTCTATGATGTTTTGATGTTTATTTTATATGAGATGAAGGAAAATGGTTTTCAAATGGATTATATTATTATTTATAAGTTCTAACGGTATTTTATATGAAAATTTTTATCAAATGGTTTTATATATTAAAAATATATTTTCAATGAAGAAAGGATATTTTCATCAAGAAATGTTTTTGAATGATATTTCAAATTTTTTTGTTAAAACCTATTGATGTTACATATTATCTTTTTGGAAATTATTTAAAGGTTCCCTTAATATTATTTCTATGAATGGTCTACGCTAAATGTAATTCCCTTTATGAAACCTATTTATTTTTCATGGTTTTTATGCTTTTAAAACATGATTCTTTTCACAGGTTGTGTTTATGATGACATGATTATTAAACCTGTATTTTTCAATAGGTTTTGATATGATTACATGTTTATAATACCCATTTCATTTAATTGGTAATTATATGATTATTTCTTATCTTATGTCACATGTATGTAATATTTCATTATGATACGGGTGGGACCTATGTCTCCCTCCAAAGAATGGGGTAAGGATTTATATCTCATGATATAGACTATGATGGTCTTGGGTGTAAATTTTGACTACTAAGATGTCCATGGGAGTAAACCATGACTACGAAAATGGTATGAGGAGTGAAAAAATGCTACTATGATGGCTATGGGAATGATCCATGACTACAATGATGGTATGAGGAGTGAACTCATACTACTAAGATGTCCATGGGAGTGAACCATGACTATCAAGATGGTATGGGGAGTGAACCCATACTACCATGATGGTCTTGGAAAATATTCCTTGGATACTATTGAAATCATATCATATGCTTATATGTTTTCCATAATTCCATGTTTTATTCCTATATAATGCTTCAATGGATTATTTTATTCATTTTCATATTCATCATGTATTATGAAATAATAATCTTTATTATGGCCTATAATATGAATGGTATGATCTTCAAATGTTATTCTCAAGTTCCATACCCTTTTTCTTATGTTATGCATAAACATTTCATTTATTTACCCACAAAGAGCATTTAATCTCACTCCTTTCTTATGACTCCTTTACCTAGGCTTTGAAGAATACTTTTAGCTAAACATACTAAATGTGGAGATATTTATGGGAGATCTAAAAGATATTTCTCTAGGATAGCAGATTTTGTTTCAATGTTTCCAAATACACTAAAATATTATGGTCCTCTGACATATATTTTTGTAATTTACCGAATATTCATCTAAAATGATGTAATATCAAGGTATGTTAAGCCTCTGTCATCATGAAAGATGTAAATATAATTTGTTTATGAATAACCTATTATGAACCTTGGGATTCATAAATTATTGAAGGTGTCATGATTTTGATATCCTATATGTAATTATTTTCATTACTATGTGGTTTTCTTCTATAATAAGTAACACTCACACTATGCTTTTGCTTTTAGTCAATTGAGGTAACTAGATGGAATTGAACTAACATTGAATGTGATGGAAGATTTTATGATGAGAATTAAAGTGAAATAGTAATTGGAGTAAAACATGTTGTGATCATGTATAATTATATTTCACGAAAGAATATTAACCAGGTGTACCTTAACCAACTCTTGAACTGACCAAGGAAGATAAAGAGGGATTTCGCTGAGAGTTTGGGTAATGGAGACCATGGAGGAAGGAATATTTGGTTTCCTTTGTGTCATGAATGTGGCAAGAATCACCTAAGTGAATGTATTTTAGAAAAAACAATATGTTTTGACTATAGTAAATAAGGACACGAAGCAAGTGACTGTAAAGGAACATTAAGAGTTTTGTTGATGAAATTGAAGAGATTATTGGCCCCCGTAAATTTTCCTCAAAGGGTAATTTTTCTCAGGATATGTTTTAATTAAGGATTGGAAAGGTCATGTTTAATGGTAATGAATTCATAGAAAATTGATTTCATGGAGGGATGATATTATTATTAAGGGACGGTAACCGTTAATTAATGTATTCAAGTGAGATAATGATCTTTGTATAATGATATGTTGGACATGAATAAGTAAATAAAAATGTAATAGTTAACTTCGAACTAGTTAATGAAAAATGTTATATGTTATCATTGTAGAATTTTACGACTTCTTGGATTTAAATAATATATCCACTAATTAGTGGAATAATTAAGAATGCATGTTTTCCAAAATGATTTATGGTAATTAATGTTATTACCATGTTTCAAGAGAATATTTGATGAGGGTATTCACATGATTGGAATGTGACAATCAAGATGTATTTTTTCTTACATAGGGGAATCAATGTTAAGCTGATTTCATTATTATCTTTCTAATGTTATGGAATTTCATCTTCGATAAGGTATATAGGTTTAATTGTTAATTAGTGCATTCTATTAAACACCAGAGGAATTATTTATGAATTGAATTTGTATTGAAAACCATGGTAAAAAGGTAATTTACTGATTAACCTTATTTCAAGGATGTCCATATTATATATTTTTAAAATTATATTAGAATTTTTTTTAGATATGACATCATATATGTCATGTGAAAACCAATCATGTATTACAAAGTCGTGGGTCATGAACCCATGACCGAAGGATGATAAGGGTTTCACACGTCCCACTAGCCCTTGCAATGTCCAGGTTAATGTATAATATTTTTTATGAATAAATATTAATGATGAATCAGTATTTTAAATTTTTATGTTTATAGATTAATGAATATTGATTTTGAGGAGTGAAATAGTTTTACTTTTTATTCTTTTATGGTCCTTCTGTTCTGTTATAAGAGTATTTTTGTGCTTTATGTGTCAAAGTTAATTTTTGAACATTCAGCCCTTAAGGTAATGAATTTATTATAAATTAATCAAAGAACAAAAAAATAATGAAAATTTTATTTATAGAAATATATCAATAATTACTCAACATTTTTAAAGAGATAAAAAAGGATGTTTTTGTAATACCTTAAATTATGTTGAACTGATGTCCTTTGAAATCATCACAGATTTATGACTATGAGGCCATAAAGTTTTCATTGATCATTCACTTGTTTTTGATTGATGACCTCAATCACTATCTATAAATATTTACTCATTTCCTCCATGTTCAATCTTTAATTACAACCTATGTTCTCCAATATGGAAACCCAGTTATATGTCACTTTGGGTAATCGTTTTGGTTCTAACATCCCTTTTAAAGAGTGTTTTAGTATTCATTTTTATGATTTGGGATTATATGAAATGAACTTTAAAGTAATAAATAATTGATAGCCAGGATTAATTTTGAAGGTAAAATTCATTTTAAGGGGGTATAATGTAACACCCTGAGATTTTGTGAAATATGTTTTTTAAATTATTGTATCTTTTTTATTTTTTTTATTTCACATGAATCTATAAATAGTTATATATATATATATATATTAAAACACTAAGTAAAAAAATTACTTTAAAAAGAAATATTGACTAGGCTTTCACTACAATCAATACAGACTTGGTGTGTGCTACACACAATACTGACATGGATTTAGTTCCATGAAATACCAACTTTGCTTTCTCTACCCGCAATACTGAATATGCGTACGCTGCATGCAACACCAATGTTTCTACAAAAAATCATTTTTTTGTTATATTTTTTAATGAGATAATAATAACCTATCCTTTAAACATTTTTATATGAATAGTAATAAATAAATTTCAAATATTATTTCAAAAAATTTATATAGATAAAATATATTGATAATGAAATATAATATTTTTGGGAAACCCCTTCTATGTTAAAAAACCATTATCTCGAATAAACCACTTTTAATAATATTATTAATTTTAGAAAGATTTAGGAATTTAATTTGACAAAATAAACATAATTTTTTATTTATAATTATTAAATTATCGTAGGGTGAATTTTTGGTATTTTTTTAAGAAACTTCATTTTTTTGTTGAATAGTGAAAAATACTGCATTTTAATTAAAAACAAACTTTTTGTTTAAATAATTATTAATGTAAATTATATGTTAAATTGGTTTTAAAGTCACATTAGATAAATTAAAAAATATGTTAATACAATTTAGGTCAATAGAATCAATTTCACATTGAAATTGAATATAAAAACATAATAAACTTTTGAACTTATTCTTATTTCAATGACATTTAATTTCAAAATGTATACAATATTATTATTAATGTTAATTTATTATATTACATGAAATAAAATTATAAAAACTTAAATTGAAAATTTTAATCAGAATAATATTTATATTCTAACTACACCATGTTTATTTTTTACTAAAAAGATTAGTAAACGTGATTAAAATTAACTACATCGATTAAGGTCAAATTAAACCTAATCATGGAGTAAACCTCAATATTAGGGGAAAAATAACATATCTAATAGTAAAAACCCATTTTATACCCATTATTTATCAATAAAATTTCCATTATTTATTTATGTGTGTTTTTATGACTTTTTTATGTAATAACAATTGTACACGTAATTTTTCTTGAAATATTCTGTGTGAGTCTTTTTCCTTCCCTATAAAAGGATGATAACTATACCAACTTCCTCAAACCACTAAAACCCCATGTATCCCAAAATAAATACTCAAATAATCTCCCAACTTCCCCACCTTCATCCAAGATTCCTTAAAATGGGCAGTAGGAAACTCAAGGAATCTTTGGTACAAACCAAAAGGAGTTACCCGATTAAGTGGTAACGTCTTCTCTCAAGTCCATTCTTTTTTCCACTACACCCCATCAAAATCTATTTATTATATGATTATATAAAATAAAAATTATCCCCAATATACTAGGATTTTGTTCTATAATTATATTGACATATACTTACACACACCTCCATCTAATGCGTAACGAACATACTTTTTCTGTGTACAGCGAACTATTGCCTCATGAAACAATGATTGTTCATTTTTTTATTACCACCTACCATGGTGGCCATTATGATGGAAAATATATTTTCATATTTAAAATATCAAATTTATTATGTCCTAAATATTAGGTATTTTTTAAACAGATATCTTTTTACTTTCCATTTTTTAATATGATAATTTTGTTTGAGAGATTTTGGACTACTGCCCCTCAAAGCGATTTGATTTGTTGATGCACCACAAGGATTGTATTAAGGATGGTTTTAGTAAATATATAAGATATATATGATATAATAAATATATTTTAATAATTATTTATATTTATATACATATATATGTGTGTGTGTGTCTTATACTTTTTTTCTATCAACACGACAACGAAACAGAAATAGCATTCACACATTCATACGGCCTACCATCTCCATGAACGGTGTATTCAATTTCAGATATATATATTCTATATATTATTATAATAAAAATATATTGTATATAAATAATATTTTTATCATGGATTTCATTCTTTAAGTCTTGATATAATGCATAAATACAAAAGATAAAAGAAATTAAGACACATAAGTATAATAAAGATAATATTATACAAAGTGAAACCCTAACACAAGATTGTTATAAAACAGGTAATATATGATCATAGTCAAACCAAATATGTTATAAGATATTATAATATTATTCTTTAAAAATTTATAATAAATTTATATGTATTATACTTGTGTTTTGGACATGTATGATGAGAGTCAAGGCATGAAGTAAGGGGATTTCGTCTCACTTTTTATTCCTATGAGATACATGTTATATTGACCACTCCTTCCTTTTTGTTGTGTAAGTAGTTACCATGATTTTATTATATGTATATTATATTAAAATTTATGGGTACTAACGTATACTTTTTATGAACCTTCATTCAAGGGGTTTATGTTTCAAATGTAATCAAATTGGTAAAAATGTTTTGCCTCAATTTTCCATCTTGGAGAATCATGTTTTGTTTTTCACCGTAACTTTTTTTGAGGTGTGTATACATAAATATGACATGTTATATCATGAATATCCTTATTTTTTTGACATTTTATGTTTCATGTAATTTTATTTTCTTACATGGATAGTTTGATACCATGTTATAAGAGTTTATTGAGACAATCTCATCACTTTTTGAAATTTTTTATATTTATGATTCCTTTAATGAATTATTATGTTGCATATATAAATAAATTCATGAATTTTCTTCAAATATGGTTATTCATGCTTTATTTATGTTGTATTTCCATTTTATACTCTTTGTTACATAATATAGTTAAGAAAGTGTTTTTAATAAATCCCAACTTGACCCTCTCTTCGGTGGAAAATCAGTGTTCCTTCAAAACCATGTTTTCTAAAATGGGTTCCAAGAATATTATAATAATATCCTATGATTATTAAAATAAATTTTTACAATTTTTTTCTTTTACCAATTTTCTAAAAGTAATCTTTTCATCTCTTTCCAAATGTGGAAATTTTATTTCCTTTTTACTATGGAAAAAGAATGTTTATTTTACCTCATAATAAATGTATAGATTAATTTGCCATCAATACTTTGAAGATTCCATTTCATGTTCAAAGGTTATTTTAATTTTAATTTTTTTAAATAATATTTTCAATAAAAATGTTTTTCTGAAATGTTTTTATGATTATTTTGTATGTTTTCAAGAAAAATTATTTCCAAAACATTTTCAATCTTACATTATAAGTATGCAAGGAAAATAGACATCAAAATGGTTTGAAGATTTATTTATTAGTCTTCAATGTATTTTCAAGGAAAATAGTTTTCATAAAATTTTGGAGAACTACATATATGTTTTAAAATTATTATTAATGAATTGAATTTCAAAATGATTTCAATATTTCTATATATGTTTTCATATTGTTTTAAAAGAAAATGGATTAAAATGTTTTCATGATTATTTTATAATTTTTCATAGAAAAAGGGTTTCAAATGATTACATGTATTATTTATAAGTTTTAAATGTTTTTTCTATGAAAGTTCTTATCAAATGGTTTTATGTACTAAAAAAATTATCAAATAAGTAATAATATTTTCTTGAAGAAATGTTATTGATAGATATTTAAAAATTATTTCCCATATAACATGACATCTTTTGACGTTACACATTATTTTTTTGGAAAATATCTAAAGGATACATTCATATTCTATCTATAAATGGGGTACTATTAATGGAAATGTCTTTATGAAGCACGTTTCTCTTTCTTGGGTTATATGCTTTTTAAACCCATATCATTCCACATGCTATGGTTATTTCTAAATGATTATGAAACTATCCTTTTACATAGGGTGTGATATGATTACATGTTTATAATAACCATTTCATTCCTTGGGTTATGATATTTTAATTTATTATATTTTGTCATGTGTATGTATGAATTCACTGTGAGATGGGTGGGACATATATCTCCCTATAGTAAAGTGGTTAAATATTTATATCTCATGAGATAGTCTAAGATGGTCCTAGGAGTAATCCTTGACTACTAAGTTGGCCATGTGAGTGAACCATGACTACCAAGATGGTATGAGAAGTGAACTCATGATACTAAGATGGCCATGGAAATTAACCATCACAACCAAGATAGTATGTGGTTTTAAATCATGCTAATAATATTTCCGTTGGAGTGACCCATGAGTACCGAGATGGTATTAGGAGTTAAACTATACTAATAAGATTGTATTTGTAGTAATTTCTTGCATACTATAGAAATCATATTATATGCTTATGTATTTTCCTCATTTCTATTTTTTATTCCTATGATATGCTTCCATGGATTATGTTCTTAATTTACTTATGATTCATGTCTTATGAACTAATAATATTTATAATGATCTATAATATGTATTTTTTGATCTTAAATCATTATACTCAAGTTACATACCCTTTTTTCATGTAATGATTATGCATTTCAATTATTTACACTTTCAGAGCATCTGTGTTCACCCATTTCTTTTGTTTTCTTTTCATTGGATTTTGAGGAAAGTTTTTAGGTAAAAGTTCTAATGGTGGAGATCTTTATTGGAGATGTTGAATATCTTCCACTAGGATATAATATTTTGTTTCCGTTTTTCTAAAGACACTAAACTATTATGGTCCACGAGCATGTATTTTTTATGATGTACTGAATATTCATCTAAAATGATATAATATCCATGTATGTAAAGCCCAGGTAACTATAGATGAATTGTGAGTGAGATGATATTGATCATTTATGAAATTTATTTTCATATATTCATGATTTAGATGTCACTAATTTTCTATGGTCTAGTGTAGATCAAATTGATATGTAATGAATATTTAGCTAATAAGTAATTTAATTTAACTATATAATGATTGGGGTGACAATATTTAGTATCAACTAAAAGATTTGTTATTTTTAGAAAAATGGATGATAAAACATTAGTGATAACCCTTAGGATATTAAATGTAAAATAATATCATGGAAATTTACAGTTAATAATGGAGTATGGGTTTACTAGAAAACATATCAATGTCTGGATACTATGAAGTGGTTATAGTTGTGGAACATATGAAGAAAGGGGTAACAATTATTAATGTGGTTGATTTATTATTAACCTGGTCACCACCTTTTCATGATGATTGGACCTTGGACTGCACACCTAGCTTGAAATTCCTAGGGGATATGATTGAGTAAATTAAAATTTTATTTAAAGTCCATTATGAAAAAAAAACTAAATAAATACTATGGATGACTAAGATTAATCTTATGGTTTCATTTAATGAAAAAAATTGTTTAAATATTAATACAACCAATGAATCATTTTCGAGATTATATTATTTAATACACTAATTAAAGATGATTAACGATTATAAAAACCAGTTTGGTTTATATAAGGGATTGAATATTGAATGAAATTTTTTAGTTGGTGATAAGTATTATCAAATATTTAGGTATCATATTTTTTTTGTATTCATATGACTTCAATTATATCATGAAATATATACCAAAAAATCATTATAAAAGATCATTTCTTTTCAACAATAAAGGTTTCCTTTAATTTTGGTAGTAATCCATTAGATATGGTTAATTAAATGATTAATAGGGTTATTAAATGTCTTGTGAGTGACTTGGAGGTTTGAGATATGAAATATGAGGAAACATGGTTATCAATTTAAGTACATGTAATTGGAACATAGTGAGTAGAAATTGTGTGAAAAAACAATGTGCCCTAGACAAGGGGGCTCATGGTCTGTAAACCAGGAAATAGGAGACTAGAAACCATTTTTCATTGTATATGACCAACCACATGGCCTCCAAATATTTTGGGAAACCATGTGGGATCCCCAAAAAATAGTGTGTCCCATGACACTCTTGGATAGAGTAGGTGGTATGTTTGACACACGGTTTGGCAGACCATGCATCCAAACCATGTGCCTATTTAAAAGATGGAAAATTACCTTTTTACTCTCTTGATTTTTATAAAATTTTCACATAATTATGAACCAATTGTATTACCTATCATCCTTGGTTGAAAACAAGGATCTTTCCTCTATTACAATGATCAATATCATTAGATTATTAGGCATTAGGATTTTCATCTAGTGTGATTTCAATATCTGGTTAAGTATCTAACTATGTGTTCATATGTTATCTTGAATAACATTTTTATAGTTGTTCTTATTCATATGATTATTATAATACTTATTTATAATAATTATTTCTCAATCACATTTTATGATATTTTATTTTGAATCAATTTTCATTATTTTTGGAGTGGGTTTATAATGATTTTTTTCGGTGGTCTACAATATTTCTCCCATAGCCATTGTTTTTTTCTTGTGTATTTGGATGTGATATTTTCCATCCATGGTTACTTTTTTTTCATGTCTATGAAAAATATATTTGGATTTAAATTAATGTTTTAAACCCTTCATAGGCCCCATTGAGTCCTTTGATGATTGAAAAACCAGACTTATGAACACATATAGGGTGTGCCCATCCAATTAAAATTGATAAATGAGTTGTTAAATTATGAATTAGTGGGGTTTTTATATTATATCATTTCTAATTTAAATTCCTTGATCATCATGGTGTAAGGGTTCATTTGAAATAATTTGGGGAAGGTTAAATGGGTTATGGGATAATTATATGTATTTTAATAAATTTTTAAGAGGGAATAACCATAATTTTAAATTTTTTAATGAATGCTTAATGAATTTGAATATGGATAAATGAAAAAATGGACTAGTAATATAATTTTTTTAAGGTGGTAAATATAATGAAAAATTTTAAAATGGAGAAATTTAATGGTGCACGATTGTTGCTTTCATTTGATAAATAGTTAATAATTATAAATTGTGGGTATAATTAATTAATAGTATGTTTTAGATATTGGATTGATATATTTGGGATGGTCCATACCAAATATATATTATCAAGTGATATAATAAATGACATGGATATATGGACAGATTCTTTATGCTATGATGGATGTACATGTCTTGATACTTGACAAATGATTTTAAGGTAATATGACTAGATATAGACTTGGTACCTAGAATGATGATTCAAGGTATAATGATTTGTTTTGAATTGATAAACTAATTCCCTTGTTTCATAAAGTGTTAAACCCCTCATCTTATATGGTTTAGTATTATAGTGTTGGAAAAAATATTTTTAGCGAGTCTTGTGTTTTTGGGGAACCTGAGAGCCCATGGAGAATATTTTTAACTATTTAATTGTGGAAACTATTTGATTTAATATATTTATACTATTCATTTATAATCATGATAGACAATTATTATACTAGATATTTCTTTATACATAGCTGATGGATGAATACTGATTGGTACTCACATCATTATCATGACACCAGTGTCACCCAAAAATGTCTCAAATTTGTATGTTTGTATAATAGAAAATACCCTACATTAGATGGAATAATATATATTGATAATTGATTAGGGGCCATACCTGATGTTGATACCCAAATTGGGAGATTTTTATTTTGTCTATATTTTAGTTTTCCTTTAAAAATATTGTGTATCATGAAATGAAATATGATTATTGGTCTACTTTGTGGGTATTTACCCTTTTTTGGAGTTTGTTACATGATGATTAGATGTTCTTAATTACTAATTTTGTTTTTATATATTTTATTTCCATTGTTAAAAAAATCTAATAAAGTGGGTTTTTTCCCCAGACATTATTTATTAGACCCTCGATACTTGTGAATACAATCTACGGTATGTGGAGGTTCGCCATAGGTAATATAGTGTTTTGGATTGGGGAACCAATTTATAGTAACTTTGGCACAAATAATATAAATATATATTAGATTAATTCAATTAATAGTTGATTTACTATTTTTGGAAGGCTATACCAGATATAATAATGTGTCAGGACTTTGTAATAATCTATTGTATGGGTGTAGCTAACCCATGTGCGGGGTAAATCCAATGTTCTAGTGGTGGGATTATTATTATTTATATTCACTTGTTACTATTTGATATTAATTATCCTTGGGTTATACAAATTCTATGAATGGTAATTATTTTCTAGGATTTTACACATGGGATGGCATGGAATGGGATTTTTTATGCATGAATTGTTTTATGATCTTAGGGTATTATGTGACATGGATCATGTTAATAATAAATGTAAGACCATTTGGGTGATGCGAAATAAAATATCATTCTATTTATTTGAGATTTAAAATATGTGGTGCGTAATAATGGAGATGAAATTTTTTAATTGAAAATATGCTAAAATTAAATGGTTAAAATAGATAAAAATAAGTATGATTCAGATATTTAGGAAATTGAATATGTTTAAATGGTGTAAAATGTGATGTTTGAAATTTGTATTTTTGGGTTTACCAATATTATCTATGTCCTCAGTTACGGATGGTTGTGGGTAGTGATAGTGATGTGGTTATATTCATTATCATATCTAATAAAGTGTCATAGGATTTTCATACATGTATGTTACATTTTTTAGAAGAATAATCAACACATTAAAAAAGAACATTCCCACAGAAAGTAACAGTATAATGCCTTTCGAAACATCTAACGCAATATTCAAACATTCTGAAAGATCTTAAACTTCTCCCATAAATATCTTCCCTTTTAGTAATATTTAGAAACATACCCTACTTAAAACCATTATTCATAACCTTGGGAAAGGAAACAAATGATAGGGTGAGCTCAAATGCTTAGTAAGGGTAAAAAAGGAGATACATTGTCATAACATGAGTATAAGAGTATGATAACATGAGAATAATATTGGAAAAGAATATCCTTCATATTAAATATCACAATTTTGAATCATGGAGTAAATATTGGTATTTTTTAATACATGAATTCATATGTAAATAAAATAAAATAATCCTTGATAGCATAACATTGGAATAAGGCATATAATTTATGGGATATTAATATTCATATAAAATATTAAGTCAAGGCCACCCATCGATACATTCATAACATGTTAGGGTTGGGACAACCACTAGTGTACCATCATTGGGATTGGGATAAAAAACCATGTACCCTCCTTTTTAGGACTCTGATGACCACCCATGGACCCGCATCATTGGTCTTATGTTAAATACCCATGCACCATCTTTTTTAGGGTTGGTCTAAATTCCAATGTACAATACTCCTTAGGCATGAGCTAAATAACCATGTGCCCTCATAATTGGGCTTAGAATAAACCCTTTTGACCCTATGATATCATATATATAATTTATCATTGCCTAATGCATTGGAGATCTATATGGGCCAACTCATCATATAAGGTATAACAGGTTCACCCTGTGCTATCTCGGACGCCCCATCGAATAATCCCTAATAGGATAAAATGTTCCTATATAGGATTCCACATCTTATATTTTATGTACATGAACCACTACATGAATATAGTACAATTAGAATGAATATCATCTTAAAAATTCATAAAAACAATCCTTATTATTTCATAACGGGATTAACCCTTAGAATAGTAATGGGTTTTATGTCAATATATTTGAAACATGATTAACCCATGGAAATGAAATAGGTTTCAAAACAATCTCATTGGAAAATAATTTACCATTGTTAAAGAAATGGGTTCCATAAACAACATTCCATCAAAACATAAACCATTTAGAGATAGAATATGAATAGTTTAATTAGCTAATATAACATTTAAGGCTTCGTAAAAAAAATGGATTTCATCTTAGAAGAAAATTATTTTTTAAAGTGTCATATGAAACATTTATTGGGGAAAATATCCTTTTCTCCTTAGAAATTTTGATTAAATGTAAAACATTTTGAAAACATTTTTCCTTGAAAATAACCTTGTAAAAAATAATGATTTGAAAATTCTTTAAATCATGTTTAGAAAATATATTTTAAAAATTAATTTACATGATTATTATCAAAATATATAATTAAAAACCAATATTGAAATCATTTTTATATAACATTATTTTATAATAAAATAGATTTCTAACCAAAGAGAGAAATCTAGTTGGATTTTATTATAAAAAAATTTATAATTTTTTTAAGTGAAAATTATTTTATAAATGATACAATTACATAATGTTATAATGATTAACCAGAGGAGAAGAAAAATCAGGGTAATTATTTAGAGGTAGAGCATGATATTTCAAAATTAGACACTTGAAAATAAACAATCATGATTAATAATGAGATTTTAATATAAAAAGCCTACCACTTTGGTAACCTTGAATCCTAATCACCATGATGGGAATAAAATAAAATGAAATATAATATATCATGAGGATTAATAAATTCATCAGTTTTACATAAATGAGTCTATATATACACATTGTGGAAGAATATAGGTGCGTAGCATAATTTTTGTTTCAAAGAAGAAAATTTGAGATAAAAAACCCCTTACTGATTCATTAATTTTTTACCACATACCCCATATATATCACATATTTTTATCAAAAATATCCTTACTAAATTTCATGTAAAATCATGAATGAATCACATCACTTCGCGTGGCATTAGTCTTCCGTACGCACGAATGATGTTATCAAATTCCCATAAAATGAAAATCATGATGCAATATGAGATATATAAATTATAAATAAGTAATGTAAAAATAAATATCATAAATAAACTATAAATACATTATCATTTCTTTACTTTAATGGTGTAAATTTAAAAATAAACTTCATCGGTTCATGAGGCGGTAATACGTTGTATGCACGAATGATGGTTTTGATACACATTTGATGGAGGTGTGTGATAATGTAGTAATAAAAAATAACAACATCTAGTAATATGGAAGATACTGATGTTATTATATCAGCATGATATAATAATAATTCAAGGAGGTGGATGAAATTATAAAATAAAAATGCTCATTGAATGCTGTTACATATTCTTTGATTATGTTCCTTAAGTTTGAACTAAATAATTTATTGGGTGGATTTAAATCCAAAATAAAGTCAATAAGATAATGGTATTGATGTTTGGAAGTGATTTTGATTGTTTTGGGTTGATCAAAATGGATTGAGATGTGTGAATTAGTGGTGAGAGTGAGTTGCCTTTTATTGTTGTGGAGGTGTGTCATTCTTGTAAATACCCAAAAATATTCACTATTGGTAGGTCTCCCTTACCTCATGTTACTCAAAATATTTAACAATAATAAAGGGTATGGGTGAATTTTTTGTTAAAAAATCCAATAAATAAAATAAACACATTTTTATCATGTTATTCCTTAGTCTTTATGTTTACAAGATTTTATCTTTATAGTTTTAACAAGTTAAATTGTATATTTTTATTTACCTAGGTAATTTAGAAATCTATAAAATTATTAGATATATATATTTTATAATTTTAACCCATATATTTTAAATATTACTTAAAATATATTTATTTAATATAATATGTGTGTGAAAAATTCATTAAAATACAATTGTTTTTAATGGACAAAAACATTGTTTTAACCTTAATCATGATAATTATTTTTTACTATTTTCACGAATAATTATGGTAAAAAATTAAGTTTAGATATTGAGATAATGTAAATTGTTAGGATTTTTAATATGGAATAAAATTTTCCAAATCCTGTTAACATAATTGGCCGGATTTAGTTTAAAATTAATCTCTCCTAAGAAATGGGAATGCTAGTTTTTAATCTAAAAATGTTGACAAGTTTACAAAGATTTTGTTCCTGATTTCAATATTAAATTGATTAGAACAACATATTATATATTAATATTTTTCATAATTTAACAAATTATAATTTAAAAACAAATTAAAATAAAATTTTATATTGTATATAAATTAAAAGAAAAGGCACTTTTCAATTGAAATTCAACATTTTTAACTATTCATAAAAACTAAATCATTTCAACAAAATCCCAAAATTTTACTATAATATAAGTTTTCTATTATTATTTTGAAATTATTTTTCTTTTAAATAATTAATTTCTATAAACTTGAATAGTTTTGTATTAAAATAAGTGCATGAAAAAAGTTGAAAAATATCTTTTTAGAAGAAACTACATTTAACAGTTAAAATGGATTTGTTATTATATATTAGTAAAAAATAAAAAAGATTAATTTTAAACATTTTATTGAATATAAATTATTAAATTGATTTAAATAATTACAAAATGTTATTTTGTTATTTTACTTATACAAAACACACTTGTGTGAATAAAAATATAATTTCATAAAAATATTTATTTTTAATTTCAAATGGGTTTTATTTTTATTTCAAATTTATTTTCCACCAAATAATAAATTATGTAAAAAATTGTTAACCATATAATAATAAATTAGTTGATATTATTCATAAATTCCCTTACAACTACTATGTGATAACTATCGTATTAAATGGTAATATTTTAATAATATGTCAATTTCTATTTACACTAAATGTCATGTGTAAACAATTCTAATATAGATGTTTCATGTAAATGAAGATAAACTCAATGTTGTAGGTAACATAACAAAAGATTACTATTTTGTGTAATGAATGATAAAATTAGTATTTCATTAAAATAAAAAAATTGAAATGATTACATTAAATTTAAAAAAAATCTAAAAATCTCGGGTGTCACATTCTACCACTATTTTATTTAATTTTGTTCTTGAAATCCATCCCAATTATCCTTGATTTAAAAAATACAAATTAATTCATATAAATTGACATCGTATAGTGGTTTATTGAATAATCCTCTTGAAAAAGATAACGGGATGTGAAAATTCATCTGGAATAACTCACACTAGGATTCAAAATAAGAGAACATAGGTGGGAAGTGAAACCATGGGCATTTAAAAGGAAAATAACACCTATATATAAATGGATAGTTATATAAAACATGGTTAATATAAATTTAATGATAAAAAATTCAAAGACATATGATACATCAAAAGGGTTGTTGAAATATTCAAAATAATGGTCACATGAAACAATTTTATTTCAAGACCATTTTCCTAATTTTCATGATAAGATATAATTACTTAATTTTATTTCATTTCATAATCCCATTATCAATCTATGGTTATAGTGTAACACCCCAGATAAATAAAGAATATGAAATTTTCATATTTATCCATATTTGTGAATAAAATATTTATATTACTCTAAAGGGGACGCTATGCTCGATGGCGTACCCAATACGCAACAACAAGTTTCTTGGGAATCTTGCGTTTCACTCTAATAATAATTTAATATTATTTTAAATGGTAGTTAACACCTAGCCTTTGTAATGGCGGAAATGAATGGAACTAACTAAAAAATTATTATATATGTTTGTCAAATATTTTTACTTTAATCCAATAAATGTTAGAGGCTTAAAATGTGAATGAATCCAATTTTAAGCGTAAATATTCTAATATTCTTTAAAAGGTCGATTAACCACCTTTTAATGGCGAACCTCTTTTAAATACAGTATTTCACAATATTATGTGTTATAAAATCCTTCTTTAGAATAGGGACATCAAAATTTACTTTGTGTAAATTTTTGTTATTTTTCTGATAAAGTTCATTTTTAATGAATAGTGAAAAATGTTGTATTTTAATTCAAAACCACTTTTTAATATAATTTATTTATATAATTATATTATCTTTTGAATTGTTTTTAAAGTGAAATTATAATATATTTTTACCATTTAATCCAATAGTGGTCATTGGAATTAATTTCACTTTGAAATTGAACTTAAACTATTGTCAATCTTTTAATAGATATTGTTTCTTAAAAACACGCTATTTGTTTTGACAGCGGGAATTGATTATTAAATTATTTAATGATACTTATATGTTTTAAATTTTTTAAAATATAAAACATTTTTGAATTCGGAATATCAAATATAGATTAGGGTAAATTTTTGGTATTTTTTTGAAAAACTACAATTTTTGATGAATAGTGAAACCACTAAGTGCTAGTTAAAGAAACTGATATTTCGTTTAAATGAAACTTTTCCACTTCTGTGATTTGATTTTCAAAAATACAACATACATGGTTGTAATTAATATGTAAAATGTGGTTCAATGAGATTAAAATAATTTTTTGTTAATAGTAATTTTTAAGTTTTATTAATCGCGATTAAAGGTAATTAGTGTAATTTAAGGTGAAAATAATGTTTTAATAATATGAAAAGACCTAGATACTTGTCTTCCCCTCATTTGATGTGTCATGTCCGACCATGAAGATCCATGGGTCAACATGGGGACCCCATGGAGCCACTTTGGTAAGAAATGACATAAATAACTTTTTATTTAATGTTAAAATAAAAATGTCACAAACATGTGTTGTTTTACTAAAACAATTTTTAAATGGGGTTATACAAGTACTATTTTTGACTATAAATAATCATTAGAAAGATAAAACGATTTCCTACATCATGATAGTTTTTTAAAAATTTTTTGACAATAAATAAATTAAATTATTTATGACACCACGATGATACAACAATTACCACATTATTTAACGATTTAAATAAAATGGAAAGATAATGTAAAATATATGACCTAAAATTGTCACAAACCTATGGGATTGGTGTATTTCGATACATTATCACCTTATCCTAGAAATATATCCTTTTGGGACCTTTAAAATCCGAAAAAAGCATTATATAATAATGTAATATTTTATAACTTTCGAAGAGTGCCCCTCCTCTCCTCTTATAAAAGGCCCCAACCTCTACCACCTTACCCACACCTCTCAAGCCTTTGGCTCGGTCAAACCCTGCCCATTTAATCTCTACAAATCCCTATACTCATCATTGAATCCTCACTTTGTGAATAATCCATTCCAAGGAAGCCTTTGAGCTCAAATCAAAGAGAGTTTCCCAATTTAAAGGTATTGTCCTCTCTTGTGTTCTTATGTATTATTTTGCTTCTCTAACCCTCTAAACTATTTTTATTCCTTTCTTTTGTAACAACACCAGTATATTCAATATAATAGGATGTTGTTATGTGAAGTATTCGAGCTACACTTACACACACCTTCGTTTAATGGTTAAAGAACATACTGTTTCTGTGGACGGTGAATTACTACCTCACGAAATGATGATTGTTCAATATTCTTTTAACACCTTCAAAGATGGAAATTAAGATGTCACTATATATATATATATGATATATAATATGTTTATGTTTTCCTTAATCTTCGGTATTTTTTTCATTTATGGAATACCTTTATGGTTTCCATTTTGGGTAAATGTGATATCTTCATTTTAGGAAGTGCGGACTACCGCCCCCTCAAAGTGATTTGATTCGTTAATGCCATATATGGGACGTATAAAGGATTGAATTAATGGTATTAAATATGATATCCTAATGGAATTATAATATACCTTTATATAATTATTATTTCACTCCATTGAATACAAAAAAAAGAAATGAAAGTAGCGTTCATGCGTACGTACGGCTTACCGTCTCAATGAACGGTACATTTCATTTCATATCTCCAAATGTTATGTACTATTATAAGTACATTTATATAATGAATATACATGTAATATATTACATCTAAATTATGTATATCATTCTGGAATTATAATATATATATCTCTCTCATTTTTGTTTTAATTCCATTAATATGACAAAAAATGAAAGTATCGTTCATGCGTACGTACGGCCTACCGTCTCCATGAACGGTGCTTCTAATTTTTTATATCCATATGTTATGGAATAGTATAAAATAAATATATACGGAATATATATAATAATTAAAAAATAAATACTATTCTGGATATGATGTACCAATAACTACATGGAAAATTCTTTTCCAACAAGTTCAATTTTTACTCATGTACCGAACATCAACAAAAAACATCTGATATGAACTCACATTATTAACCAATTATTATAACATTATAATATGTGATATTAACTGAATAATAATATTTAAATGAGTTCCTTAAGAAATTATAAATTGACCAAATTTTATTATTCAGGAGATTGAAGAACGATCGAGTCATGTCGGACACAAGGTAAGGGATCCTACCTCTCTCTTTCTTTTTAAGTACACTCTTTTATGTCATTCCTTTTAAGGTCATTGTTCTTATCATTAGGATGTTCTTTTATATTACTCTTAATGTACTTTTTTATGTTCATTTGATGATATACCCTATTTTATATCATCAATCCATTTTGGATGTTTTAATTGGCGATGTTAGGCTGCTGAAATTTTGTAAGGGGCTTTTTATCTCACTTTGTGTTTTCGTGAGATTCATGCTACATTTTCCAATATTTCCTTTTGAGTGGTGTATGTACTGTCCATTATTCTAATATTTGTGTAACATACTTTCGTTTATGATTATTTACATCAATGTTGTATAGTCCTTCTTTCATGGGGTGTATGTTTCGAAAGTTACCCAAATCGGTAAGGGAAACTTTCACCCTATTATTTTTAAAAGACTTCTTTTGTTATGTCTTTTAATTTTCACCTTATTATGTGGGGATATGTTCTTATATATACTTATTTCCGTAAATTTTATGTCCAAGAGATGAGATACCCTTTATCCCTCTCATCAACCCTTTTTCCAAAATTTGATGTGACGTCGTTAGGGTGTCAACGGAACTTTTTAACCCAATTTTGATTTCTTTGGGTTCAACATGTAGTTATTGAATATGTCATCCTTTTAATATGTGTGAATGAAATTTTATTATTTTACACTTAATATCCACTTATATTGGGTGTATTTATATTTTTCGCACATAATTATGAGATTGATTTATCCTTAATTTAAGGATACCATCTTTATAATGGATTTCATCTCAATTTTAATTTCCATTGAGACTTCATTGATGTTGTGCACCAATTCAATCTTATATAATGTATATACCCTCCATTGGAATATTATATCATTAATCCCTTTATTCTCATGATATTATAATGTTTTTATTAAATGTTATTCCTCAATTATTATATTCAAGTGTCTCTCATTTTGTTAAAAACCCTTTAACTAAGATATCGTTTTAAATGTTTTAATGATTTGTTCTTATTAATATCCATGTTTTAAAAATGGTTTTAAGGATTTATTTATATGGATATTAATGGTTTAAAATGTTAAAATCTTCAATGTGGTATGGGACACTTTGATTCAAAAATCTATTTATTAAATGTTTTAAATGGTTTTGAAAATGGGTTTTTAATGGATTCATTATTTCAAAATCCTAAAATGTTATATTGTGATTGAATTGTGGAAATGTTATGTTTTCTTTTATGCATGTTTTATGTGATACGTTTATGTTATGTTTCTTGGGCATTGTTATGAAAACGGGTGGTCTCCTGATAAAGTAAGTGTAACAACCCGAGATTTTATGAAAACTATTATTTTTAATTTTATTAATGTCTTGTGTTGTACGCTACACCAAAAAGAGCTTGCACAACACGCATCCTTGACTTGCCTTGCATTACACGCAATCGCAACCTTCCTCGATAGTGTGTGTAGTACGCAATACAGAGTTTCACGAAACAACGATATGCTATTAAAATATTATTAAAACTAGCCGTTATGAATAGTAATAACAACATATTAAAATTTTAGAAATTTTAGCTCTCAAAATGGACTTCATTTTTCGATTCGGGGTATCGAATTTAGCCTAAGGTGAAATTTTGGTACTTTTCGGATAACTTTCATATTCTGATGAATAGTGAAAATTACTAAATTATAATTAAAAACAAATTTCTTAATCGAAATAATTAATAGTGATAAATTATTAATTTGAGTGGTTTTAAAGTATATTTAGAATATATTTTTACAATTTAATACAATTTTGGTCATTGAATGTAATTTCACATTTAAACCAGACATAATCAAGTGTCAATCTTTTGATAGATATTGTTTCTTAAAAACACGCTATTTGTTTTAACAGCGGGATTTAATTATAAAATTAATTAATGCAACTTCTATGTTATGAATGTGGTAAAATAGACTTCATTTTTGAATTCGGAATATGAAATATAGCTTAGGATGAAATTTTGGCATTGTTCTGAAAAACATCAATTTTTGATGAATAGTGAAACTACTAAGTGGTAGTTAAAAAACTGAATTTTTCATAAAACATAATTTTACCGCTTCTGCGAATGGAATTTCAAAAATCCGAGAGACACAGTTGATGTCAGTAAGTAAAATGTGGTTCAATGAGATAAAAATAATTTTTGGTGAATAGTAACTTTTTATTTTTATTTACCACGGTTAAAAGTAAATAGGGTAATTAAGGGTAAAAATGAAATTAATATTACCCAAACACATGTCCTAATCCTATTGGACAAGTGTATCTCGACCAAAAACAACCTTAAGTGTAAAATATTATCATTTAGGCCCACTTAAATTAGATTAGGACATTTACTATTACTTAATTCAAAGAAGAGTTAAAAGAGTTAAAATCAACGTTTATTTACTAAAACATTTTTAATATAGAGTTATACATAAGATAAATTCTATTGTAAATATTCATTAGAAAGCTAAAAAGATTTCTTACATGATGGTATTTTATTTGTAATTTTTAGACATCAAATAAGTTAATTTATTTATGACACAAAGATGATGAAGTAATTATCTTATTAATGAAATATTGACATAATTGATATTATAAATACCAAAATAAATGTAATTTAAGACTTTTTATTAATTACACTAATTTTCTAGGTTACTATGATATCTTATTGTTTATTTAATAAACTTGGTTCGAACATATAATTCTGTTATGACTTTCACAAAAATCATATATCAAATAGTGTCAAAAATGACACAAAATAGTTTTTAAATCAAATATTATATTATTAATTGTTATTTTATTCCTAAAAATCTAAGGTTCTGCCAAATGACTTAGATAAGGATATATATTTTAATAATAAACAATTTGGGGTTCTTTTGTCATGTTATAATAAGTTTATTAACCATATAGTGTAAGAAATCAAAAAGACAATGTAAAAGATAAATTATTTAAATTAGAGTTAAATCTAATTGATAAGGTTACAATAATAACCTAAACATGTCTAAATCCTATTGGTTGATAGGATTTCGACCCGTCCCCACTTTAGCTTCGAAATAAGACCCTTTGGAACCATTATAAACCGATTTTGACTTTAATATAAAATAATATTTTGAGATATTCCTAAGGTGCCCCTCTCCTCCCTTATAAAAAGAGACCTCCCCCCCCTACTCCTCACACCAATTTGAGCACTCATGCTCGGCCAAACCCAGCCAAAATACCTTCTCCACTTTCCTAGAATAATCCTAGAGGTCCTGGTCCTCTTCAAAGACCAATCTTAGTTCCCTAAGTGAAGGATTCAAAGAGGCGTTCCAAAGAAGAGGTAATATCCATTACCGATCTTTTCAATTTCTTTCTTCTTCAACTTCTTCTTTAGTTGTATCATTATAAAGTAATAACATCAGTATTAATTACATACTGATATGTTATTATCAATATGAAACAACTCTAATTAACTTTCTATCCATCCTACGGAAAAAGGAAATCACCGCGCGTGCGTACGTACGGAATACCGTCTCCACGCCGTGGTGTAATCTATTTTCCGCCACCACCTTAATTGGATGGGTATAAAGGTGTAATTAGTAACTATATATGATTATTATAAAGTGATATTGATACTGAAATAGTATACATACACTTCAACACAATTCCACGACCATGGGAATGATATCATCGCTCGTGCGTACGTACGGACTACCGTCTCCACGACGCGATGAGATTCATTCTTAATGATTAACCATTCATGAATGATTATAAAGTATATATAATAAGTACTAATGAAATATATGACCTAATAATGATACTGGAATTATTTATATTTATATGTATGTCATCTACTTAATTCCATTCAATTTAATAAGGAAACGAAAACAGCGTTCATGCGTACGTACGGACTAGCATCTCCATGAATGGTGTATTTATTTCCATGTACTGATTTATTATATATGTATATTCTGAATATATATATATAAATCATGTTTATTATTCTGTAATTAAGTAATCATGATCTAAGTAATCATATGAATAATTACAAGTTAAAAACACGAACGACAAATGAGACGATTTTACCCAAAACGCTACATTAACATGAATTTACAAAATAACGGGTAATATAAAGTCATAATTGGACCATATATGATATAATAACAATGAATATGATTCAGGAATATGTCAATAACATGATTTAAATCATTATACAGGAGGTTCATACACTTACAAAGCAAGTCGGACCTATGGTAAGGGAAATATCACAATCTCATTTTTATCCGAGATTGTTTATTCGTAAGTATTTACTGGGGTGTATTTTATCATCCACATCCATGTTTAATAAATATGTAATATTATTTCCATCCACCTACAATTTTTTTAAATCCAATTTTACCCTTCGGTGAGTTTTTAGTAAAAGAAATGAAAGGAATCTTTTGTCGTTTTTCGTACGAGGTACTTTTTGAATTTTCCGACAAAAGTACGAAGAATGTTTATTTTAACTTATACGGAATGAATGGATTTCTAAAACATTATCTCCAAGAAGTTTCCTTTACAAGTATTCATGTTTATTTTTAATCATCTTCTTTTAGTTTAAAATTGTATGTCATGTTAAAAAAGGAAAAGTGTTTTTGAAGTAGAAAGGATATTTTCCTCAAGAATGGAGTTCAAGTATTTTATCAAAATTATTTTCCATCTAAGATAATAAAAGGGTTCTGTTTTTATCCCTATTATTACATCGATTTGATTATGATGTGATGGAAATATTTTTCTTTATCTTATATGAATTGTTTTATGATGTCATGTTGTTTAAGAATCCCATTTTTATTACATGGGTTACGCTATGATGTATGGTTTATGATTATGTGGCACACATAAGAAAAGATTCATTATAAGATGGGTGGGACCTATATCTCCCTCCAATGAATTGGGTAAAGATTTTATATCTCATGAGATAGACATGGCTGGAATGGTAGGTTATACCGGTTTATTGAAACAAGACTGAAACGAGGGTTACTCGATTCAGAAAGGGACTTTGTCCACTAAGATAGTCTTGGAAATTAGTCTTGACTAACAAGAAATGATTCTCTATGATTATGTGTGTATGCCACAAAGTTTCATGTTTTAAGTTATGATTATTGGGATTACATTTCACTATTATGATTTATCCCATGTTATGAAATTATGCACTCTTTTGCAGGTTAAGATTTCCAAAAGTTATGTTCTTATGAATATGATGTGATTGAATTTCTTTTGTTTACCCTTACTGAGCATTTGAGCTCACCCTTTTATGTTTTCTTTTCCCCAGGATATAAATAAAGGTTTTAGGTAAAAAAAGGGGAAGATATTTATGGGAGATATTGAAGATCTTTCACCATGATTAGAAGATTACGTTCCGAGTTTCCAAAGACACTAAACTATTACGATCCTTGTGTGTGTGTTTTTGTTATGTACTAAGTATTCCGCAAATGTAATGTAATGTCAATGTACGTTAGGCTTCGGGTCTCTACAGTTGGTATCAGAGGAAAGGTTTAGTCAACCTTTGGAAACTAGGATGCGAAAACGTTAGTGAGATCCCTAGAGATATTTCTACGGTATGTCTAGGGATGTCCCTAAGGTTAAGTATACGTATAGGTTATAGTACTAGAACTACGCTAACGATCATAGAATTAAACCTAATATGTTAGATATTGGAGGTACTCCCCCTTTATTATGTTGTTTTCCCTAGCATGATTTTTGCCTCTCACACTATTCTTTTTGGGTTTTAGACGATGGCTGGAACCCGAAGGAACCGTGTTGATCAATGCAATGGACAATGCAATGATTGTCCTCCTGAACAAACAAATGTTATGGGAGATGGAGTGAAAAATCTTATTGCTATCCTTACACAAGCTATGAATCATTCTGGACTTCCAAATGAGCAGAGAAAGGAACAGTATTCTATTGAGTCCTTCATGAGGCAACGTCCACCTTCTTTCAGTGGGACTTCTGATCCACTTGTTGCTGAACAATGGATCAGTACCACTGAAAAGATATTTTCAGTTCTTCAATGTTCTGAACATGATAAAGTCATCTTAGCAGTATATCGTTTGGAAGGTGAAGCTGATCAATGGTGGAATCCTATCAAGAATACGAGGCCAAGAGATGAAATTGAGTCCATGGAATGGGACGAGTTCAAGAACTTGTTTTTCAGTAAGTACTTCCCTAATATTCTTCGAACAAAGATGGAGAAGGAGTTTCTTGAACTAAAGCAAAAGGATGATGAATCTTTTGGTATATACGAAGCGAATTTTACAAGACTTGCAAGGTATGCATCTGGCATTATCATCCAACCTGAAAGTAAAGTTGATCGATTTTTCAGTGGCTTAAAAGCAAGTTTACGAAGGGCATTAGCTATAAGAGACTTCAGTATCTATTAAGAAATTGTGTGTTGTGCTATCAAGGTAGAAATGGAAGTTTGTGTTACATATCCATCTCATGGTTTTGAAAAGAAACGAAAGATGGAGTTCAAGGAGAAATCTCAGAATAATGGTGAAAAGAAGATGAATGTTTCCTCATGCACAAAGTGTGGAAAGAAGCATGGTGGAGAGTGTCTTAAAGGGACTAGAAAATGTTTTAAGTGTGGAAAAGAAGGTCATCGAGCAGCTGAGTGTCGAAGTAATGGAAAAAGGGTTTCTAATGATGTGAATAAAGAAAACACTGCAAAGAACGCACCACCAACACTTCAATGCTTCAAGTGCAAGGAAATGGGGCATTATGCTAATAAATGCCCTAATCCAAGGGTTAGTGATGATCAACATGAGCAACCACTGAAGGCAAAGGACAAAGGGAAGTTACATGCGATCACTATTGGCGATGTTGAATATGACAACGATGTGGTGGAATGATTAAGTGTTTATGTAATGGGATTCCAAAATAATATTATATCATGGAGTATTGGAATATTTATGTATTGGTCTAATGTGGTATTCAATGTAATTGAGATATTTTTGGAAATAAGATGATATGCGCATAATGAAGGGAAAACGAGAAAACGAAATGTTTAACAGTATTCATGAGCTCATGATTGATATAAGGACTAAGTGATATCATGGTTTGAGTATATAGAATTTTGAGGATTTTGGTATGTGGAAAGTGTTAACTTTTAACTGCATTCATGTTTTCACTAAGGTATTCAAGAGAATACACGATTAAGGACTTTGAATGTTTGGAATGTGACCAACAAAACATATCTTATGATATATGGGGATCGACGATGGTGTTAAATCTCTGGTAATCGTTTTCACTATGTTATAAGAGTGGACTGTAGTATTATGCATAAGCCTAAAGATTGGAATGGATTATGTTGGACATAAGTTAGTATTGTTTAAGGATAAAAGTTTTTTCGATATTATTGATGGGATGTTAGAGTAATATAGCTTTAGAAAAAGGACAACCCGCAGGACGGGTGACAGCCCATCGCGTCGGACAAGGCTGTGGGAATCGAACCCACAACCGAAGTGCGACTGGCCTTTATCGCCTACCACTGGCCTACAGGAAGTCCCTATTTAGTAGAAACTAGTTTTATTATATTAACCAGTATGATATATGAAGTATATGTCCATTTTAGGAACCATATATGATTAATCTCACTATAGATCGACTTATGTATATAATTTGTGCTAACCTTTTGTTTGAGACAGATGGAATGACCCGTCATTCTATCATATGATCTGCTAACACTACACGAATAACAAAATCAACTTCAATTATTTATGAGATGAAGTGGAAATTGTTCAAGGCACGAACAACAGTGAGATTGTACCAAAATAAAGTATGTATTTATTCTAATGCAAATTTACTACTTTAGGGAAATGATCTTAAAAACCAAAAATGTTGTCCTAGTGATCTTATACCTGATGAATCAGATGGTACCTTATATCATCACAAATCTATGGATTTTTGATTACTGGCTTTTTCATAGCCATGTTCTCTACACTCTCCATCAGAACATGATGGTTAGATTTCTCTTCCATATCCATATTTTCACCTCTGTTGAAACCCAGTGATTAGTTTATTTGGGTAATCGTTACATTTCATACTTTAGTTATTAAATCCAAGTTTTGGTATTCCTTTTTACGATGTGGGTTTCTATTAAAGAAACTTTCAAATAGTAAACTATTTATAACCCCGACGAATTTCGAGGGCGAAATTCATTTTAAGGGGGGTAGAATGTAACAGCCCGAGATTTTATGAAAACTATTCTTTTTAATTTTATTAATGTCTTGTGTTGTACGCAACTCCAAAAAGAGCTTGCACAACACGCATCCTTGACTTGCCTTGCATTACATGCAATCGCAACCTTCCTCGATAGCGTGTGTAGTACACAATACTGAGTTTCACAAAACAACGATATGCTATTAAAATATTATTAAAACTAGTCGTTATGAATAGTAATAACAACTTTTTAAAATTTTATAAATTTTAGCTCTCAAAACGGACTTCATTTTTGGATTCGGAGTATCGAATTTAGCCTAAGGTGAAATTTTGGTACTTTTTGGATAACTTTCATATTCTGATGAATAGTGAAAATTAGTAATTTATAATTAAAAACAACTTTTTTAATCGAAATAATTAATAGTGATAAATTATTAATATGAGTGGTTTTAAAGTATATTTAGAATATATTTTTACAATTTAATACAATGTTGGTCATTGAATGTAATTTCACATTTAAACCAGACATAATCAAGTGTCAATCTTTTGATAGATATTTTTTCTTAAAAACACGCTATTTGTTTTAACAGTGGGATTTAATTATAAAATTAATTAATGCAACTTCTATGTTATGAATTTGGTAAAATAGACTTCATTTTTGAATTCGGAATATGAAATATAGCTTAGGATGAAATTTTGGCATTGTTCTGAAAAACATCAATTTTTGATGAATAGTGAAACTACTAAGTGGTAGTTAAAAAACAGAATTTTTCATAAAACATAATTTTACCGCTTCTGTGAATGGAATTTCAAAAATCCGAGAGACAGGGTTGATGTCAGTAAGTAAAATGTGGTTCAATGAGATAAAAATAATTTTTGGTGAATAGTAACTTTTTATTTTTATTTACCACGGTTAAAAGTAAATAGGGTAATTAAGGGTAAAAATTATATTAATATTACCCTAACACATGTCATAATCCTATTGGAAAAGTGTATCTCGACAAAAAACAACCTTAAATGTAAATTATTATCATTTAGGCCCACTTGAAATAGATTAGGACATTTATTATTATTTAATTCAAGAAGAGTTAAAAGAGTTAAAATCAAAGTTTATTTACTAAAACATTTTTAATATAGAGTTATACATAAGATAAATTCGATTTTAAATATTAATTAAAAAGCTAAAAAGATTTACTACATGATGGTATTTTATTTGTAATTTTTAGACATCAAATAATTTAATTTATTTATGACACAAAGATGATGAAGTAATTATCTTTTTAATGAAATATTGACATAATTGATATTATAAATACCAAAATAAATGTAATTTTAGACTTTTTATGAATTCCACTAATTTTCTAGGTTACTATGTTATATTATTGTTTATTTAATTTACTTGGATCGAACATATAATTCTGTTATGACTTTCACAAAAATCATATATCAAATAGTGTCAAAATTGACACAAAATAGTTTTTAAATCAAATATTATATTATTAATTGTTATTTTATTCCTAAAAATCTAAGGTTCGGCCAAATGACTTAGATAAGGATAAATATATTAATAATAAACAATTTGGGGTTCGTTTGGCATGTTATAGTAAGTTTATTAACCATATAGTGTAAGAAAACAAAAAGACACGGTAAAAGTTAAATTATTTAACTTAGAGTTAAATCTAATTGATAAGGTTAAAATAATAACCTAAACTTGTCTAAATCCTATTGGTTGATAGGATTTCAATCCATACCCACTTTATCTTAGAAATAAGACCCTTTGGAACCATTATAAACCGATTTTGACTTTAATATAAAATAATATTTTGAGATATTCCTAAGGTGCCCCTCTCCTCCCTTATAAAAAGAGACCTCCTCCCCCTCCTCCTCACACCAATTTGAGCACTCAAGCTCGGCCAAACCCTGCCAAAATACCTTCTCCACTTTCCTAGAATAATCCTAGAGGTCATGGTCTTCTTCAAAGACCAATCTTAGTTCCCTAAGTGGAGGATTCAATGAGGCATTCCAAAGAAGAGGTAATATCCATTACCGATCTTTTCAATTTCTTTCTTCTTCAACTTCTTCTTCTTTAGTTGTTTCATTATAAAGTAATAACATCAGTATTACATACATACTGATATGTTATTATAAATATGAAACAACTCTAATTAACCTTCTATCCATCCTACGGAAAAAGGAAATCACCGCGCGTGCGTACGTACGGAATACCGTCTCCACGCCGTGGTGTAATCTATTTTACGCCACCACCTTAATTGGATGGGTATAAAGGTGTAATGAGTAACTATATATGATTATTATAAAGTGATATTGATACTGAAATAGTATACATACACTTCAACACAATTCCACGACCATGGGAACGATATCATCGCTCGTGCGTACGTACGGACTACCGTCTCCACGACGCGATGAGATTCATTCTCAATGATTAACCATTCATGAATGATTATAAAGTATATATAATAAGTACTAATGAAATATATGACCTAATAATGATACTGTAATTATTTATATTTATATGTATGTCATCTACTTAATTCCATTCAATTTAATAAGGAAACGAAAACAACGTTCATGCGTACGTACGGACTACCGTCTCCATGAATGGTGTATTTATTTCCATTTACTGATTTATTATATATGTATATTATGAATATATATATATAAATCATGTTTTATATTCTGTAATTATGTAATCATGATCTAATTAATCATATGAATAATTAAAAGTTAAAAACACGAACGACAAATGAGACGATTTTACCCAAAACGCTACATTAACATGAATTTACAAAAGAACGGGTAATATAAAGTCATAATTGGACCATATATGATATAATAAAAATGGATATGGTTCTGGAATATGTCAATAACATGATTTAAATCATTATACAGGAGGTTCAGACACTTACAAAGCTTGTCGGACCTATGGTAAGGGAAATATCACAATCTCATTTTTATCCGAGATTGTTTATTCGTAAGTATTTACTGGGGTGTATTTTATCATACACATCCATGTTTAATAAATATGTAATATTATTTCCATCCACCTACAATTTTTTTAAATCCATTTTTACCCTTCGGTGAGTTTTTAGTAAAAGAAATGAAAGGAATGTTTTGTCGTTTTTCGTACGAGGTACTTTTTGAATTTTCCGACAAAAGTACGAAGAATGTTTATTTTAACTTATACGGCATGAATGGATTTCTAACACATTATCTCCAAGAAGTTTCCTTTACAAGTATTCATGTTTATTTTTAATCAACTTCTTTTAGTTTAAAATTGTATGTCATGTTAAGAAAGGAAAAGTGTTTTTGAAGTAGAAAGGATATTTTCCTCAAGAATGGAGTTCAAGTATTTTATCAAAATTATTTTCCATCTAAGATAATAAAAGGGTTCTGTTTTTATCCCTATTATTACATGGATTTGATTATTATGTGATGGAAATATTTTTCTTTATCTTATATGAATTGTTTTATGATGTCATGTTGTTTAAGAATCCCATTTTTATTACATGGGTTACGCTATGATGTATGGTTTAGGATTATGTGGCACACATAAGAAAGGATTAATTATAAGATTGGTGGGACCTATATCTACCTCCAATGCATTGGGTAAAGATTTTATATCTCATGAGATAGACATGGCTGGAATGGTAGGTTATACCGGTTCAGTGAAACAGGACTGAAACGAGGGTTACTCGATTCAGAAATGGACTTTGTCCACTAAGATAGTCTTGGCAATTAGTCTTGACTAACAAGAAATGATTCTCTATGATTATGTGTGTATGCCACAAAGTTTCATTTTTTAAGTTATGATTATTGGGATTACATTTCACTACTATGATTTATCCCATGTTATGAAATTATGCACTCTTTTGCAGGTTAAGATTTCCAAAAGTTATGTTCTTATGAATATGATGTTATTGATTTTCTTTTGTTTACCCTTACTGAGCATTTGAGCTCACCCTTTTATGTTTTCTTTTCCCCAGGATATAAAGAAAAGTTTTAGGTAAAAAAAAGGGGAAGATCTTTATGGGAGATATTGAAGATCTTTCACCACGATTAGAAGATTACGTTCCGAGTTTCCAAAGACACTAAACTATTACGATACTTATGTGTGTGTTTTTGTTATGTACTAAGTATTCCGCAAATGTAATGTAATGTCAATGTACGTCAGGCTTCGGGTCTCTACAGTAAGGGTGGGTGAGCCTGATATAGCTCTTCAATGCATTGGGTAATATGAAGGGGTTAAACGTTAAGGTTTCTCTGAAGATATTTAGGGAATATACTGTGATGGGTATTCCAAACGTAACCAAGAGGGTTACTCTCTACGTAAGAATGTTATGAATGCCTCAAGTTACCTCTATTACTTATGATTTCTATGTTTTATTCATGATTTGATGAGGTATGTTAAAGTGCTTATGTTTTATGAGTAATGTATGATTTCATTGATTATTATGTATACATGTACTCATGTTCCTTTCCATATTTTTATATCCCTTACTGAGCTTTTTATGCTCATCCCAAGTTTTTGAAATGTTTTACACACGACTTAAAGATGAATAGGGTCAAATATGGGATCAAGGAAAGACATGCTACCTAAAACATGGAACTAGACATGTTTCTTTTAAGAGTTTTTTTATGGAAACTTGGTAGTGGTGTCTACTTTGTAATCTTTTGAGATGTAATAGTTATGTCCTAATTCTCTAAAACTCTAAACCTGAAAAGATCCTCAATGTGAATTATTCATTTAATTAAATAATAAGTAATGTTTAAGGTTGGGTCCTTATAGTTGGTATCAAAGGTCGGTTTAGATAACTTTAGAGGTTAGGGTATTCTCTAAGAATATGTGACATTACCATAATGGCTAGGATTTAAGAAAGAGTCATAGTTTTTAGATAAAAGTGAATGAGTAAGTATATATTAGTGTTTATCTTCCTCATTAGTACATGATGGTTTTGTTGATATACTCACACTGACTTTTCTGTTTTTAGTAAATGGATGGATCTAGCAGACACCAAAGTGACAATGGGTTTGAAGGAAACTATGGTGGTTCTCTGATTAAGAGACTGGATGAAATGGGGGATTCAATGAGGAATCTCATGGTTGTTCTAAACCAACTATCAAGGAGTTATGATCAATCACTTGAACCTTGGTATGTTCTGTAATGCATCATGTACAAGATGATCAATCGATGTGGAAGTTCAGGTAATAATTATAAAGGTAACCATTAGGGTTTATATGATCCTTACTTTTTAGGAAATTATGGGTTACTCTATGATATGATGGAAAATGAAAGGCATGAGGTAAACTTGAGGTTAAAATATCTTATGATTATTTTTGAATATTTTATCTTGTTTTGGGGAATGTTTTAATAATTATATAGTTTTGGAAAATGGACAACACGCAGACCGTGTGACAACCTGTCATGTCGGACAAAGCTATGGGAATTGAACCCACAACCAAAGTGTGATTGGTATTTATCGCCTACCACTGGACTACATGAAGTACCTGGTTAGTTTGACTAATTCTTTTTAGTTAGATGATTTTAGGAATCTATAGTAAGTTTATTTTGGGTTATTTATGGAAATGATTAACCTGTCATGGAGGATATGTGATTAGGTTAATTACGTTTCAATATGAGAATTTAAGAGCAACTGATGTTATTTGGAGATATAAGTTAATTTGTACCTTGGAAGACTATGTGATTAAATATTTCAAATATTTGGGTTTAAATCTTAGTTTTGTTTACTTTGAAGAATTTTATGGACAATTGTTTATCGAATGGTCTTCGTTGAACTTTGGGTTTTTTTTGACAAATTTTGGAGATTAAGAATGGCTTTTCATTTTATAAAGGATTATACTTTTGTGGATTATCTGATCTCATACTAACAATTTTGGTTTTGGTTTTTGTATAAAGACATGTAAAAGATATAGTTCTCCTTCATGGATTAGGTGATTCTCAAGAAGTTGATTATAGTACACTTAATGCGAACAAGTCTACCTAAATACTCGTCTTTTGGAGAAACTATGAGTTTGATTAAGGAAGCTAGTAAAAGTTGAAAGTCTACGTGACAAGTAGGTATATTTCACAATGATTTAGTTAAGATCAAAAATAAATTCCACAATGAAGAGTAATATAAAACAAAAATGTTGTCTGTTAACTTTTCCTACTGGGGAATCGAATACCGTTTAACCCACCACAAGTTTGTGATTTTCTTATGGTTAACTTTCTCCTAGACATGTTTACTATCACTCTCCCTCAGAACATGACCCTTTGTTTTTTCTCCCATGTCCATGTTTTCTTAAATGGAATCCTAGTATGGGTTAACTCGGGTGACCTTTGTAATTCACTTTCATTATTTTAAAGTGATAGTTTTATTGACTCTTGTTCCGATGTGGGATTTTCAATGAAGTTTCCAAGCCCGATTTTAAAAATTGTGAGGACGCAATTCCCAAAAGGGGGGAAGGATGTAACACCCCAGGTAAATAAAGAATATGAAATTTTCATATTTATCCATATTTGTGATTAAAATATTAATATTACTTTAAAGGGGATGCTATGCTCGATGGTGTACCCAATACGAAACAACGAGTTTCTTGGGAATCGTGCGTTGCACTCTAATAAAAATATAATATTATTTTAAATGGTAGTTAACGTCTAGCCATTGTAATGGCAGGAATGAACGGAACTAACTAAAAAATTAATATATATGTTTGTCAAATACTTTTACTTTTATCCAATAAATGTTAGAGGCTTAAAATGTGAATGAATCCAATTTTAAGCGTAAATATTCTAATATTCATTAAAAGGTAGATTAACCGCCTTTTGATGGAGAACCTATTTTAAATCTTCTTTTTCACAATATTATGTGTTATAAAATCCTTCTTTAGAATAGGGACATCAAAATTTACTTTCTGTAAATTTTTGTTATTTTTCCGACAAAGCTCATTTTTTAATGAATAGTGAAAAATGTTGAATTTTAATTCAAAACCTTTTTTTAATCTAATTTATTTGCATGATTAGATTATATTTTGAATTGTTTTTAAAGTGAAATAAGAATATATTTTTACCATTTAATCCAATAGTGGTCATTGGAATTAATTTCACTTTGAAATTGGACTTAAACTAGTGTCAATCTTTTAATAGATATTGTTTCTTAAAAACACGCTATTTGTTTTGACAGCGGGAATTAGTTTTTAATTTAATTAATGCAACTTATATGTTTTAAATTTTGTAAAATAGACATCATTTTTGAATTCGAAATATCAAATATATCTTAGGGTGAATTTTTGGTATTTTTCTGAGAAAACATCAATTTTTGATGAATAGTGAAACCACTAAGTGGTAGTTAAAGAAACTGATTTTTTGATTAAGTGAAACTTTGCCACTTAAATGATTTGATTTTAAAAAATATGACAAACATTGTTGTCATTAAGAAGTAAAATGTGGTTCAATGAGATTAAAATAATTTTTTATGAATAGTAATTTTTAAGTATTATTAATCGCGATTAAAGGTAATTAGTGTAATTTAAGGTAAAAATAAGTTTTAATAATATGAAATGACCTAGACACATGTACTACCATCCTGGAATGTGTCATGTCCGACCAAGAAAATCCATGGGTCAACATGGGGACCCCATGGAGGCACTTTGGTTGGAAAATGACATAAATAACTTTTTATTTAATGTTAAAATAAATGTGTCACAAACATGTGTTGTTTTACTAAATCAATTTTTAAATGGGATTATACAAGTACTATTTTTCACTATAAATATTCATTAGAAAGATAAAAATATTTTCTACATCATTATTGTTTTCTTAAATTTTTTAGACACTAAATAAATTATATTATTTTCGACACCATGATGATGCAGCAATTACCTCATTATTTAATGATTTAAATAAAATAGAAAGATAATGTAAAATATAAGCCCTAAACTTGTCACAAACCTATTGGATGGGTGTATTTAGAAACCTTATCACCTTATCCTTTAAATATATCCTGTTGGGACCTTTAAAATCCGAAAAAAATCATTATATAATAAAATAATATTTTATAACTTTCCAAGAGTGCCCCTCCTCTCCTCTTATAAAAGGCCCCCACCTCTTCCACCTTACCCACACCTCTCAAGCCTTTGGCTCGGCCAACCCCTGCCCATTTCATCTCTCCACATCCCTCTCCTCATCATTGAAGCCTCGCTTTGGGCAGAATCCTTTCCAAGGAAGCCTTTGCGCTCAAATCAAAGAGAGTTACCCGATTTAAAGGTATTGTCATCTCTTGTGTTCTTATGTTTTATTTTGCTTCTCTAACCATCTAAACTCTTTTTATTACTTTCTTTTGTAACAACACCAGTATCTTCAATATACTAGGATGTTTTTATGTGATTTATTCTAACTACACTTACACACACCTTCTTCTAATGGTTAAAGAACATACTGTTTCTGTGGATGGCGAAGTACAGCCTCACGAAACGATGATTGTTCAATATTCTTTTAACACCATCAAAGGTGGCCATTAAGATGTCACTATATCTATATATGATATATAACATGTTTACATTTTCCTTAATCTTCTGTATTTGTTTCATTTATGGCATACCTTTATGGTTTCCATTATGGGTAAATGCGATATCTTCATTTTAGGAAGTGCGGACTACCGCCCCCTCAAAGTGATTTGATAAATTAATGCCATATGTGGGAATTATAAAGGATTTCATTAATGGTATTACTTATTATATCCTAATGTAATTATAATATACCTTTATATCATTATTATTTTATTCCATTGAATACAAAAAAAAAGAAATGAAAGTAGCGTTCATGCGTACGTACGACTTACCGTCTCCATGAACGGTACATTTCATTTCATATCTCCAAATGTTATGTACTATTATAAGTACATATATATAATTGATATATATGTAATATATTAAATCTAAATGATGTATATCATTCTGGAATTATAATATATATTTCTCTCATTTTTGTTTTAATTCCATTAATATGACAAAAAATGAAAGTAGCGTTCATGTGTACGTACGGCCTACCGTCTCCATGAACGGTGCTTTTAATTCATTATCTCCAAATGTTATGGAATAGTACAAAATGAATATATACAGAATATATATAATAATTAAAGCATCAATACTATTCTAGATATGATGTACCTATAACTACATGGAAAATTCTTTTCCGACAAGTTCAATTTTTACTCATGTACCGAACATCAACAAAAACGTCAGATATGAACTCACATTATTAAACAATTATTATAACATTATAATATGTGATATGAACTGAATAATAATATTTAAAGGATGTCCTTATGAAATTATAAATTTACCAAATATTATTATTCAGGAGATTAAAGAACAATCGAGTCGTGTCGGACATGAGGTAAGGGATCCTACCTCTCTCTTTCTTTTTATGTATACTCTTTTATGTCATTCCTTTTAAGCTCATATTTATTATGATTGGGATGTTATTTTATATTAATATTACTTTACTTTTTATGTTCATTTTATGAGAGACCCTATTTTCAATCATCAATCCTTTTTGGAAGTTTTAATTGTCGCTGTTAGGCTGCCAAAATTTCGTAAAGCGCTTTTTATCTCACTTTGTGTTTTCGTGAGATTCATGATAAATTTGCCAATATTTCCTTTTGAGTGCGGTATGTATTGTCCATTATTATACTCTATGTGTATCATAATTTCATTTATGAGTATTTACATCAATGTTGTATAGTCTTTCTTTCATGGGGTGTACGTTTCGAAAGTTACCCAAATCGGTAAGGGAACCTTTCACCCTCCTCATTTTTAAAGACTTCTTTTGTTATGTCTTTTAATTTTCATCTAATTTTGTGGGGATATGTTCTTATATATCCTTATTTCCGTAAATTTTATTTCCAAGAGATGAGACACCCTTTATCCGTCTCATCAACTCTTTTTCTAAAATTTGATGTGATGTCGTTAGGCTGTCAAGGGAACTTCTTAACCCAATTTCGATTTCTTTGGGTTCAACATGTAGTTATTGAATATGTCATCCTTTGAATATGTGTGCATGACCTTTGATTATTTTACACTTAATATCCACTTATATTGGGTGTATTTATATTTTTCGCACATAATTATGAGATTGATTTATCCTTAATTTAAGGATAACATCTTTATAATGGATTTCATCTCAATTTTCATTACCATTTAGACATCATTGTTGTTGTGCACCAATTCACTCTTATATGGTGTATATACCATCCATTGGAATATTATATCATTAATCCCTTTATTCTCATGATATTATACATTTTTTATTAAATGTTATTCCATAATTGTTGTATTCAAGTGTCTCTCATTTTGTTAAAAACCGTTTAACTAAAATATCATTTTAAATGTTTTAATGATTTGTTCTTATTAATATCCATGTTTTCAAAATGGTTTTAAGGATTTATTTATATGGATATTAATGGTTTAAAATGTTAAAAGCTTCAAGGTGGTATGGGACACTTTGATTCAAAAATCACTTTATTAAATGTTTTAAATGGTTTTGAAAATGGTTTTTTTGAATGGATTCATTATTTCAAAATCCTAAAATGTTATATTGTGATTAAAGTATGGAAATGTTATGTTTCCTTTATGCATGTTTTATGTGATGCTTTTATTTTATGGTTCTTGGGAATTGTTATTAAAACGGGTGGTTCTGTGATATACTAAGGGTGGGTGAGCCCGATATAGCTCTCCAATTCATTGGGTAACATGAAGGGGTTAAATGTTAAGGTTTCTCCGAAGAGATTTAGGGAATATACTATGATGGGTATTCCAAACGTAACCAAGAGGGTTACTTCCTACGTAATAATTTTATGAATGCCTCAAGTTACCTTTATGCCTTATGATTTCTATGTTTTATTCATGATTTGATGAGGTATGTTAAAGTGCTTATGTTTTATGAGTAAAGTATGATTTCATTGATTCTTATGTATACATGTACTCATGTTTCCTTTCCATATTTTTATATCCCTTACTGAGCTTTTTATGCTAATCCCATGTTTTTGAAATGTTTTACACTGGACTTAAAGATGAATAGGGTCAAGGATGGGATCAAGGAAAGACATGCTATCTAAAAAATGGAACTAGACATGTTTCTTTTAAGAGTTTTTTATGGAAGCTTGGTAGAAGTGTCTACTTTGTAATCTCTTGAGATGTAATAGTTATGTCCTAATTCTCTAAAACTCTAAACCGGAAAAGATCCTCAATGTGAATTATTCATTTAATTCAATAATAAGTAATTTTTAAGGCCGGGTCCTTATATATAGAATTATTAATTTCTAATTCATATCTTACTCTAGGAAATGAAGGTGATTTTGTTCTACCAAATTAACTAAGAGATAATAATATCCACATATAAAATGATAATTCATTACATGTATCTTTAGTCATAAAAAATTTGTTTCAATGGATTATTCAATACTAATAAATATTCATATATTTAAATAATACATTAACATATAAAACATCATTCAAAGTTCAACAAAAAATTCACAAATGCTTGTCCTGATTACCCTTCAAAATTTAAGAATTCATAAATAAGTTAACTTAATTTTACAAAATATACATATAAATAATACTAAATATATTACTAAGAATATCCTAATAGTTATAGGAAAAATATGGTAATACCATGGTTGTATATTTTCCTAAGGCATGGTGATGACAAAAAATACTATAAAATCTCAATAAAAAGATGAATTCTACCATAATACTTGAATAAATTCATATATTATTGAACATATTCCATAGATACAATATTTATGTAACCCCCATGAATTATAAAATAATCCACTTTTTCAAAAATTCCTATATATGTTCTGAGTTCCTGAATACTATTCAATTTATGTTATCCATAACAATCATCTCTTTATCCAAACATAACGCCATTTTCTCTTCCTTACTCAAATTTTTTTTTATCATCCCTAAATAATAATATTTTACCTTTATATTAATTAAATTTTATAAGTCATCAGTACCATTAATCATATTCCATCAAATCCTTATTAAAAAATATATTTTAAAAAATCATATATGTTTCATATTTCGTTCATTACGATACAAAAACACTTCAATTAGTGCAATATATCCTTAATCCATTAACTAGGCTTCATCATCATATTAATTAATACCTCTTTCATTTATTTTGAAATATAAATCATGAATTAACATTGATAATCCTATATTTAATCCCGATTCATGTGTTTATCATAAACAATAATAGTATAACATCCCATAACTTTCATATTTCATTTGTAGTAACCTCATTGTCAATCGAAAACCCATTTCTCATATAGCCTTACTAATTATCCTCATGACCTTTCCCCTTAGGATAATTATTTCCATATTATTCATACTTTCAATGTATAATATATTCATCCATTGATAATACATTAGTGAGACAAATATTATCATCCATTTTGTTAACTGAAATTTTCATTTTCTATAGAAATTTCATACTTTGTCTCCCTCTCAACACATTAAACTTGTTCTCAATCCTTAAGAAATTAAATTTCATTATTCCTTCAATATTATTAACATATAGTTATATGAATATTTTTCTTATATGGTATCTACTACATAAACTATAAACAATATCAATCATTTTCTTCGTTTGTGAGTCCATGAGTTGGCTATGTAGGTTTTGGGCTCCGCAGAAGCACCTAAATAGTGGTTCCTAACTTATCTTTTTTCATGATTGATTACCAATATAAGATCTAAATGATGATAAATGTTGTAATCTACATAATGGATCAACGAGATCACACAAGAGTAATCACATCGGAACCAATAGAGGGGATATCATCAAATGATTTTTATAATTAATTTAATTAGAAAAATAATTATATCTAAGAAATTCAATCATCATTGACGAGTATGATGATAGATCTACATTTCACCTTAATTTCATTATAGAAACCAAATTTAGATTTTTTCTAGTGGTGATCCACACATGTTTTAGGAATATCCAGACATTGCAGAAGGAATCATTGGGTGCTTGCATATAAGATCCTTTTTCTTGTGTCATCTTCCTTGATCGCCTCAATAATCACTTCCAAAGCATTATCCTAAATCTTGTGGATGAGGATTTATCACCATTCATGGAATTTTTCTTGGACAAGGAAACTCTCTATTCTTGAGAGGATTATCCAAGGTCTATTGTGGAAAACTTCATTGGTTAATGATAAAAATGACGTAATTGGGTATTTATATTACTAGGGTTAAAATAAAATTATTTTACAAGTTCCAATATTATTTATTTAATCCATGTAAAACCCCATATCATATAATAATTGTAATATTTTTATTTCTTGACATGCACTAAACTTGTTCATTAAAATTATATAATGTTAAATTAAATAATATTCAATATTATCATTTCTCACAAGACTATTAAACTTAGTCTTCCATTCCAATATGATATTTATCAGTCCTTGAAGTATGTATATTTATTTATTAAATAAATACCACTTAATTATTCACTAATAAATAAATAAATATCATATTCACTAAATAGAAAATAAATATTTATTAAATATTCCCCTCACAATATATCCTCTGAAATAACTATTGAAAAAATAAATGTGATCAAGCATACATGAATAATTATTAAACCATTTACATGAATAATATTTACTCAACCTAGTAAATAAATAATAATAAGATATTTAAATGAGATTCTAGATACACTTAGTGTTTGAGCCTCTAGGCCACTTTCTCAGTAGAATTAGGTGAAGTAGCATAAAGTTGAATATTAGAATCTAGAATCATACCAAGGAATCCATAGAGACTGGATTTAATTCTGTAATGACATATAATCTCAAATGGAAAATTACCATGTTATATAATCCCTTTATAAAAATATATTTAATTGAACAGGTTCTATGCCAGTGCTATCAACTTATGTGCTCGATATCTCTTTCTTTGAAATTCTATAAATAGAACATTTATATAGAACACCATTACAATGTATTTATTTAGGCTATATTATTTTCCTCAAAGGGCATAAGATATTAAATTTTATTAATGAACATAAGGTATAAATAATTTCTCAGATTATTCATTAATTTAATATAACTCGTGACGTACATAATATAATGTACCTCTCCGTGAACATCTATCATCACAATTTTCCCAATACATCTATGTAACTGGCTCATAGTATCTATTAATAATAATCTTAATATCTATTGACCAATACACACATCCACAGATTGGAACAACCAATGACATATTTAAATGAGGATATCCTACTAGCAGGTCCCGCTATCATAATATACTATTGAATATTACTAAGGGTGAGCACTATGAGAAGGTTCCTCAAAGTCCAATGAGTCTCCACCGAAGATAGCCTATATCATTTGTGTCCCTAAATGATATCATTTAGATATGAAACATATATTCAAGAATAGTTTCATATAACTTCTATTTTCTCATCATAGTGGGAACTGCTATGACATTTTAGTGTGATAGCTACTCTTAAGACATTATCACATCTATGTCACAAATAAGATAAATCATAATGTGATAATTAGTTTACTAAGATTAAAAATAATTTATACATGTTTATCGTAATGTACCTATAAGTATGTTCTAGGGAACTAACTCCAACATAATCTAACTTTCACTAGATCCAACTGTTAATAACCATTAGAACTACGGCTCTCATGTGATTCTCTTGCTTCTATAGAGATAGAACATTAGTCAATGGGTCCATCAAATTCTCTTCAATGGGTAATTTTATCACTACATATTCACCCATCTGATATAAATCTATCAAGAGGTGATACATCTGGAGTATATCCTTTGTTTATTTCTGTGTCCTTGGCTCTTTTTTTCAAGAGCCACCACTTTAGTATTATCACAATACAGTGTGATAGGGTGTTTACTACTAGGTACCTAATCAATCCCCGGGACAATGTTCTGAATCCAAATGGCTTCCTTTTCTACATCAGAAGAAAATATATTCATGTACTCCACTGTAGAATCAAAAACAAATAGATCATTTTAACTATTCTATCTCAAAAATCCTTATTTGAGAAAGATAACATATCCTAATTTTTCTTTCAAAACATTTTGATCTATCTGAAAACTAGTATCCTTATAACACCCGATTACAAGCTCCTCATTTCCTCTGTACACTAGGAACATATCCTTATTTCTTCTCATATACTTAAATATATCCTTAATGGTAGTCCAATGATTTTCTCCTAGATCATCTTGATATCATCCCACTATACTCAGTGCATAGGAAACATCAATTCTATTACATATCATGAATGATATGATTGATCCAATCACGAAATCTTATGAGATATTACTCGTTCAATCATTATCATGTTGTTTCAGAGGACACATTTTCTTAAAAATATTACACTTTCTGACACAAGAATAAATCTCTTATTGGATTGTTCCATACTAAATCTCATTAATATCTAGGAAATCTATGAACTTTTAAATAGTTGAACAATCCTATTGGATCTATCTCGAATGATGTTAATCCCTATAATATAGGCTATTTCACATAATCCATTTATAAGTAATAACTTTTTCACCCTCTCCTTATCATATTATAACACTGAAATATCATTTCCAATATGTAATATTTCATCAACATATAATACTAGGATAATGACCACATTCCCTTTAAACCATTTGTAGACACGCGTATCACATTCATTCTTAATGAAACCAAATTCTCTGATGGATTAATCAAATCAAATGTTCCATGACCTAGACACATTATTAAATCCATAAATGGATCTATAAAAATTGAAAATCCTTTTGGAATCACCTTGAGTCACAAGACCTTGTGGTTTTGTCATATTAACATCTTTCTAATGGTTCCTGATAAAGAATACAGTTTTTACAACCATCTTCCAAATTTCATAGTCATGGTATGTTGTTATAGAAAGTATGATTCTCCTGGATTTAAACACAAAAAATGGTGATAAGGTTTCATCTTTGTAAATTCATTAATGTTGTTTGAACATTTTATCCACTAGCCCTACTTTATTGATACTTACATTACATTACATTTATTTTTTCCCCTTGATTACGCATTTACACCCAAAATGATTTATATAAAATTGCCCATTAAATACATCCTAGACCTTGCTATGATACATAGAATAAATCTACGAATTCATATCATCTTCCCATCTTATAGCTTATAAGATCATTACTACCTTCATTTAGGAGAGAGGATCATCACTATCAACCAACAAATATTTACCATCCTTAGTGAATAGAAAAACATATCTCTTTGGTTCTCGTACCTCTCTTGTGATCCTACATAGTTCATGTATTTTAATAACTACTTCTTCCATGGGGACCTATTTAATCTATTCATGTACCAACTATTGTGTATCTTGATCATAAACTGCATCGATTTCATCATTTCTCCCACTATCATTCTGAGGTTTTTCTCCCTCTCAAGAAGGTTTTATTTTCTAGCGACATTCACTTTCTTGTATTTGGGGTTGTATAGGTAGTGTCTGTTTTTCCTTGGGATACCCTATGAAGATACACCTCATTCCCCAAGGTTCTAGTTTGTTTCTCGATAAGGACTTAAAAAATGCCTCACAACCCCAAACATTTGTATTCAATAAAATAGGTTCCTTTCCAATCCACAACTTGAAGGGAATTTTACTTTCCACTTTAGTTGGTACACAGTTCAATGTGTATTTAGTATTTAGTAATGCATATCCCAAAAAGGATAATAGAATATATGCATGTCTAATAATTGATCATACCATGTCTAAAAATGTATAGATTATACTTTCGCTAACACCATCCCACTATGGTGTATAAGGTCTAGTGAGTTGATATACAACCCCAAAATCCCATAGAATGTTGATGAACTCTTGGTTAATATATTCCACAATGCAATCTGATTGAAACTTCTTTATCTTTTTACCAAGTTGATTCTATACTTTATTATTGAGTTAATGGAATATCTCAAAGGACGCAAACGTATACCTCATGATGTATACATAGCCATATCTACTCAAGAAATCAGTAAAAGTGTTGAACTAAGAATATGCACCTCTAGATTCTATTGGAAATTGTCGACGCAGATCACTGTGTACCAATCCTAGATTCTCTATGTACCTTTCACCCCATCCACCGAATAGTGGTTTGGTCATACTCCCATGTAAACAAGCATGAAATTTATCCAGTGATCTTGGATCATAAGATTATAAATATCAATCTTGAAAAAGCATTTCTAAATGATTCTCATTTACAAGACCAAGATGGTGATTCCACAGCTTGGTGTTATACGATTCGTGTGAACATGAATCTTTAACACTTGGTTTTCATAGGTTAATACATAAGGGCCATTATTTAAATTCTCAAAACCATAACATTTGTTTTCCTTATAAAATAAACAAATTTTATTTCCAAATTTTAACTTAAACACATCTATATCAGATCATGACATTGAAATTATGTTCTTGGTAACTATAGGTACATAATAACAATCTCGTAAAACCAAAATCATTCCTCTTGGTAATGAAATATGGTAGTCACCAATGTCTATAATAGCCATCTTTGCTCTATTGACAGCTCTTAGATCCACCACTCTTAAAGAAATCATTTGATATCTAATTGGTTCATCAATTTGGATATTTTAGTGAGAACAAAAAGATGTATCTAATACCCAATGTGTAAAAATGGAAGTATTTTACTAAATAACGAACACATCATCAACATCCCCTTTACTCTAGGTGCAGTTCCTCTTAATGTGGCTTAACTTTCCACTTGAAAAACATGATGCCTCCTTTTCCACGCCCTCCCTATGGATCATCTTCATCTTGGTAGGATGGTGATCGATAGATTTAGACTATTTATAAGTGATTGGCCCCTTTGTGTTGTCTTTCCTTTTATTTTTCACCACATGGAATATGGGATTGCCATTACCAATTTCCTTATCAACTTGGAGAATCAATATAATAATTTTTAAATCCCTGAGATGTCCAGGTATTCAATGATGCTGGAGATGGACTTGGGAATTGATGAATGTATGAGATCTGTAAACAACTTATCTACGAATTTAATCCCTGAGATGTCCAGGCATTCAATGTGACCAATGATATTGAATACATGAGGCCCAGCTGGCAAAGACACTCTAACCTTATTTGTGAACAATGCATTGGATATCTCATACCTCTATTTTCTAACCTTCTATTGATAGAGATGATGAAGGTGAGACATCATGCTATAGGCATCCTTTTCCACATGTCGCTCCAAAATCCAATTCAAAATGGATTATAGCATGACGCACTAAACATCTATAGAATAATTATGATGTTTCTCATTGAGAGATATCTCTTCATCGCTTTCCAGAATTATAGTCACAACTCATAAATGTTCTTCTACCACATGCAATTTTCTTTCATGGTAAAGGATGACTCATAGGCACATTAACCATTCCTATAAACTTATACTAGTGAGAAGGTTTTTCCTTCTCATATATGGATCCAAATGATATATTTTATGTCATTTTATTGGTGTTTCTAAAAATTAAGATGAAAATAATATTAGAACATTATCTGATAAATTTAGACAAATAAATAAATATAATATTTATTAGTCTGCCCCAATTTTATTGAAACCAAATGTCACTCACCATTGTCCTGGTAATATCATGTTGGTTGGACATTCTTGTGGAAAGGATCCATATTACCCTTCTCATCACCCCAATTTTCGTTGTTCAAACTACTTGAACGGTCTTAGGTAGTCATTCCAAATTCCAACTGCATTAACTCATAGTTCCTTAACCTGCTGAGTGACCTCCCCAATTCTAAAATCATTAATTCAGATATCCTCAACCTTTTCCACTCAGTTTCACCAATTACTACATTTTTAGTTAGCCCTTGTTACTAACTAAGTTAAGTTAACCCTGAAACTATTGTTACAATTCCCTGATAATTTAAAGAAACCCAATTTTGGATGTTCACAAACATTGAACTATGGATTGATTCTAAGAAAAGTAATAGAAGTATATACGAAAATATTATTTTATTGCGGGGTTTTATCCTTTTATACACAAATTTACAATTATAATATTTATCACATGATTTTCTAAAATTAAAATGGAATAAATAAGTTAATTACCATGTATTAGATAATATTTATGTATAATATAATTTATTTTAGTTCCATCATAAATTCTTGTCAATTTATTAATTATGTGATTATAAAAAAACATATATAATTAAATAACCAAGAAACTTGATGGGAATAAAATAAAGGGTATTATCCTAAGGTTATACTAATGGTTAGATTATGTATAGGTTGATAAACTAAATATTAACGTAGGGGACAAAGAAATTGAACCAATTAGGGTTCATGTTTATAGCTTCCCACATGTCTTCATTTGTATTTCCTTATATTGGTTTCACTTTATCTATGAACATGAACTGCGTCGACTAGCTTGTGAGCTCCATCCATTACATATTCCTTTAACTCATATGCAGGTGAGGGGGAAAGAGGTTTACATAAAGTGAAACTGTGGGAACACATTCCCTATATAATAATGTGGGTAGAACATGCACATGCCAACAATTTAATTTAATAATAAATTAAATTAAACCAATCACATAAAAAAGGTTTTTTCTAGATAATGATCATCAACATGAATGCAATGAATTATTATTTTAAAAAAACTATAATTCAATTATTAATCATTCTTATTTAAGATAAATCGATCTCTAATCAATTAACTATTATCTTTAATTAATCAATACTTTTATCAAATCCTTATCTAAATTTACTAGAGATTATCATCCTTTATAACATCAAAAATATTAATTAAAAACAATTAAAATTAAACTTGTACATAAATTTACCTTAGAGGAAACACGGAGAATACCTATCCTAATATTCCAAAAATTTATTATACTCGTATACTTTTTTACTCTTATGACATATGGTGCACACAACATATCACGCACTTTCACAACATGTAACTCACTTACGATTACATGAATTACTTTATTATTTCTCTCATGTTTTATGCATATGTTAACGTAGAGTATCAACTTATAGTACAACTCATACATGATATGTAGATACGTAAATTATGTAGATATTAATTAAAAATTTAAATATTTTGGTATATTTAAAGCTATCACATGGCGTTTCCAATCATTACTACCACACACAAGTAGTTGTCTCAATGTTTCCATTGTAATCTAAGTAACTTTAAAATATGAGAAACTAGGTATAAGTACATGGAATGTAGATCTATTATTCCTGGCATGTATATCTCTCTCTATCTATCTGAGAAACATTCTTGGGGACTCGACGTGTGAATCATAACTTGGAACATTTTTAGTACATGACATATCTAGTGGGACAAACACCATGTTGATTGCATGTTACATGATGACTAGTTTTCATAGACCATCTCATAAGGTCCCATTCAATGACTACCGAAGCCCTTATCCCATAGGCCTAGGGCTAGCTACAAACACCGAGTAGGAAATTTACACAATTGGGAGGGATTTTCCTAAGTACTTGTACACACGCACACACCTCCAAGGAAAAAGTTCTGAAACTAAACAACTAAGTAAAAAAACAGGAAAACCACTATGATACCAACCCAGAGTACAAGAGTAGAAAAATAAATTTAAATGAGGCCTAAATAAAATCCCATAAAAAGGAAATGTAAATGTAAATGTCCATGTAACTCCTCTATAGGGAAACCCACCTAAAGGTTATGTATAGAAACAGGTGTCTGAAGAAATTGAAGCACACCTCATCTGTCAGCTTGTTATAAGCAGCCCCTGGACCTAGTGTAACACCCCAAGCTTCCACGGTATGTTTCCCTTCGAATAATGCAATGGCGTGCATTGTATGAAACATTGAGATTCTAACACACCACAACAAATCAAACTAGCCATTATGAATAGTAATACCTACTTATTAAATTTTTATAAATTCTATCTTTTAAAATGGACTTCATTTTTGGATTCGGAATATCGAATTTATCCTAGGGTGAAATTTTGGAACATTTCAGATAACACTTATATTTTGATGAATAGTGAAAATTACTAAATTTTAATTAAAAACAACTTTTTTAATCAAAATAATTTATAGTGATAAATTATATTATTCAGTGGTTTTAAAGTATAATTAGAATATATTTTTACCATTTTATCCATTGGTGTTAATTATAATAAATTTCACGTTAAAATTGGACCTATACAATTGTCAATCTTTTGATATATATTGTTTCTTAAAAACACGCTAATTGTTGTGACAGCGTGAATTAATTATAAAATTTATTAATGAAACTTATATGTTTATAATTTTTTAAAATAGACAACATTTTTGAATTCATAATATCAATTATAGCTTAGGGTAAAATTTTGGCATTGTTTTGAAAAACTTCAATTTTTGATGAATAGTGAAACTACTAAGTAGTAGTTAAAAAAACTGAATTTTTCATAAAACATAATTTTACTGCTTCTGTGAAAGGAATTTCGAAAATCCGAGAGACCCGGTTAATATCCAGAAGTAAAATTTGGTTCAATGAGATGAAAATAATTTTTGGTGAAAAGTAACTTTTTACTTTTATTTACCACAGTTAAAAGTAAATATAGTAATTAAGGGAAAAATGATATTAATATTACCCTAACACATGTACTAATTCTATTGGACAAGTGTATCTCGACCAAAAACAACCTTAGGAATAAACTATTATCATTTAGGTCCACTTGGATTAGATTAGGACATTTATTATTATTTATTTCAAAGAAGAGTTAAAAGAGTTAAAATCAATGTTTATTTACTAAAACATTTTTAATATAGGTTTATACATAAGATAAATTCGATTGTAAATATTCATTAGAAATCTAATAAGATTTCATACATAATTATATTTTATTTATAATTTTTAGACATTAAATAATTTAATATATTTATGACACAATGATGATGCAGTAATTACTATAATAGTGAAAAATTAAAATAATTGATATTATAAATACCCAAATAAATATAATTTAAGACTTTTAATGAATTAAAATAATTTTATAGGATAATATGACATATTAGGATTGATTTAATAGGCTTTTTTCGAAGTAATCATTCTGTTATGAGTTTCACAAAACTCAACTATTGAATAGTGTCAAAATTGACATAAAAGAGTTTTTAAAGACAATATTATATTATTAATTGATATTAAATTCCTAAAAATCTAATTTCCGGCCAAGAGACTTATATCATGATATTAATATCCTTAATGGACCACTTGGGGGTCTCTTGGATGTATATAGTATGTTTATTAACTATATAATATAAAAATACAAAGTGACATGTTAATTGTCAAACTAATTAACTATGAGTTAAAACAAAAGGATAAGGTTAATATAGTGACCCAAACCTATATAAATTATATTGGTTGAATGGTTTTCGACCTATAACCACCTTAAACTTTGAATAATCAACTTTGGAGAAATTATAAACCGAATATGAGTTTATTATAAATTAATATTTTTAGCTTTTCCAAAGGTTCCCTCACCCCTCTTATAAAAAGGAACTCCTCCTTCTCATTTCATCACACCTTCAAAGCCTTTTGGTTCGGCCAAACCCTTCCCAAATACTCTCTCCACTTCCCTCACTACAACCTAGAGGCCTTATTTTTATCATAAATCCAACCTAAGGAGCCCTTTTGATCAAATCAAAAGGAAGAACCCAAAGAAGAGGTAATGTTTTCACCACCCCTTTTCAAGTTCCTTTCTTCTTCCACTTCTTCTTTATTTGTTATTACAATTCTAAAATAATAACTCCAGTATCTTATATATAATTTGATGTTATTATAAATATGGTACAACCATATTCATTATTTTATCCACCCTTTGAATAACATGTCACCATACATGCGTACTTACGGCTTACCGTCTCCACGTCGTGGTGTAATTGTTATTCAATATATTATTATTTGGGTGGGTATAATAATGATTTGTAACTCATGAAAATAATAAATATAACATGATAATGATTCTGTATATATGATATAACATCCAATTATATATTATTTTAATATCAAAAGAATGATATTGTTGCTCGTGCGTACGTACGGACAACCGTCTCCACGAACGCGATGAGATTCATTCTCTATCGTATCCATTCAAGTATAATTACCATTTGATGATTTAAAAATAATTTTTAAGGACTTGATATCATTATGGATATTAATAAGATACAACCTATTCAGGAAAAACATGGATTATGTAACAAAACATATAAAAGAAAACGAGTAAGTTAACACCTGAAACGACGATAATTCTAAGATATTATTATAAAAGAAATGTTAAAAAATCATATATGATATCATATTAATGTATATGATTCATGAATAATTAAATAACAATTATTTAAACTTTATATAGGAGGTCAAACTACCCCCAAACAAGTAAAATTACAAGGTAAGGGGTTTCTTAACTCACTCTTAATTTTGTGAGAATTCCATTGATCACCACTTAATTATTGCATGTGGTGTATGTGTAATGCCCATGATTGTATTCATTGTGTAATATAATTTAATTTATGGGTATTTACATCATCATTGTATGATCCTTCTTTCATGGTTGTATGTTTTGTATGTTACTTAATCGATAAGGGAATTTAAAATTTCAATTTCCATTTATTCGGCTTTACGCAAACTTCATTGATTATTTTACTCCGAGATTATGTGTGGAATAACTATTCATTTTCTTACATCATAATTTCCACTCCCCTTTTCTGTGGATATAATTTTTATACACATAATCATACCATTGATAATTTCTCAAGTCATTGATATGAATTTGATAAGAGTAATTTTAACTCATTCTCCATTTGTTGAGTTAATCATCCAATTCATTGGGGTTGTTTTTAAAAGATTGTGTGTGAATATCCATTGATTGTTTTACACTGAATATCCAATCATATTTAGTGTATTTATATTTTCCACACATAACTATGTCATTGATTTATCCTTAACCTAAGGATACGGCCTTTATGAGAGATTTCATCTCAAATTAAATTCTATTGAGACTTCTTTGTTGTTATACACAAAATCACTTTTATGTGGTGTATATAATGTACTTTGACATAGTATATCATGAATCCCTTTATTCTCATGATATTATAAGGTTTTTATTCCCTCAATTATTTTTATTCAAGTGTCTCTCTTTTGGTTAGAAACTCTAACTAAAATACATTTTTAAGTGTTTTGAAGACTTATTCATCTAAATCTTGCTCATTAATGTCCATGTTTTAAAAATGATTTTAAGAATTTATTTATATGGACATTAAAGTCTTAAAATTAAAACACCTTTTAAGAGATTCAAAGTGGTATGGGACACTTTGATTCAAAAATCTATTTTTAAATGGATTCTTGAAAAATAGTGTGACTTTTAAATGTTTTCAAGAAAAGAGGGATATTTCTCTTAATAGTTTGATGATTATTTTAATATCAATATCCTTCATTATTCTTGATTGAGGTTAATGTGATACAATAAAATCTTTCATATTGTGTCGAATGAGTTATGTTTGACTGTAGATGTGCTATTTTTATACCATTCATGGTTTATGGTTAAAGTATTGACATTTCATATGCTAGTTTTAATACGAATGTTTATGTTATGTTTAAACCTATTCATATGAGGAATGCATTGGACTTAATAAGTGACGGGTGGAGCCCGCTATAGCTCCTCGATGCATCAGTAGGTCTCATGAGACAAACTAGTGTCTTGGCACAAGGCCTTGGCAAAATCTTATTTGTAGTCTTGTCACGAGGCCTTGGATATGTGGTTATGATAGTCTGGCATTATGCATTCCATCATTATGAAAGTGGTTATTTATATTGCATGTGATCATTCGACTAGTAGAATATCCATGTGAATAAGTAAATGGAATTATTTCATTTTATCTTTGCCATTTTATACTGAAGATCATGCTTAAAAGGCTTTTGTTTTAGTTATAAATTGCCTTAAGTGTTTATGCTTATCTATGAAAGCTTCTGCTATAATGTTATCCTTACTACGCATCTGAGATCACCCCTTTCAATTTTTTTATTTTTCCCAAGATTATGAAGAAGTAATTTATGAATGAACTGAAGGGATAGTATGAGGGGATATGAAGAAAAGAAGTTTTTTTGATGTAATGTAAAACTTTATGAATGTATCTATTGTTTCCAAGGCTACTAAACTAATCGGTCTTTCGAGACATGATCTTTCTTATGATCATGACAATGTTATGTAATAATTCACCGACTCTGGGTAACTGGGGTCGGGGCGTTACAGTTGGTATCAGAGGAAGTTTAGTACAAACCTTGGAAGCTAGATTTAGATAAAGTCTGATTAGAGCATGTAGACCTAAGATGAACTTTGAGGATTAGTATAGAAGAACTTCCTAGAATTTTGGTATTGTAGAGATTTTGTGAGTTTTCTGAGCAATACATACCTGTCTGGATACGAGCAGGTAGAGGCGGCTCTGGCACAGATGTACCTAGGGGTAAAACCTGAAAACACCGCTTTGATCTAGACTCGAACGGGAACTGGTCCACGACAACGGGCCTTGCTGCACTCTTGGTTACGACACTCCTGGGGGATATGCTTAGGATAATTTACATTTTCTTTACAAATCGATTTAAAGTATTATATATATAAGATGAGAGTAAATGACCTTGGTTAATCCTAGTGTGTTTCAAATTGAGAATATGGTGACATGTTAATCTCTAAATGGTTGTATAACTACTATTACTCACACAATGCTTTCTAGTTTTAGTCAATGGCTAGATTCCGAGGAAGTCATAGTGACTTTGAGAATGATGTACCAGGTGGGAATGGTGATGGAAATGAGAAAAAAAATGGAATGTCGATAGGCGTAAAAGATAACGTCTTTATTCGAAATAAATTTTCCAAAATTTGATCAACAATATATATATTAACCAATTACCAGACTCAACAAAGAAGAGAATGGTGATGAATTATAATATCTCCAGTAGTGGAGACCATAGAGAAAGAAATCCTCAATTTCCATTATGCAGGTAATGTGGAAGGAGACACCCAGGAAAGTGTCTCAATGGGACTTAGAAATGATTTACGTGCGGGAAGGAAGGACATAAAGTGAAGAATTGCCAAAGAAAAATGAAGAATACTATAGAAGAAGATAAAAATGTACCCAAGTATCCATTTACAGTCATTTGCCATAAATGTAGGGGACCTGGCCATTACTTGAGTGAATGTCCTATTCTATAGGATATTTTATTGGTCAGAGAAGAAGCTATGTGGAAATAAATGGTTGGATAAATTTTTAAAAATTATTAGTGATCCATGTTGAAGTATTTACTTTGGAATAATTTTCTCTTTTATTTTTAACCCTAACATTTTCCATGTGAGAATGATATTTATGGATGAATTATTTTTTCTCTTATGGATATAGTTATAAATAACCATTTGGTTTTATATGATCGTTGGGTTTGAGGCAAGTACAAATAATTATAATTTGGGATGAAAATGCATGGTATGAGATAAAATTTGTGGTTAAATAATGTTATAGTTATTTTGAGGGATTTATCTCATTTTGGTAATGTTATAAAATATAGTTTTTGAAAAAGGACAACACGTAGACTGTGTGACAACCCATCGCGTCGGACAAAGCTGTGGGAATCGAACCCACAACAAAAGTGAGATTGGGATTGATTGCCTAGCACTGGACTACGTGAAGTCCCTGGTTAGTGTGACTATTATTTTTAGTTAAATGATTTTATTGATGAATAATAATTTGATTTGGGATCTTATGTCTTATCAGATGAATACCCTTATTATAGGAAAAAGATTTAGTGATTAAGTGATAAATTTTATTTTGGAAGTTGTTCTCTTTGGTTTGAACACTATATGCCCAAGGAAAATAGAATAGTATGGGATTTCCTTTGAGGAGTAATGGTGGATTTTTATCTATGTTTTTATTGTGGATTTATAATGATTTGGTTTATTTATGGAAATGATAAGGTTAATTACATTTAAGTATGTGACTTTAAGAGTAATTAATGTCATTTGGAGATAAAATTTAATGTGGAAGACTACATTCTTAAATAGATTTGGTTTTCAATATTAGTTTTGATTTATTGAAGTATTTTAAGGACAATTGATTATTGAATGGTATTTATTTAACTTTGGGGTATTGTTGGTTTAATTTTGGAAATTAAGATTAGTGTTTATTTCTCTCAAGGAATATCCTTTTGGGGGATCATTAGATCTTGTACTAACCATTTTGGTTTTGATTAATGTCTAATGAAAATGTAAATATATAGTTCATCCTGCATGGATCATGTGATTCTATAGAAGTTTATTCTAGCTCTTCCAGTGTGACCAAGTCTTCTTGAATACTCATCGTTTAAAAAAAATGACTTAGTGGTGGAAATTTATTAAAGAATGAATCTCTACTTAAAAAGTAATTATATATCTTTATATTCTTAGTCAATATCATAAATTAATTCCTCATCCTTATGTAATGTAACTTAAAACAAAAAAAAATGTTGTCCGTTTACTTTCCTACTAGGATACTAATGGCTGTTTGTCCCAACACAAGTTTATGGTTTTCTTATAGTTAACTTTCTCCTGATCATGATTTATATCCCTCTCCATTAGAACATGAAACTTATTTTATCATCCATATCCATGTTTTCCTACATGGAATCCGAGTATGGGTTATCTTGGTTGACCTTTATACCACTCTTTCTTTCTTTTAAAGTGATAGTTTTATTGACTCTTTTTCCGATGTGGGACTTTCCATTATATTCCCAAGCATAATTTTAAAAATTGCGAGGATGAAATTTATTGAAGGATGGGAGAATGTAACACCCCAAGCTTCCACGGTACGTTTCCCTTCGAATAATGCAATGACATGCATTGTACGCAACTTCGAGATTCTAACACACCACAACCAATCAAACTAGCTGTTATGAATAGTAATACCTACTTATTGAAATTTTATAAATTCTATCTCTCAAAATGGACTTAATTTTTGGATTCAGAATATCGAATTTATCCTAAGGTGAAATTTTGGAACTTTTCAGATAACACTTATATTTTGATGAATAGTGAAAATTACTAAATTTTAATTAAAAACAACTTTTTAAATCAAAATAATTTATAGTGATAAATTATATTATTTATTCGTTTTAAAGTATAATTAGAATATATTTTTACCATTTTATCCAATGGAATTCATTAGAATTAATTTCACTTTGAAATTGGACCAAAACAATTGTCAATCTTTTGATATATATTGCTTCTTAAAAACATGCTATTTGTTGTGACAGCGGGAATTAATTTTAAAATTAATTAATGAAACTTATATGTTTAGAATTTTTTAAAATAGACATCATTTTTGAATTCAGAATATCAATTATAGCTTAGGTTGAAATTCTGGCATTGTACTGAAAAACTTCAATTTTTGATGAATAGTGAAACTACTAAGAGGTAGTTAAAAAAAACTGAATTTTTCATAAAACATAATTTTACCACTTTTGTAAATGGAATTTTGAAAATACAAGTGACACGTTCAATATCAATAAGTAAAATTTGGTTCAATGAGATGAAAATAACTTTTGGTGAATAATAACTTTTTACTTTTATTTACCACGGTAAAAAGTAAATCGGTTAATTAAGGGTAAAATGATATTAATATTAACCTAACACATGTCCTAATTCAATTGGAAAAGTGTATCTAGACCAAAAACAACCTTAGGAATAAAATATTTTCATTTATGTCCACTTGGATTAGATTAGGACATTTATTATTATTTAATTCAAAGAAGAGTTAAAAGAGTTAAAATCAAAGTTTATTTACTACAACATTTTTAATATAGGGTTATAAATAAGATAAATTTGATTGTAAATATTCATTAAAAATATAATAAGATTTACTACATAATGATATTTTATTTATAATTTTTAGAAATTACATAATTTAATATATTTATGACACAATGATGATGCAGTAATTACCATAATAGTGAAAAAATAAAATAATTGATATTAAAAATAACCAAATAAATATAATTTAAGACTTTTAATGAATTAAAATAATTTTCTAGGATAATATGACATCTTAGGATTGATATTATGGAATTTTTTCAAAGTAATCATTCTGTTATGAGTATCAAAAAAATCAACTATTAAATAGTGTCAAAATTGACATAAAAGAGTTTTTAAAGAAAATATTATATTATTAATTGATATTAAATTCCTAAAAATCAAATGTTCGTCCAAGAAACTTATATCATAATATTTATATCATTAAGGGACCACATGGGGGTCTCTTGGAAGTATATAGTATGTTTATTAACTATATAATATAAAAATACAAAGTGACATGGAAAATGTCAAACTAATTAACTAAGAGTGAAAACTAAAAGATAAGGTTAATATAGTGACCCAAACCTGTATAAATTCTATTGGTTGAATTGTTTTATACCTATCCCCACCTTAACCTTTTAATAATCAACTTTTTAGCCATTATAAACCTAATATAAAATTATTATAAATTAATATATTTAGCTTTTCCAAAGGTTCCCTCACCCCTCTTATAAAAAGGCACTCCTACTTCTCATTTCTTCACACCTTCAAAGACTTTTGGTTCGGCAAACCCTGCCCAAATACTCTCTAACCTTCCCTCACTACAACCTAGAGTCATTAGTTGGATCAGAAAGCCATCCTAAAGAGCCCTTTTGATCAATTCAAAAGGAAGAACCCGAAGAAGATGTAATGTTTTCACAAGCCCTTTTCAAGTTCCTTTCTTCTTCCACATCTTCATTCTTTGTTATTACCATTATAAAAAATAACTCCAGTATCTTATATAAAATGTGATGTTATTATAAATATGGTACAACCATATTCAGTATTCTATCCACCCTTTGAATAACATGTCACCATACGTGTGTACATACGGCTTACCGTCTCCACGTCGTGGTGTAATTGTTATTCAATATATTATTATTTGTGTGGGTATAATAATGATCTGCAACACATGAAAATAATAAATATAACATGATAATGATTCTTTATATATGAAATACCATCCAATTATATATTATTTTAATATCAAAAGAATGATATTGTCGCTCGTACGTACGTACGGACTACCGTCTCCACGAACGCGATGAGATTCATTCTCTATCGTATCCATTAAAGTTTAATTATCATTTAATGATTTAAAAATTATGTTTAAGGACTTGATATCATTATGTATATGAATAATATACAAACTATTCATGACAAACATGGCTTACATAAAAAAACATATAAACGAAAATGAGTAAGTTAACACCTGAAACGACGATAATTCTAAGATATTATTAACAAAGCAATGTTAAAAGATCATATATGATATCTTATTAATGTATACGATTCGTTCATAATTAAATAACAATTATTTCAACATTATACAGGAGGTTAACCTACCCCCATCCAAGGAAAAGTACAAGGTAAGGGGTTTCTTAACTCACTCTTAATTTCGTGAGAATTCTATTGTTCACCACTTAATTATTGCATGTGGTGTATGTGTACTGCCCATGACTGTATTCATTGTGTAATATACTTTAATTTATGGGTATTTACATCATCATTGTATGATCCTTATGTCATGGTTGTATGTTTTTTGTGTTATCTAATTGATAAGGGAATTCGAAATTTCCATTTCCATTTATTCGGCTTTACGCAAACATCATTGATTATTTTACTCTGAGATTATGTGTGGAATAACTATTCATTTTCTTAAGTCATAATTTCCACTCCCCTTTTCTGTGGATATACTTTTGATACACATAATAACTCCATTGATAATTTCTCAAGTCATCGATATGAATTTGATAAGATTAATTTTAACTCATTCTCCATTTGTTGAGTTAAACATCCAATTCATTGGTGTTGTTTTTACAAGATTATGTGTGAATATCCTTTGATTGTTTTACACTGAATAACCAATCATATTTATTGTATTTATATTTTTCACACATAACTATGTCGTTGATTTATCCTTAACCTAAGGATATGGCCTTTATGAGAGATTTCATCTCAACTTAAATTCCATTGAGACTTCTTTGTTGTTATAAACCAAATCACTTTTATGTGGTGTATATAATGTACTTTGACATAGTATATCATGAATCCCTTTATTCTCATGATATTATAAAGTTCTGATTACCTCAATTATTTGTATTCAAGTGTCTCTCTTTTGGTTAGAAACTCTAACTAAAATACATTTTTAAGTGTTTTGAAGACTTATTCATCTAAATCTTGCTCATTAATGTCCATGTTTTAAAAATGGTTTTAAGAATTTATTTATATTGACATTAAAGTTTTAAAAATAAAACTCCTTTTAAAATTTTCAATGTGGTATGGGACAGTTTGATTCAAAAATCTATTTTTAAATGGCTTCTTGACAAATAGTGTGACTTTTAAATGTTTTCAAGAAAATAGGGATATTTATCTTAATAGTTTGAGGATTATTTTAATATCAATATCCTTCATTATTCTTGATTGAGGTTAATGTGATACCATAAAATCATCCATATTGTATCGAATGGGTTATGTTTGACGGTGGATGTGCTATTTTTATACCATTCATAGTTTGTGGTTATAGTATTGACATTTCGTATGCTAGTTTTAATACGAATGTTTATGTTATGTTTAAACCTATTCATTTGAGTAATGCATTGGACTTAATAAGTGATGGGTGGAGCTCGCTATAGCTCCTCAATGCATCGGTAGGTCTCATGAGACAATCTAGTGTCTTGGCATAAGGACTTGGAAAAATATTATTTGTAGTCTTGGCACGAGGCCTTGGCTATGTGGTTATGATAGTCTGGCATTATGCATTCCATCATTATGAAAGTGGTTATTGATATTGCATGTAATCATTCGACTAGTAGAATATCCATGTGAATAAGTATATGGCATTATTTCATTTTATCGTGGACATTTTATGCTGAAGATCATGTTTAAAAGGCTTTTGTTTTAGTTATAAATTGCCTTAAGTGTTTATGCTTATCTATGAAAGCTTCTGCTATAATGTTATCCTTACTGAGCATCTGAGCTCACCCCTTTCAATTTTTTTATTTTTCCCAGGATTATGAAGAAGTAATTTATGAATGACCTACAGGGATAGTATGAGGGGATATGAAGACAAGAGGTTTTTTTGATGTAATGTAAAACTTTATGAATGTATCTAGTGTTTCCAAGGCTACCAAACTAATCGGTCTTTCGAGACTTGATCTTTCTTGTAATCACGCCAATGCTATGTAATAATGCACTGACTCTGGGTAACTGGGGTCGGGATGTTACACCTAGTCCACCAAGGACTCTGTTAATGTGGTGATCATTTTCAAAAGACACAACATGTGTGGTAAAAGCCTGTGTAGGGGTGAGTAAAACAATACTCAGTAGGACACCTTGAAACATAGGGTAAAATACCAAAAAGAGAGCATCCCTATGAAGATTCAATCATCTCAGCATATGTATATGTATGTGACACATATAACAAGGATATCTAGACATACTCATAATGGATTCTCAGACTCAAGGTCACATCCACTACCATCCATATGGTTCTACTAATAGAATTCTCGATCTAATAGAACTCACTCCTCGATCCTTCTAATAGTAAGCACGTAGAACATATCTACTAATTGTATCCAAGAGAACACATGATCCCCATACATCAAAAAGTTTCCCAAAGACATATGGTCTTGCTGAGACATGGAGTCTCAATATTACAACCAAACATCAGATACATGATTCTAATTGAGACAATCATTTCAGGAGAACTCACTCCTTGAGCATTGATATTATCAAAGACTCATACAAAAAGGTGTCACTAATTTTGGCCCTTCCCAAGGAAAAAAAAATTAAATGTCTTTTTATATGGATAGGGGATTCTTCCCAGAGAATAATAACACCCCAATCTATATTAATCTACAATATAGGGTATTATTCTCATAGAATACACATAAAACTACCAATGCAGCTCATAATGTAGGGTATTTTCCACTGAGAATACCAATAACCCTAACGATATGGCCCACTCAATTGAGGATTAACCCCTTATACTTAAATGTCACATTAATAACCAAAAAACACCATTAGGGGTGATAGAGGGTCATTCCAGTATAAAGGTGAGATTTGAAAATTCAATCTGGGACATAGCCTTTTGAGTGGATTTTTTTCCAATGATGGGGACACAATGCCGTTGTGAACCCTCGAGGAAAGAACTAAGAGAAAATCTTCACCAACAATGTTCCACATTAAAAACCCAGAATTCTATCTCAGAAGGACTACCTCTTCTCAAGGGTCCCAATTCCACATATGGCTCATCAAATTGTCCTTTGGGTTGAATGTTATGACCAATTTAATGAAAATGGGTTTGAACTGATCCGGAACTGACCCGACCCGGTCGACCTGACCCGGTTTAGCCAACCCGACCTAACCTGATCTGTTTGGGTCTTCCTAAACCAATATGGCCTAATGGCCCTAGCATGTTCAGTTGTGTGGCATCCAAGGATGGCCTAGTTTCACCAGCTCGGCCTGCATGATCAGGCCGACCCTTCTCCGACACTTCGCCCACGAACATTCAGTTCCTAGTCAGCACAGTCACTGCATTCATTAGATGGACCACCTCGGCTCCCCCCATTTCGCCTGACCTATGGTTGATGCCTCATTGGGGTCCATTCGGCTGATCTCCACATCCTGGTAACCAACACGGTTTCCTTCTGCATCCCGATCAACTCCCATGGATTCCGCTTCCACGAGTCCTCCTCCGGTGCGGTCCAACTAAACTGCGACCATCTTCTACTCAACGCCCTACTAGTGGCCTTGCCTGGTCCCCACCTATATCCTCTACCACTGTGGTTTATCTTTCCACTGTATTCCTTCATAGACCACAGTCTTCCATCACCACTGGATTCCATTTCATCTTACTAGGTATTCCTGTCCTGACCTCATTTCTGGGCAAGTGTCGCCTCCGCCAAAAAATTATCGAATGGAGATTACACACAAAAAATTCCAATCTGTCTACTTCTATCATCGTCGCATCTACACTAGTTCATCATGATTTCAGATCTCTGATTTTTTACTGTTGTTCCATGAAATAGTTACATAATGAATTTATGTCTATACTCATTTGAAGAACACGAAGAACATAAAAAATGATTGTGAGAGAAATCCATAAATACAAACCCAAGGAAACAACCTCGTGGATTTTTTTCGTTTCAGCCTCAGTCCATTTCTTTATAATGATCAAGACAAAAAACCATAATAAAATTCTTCCCTAATATAATTCCCATAAATAATCCCTCACGCAAGAACATGTGAAATGCGGGTAAACTTATTCTTGGGTTGATCCATGTTCGTCATTTAACTCCAAGAATAAAGAAAATAAGGAATTTAAAACACAAGCTCTATTCGGGGTCCTGATCAGTCATCGATGAAAAAAAAATCCATATTTCAAACATTCATTGATGCTTGATCTGAGTTCTGACCTCCAATATGTCATCACCAGTGAGAGATTCTCCTTCTACTTGCCTTAGGGAAACTCCAGGGTTATGGAGATAACCCTGGATTTTTTACAACGATTATTAAAAACAGAAACCTCCATTACATTATCACATAACGTTAAATAAAAAATATTTATTAAAATATTATAATGATGTTCACATCCAAAATCTATCTTTCACAACTAGCCTATGCCGATAGAGGTTAGGCCTCACCTAAAGAGAACACCCCCTTACAAACTCAATGGTGTTCTTAGATTTCCAATCCATGTTACTGTTTATGAGCTACTAGGAATATTAAAATAAAATAATTTTTTTTATTATATTATTTATGGTTATTCCATTTTGGGATTTTCAATAGAAGACTCGTGCCGACTAATGTTAAGTCACATAATGGGAAAATATAGTGCTTTGAGATTAACCATTCCCATGAATTTATGATTGGGTAAACTTTTTAGATGTTATTCCACTTTTTCAGGAAAATATCTCGTGTGTACGAATAAAAAATAACATTTTTCATTGAACCATTTCGGACACACTGGGCCTCATAATCACACACCGTCTCAGCACTAACTCATAGACTTTTCCCTTAAATTTTCTAAAACATTTTTGGAAAATCAATGTTATTTAATTCTAACCACCGTAAGGTTTTTCATCCCCGAATTCCAAACCAAAGGACACCCTAATAGATGTGGGTACCAAGCACAAATCTGAGCCTCACACTCCCATGTTCTCTACCGAGTATTCTCAAGCTGCCCCCAGGCACACAGTATAGAAATACACTACCAAAGGATATCCACTTCTGCCAGTCCTTAATCTCCATGTCCAGGATGAAAAATTATCATCCCAACCAAAAAAGAATCATTGATGGGAGTTCATGGAGTCGAACTATCTCCTTCATGTAGAGGAATACAATGCTCTATACTGAACTCTTCTTCTAAAAATCTAATATGTGGCCAACTTGGTGAGTCTGTCAATGATCACCAATATGGTATTGTGTCTCCTAGACAAACATGGTAAAACCATCATGAATTACATTGATATAAATTCCCACTTACTTCCTAGAACCCTATGAAAAAATGGGGAAACCCCTTTCAAGTATAGGGGGCTCATCATGGTTAGTTTATAAACCATGAAACTGATTCAAATAAAAACTTATCTTTCATATTAGTATATAATCCAAGCTTCAACTTGTTTCATCATCCTAAGTGTATTCATTGACAACAAAATCCATATCCCAATGCATCTCACCACTCTATGCATTCACTGTTGTCATGAGAATTGATAATTAAAAGGTTAATTTATAGAACACACACAAAAATCCACATTCAATGCAACTAGTACTACTATTAATCCTTTGAAAATAACAATGTGCTCTCCACCTTTCGTATATCCATCAAGGGTAATCCCTATGGAAATTTGAGAATAAGAAGTCTTACTATCGGTATCACCAAGATATTCCTACCTAAATCCCTGTAAGAGTAGAGGGGTAATAACCATTTATATGAAGTAGGTTTCCTCATATCTATCCATGAAGGATAACTTTAACAAGGCCAACTACTCTAACTCCTAATTTAGTAACTGCGAACTTGATCTCCTGTTGAGAGAATCTTCCACCACATCCCTTTCCCTAGAGTATATACTATGTCAAAGTAATAGTCATGCAGGTACTCTAGCCATCACCTCTCTCTCAAGATCAAGTCCTTATTTGAGAATATATACATTGGACTCTTGTGGTTGGGGTAGACGATAAACCACTCACACATTAGGTAGTGTCACTGCATCTTCAATATGAAGACTACCATTTCAATCTCAAGATTATGTTTCACATAGTTCTACTCATGTGGTATCAACAGTTGCGTACCATAGGAAATCACTGATTGCCTCTACATAAGGACACAACCAAGTTTGGTCTCTGATGAATCACAAAACACTATGTACCCAACTCCTTATTCTGAAAATCTCATGGTCGGGGCACTCATCGAACTCTATCTCAACTACTGAAAAACATTTTAGCACCACACGTTACACATGAAATACTGCCCCTTTCAAGTCAACGCGGAATGATTTGGTTCATGATTCCCATGAACACTACTAAGGGGTTTTTCATGCCGAAGAGAACCACCAATTACACATAGTAACTATAGTGGCATCTAAAATATGTCTTTGGTATATCCCCATCACAAAATCACAATTGGTGATAGCTTTATCGAAGTTCAACTTTAGATAACAACTTCAGCCATTTCAACTAATTAAAGTGTTCATTGATGCTTTGGTAGTGGATACTCATTCTCCACGGTCACATGGTTAAGTCTCCAGTAATCCACACATAACCTCAAAAACTATGACTTACTAAGCCCTTCCTATGAAAGTCCCCGAACTTCACCCTTTTCTTGTGATGCTCTATGAATGCTATTAGATATGATAATGCTATTAACAATGTTATCATGGGGTTTAAAATAGTGAATAAATCAATCTCTCGTTAGAAAGATAAGAGTAGAAAAAATATTCTTGGAATAATTCCTCATACTCTTCCACTATTACTTGGAACTAAAAACCTACAACATCTAATACTTTGTGGATAAGACTAGCGGACTCATGATTCATCAGCTTCCCCCACCTATGAATGAGTCCATCCTATGCTGCATGGGTTTTCTTTTTCACAGACCAAGGAAAAACATATTCCATCTCTATGGACATACCACACCATTTCTCCTAAAATAGTCAATCTGAGCATGGACTATCAATAAACATTCCATACAAAGAATGATGTTGTAATTCCTTGAAACTACCACCAAGAGGCACTAACCAAAACACTAGCCTCAAGGGTCAGATCACACTATCATAATAATATTTATATCAAGTCTCCTCCTATAGGCATCCCTAGACATAAAAATCAATTCAAGGGTTTAAATGGAAACTCTTGTTATCAAACAAGATTTGTGACAAGAATGAATGATTAGCACCAATTTATATTAATAAAGAAGCTAAGAGTTGACAAAGATCATAACTCAAATCATTCCTAGAGGCCATGGGTCATATGCCTCGACCAAGTGCAGTTATCCCCTCCCTTTTTCTCCAGCTCCCTAAGCCTAGTGTGGACTACATGGGGGTGGGGAGACATGTAGAAATGTTTTCGTCCTCCTACTGCTCTCCCAGATCCTATGCCATGTCTTCCACCCTGCAGATCCATCTATTCCTGTCACTATCCCTACCTCGGTGGCCAACCCACAATTTCCCTACTAGAAGTACGATGGTCTTGACAATCTCTAGCGAGATGTCCTCGTCCTTCACATGAAAAATATTTCCTCTATCCGGGACAAATTTACTAACCCAATGATCCTTGATCTATAGATCCCCTATCATAGGAACTCCTCTAGAGATGACTCACACTTCTAGTCTCTGAGATTGACATTAGCTTCCTACTCCTGAGGACTCTACTCCTACTTTCCCACTACTGAGATTTATTGTCTATGTCTTCTCGTACAAGGGAAATTCAACCATAATGGTTTTCTCTAGAAACCTAGAATAAGTTGGAATGCAAAGAGGAATATTTTTTCCTCAGATCTCCCTCAAAACATCTTTATAGAAGCTCTAAACTCATAAGAACATTTCATGTATCGTATTCATTGAGTACCAAGAAGGATCGGTATGCCTCAATGGATATTCATATACTAACATATCATCCTCTCAAAGCTATAGAAGCTCTTGAGAAAGCATAACCCTTTAGCTTCTAAGGTGATAAACTCTTCTATAAAAACATTTTTCAAACTATGACCATATAATAGTCACCTCATCCTATGATCGGGTAATATAAACCCCATCATTGCCCTACCGATCCATATAGAAGGCTTGCCTCTAGGACCGCCATCTAATCATCTAGTGAACTGACTGGATGGAAAACTCGATCACTAACACAATACAATCTTAATCCACATGAAATTTAGGTTCTCCTTATAACCTGATGGGTCTCTATCATAGAAACTCATGAAGGATGCTCCACCTATGCATCTCGCCTGCTGGTACTACGGGTACCATGTGCTACTCTATAGGTGGTTGAATAGCTGGTACACCACTCGGAGGTGTTGTATCTGTTACAAATCTCTATACTGATATCTTGTTACCCTGTGGAACATCCACATGATCACATGGTAGAATCCTGGATGGTTTTCTTTGTGAAATAATCATGAAGTAAAATAAGATGTACCGTGGTCAAGAGAGTATAATTGGTGAAATGACTCAAGTTGGACATGGAAAACACAACCCATTCTTATATGATGAATGTAATATCATTTTACCCTTGCAACTAGTATTTTATAGAATCGAGTTGAATAGTATAAATCTAGGTCCTACTATATGGATACGTTAGATGCCACACCAACTGTGGATTTCCTATCCTGAAAGAAGAACTTCAAACATTGAACATTGTAGCCCTAAAATAAAACACATAGACTCTTGGTCCTTTAGGTAGAACTAGCCTCATCTTATATGACTATGTCGTGACCCATCCTTGAGGGTCCCATTCAATGAATACCCCAAGAATTACTCCCATAGGTTGGGGCTGGTAACTTTCATCGAGTATGGATATCCCACAAATGGGAGGCACTTGGCATCCAAAAGACCCAGGATCAAATCCGGGTAGGGGAGAATTCCCGAGTACTGTAGCAGGGTACTGTAGCAGCACTGTAGCAGATCACTATAGCAGTACTGTAGTAGTGGCAGCACTGTTGCGACATAGGGACTGTAGCCGGGCACTGTAGCGGTGGCGTTATTGTAGCAGGTACTGTAGCTGTGCGAGTACTATAGCATTACTGTTCAACGAGGGGTCCTTTGGGCCCATAAATGGGATTTCTAGCCCTATATGCAGGCCAATTGGCCTTGCGCCTTTGTGCTATGTAATGGGTCACCCTCTACCCAGTCTAAAGAGGTCTTTTCATTAATAATAAATTGAGGCTTCGGCCCCAACCTTAAAAAAACATAAACATATGTATGAGGCCGCATAATCACACCTCATCTATCGGGTCTCTCTAAGAATCACCTGGCCTTGGTCCACCAAGGACTCCATCAAACTGTCGATCATATGTACAAGACACGACACATGCATGTATAACCTGTGTAGGGTTGAGTAAAACAATTCTTAGTAGGACACCCCAAAACGCAAGGTAAAATTCCAAATAGGGAACATCAATAAGAAGATACAGTTATCTAGACATAGGTATATGTCTGAAACACATATAACTAGAAAATAAAAGCATACTTGAGATGGATTCCAAGACTCGAGGTCTCATCCACTACCATCCATATGGTTCCACTCAGGGAATTTTCATTCTAGGAGATCTCAATCCTTGATCCATCTAATAATAACCATGTAGAACATGTCTACTAAAAGAATCGGAGATAACACCTAGTCTCGATATGTCTGAAAGATTCCCTGAGATATACGATCCCACTTAAACAAAGATAATCGAGATCACAACAAAACATCAGCAACATGATTTTTTCAAGACACATTTTTTTGGGAGAACTCACTCCTCAAGCCTTGATATCAACAAAAACTATTGTAAATAGGTCCCACTAAATTGGGCCCCACCAAAATAGAAAAAAAATTTCAAGGTCATGGTATACAGGGAGGGGATTCATCCCAAAGAATAATAAAAACCCAATATGTATTAATCTGATTTTTATGGGATTATTCTTAGATATGGCTGACAACTCTACCGATGTAGCTCGTAATGTAGAGGATTATCCAATGAGAATATAGACAGCCCTATTAATATGGCCCACATGATAGAGGAATAATGACCTATGATCGGAGGTCACATTAATTCCCACAAAACACCATCAGGGGTGATAGAGGATCAACCCAATCCCATGAATGGATACCACAACTCTATCTGGGTCATGGCCTATAGAGGGGACTGTTGTCAAATGATGTGGATGCAATGCTACACTGAACCCTATAGGAATGTACAAAGGGAAACTCAAAACCTACATTGGTCTATACTAAAAACCCCATCAGACATCTCAAAATGACCACCTAGTTGGAAGGGTCCAAACGTTGCAAATGGATTATCAAATAGACCTTCCATTTGAAGGTTACGACCAATTTAGTGAAAACATGTCCGAACTGCACTAGGTCTTACCCAACCTTGTCTAGCCAACCCGACCCGGTCCAGTCTTCCTGGGTTATACTGAATCGGCCCGAGCCGCATGAGCGGGCCGAACCTTCTACTACACATGGCCCAATCACATTCGTTGCACATTCAATTTAGTCATCGCGTTCTGTGGACGACGCACCCTGGCTCCCCCCGTGTCGCCTTCACTATAGCCACCACCGCATCCCTATCACTGAGGCAGCCTCCTCCCATGTCCTGATTATTTTTTATAGCTTTCTCCATCATGGTATCTCCTCCAGTGTGGTTCGGTTGGAAATAATCCCATCACTGCCAGCATCCCTGTCGGCGGCCTCACCTTGTCACCGCAGGTGGCCTCTATCGTCGTTGTCTCGCCTGGACCGTGGGTTTCCGCCACTACCGGCTGCCCAGCCGGTGGCCGTCTTGCGTGTCTTCTTGGCCTGTTCTCCTTGTTAAGATAATTCTAGCTCTGCCAAAAAACACTTGAAGAGTGATTAATCCCAAAACATGTCAATCTATATGACTTCATCATCATCACACCTATTCTAGGTCATCATGACGTTGGATCTCTAGTTTTGGACTGTTTCACCAAGAAATAGATGCGAAACGAATTTGCGTTCATGTTCTTATACAGAACACGAAGAATGAAAGTAACAATTGGGGGAGAAATGCACAAATATAAACCCAATGAAGGAATATTTTCCATTTATTTGTTTTGGACTCGATCTTTTCCGCAATAACGATCAAGGAAAACATCCATAAAAAAATCATCCCCAACATAATTCCCACTAATAATCCATCCCATAAGAATTAGTGAACCACAGGTCAACCTGTTTCTTGGTTGATCCACATTATTCATTTAACTCCTAGAATGGGTAAAAGAAGTAATATAAAAAACACGTCCTACATGGGGTTTGGATAGGTTTCTAACAAAGAACGAATCCACATTTTCATCTTTCATTGATGCTTGATTCATGTTCTGTCCTCCAATCCATTGTCACCAATGAAAGAGCCTCCTTCTCCTTGCCTTAGGGAAACACCAGGGTTAGAGAGAAAACCATGAATTTATAAAAAGGATTTTTAAAAAGGGAAACCACAATTACATCATCACGGAATGTTAAATAATGTTTTTTTATTAAAATATTTTAATGACATTCACGTCCAAAAACTATCTTTCATAGCTGGCTTGTGCCGACTAAGGTTAGTTCTCACATAAGGAGGACCACCCTTTATGAACTCAATGGTCGTATCATATTTATGATTTTAGTTTCCATTTATAAATAACTAATATTTTAAAAATAAAATAATTTTATTTAATTATTTTATATACAGTTTAACCATTTTCTAGGTTTTCCACAGAAGAACTGCACTGACTAAAGGTAATTTGTGCCTTGGGTAAAGACACTACTTTAGGATCAACAATGCCACTATATTTCTGATCCAAGAAACTATTTAATTTTTATTCCACTTTTTCTGAAAAATTTCTCTTGCACACTTTCGAAAAGATAACATTTTTCATCGAACCATTCCTATCACACTGGGCCTCGGAATCGTATGTTGTCTCAATGTCTGCTCTCATAATTTTCTCAAAAATTTTCTATAAATAAAATCAAGAAAATACAATTTATTAAACTATTCAATAATCCATGTTTAAGATAAACTACTAAACTCTGCACCAAAGGGACTACATGTTGTGTACGTTTGCTACACGGCGTGTAGTCTGGCTGATCTTGCACCATTTAATTATGGTCAACATGTGGTGCATAAAATTGGGAAATTAATGCATAATATCAAATTGACTACCGAATCTAATTTGATTTGTTGAACATGACTACATATCATGTAACTTTGGTTTCATGATATATAGTCCTGTATTGTTTGGCCAAAATATTTTGCACCTCCGGTTGAGTTCCTCGATTTTATTTTAATCATAAAATTAATCTTCTTGATTCGATCTACAATTAATAAAGGATGAAGAAATATATCACACAATTCATATTAAAATAGTTACAAAATATGAATTAGAAAATTCAATTACAAATTCATAAACCACATATAATTTTCTAATTTCTTAAAAACAGTTATAAACCTCCCTATGATACGACTTTTAGGTTCCAAGTGCAGCGGAAGCAAAGAAAACATGGTTCCCAACTTATATTTTTTCATGATTGATGACCAATTTGAGATCTACATGATGATAAACACTGTGATATATGAAATGGATCCACAAGATCAAAAATGGGAAATCACACTAAAATCGAGATATATGAGATCTACACATATTATTTAAAATTAATTTAATTAGATAAGTAATTACTTCTAATGAATTACTTATTAGTTGATGATTCTAGTGATAGATCTATGGTGAACCATCGTTGAATTGTGAAACCAAGTGTATATTTTCTCTATTGTTTATCCACACATGTTATAAGAATATCCAAATTCCACCAAATGAGTCTTTAGGTGCTAGCACGAAATATCCTTATGCTTGCGTCTTCTGCCTTGATTTCCTCAAGAATATCTTCCAAAGTGTTCTCCTATATCCGGTGGAAAATGGTTTCTCCCCATTAATGGGAGAGTTATAACCACACATAATTTACATATAGATTTTGCTTAAAAATTGAATAATTTTTATTACATAACATAACAAAAACCATGCTAGGATCATATAGGTTTAGTGTCTTTAGAAACTGGGAATCATAAACAATTGGTTAATAAAAAATCTACATTGTCTCCCACTTATTTATTCATAACTAGACTAATTTTTGAAATATCTTACATAAAACCCTTATTCATGGATTCTGGAAAAGAAACATATGAAATGGTGATCCCAAATGATCAATAAGGTCAAACAAGGGAAATATCAGTCACGTCAAAATAAAAAGAAGATAACATTTAAAAATCTTTTCCTATATGTAAAAGATCATAGTATCATGTCTTGCGATAAATCTTAAAACTCAAATGAATTCCTAATAGTCCTAAGATAAGACATTAAATTTCATGTCATACACACAAAAGCATAGAAAGTATTTTCATATTATTCAAATATCATTTCTAATACCATCATAGTGGACAAATTCCATTACTTAATTATGTTCACTACTCGTTTGAGCCCTGTATTACCGAACCATATTTACTTCTTTGACCATCCATGTCTATCTCATGAGATATAAAACTATACCAAATGAATTAGAGGGATATATAGGTCCCAACCATCACATAATAAAACATTTATTATGTGTTCCACAAAAACCTAAAAACATTCACCATAGTATAACCCATAAAATAAAATGGGTTTCTTAAACATCATTCCATTATAATTGATATAGAACAAATGGATTTCCTAAAAAAATCCATCATAAACACAATAAAATCATCCTAATAATAGTGATACAAATATAACACTATTTAAATAGTGTCATCTTAGATGGAAAGTAATTTTGAGAAAACACATAAAATTAATTATTGAGAAAAATATAATTTCATCTCCAAAAATGTTTTCCTTCCTCAAAATTCTTCACAATTTTAGATGAAATAATTTTATGTGAAATAAGATTATAAGGATATAGGGTAATATTCAATGAAATAAGGAATTATGAAAGCATAAAAATCCATTCATGATGTTCAAGTTAAAAAATTAATTCTTCTCATACTTTTTCCAAAGAGGGTCAAAAAGTACCTCATACCAAAAACGACAAAAAATTACATTCATACCATTTAATTAAAATTACCCCATGGGTAAAATTGAATTTAAAAAATTATATAACGATATAAATAATATTTTGAAACACATATTTGGGAAACATGGACATGGAAGATAAATATACATGATTAAATACTTACGAATAATCAATCTCAAATAAAAAAGAGATTTAGAAAGTTATCCCTTACCATAGGTCTGACATGATATGTATTTATTTGAACATCCTATATAATGATTTAAATAATGTTAATTAATTATTAAATAATCATAATCATTTTTATGATAAAATTTATGATCATATTTTCATTTGTTTTTTTGTAACATTTCATTATTACTCATTATTTGGGTATTTACAACTTTATATTATTATGCATGTCTTGTCCGAAAAGTTCTTATTACTCTTTCTAGGTTATAGTTATATAATTTAAATAATTTTATTAGAATAATATATATAATTTTTATTCATTAAATTCATTTATATAATCATTCTTTAATGAATATTATGTAGAATGAATCACATCGCATCGTGGAGACGGTAAGTCATACGTACGCATGAGAGACGAGATCATTCCAATAATTATTGAATTGTATTAAAGTAGATGGTGTATAGTGTCTTAGAGTAAATAAAATTTTATATTAATCATATATATATTTACTAATTTCAACGTTATACCCACCCACGTAAGGTGGTGTTGAAAAATAGACTACACCACGACATGGAGATGGTAAGTCGTACGTACGCACGCGTGGTGATTTCATTTTTCAATTGATGGCTAGAAGGTGGAATATGGTTGTTTCATAATCATAATAACATATATGTATATAATTAATACTAGATTTATTAATTTATAATTAAATAACTCATGAGGTGGAAGTATAAGAAGACTGAAGTTTGAAAAAATCGGTAAGTGATATTGCCTCTTCTTCAACGTGCCTCCTCTAAATATCTCTTAGAGCACTAGAGTTGGTTTTTGAAGAAGACCAGGACCTCTTTAATGTTTCTATGAAAGTTGAAAAGGTTAATTGGAAGGGTATGGTCGAGCATGATGGCACCAAAGTAAGTGAATAGTTGAGGGAGGAAGTTCCCTTTTTTAATTCAGGTGAGGGGCACTTTTGAAAACCACAAAAACATTAATTTAGAATAAAATCAAAACCCACATGAAAACCAAGAAAATTTCCCAATTTTGAATATTAGATGATATAGTGTTGTAATATCATCATAAAAATAAATTTTAGATAAGTTTTTATGTCAATTTAATCATTATCCATTTAATTAATATTTACTTATTATTTTTAATTTTTAACTAGGGTAAAAAATATTTCAATATTAAAAGGGTAAAATATTTACTTATTCGAAGTAAATAAGAATTTAAATTAATCAATTATAAAATTTTAGACCATAGAATAATTATTCTATAATTCTAAAAATGTTTTAATGATTTTTATAAAATTTTAGAATACTTATTTTGACAAAATATGAATAGTGTCAATTTTGAAACTATTTATTTAACGGATTTTAAAAAATATAAACATAAGAAGTAAACCTAGATAAAAATATTTTATTATATCCATATGTGATAGAGGTAATCAATGAAATAGATTTTACATAATAATTATCCCAAATTATATTTATTAAAATATTGTTAATAACATTTATTTGATCCCTTCACTAATAAAATAAACTACCTCAATTTTGCATAATTATTTAATATACATTTTTTGGAATAAAAATTCAAAACAAAATAAAATGATGAAGATAAATACATTATATTTCAGAATAACACTTGTAGTGTAATTTATCTTCTGAAAAACCCAGCATTAAAAATGCTATACTCTTTTAAAACATGAATGCGACAAATTTATCTCCACTATAAATAAAATAATATGTGTGTCATAATCTTTTCTATAAGACTCAAAAGGGTCAATAAGTACACCCATGGATTCTTATTGTCAATATATACTCTACCAATAAGGCTTGGTCAAGTGATCAGGCCTTTTGATGGTTATTAATACTTTAATAAAAATTGTTTTATTAATTTCCCACCAATTAATTAATTTTTTCTTCATCCATGTATAAGTCTTTAAGGTAATTATTTATTTCCTAAAATTTAAAAATAAATTTTTATGATAAATAAAAAAAATTAGCATTAAAATGATTATTCATAATCGAATTTATCTTCTGTATAACCTTATGTTAAAAATAAATTAATTATTAATGTTTGAGTGAGATATATTTCACTTTTCATTATATAAAATAAATTAAATGTCATATTCTTATCCAAGTGAGTTCTAATGGAAACCATTTTGACCCAATTATTTTTTAGGGAAAATTATAATCATCCAATTATATTAAGATAAGTGATAGGGTAATTTTATAATATTAAATTTACCCTTAATTACCCTATTTACACATTTCCCGTGTTAGTAAAATTAACCGAATATACTATTCATATTTTCCACAATTAAAATAAAGATATTTACATAATTTTGACCTAATGATTCCAAATTTGGAATATATTTTTATAAATTCAAAAAAAATGTTTATTTAATTAATTTCAAATTAATCTCATTGCTAAAATGAGAAAATGGGTTTCAATTATAATTTAGCGTATTTTTACTATTCATCAAAACATGAAATTTATCAAAAAAATATCATAAGTTCATCAAAAGAAAATTTTTATATCCCACTTAAAAATAACATGTTTATGTCATAATATAAAATTTATTAATGTGTCAAAATCTTAATTTAAAAGGGGTTCACCATTAAATAGTGGAAATCGTCCTTTAAAAATATATCGGTTCTTATACAACAAATATGGTTTATTCATATCCTATGACAAAAATATCTATTGGATGAATGTAAAAAAATAATTATTAAATAAATAACACGTATATATATCATTAATTTCATTACCAAAATTAATTCACTAAAAAATACAAATATCTAGTTGATTTATATTTATCATAAATAGCTGATAGCCAATGAATTCACAATGCATTTTCATAAGTTAGTTATAATTATTCACAATAACCTAATGTCTAGGCTATAATGATAATTTTATATTAAGGGTGTCTCATAGTTCTTTTAAATTCGTGATTTCTTGAAAATAAATCAACTTAATGTTAAAAATTATTTAAAGAAAATATTTTGTAAAAACATATCAGTGTTACATTCAACCCCCTTAAACTGAATTTTTCCACAAAATTGGTCACTTGGAAACAAAAAGATGAAGATACCTCTCCCTCATCATATCCTCATGTTCCCATGTAGATTCTTCAAATTGGTGGTTCCTCTATAATACATTAACCAAGTGAGTGGCCTTGTTTCATTGATCTTTTTCTCTACGATACATAATCTCTCTCGGTTGTTCTTTATAAGAAAGATCATGCTCCAGTGGTACAACATATGAGATTAGTGCAGGTGAAGGATCGGGTATGTACCTTCTCATGAGAGATACATGGAACTCATCATTAACATGAGATAGATTTATTGGGTGTTCCAATCGGTAAACTACCTTTTCAATATGATCCATAATTTCAAAAGGCCCGATATACATAGGGCTCAGATTGACCTTCTTTCCAAATCACATTACTCTCTTCCAGGGAGATATTTGTAGAAACATCTTATCACCCACTTTAAACACTAGGTATTTTCTTCAGTTGTTAGAAAAACTTTTTTGTCGACTCTAAGCTTATCTTATGTGTTGTTGAATAGATATAACCTTTTATAACATTTTATATACAAGATCTGGTCCTAATATCATTCATTCCCCAACTTCATCCCAGCAAGTTGGAGTTCTGCACTTTTTTTCCATGGAGGGATTCATAAGGAGCCATATGAATACTGGAGTGAAATATATTATTGTAAGAAACTCCCACCAAAGGTAAGTGTTGATCCCAACCACCTTGGAAATCCCAAGAGAAAGCTCTCAACAGGTCTTCTAAATTTTGAATTGTCCTCTCAGACTAACTGTATATCCAAGGATGATAAGAAGTGATAAAACTTAAATTTGTATCCATAACTTGCAGAAGACTTCTCCAGAACTTTGAGGTAAACCTTAAATCCTAATCAAATATAATGGAATGTGGTACTCCCTACAATCTTACCACTTAATTTAAATATATCCTGAAAATCTAATAAAGAGATAAATCTTCTATAATAGAAATGAAGTGTGCCAACTTTGTAAGGTGATCAACTATAACCCATATGAAATTATAGACTATATTTGTTTTTGGTCATTTGATATTAAATTCCATAGTGATGTTTTCCAATTTCCATTTTGGTATGGGTAATGTTTGTAACATCCCCTTATACTTCTATCTCTCATCCTTAACTTGTTGACCGACCAAGCATCGAGAGACATAATTGGAGACATTTCATTTTAGGCCATCCCACCAGAAAAACTCTTTTAGGTCCCTATACATCTTTGTTCTTCTAGGGTGAATGGATAATGAAGAACTTTGAGCCTGGTCTAATATCTCCTTCTTTAATTATGGTATGGGTGGAATCAAAACCTTATTCCATAACCTTATTATTTCATCACAATAAACGTTGAATTCAAGAATATTTATCACCTGCTTTTATAGCTCTACAACTTTATTTTATGCCCCCTTAATCTACAGTTGTATAGAAGGCTGAGGATTCAATTGAGAATGAAAATATATGTATTCTTCCTTAAAAATTTCATGATCTATCCTTTTAAATATATAAATAATAGATATTTTATACTCCTCATCAGGGAGTGGATAGCATGGTCTTGTCAACTAAAAGTATCTACAACCTTGTTCTCTTTCCTAGGGTGGTAATGTATTGAGCAGCAATAATCTTTAATCAACCCCAACCATCTTCTTTGGGGCATATTAATAATCTTTTGTGTCAAAAAATAAATTAAACTTTTATACTCACTATAAATATCACACCTTTCACTATAAAGATAATTCTTCTGTATATTTAATGCAATGATTACTATAGATAACTCCAAATCATGAGATGGGTAATTTTTATCAATGATTTTCAATTTTTGTTGGGCATATGCTATCACCGTATCATTTTGCATGAGAATTCATCCAATCAACTTTTTGGATGCATCACATTATATCACAAACCAGTCTCCAATACAAAGATGTGTGAGAAAAGGTCCACTGGATAACCTTATTTTTATCTCTTTAAAATTCTTTTCACATTCCTCCATTCGAAAGAACTTAACTCCTTTTCTAGTCAACTTGGTGATTGGATTAGATAATCGTTAAAATTATTTCACAAAAAGTCAATAATATCCAGCCAAACCAAGAAATATTTGGATCTGAGTTACTATTTTTGGTCTCGGACAACAGTCAACAACTTATGTCTTTAATGGATCCACAAATATCCCTTCTCATGATATTATTTGACCCAAAAAAGAAACTTTATAAATCCAAAATTCAAACTTGGTAAATTTGGAATAAATATTATCCTTTCTTAGGGTCTTCAGTACAATTCTCATGTGATCTTAATTTACTTCTTTTTCTTTGAATAGATAAGAATATCAACTGTAAAGACTACCAAAAATTGATCAATATAGTCTCTAACTACTATATTCATTAGATCAATGAAGATAATGGGTCATTAATAAGACAAAAAGGAATCACTATAAATTCATAGTGTCCATACCTTTAATGGAATTACCTATTTGGTATATCCCCCCTTTTGACCCTTAATTGATGATATCTTGAACAAAGATCACTCTTTGAAAATTAATTGAGCTCAGCATAGTTGGTTAAATAATTCATCAGTGCAGGGAAGAGGATATGTTTTGTTGATAGTGATCTTGTTAAGTTCTTGATAATAAATGCAGTGTCTCATTGATCCATATTTCTTCTTAACAAACAGAAAAAGTTATCCCTGTGGTGATGCACTATGGAATATGAATCCCATAAAAAGATTCTATTGGAGTTTCTTCTTCAATTCCTATAACTCAATTGTGTAAATTCTATAAGGAGTCTTTTAAATAGTCAAAGCACCCGATATGAGTTCTATTGAAAACTCAACATTGCGATTTGGTGGAATACCTAGAAATTCCTTTAGAAAGACATAATCAAACTCTCGTACAATAGGTGTATTCTTAATTGTGAGTTATCCCCATCCATTTGAGATAAATAACCTTCATTTATAGGAACTAAGACACATAATATGAAATAAATTTCTAGTGGAAGGTTATATTCATCCTTGCATCGATAGATGATCATAGATTGATCTAGAATATAGAATGTGACTTCCCTTCCTTGGAAATTGATATGAGATCCATATAGAGAAAGATAATTCAGGCCAATAATCACATCAAATTCCACAATAGGAAGGACCAAAAGATGTATAGGATGCACCTTCCCACAAAATTCAACCGGAGAAGAATTATAAAATTTTGATGCAACTGTTGTGCCATTTGGAGTTTTCATAGGTAACTCAACATCTAGTTGTTGATGTAATATGGAAATACCCTCAAAATATTTGTGAGATAGAAAAGAGTGGGTGGATCCCGAATCAAATAAAGCATTTTATACTTTAGATTTTATGGTAAGTGTACCTTTCAACATGTCATTATCTTACTCCACGTCATCAATAGTTATTTCATGTGACGTTCCTTTTTCTTTGGCCTTAAGAGTTTTTTGATGCCGATCATCATTAACAAACCTTGGATTAGGGAATTTATTGAAATAATTCCACAATTTCTTACACTTGTATCATTGAAGTGTAAGAGGTGTATTTTCTTGTAGCCTTTCCATTGATCTCATCATTAGACATCATTTTTCCGTCACTTTGGCATTCAACTGCCAGATAACATTATTTTCCACACATAAAACATTTACTAGTCCCTTTAATAAAATTCCCTCCTTGTTTCTTTCCACACTTTGAGCATAAGGGATAAATCATCTTCTTTTTAGGGTTATCTTTAGAATATCCTATGAATTTCATTTTCCTCTTATTGTCAAACCCATATAACAGATGGGTTACTCCAATATCCATCTCATCCTTGAGATCACATAGAATAATTTCCTCATATAAATTAATGTCCCTTATGGATAATTCCCTTTAGAGAATTAGTTTTGATCCACTAAAGAATTGGTCAATTTTACTTTCACGTTGGATAATAATTCCAGAACTGTACCTTGTAAGTCTTGTAAAGTTTTCTTCATAGGTATCAATGGATTCATCATCCTTTTTATTAAGTTCAAGGAACTCCTTATCCATATTTGTTAAAATAATATAAGGAAAGTACTTGTTGATAAATGTGTTCTTGAATCTCTCCCATTCCATGGACCCAATTTCATATCTTTGCCTCGTATTCTTGAAAATTTTCATATATTGATTAGCTTCAGCTTCAAAATGATATTCTGCTATAATTACATTATCATGTTCAGAAAATTGTAGAACTAAAAATATATTTTCAGTTGTACTGATCCATTGTTCAGCCACTAATAGATCTGAATATCTAATAAATGAAGGTGGATGCTGCCTCATGAAGGATTCAATAGAATGTTTCTCCAACCATTATTTATTTGGAAGTCATACATGATTCATATATTGAGAAAGTTGTGTGGTCATGGATACAAGATTTTTTATTTCATATCCCATAAAATATGGTTCCTCTAGGGGATAATAAATGTATTACCTTTCACATTTAGCATTAATGTGGTTCCTTAGGGTTCCATCCATTGATTGAAACCAAGATACATAGTGTGATAAACACTAATCATAATGGGATAACCACATACTTCAAGAATAAAATTACAATTTTGAAAAATTTAGTATTTATCCTACATTATTCATGAACATCTCTAAAACACTGGGGTAGGATTGTAACCTACACATAGACATATCCTCAGGGTTCTTACTAAGGTTCTCTCACCCTGGTTTCCAAATTTTAATTATACCTTTTCTCTGATACCAACTATAATGTCCCATACTTTACATATATATTTTACCTCAACATTGAAGAATATTTATTAAATAACATAACAAAAACAACTCTAGGACCGTATAGGTTTTGTGTCTTTAGAAACTAGGAAATATAAACAGCTAGATCATAAAACATGTACATTGTCTCCTTCTTATTTATTCATAACTAGAATCCTTTTTAGCATATCTTACTTAATACCCTTATTCATGACCTGGGGAAAAGAAACATATGAATTGGTGAGCTCAAATTCTTGTTAAGTATAAACAAGGTAAATATCAATCATATCAAAATCATAAGAACTTAACATCTAGAAATCTTATCATGCATATAAAAGATCATAATATCATGCCATGAGATAAATTACAGAAGTGAAATGTAATCCCAATAGTCCTAAAAGAAGACATGAAATTTCGTGGATACACACATAATCATATAAAATCATTTAATTTTAGTTAAGGATCATTTCCTAGTCCATCATAGTTGAAAAACTCCAATAATAAACTGAGTTCACTCATCGTTCCAGTGCTGTATTACTGAACCAGATTTACTTTCCATTCCATTCAAGTATATCTGATGAGATGTAAATCTTTACCCAATGAATTGGAAGGAAATATAGGTCACACCCAACACATAATGAAAACAATCTTACAAGTGCGAGAAGAACATAAAAACATTCACGATAGCATAACCCATGAAATAAAATGGGTTTCTTAAACATCATTCAATCATAACTGATATAAATCAAATGAATTTACTAAATATAATTTCATCATAAAAACAATAAAGTCATAGTAATAATAGGGTTATAAATATGACCCTATTTAAATAGTTCCATCTTATATGGAAAATAATTTTGAGAAAACACTTGAAATTAATTTTTGGGGAAAATATGCTTTCTTCTTCAGAAACGTTTTCCTTCCTCAAAATGAGTTACAATTTTAAAAGAAATCATTTTATTTGAAAATAACATTGTAATATTGAAGGGTAAGAGTCAAGGAAACAATTTATTATGAAATCATAAAAATCTATTCATGTCGTACAAGTTAAAAAACATTATTCTCATTCTTTTTTCTAGAAATGTCAAAAAGTACCTCGTACCGAAAATGAAAAAAGGTTCCATTAATACGATTTATTAAAAATTCACAGATGGTTAAAGATAATTTTAAATAATTATATAAGGATATAAATAATATTTTGAAATACATATCTATGAAACATGGATGTGGTTGATAAATATACCCAAATAAATACATACGAATAAACAATCTCAGATAAAAAGAAAATTTGTAAAGGTATCCCTTACCTTAGGTCAGATATGTTTCATATATATATCATCTTCTAGTATAAATACTTAAAAAAGTAACTGATTTATTACAGAATCATAATAAATTTTATGATAACATTTATGATCATATTTTAATCCATTTGTAAGTAATATTTCATTATTACATGTTATTCGGGTAATAACTTTTTTTATGTTCTTATGCATGTTTTTTCATATAAGTTATTATTACTATTTTTAGGTTATAGTTATATAATTTAAATCATGGTATTTGTAAAATATATATAATTTTTATTCATTAAATTCATTTATATAATCTTGATTTAAAAAAGATTATGTAAAACGAATCACATCGCACTGTGGAGACGATAAGTCGTACGTTTTCATGACCGACGATATTGTTCCCATAATTGTTGAATGGTATTGAAGTGGATGGTGTATAGTATCTAAAAATAAATATAATTTTATATCAATGATATATATATATATATTAATACCATCGTTATACCCATCCATGTACAGTGGATTACACCACGACGTGGAGACAGTAAGTCTTACTTACGCACGCGTAGTGATTTCATGTTTAATAGGATGGGTAGAAGGTGGAATATATTAGTTTCATAAAAATAATCACCCTTAAGTATATATGTACTAAGGGAGTTATTACTTTATAATGAAATGACTCATGAGGTGTAAGTATAAGAAGAAATAAGTTTGAAAGAATCGATAAATGATACTACCACTTCTTCGATGTGCCTCCTTTAAATATCCTCTTAGAGCACTAGAGTTGGTCTTTCATGAAGACCAGAACCTAAATAATGTTTCTAGGGAAGTTTAAAATTGAAATGGTTAGGTTATGGTCGATCTTGATGGCTCAAAATGATGTTACGTGTTGAGGGAGGAAGTTCCATTTTATAATTGAGGTGTGGGGCACTTTTGGAAACCTCACAAATATTAATTTATAATAAACTCAAAACCTTCTTAAAAACCTCCAAAATTTCCCAATTTCAAATATGAGATGATATAGTATTGTAAAATCATCATCCAATAACTTTTGTATAAGTCTTTATGTCAATTTAATCATTATGATTTTAATCAACACATAGTTATTCTATTTAATTTTTAACAGGGGTACCAAATATTTAAATATTAAAAGGGTAAAATATTTACTTATTTGAAGTCAATTAGACCATAAATAAATAATTTATAACATGATAGGCCATATCCGAATTATTATATATTTTTTAAAATGTTTTATGATTTTTAAATAATTTAACAAACCCTTATTTTGAAAAAATATAAATAGTGTCAATTCTGACACTTTTATTTAATGGTTTTTTTTTAAAAAAGTGAACTAGGATCCCAATATTTTATTATATCCCTAAAGGGTCAATTTAATCACTAAAATTCATAAGACAATAATTAATCCAAACTATATTTATTAAAATATTTTTAATAACATTTATTTGATCTCTTCATTAATAAACAAATCACTACCTCAATTTTATGTAATTATTTAATATATTTATTTGTTGAATAAAATTAGAAATAAAATAATATGAGGAAATTAAATCCATTTTATTTCATAATAATAATTGTAGTCGAATATATCTTTTGAAAAACCCAATATTAAAAATGATGTATTCTTTTAAAACATGAATGTGACCAATTTATCACCAGTTTAAATAAAACAATATAAGTGTCATAATCTCTTCTATAAGCCATAAAATGGTTAATAAGTAGACTCATGTTTTAGTTTGGTATATATATACACAAAAATTAGGTTTGGGACAAGTTTTTGGGCCTTTAAGGTTATTAATATTTTAATAAAATTTGTTTTATTGATTTCTCATAAATTAATTAATTGTTTCATCATCCAAGTATAAGTCTTTAAAATAATTATTCAATTCCTAAAAATTACAAATAAATTTACATCACAAATAAAAATATTTTATCTTTAAAATTTTTATGTATAATTGAATTTAACTTATGTATAACCTTGTATTAAAAATAATTTAATTATTATTTTTTGAGTGAGACAAATTTTACTTTTCTTTAAATAAAACAAATTAAATGTCTTAATCTTATCCAAGTGGGTTGAAATGAACACCATTTAGGCCCAAGTATGTTTTATGAAAAATTATAATCATCCAATTATATTAAGACAAGTGTTACAGTAATTTAATAATATTATTTTTACCATTAATTACCTGATTTACGCTTTTACTAATAATGTTTACCAAAGTGACTATTCATATTTCTCAAAAATAAAAAAACGATATTTACTTAATTTGGAACTAAATAAAAATATGGAATCCATTTTTAAAATTTCAAAACACATAATTTTCAGTAATTAATTAAAATTAATCCCATTGTTGAAATGAGAAAACAGGTTTTAAGACTTAAAATATTTCAAAAGATTGAAATGTTTTGACATATAAATTTAATGTCAAATTAATTCTATTGACCTACATTACATTAAATGGTAATAATATATTATATGTATACTTTGAAACCATCGAATAATATAATCTAACCGTATAAATTATTTCAATAAAAAGTTATTTTCAATTAAAATTTAGCATATTTTTACTATTTAACATAACATCATAGTTTTTAGAAAAATATCACAAATTCATCCAAAGTAAATTTGTATATCCCAATTCAAAATATCAGGTTTAGTTTGTGATATAAAAATTATTAGTGTTTCAAAATCTTAATTTAAAAGGGTTTCTCCATTAAAATGCAGAAAATCATTCTTTTTAAAATATATCAGTTTTTAAACAAAAATAGGGTTTATTCATATCCTATGAAAAAAATATATACTGGATTAATATATAAAAAATTTAATTAAATATATAACACATATATATTTCATTAATTTAATTACCAAAATTAATTCACTCAAAAATGAAAATATCTAAATTATTTATATTTTTCAAAAATAATTGATAGCCAATGATTTCACAATGCATTTTCATAAGTCAGTTATATTTTTTCCTGCTAACCCTACAGCTAGGATATAATGGTAATTTTATAATAAGTGCATGTCATGGTTCATTTAACCTCATGATTACGTTCAAAGCAAGCTACTAAAGAATAAACATATTTTAAAAAAATATTTCATAAATACATCATGGTGTTATAAGCGTTCCTGGAGAAGGAAACTATTTAGGATTAAGAGGATTCTCTAAGGTCCATTGTGGACAACTGGATTGGTTAATGTGAAAAATGACATAATTGTGGCTTTATGTTTCTAGGGTTAAAATAAAATAATTTCCCAAGTTCCCTTATTATTTATTTTATCCTAGAAAACCCCCATGTCAAAAAATAGTAGTAATATTATAATTTCTCAACATCTATAGAACATGATAATTATAATTAAATATTATTTAATTAAATAATATTAAATATTATCATTTCATACTGGACCATTAAACTCAGTCTGCCATTCCTCCACGATATTTATCAGACTAAGAATAATTTCCATTTATTTATGAAAAAAATCTAAATGCATTATTTTCCAATAAATTAATAAATATTAAATTCAATAAATAGAAAATAAAAATTTATTAAATATTCCACTCAAAATATATTCTCCCAAAATATCTAGTGATAAGATAAATTTGATCAAACATGCATGGATAATTATTAAACCATGAATGGGAATAATATTTTTCGAACATGTTTCATAATAAATAATAATATATAATTTAACTTATATTCAAGATACACATAGTGTATGACCATCTAGGCCTATTTCTAAGTGGTATTAGGAAAGTTAGCCTAAAGTCCAAGGTTAGCGTCTAGAAACATGACATGGAATCCATAGAGAATGAAGTTAATTCCATAATGACATGTCACCTCATACGGATACTTACTATGTAATATAATCCCTTTATCACAGTATCTCTAATCGGGAAGATTGCATGCCAGTTCCATCAACCTCTGTACTTGATATCCCATTCTTTGACATTCCAAAAATAAAACATGCGTATAATACACCATATCCATGTATTTCTTTATGCTATATCATTTCATCAATGGGCCTAAGATATTAATTTCTGTAAAAAAATAGAAGGGGTAAATTATTATTAGAAATATTCATTATTGGAATATTACTTGAGACACACTCAATATATGCTACCTCACCAAGAACATTTGTCAACACAGTTTTCATCAATAAGTCAATGTACACAAATCATAATATCCATTAATAATAATATTGTATTCTAAAAACCAATACACATGATCGTAGATATAAACATTCAATGACACATATAAATGTGGATTTATAATTGGTGGGTTTCATTCTCATAATATCCTATTTGATATAACCAAGGGAGAACACAAGCCCAAGTCCTATGAGTCTCCAACCCTAACAGCCATTTTCATTTGTGTCCCCAAAATTATATAATCTGGATATATAACATATATTCATGAATATTATCTTATCACTTCTAGATTCTCATCAATGTAGGGAACTACTTTGAGATTTTAGTGTGATATATAAACTTAGGACATTATCACATACTATGTCACATAGAATAGAAATCATGATGTGATAACAATTTTACTAATATTCAAAAAAAATGAATACATGTTTATCAAAAAATACGTAGATGTTGCTTCTAGAATATTGACTCCAATATGTTAAGGGGTACATTTTTTAACATGTTTTGTGATAGTTAATTAGGTATAATAAAAAAATCCTTCACTTTATTCATTATCCTTGTTTCATCTCATTAGATAATTATCCTTAACATTAAATGATAAAAAACTTTCTTCTGGTTCTCTCCATTAACTAAAGTCATAAATCAAAGTATCAGTAACACTAATAATTATGGGAACCCAGATGAACCTGAAAAAAACATATATGATATCTAAATTATGAAAACTTCTTTAATATATGAAATTTTAGGTTTATCCTAGGACATTCATAGTCTTATTATATTTAAATCCATAAGGATGGTTTATAATGAGATTGTGAATTTTCAAATCATATTATACCTCAGGAGTGACAAACCATGTGTGAGGTAGGGCCCATTGCCATGAACTATTTCCCGATCGATTCTAGATCAGTATAGTGTTTTCATGGTTGTTACCCCTAGGTACCGGTGTGATAGTTCCAAATCAACATATAGTCTCTAGAAAGGGATTTCTCTTCTAAGAAACATTCACTCTATCCTTTACCAAAATTCCAAGATATTTTCTTGTACTTTAAATATTACATAGACTTATCCATAGATAAATCCCTATAAATATCAATATAGGTATACCTAGATATCTCAATAAATATTTTTCATCCTAGTTTCCAAAGTAAAACTAAACCTTTCTTCTAATACCAACTATTCCAACCCTGGATTTTTATACATGGATATTACATGATTTTAGATTAATATTCAACACATTAAAAAGGTACATTCCCAAGGAACATAATTGATTACTGGATTTGGAAACTCGGAACATGATATTATATTTTGGTGAAATGCCTTCAACATATCATGTAATGATCATACACTTTAGTAATATTCACATACATACCCTGCTTAAAACCATTCTTTATAACATAGGGAAATGAAACATAAGAAATTATGAGCCCAAATGTTCAGTATGTGTAAACAAGAGAGATATGGTAGAATAATTTGAGAATAAAGTTAACATAAGCATAAAATTTGAAAATCATACAACACATATCAAAGATAACAATCTTGAATCATGGTAGAATGATTGTAAGTTCATTATACATTAATCTTAAAGAAATCACATATCATGATCCATGAGAGCATTGCATGGGAATAAAAGATATAATTTTTGTCATATAGATATGAATATAAAATCGTAGGACAAGGATACTAAAAAATATGTTTATAAAATGTTAGGCTTGGGATCAACACTAGTGTACCTACTTTAGAAATAGGTTTACCACCTATCTACCCTAATTTTCAGGCTTTGATTAACCACCCATGTACCCACATCTTTGGGATTGTGATAAACACATGTTTACGCTCATATATTCCCTTAGCACAAATTCATGTGTACCTCCCTCTTTAGGTTTTTGGTAAATACCAATGCACCTCATCATTGGTCTTCACGTAAACACCTATTTACCCTGTGATATCAAATAGAATTTCTCATTACCCAATGTATTAGAGAGATATCATGGAACACCAATCATGTAAGCTATAATAGGCTCACCCTGAGATATCATAGATGACCCTTTGTATATTTTATAATGGGACCACCATATCCTATATGTTCCATGCCATCATATGTGCTGTGTATAATAACCATAACATCAATAATGTACAAAGATCATGCATATCACCATATGAATCTCATAAAACCAATACTTATTATTTCATAACATGATTAACCAAAAAAATAGGTTTCATTTTAATCTCTTTTAAGCATGATTAATCTATGAAAATGAAATTTGTTTCAAAATAATCTCTTCAGAACATGACTGAATTAATGAAAATATTGGAGTTCAATAAACATGATAAAAAAAACATAAACCATTTAGATAATGAATATGATTGGAATCCTTGGATCATATCACCTGTAAGGAATAGGTAAAACAAACATATGTCATATTAGATATAAAATAATTTTTAAAGGATTATTTAGTACATTTCTAGAATAAAATATTATTTCCTCTTTAAAAAAATATTTTAAAAATATAAATTATTTTGAAAACCTATTTCAATGAAAATAAACTTGCTAACTTGTAAAGGAAGAATTGAAAATAATTTAAAACACATTTTAAAACATAAAAATATTTATATATACTTTTCTTTGACAATTTAATTAAAATATAATGTAAAAAATTATGAAAATAATTCTTATAAAGTAATATTTTGGATGAAAATATATTTCCAACAAAAGAGATAAATAATGTTAGATTTTCGTAAATACATTTTATTAATTAAGAAATGTACAAATAGATGGAAAATTTTTAAATAACATGATTAAATTATTAATAAATAGAGTATACTAAAATTTCATGATAATTTTTTAGAGGTAGATATTTATATTTCATCATTGGAGACTTGATCACAAATAAGACTGATAAATTCTGAGATTGTAATATAAAACACATACCACATTAGTAACCATGAATTATAAGAACAAAGAAGTAATAATAAAACCTTAATCAAAAATATCATGAGGATTAAAAAAATTATGATATTCATGTCATAAGGGTTGTATATACATCTTATGAACGAATATATGTGCATATCATAATTAGTGTCTAACTGATGGCAAGTTGAGGCAAAAAATCCCTTTCTGATTCATTAAATTTTGATATGTAAAGGCCATGAAAGAAAATTTATCATATGTATATGTAAATAAAAATACAATTTATTATAATAATAATAAAATATATTAATGAGAAATATATACACCACATAGAATAAATTAATGGGAAATATGACATGTGTCTTCCTGAAATAAAAAGTGAGATAGAAATCCCTTACCTTAAGTCCTAAATTGTACCAAAGTATTTCAATAATATGGTATAATAAATATAATTTTATTATAAATATATTTTAGAACAATTCATATATATATCTTATCATTATTATTTTATTATGACCATTTATTACCCGTTTATTAACAATTTTGTGTTAATGTTGTGTTTTGGGTAATAACTGCTATTTTTTTAATGTGGTTTGACTTTAAATTTTTCTTCATATTACATATATAATGGTTTCATAATCTCAGAATGGTAAAAAATTATATAAAAATTTTATTTGTTCCGTATATATGTTTTTTAAGAAATCTATAAAATTCAGTGATAGAAAATGAAACACATCATTCATGGAGATGGTATGTCATACATACACAAGAAAATTATTTGAATTTTCATGCCATAATAAATTAAATTAAAGTAGATGATATATATATCTTAATTCAATTATCATTTACATTTCATATATATAACATATATTTATTAAACCCATCCATAATACATTCTATGTAAAGAATGAATGAATCAAATCACTTCACGAGACAGTAGTCTACAGTACACACAAATGATGTTATCATATACCCAAAATGGAAATAATGAAGGTATTTTTATATAAAAATTTAAAAATAATTATATCATCCTAAAAAAATATATATATAATTTATAAACTATAAATCGATCATTATTCCCATCCTTAAAATGTGGGAATGGATAAATGAATAACATTGGGTCAAGAGGTGGCAGTCCATCAGACACATGAACAATGATTTTGTAACCCATTTGATCGAATTTTTTATAGTTTTAGTTCATACCATTAACATGATAACATTTAATTATATATTATATAGTGATTTAATTATATCACCATGGTATAATATTAATATAAGGAGGTGGATAAATATATAAAAACAAAAATTCTCGTTGAATATTGTTACCTCTTTTTCAAGTATCCTCATTATATTGTCACTAAATCCTTTATTGATTGGATTTGAGTCCAAAATAAAGATTCTAGGATTTTTTTTATGGATTTTGGGATTTTATTTTTAAAGGGTTTGGATGAGACAATTAGGTTTAGAGGTGTGAAGATGTGGGTAGAGTGAGTTAGCTTTTGTAGTTGAAGAAGAGTGGCCTTCTTGACAATACCCAAATGTATTCTCTATTGGGAGGTACACATTACCTCATGAGACTAAAAAATTGAAAAATATTAAGGGTTTAAATTGGTATATAGAAAAATACACCGAAAAAATGCATTGAATTTTTATCAATATATTTCTTAGTATTTTCGATTACTCACTTGTATCTTTATAGTTGTCACCAAGGTAACTTATATTTTCTTATTTAAAGTGTTTATTTATACTTTTTTAATATAATAAACATGATATTTAGTTGATATTATAGGCCAAAATATTCTAAATATGAATTAAAATATGTTAATTAATAAGCTTATATATTTTTAAAGTTAATTTTTATACAAAATAATGTAATGCGCAAAACCCTGTTTCAACCTTAATCACGTTAATTTATTTTAAATATTTTCCCTAATAATTTTCGTAAAAAATTAATTTGACCTATTTAGAAAATATAATTTTTGATTATTAAAAATATGGAAGAAATTTTTTGAAATTTAATTCATGGATGTGGAAGAAATTAATTTAAACTTAACACCACAGATGCAACGAGAAATCATGTTTTAAAAGTAATCATGTTCAAATGTTTAAAAAGTTTTTAAATGATTTTTTAATATTAAATTGGTTGGAATAACATAAATTTGATTAATATATGTATAATTGACCAAATTATTCTTTAAAACCAATTTAAAATTTAATTTATATTTATAAATAAATTATATAAAAATGTATTTTTCAATTTAAATTCTGTATTTACACTATTCATAAGAAATTAAACTTTTAAAAAATACCAAAATTAATCATAAGATAATTATTGTCTTCTTTTTTAAGAAAATATTTTATCAAATTATGTTTCTAAAATTTGATAAATTTAGTTTTAAAATTTGTGCTCCATAAAAATCAGACAATATTGTTCATTAGAAAAAAATAGTTTTTAAGTGTAAACTTAGATTTATTCATACCTCTTGTCTAGAAAACATATAAGAAGAATAGTAAAACTTTTTTTGAATATATATTCTATAAAATAAATTATAAAAATTACCATAAATTTTTTATTAATTTAATGATAAAAACACCCTTGTGTGGATAAAAATGGTTTTTTGTAAAAATATTTCTTTTTTATTCAAATGGGTTTATATTTATTTATAATTAATTGTTTGAAAATGAATTAAATATAAAAACCTAATTAATCATATTTTTATAATTTATTGAATATTATTCATAACTACCATTCAAATGTCTAGGTGAAAACTATCATACTATATAATAATATTTTTATAATATGTCATGTTTCATTTAAACTCAATGTTTTATGTAATGAAAGATAAAACTGGAGTTGTGTGTAATGAAATATAAACTCATTATTGTGTGAAAAAATATTCAATCTAAATGTTTCATGTAAATAAAAATAAAAATATTGTTCCATTTATATTAAAATATTAAATATCAAATTAATTTTCAAAAAAAATCAGAAATTCATGGGGTGTTACAGTGTATGTGGAATTTCTTTTTATGGTTAGTTTTCACCCCTCTTCCTTATAAAGATGAAATAAATTTGTATGTTCCCTGAAAATTTCATTTAATTTTTTAACTATATTCCCCCATGACAATGATTACTTGTAGGGATACTAAAGGAAATTACCAGTAATTCACCTTTAGTAGAAGGACAAGAACCTCCATTTGATACGGGTTTTTGGGGGAGAGATATTTTGAGAGAACATGCCTTTTTTGATGTTTTTTTGATATGGAACTAGGTTAGGTAGTGTTGTGAATGTCTAATATGTTGAGAGAGTTCAAACTTCATTACCCATAATATTTTCTATAGAGGGTGTACATGAGGTAGTAGACTTCATGTTTTTGTTTTTTTAGACATTTCATGATCACTTGGAGACTCCTATAATGGAATGGGTTGAGCTATGTAAACTTATGTTATGGGGACCAGTGAATCACTGGTTTTATATTCAAGTCCAGGGTGACTAGACAGAGGGTATGTCTTGGAAGTAAATCCACAAAAATATTCATGATTATTTCTTTCCAGATCCTATGTGGTAGGATAGAGTTATATAGTTTATGTGATTAAACCAGGGGAGTTTTATAGAGATATATTATGTTGTATGATTCACTGACTTGCAGTGTTTTATTCCATTATTAGTAGAAGATAAGTTAATAGTGGTTATATTTTTTAGGATGTACAAAATTGTGAGATCATTTCCAAGGTGAACATACTCCATTGGATAATAATTTTTGAGTTAGTGATTGATGATATCATTTTTCATGTAAACTTGAATGAGGATTAATGTGGTGGGATAGTAGGATCAGTTTAGTGATATGGTGGTACATCTTCAGATAATATTAAGTGAAATTCTAATAACATTCACTATGAGAGTGTTGGTAACACTACCCCATACTATCTAGGTAGTTGGAGTTCTATTGGATATACTGGTTGATGTGAGGGACGTGTGACTTTAGGAAAATATTTTCCATATAAACAGTATAGTGTGATGCTTGGGGATGAGACTAATGATCAGGGAAGACAAATAGATAAGCTACATGTAGTTCAGCCTGGAAATGATGGTAGTGAGGTTAGTCCATCGACTATTAAAGGTAATATTGTTTTAGATTATACTCTAGATAGTTCATTATTCGATACATGAAATTCACATTCCATTATATATTATCACTTTGTGAATGGTTTTGGGTCTTTAAGTGCAGTTCATGTGTCATGTTATATTGATCGACATGCTATTAGGGATGTATTGAGTAGTCATTATTTGTAAAGGGTGTTCCCACATGGATGGTGAGTACTCTTTACCTTTGTAATTTTACATGATTGAGATGTCAGGTTTTGAGCAAATATCGGTAATAGAAGGGTTGGTATCATATTAAGGCAAAATTGAATGATACTGATAGGGGTGAGCTTTACATTGACTAAGAGTGTCATTTATGTTCATTTTGGAGAGTGTGATATTTATGTGGTCTGTATAGGGCCTATTTTTATGTGGTTGAGTGAATAGAATACTTAGGTTTTGAGTCTTATTCTTTGTGGTGGGGAGTGGAAAATAAATTTTTCCTCCTATAGTGGATCAATATTAGGATGTGTTTCATAGATTTTTTCTAGTTTTCAAACCAATAATGTTGTTGATTTTGTAAATAAGTGGGTTCCATGAGCTAAACAGGCTTTAATTGTAATGAACTAACCTAATATTCCCTCAAACATAGCACCCGACTTCTTCCATTACATACCCAAAGGGCATTCCCGACCCCCTCGGGTTGAGAAAATCACCCAGCAATCAAACAAAGTAATAGAGGGAAAATTTTCACCCAAACGGATAAAACACATGGAAGATATGTACTAAACAAAAAGAAATAGGGGAATATGAACAAGATATATATACCATAACTACAAGAAAAAGGTGTAAATAGACAACAACAAAAGTAACTAAAAACTCCAATGGAAAAGTCCATTGTAAAGGGGTCATGCTAAATAGATACTACAAAAGATGGCTTGGAAAAACTCCCACCATATTGCCAACAGATACCCAACTAGCTAATCTGAACCTCACTGCCTCACGGAAGAACCTTTCCTTTCCCTACACTATATGATAAAAAAGTGTATACAAACTACTGAATATTTGTGCAGGGTGTGAGCTAATAGGATCGGTAGGATCCCACCCAGGTGTCCCATAACAATACTCTGTATAAAGATTCCTATATGCTCATTTAAAGTAAAAAAATCATGTCATGATATGTTATAAAATAGTTTTATATAAAACATGGTAAATGTTTTCCTTTTTCCAATGTTTTAAATGAAATATGTTATATCAATTTTAAATAAAATTTTATATATCATTTTTCACAAGAAGAAACATGCATATCCAGACTAACTCTGAAAGACAAGAAATACAAAATAGAAGCACATGTATTCCAAAACCATGGAAAACTATAGGTATAGGCCATAGACTACTCATACCATAATAATAAATTTCCCAAACTAGTTCCTAGAACAAAAATCCTAGGAATTAGAGGAATATCCTTTGAGTAAACCCCCCAAATGATGTTTATACTAGTTCAAAAGAATAATGGGTTTAGGAAACATAGAAAATACAGAAGACAAACCTCATAGATAATCACAATAAAAATGATGATGACCCCAGGATTAACCATCCACCTATGTACCCAAGTTAACCAATGTGATCTTTTTCACAGTTCATTTTAATTCATTGAAATCCATTTAGAAACAATTTCAAATTTCATTTCAATTCTTCGAAATAACCCTTTTCCATTCCATTTATCAATAACCAGGAAAAAACATTTTTTCATTGAAAAATATTCTCAACAAAAAAAATCCTGAAAGTATTTCATTACGAATTTTTATTGGAATACAAAAAACAATATCAAATATCATGGGCTAGAGATGGAACCACCAACCTCATTCCATGGTTTGCACACACCGACAATAGGATCCACCAAAAACAACAACCCAGCAATGAAAATGATGGCCCTAGAATCCACTCCACATCACATGGTTGATCAAAATATTAACACATGGTTTAAACCGAAAGGAATAAACCAACATACCTCAAGAATGGATACCCACCACCCCATGAACGACAAAGGAAAAGGCCTCTGTAAAGATATTTCAAAATGATTCTAGAAGAAACAAAGAAGAAACATTGTATTAACCTAATAGATCTGAACATTCCACCCAATAGTGATATCGTGATCAAGGTAAATGAAGATGCTGGAAGATGAATTACCTAGAGAGATTCACCACAATTGAAATAGAGAACATATGTCGAACGAATAAACCCAGAAGGAAACATTTCTTTGAAAAACACAGAGGAGAGACCCTGGGTCAAGGATGGAGTCTTGAAATAAAGGACAGAAAAAAAACTACAATGCATGTGTTTTAAAACTAGTCACATAACATTTCATGGCATGAAACTCCCATTCATGTAGTAAAGTTTACTCTAGAAAAGTATACCGAAAAACCTATCACCTCAGATTAAAAATATGTTATTTAAAACATTTATGAGATGAAACCACCATTCATGATGTATAATCTCTCACTGCATGATTCCCCTTCTACTTCTTGTACCCTGTAATAATTATATGACGTGTAACCTAGTTACATGGTGTAAAACCCTTCTACATCCTTCAAAAAAGATCTGTTAAAGTTGAAAGTAAAACAAATCTCTAAATTCACAATTATAGGTATCCTCCCAATCTTAAAGGAGGGGGTAACCCATGACATGGTTAATGGAGTACTTGATAAAAAGATAACGGGATGTTACAACTCCCCACCATAATGAATCACCATCACCGATAAGTCATTTGGAAGATGTGATCCCTGGATAAAGATGAGGCCACTACTCCCTCATAAAGAACTCTCATTTCGAAAGTCTCATGAGAAACTGATCCTTGTTGTCATTATACTCTAACCAATGGAATCAAATTCCCATATAAGACATCATATTGAGAGTCAATGATCTCAACCAACTTCTCTAAAATAGAAGCATCCAACTCTAGGTTAATTTCTTACCAACTAAGAATGTGAGAGGGATTAGGGTGATTATTCTTGAGATGAGATATATGGAAAACTTCATGAATATTTATCAACTAAACTAGCAATGCTAACTAATAATCAACCTTTCTGAGACACACAGTGACCTCAAATGGTCCAACATAACTCTGATCCAACATTCACATTTTTCCAAGATGACGATGAACTATCCAAGGTGTAAATTTCAATAAAATCCAGTCACCTAAAGAAAATATCAAAGGTCGTAGCCGCCAATATGCATAAGATTTCTATCTACTCTGGTGTTTTATCATACATTTATGTATATCCTAAATCATCTGAACATCTCCCAAACCAAACATGGTATAAGTAAAGATAATTCACCCACCTCATCCCAATAAAGAGGTAATCTACACAAGCGGCCATACAATGCATCGAAATGAGACATTCTTATCGATGACTGAAAACTGTTGTTGTAAATAAAATCAACTAGTCACATATGGTTATCCCATGATCCTATGAAATCTAAGACACATGCATTAAGCATATCTTCCATGATCTGAATCACATGTTCCATTTGACCATCTGTTTGAGGATGGTATATTGTACTCAATTTTTCATGAGTTCCCATTTTCCCTTGAAGAATCCTCTAGAGCCTCAAGTTGAACCTAGGATCCATTTCTGAAACAATGGATAAAGGTCTCCCATGTATCATCACATCCTCCTCCACTTATAACTTACCAAAATCGTCAACATTATGGGTGTCTTTGATTGGAATGAAATTAGAAGACTTATTTAACTAATCAACAACAACCCAAATAGAATTCCTCATTCAGGGAGTCCATGGTAATCAAAACAAAATCCATGGATACCGCTTCCCATTTAAAAATTGTCAAAAAAAGAGGATAAAGCAAACTAGAAGGTTTTAAGTGCTCCGCCTTTATCTGTTTGTAGGTGTAACTTCTAGACCCGAACTATATGATGTCACACTTCATACCCAGCCACCAAAATCACCACCTCATGTCCTAATATATCTTCATAGTTCCTGGATGGACAGACCATGAAGGGATGAGAAAAATGAATAAGACCAAAATTCTTATAGATGTTGGAAATACAATACTTTTCTCGAAGTGAAGAATATCATATGAAGAAAGAGACTAACACGAAATGGTCTTCCAACCATAAAGGATTTCTTGATTCATTTAAAACTCATCCTACTGTATATTCCTCGGTAAAATAGACTCCAAGAGAGATGATGATAACTGAACACTGGTCAGAACCATGGCTGAAACATCCTCTTGAGCATATAGGTGTAACTAAGCTAAAATCCCCCTATGGTTTCACTCTTCCAACAATTCTAGAATATCCTCTGATGGTACTTTCCTATTAAGAGCATCTACAATGACATTTCCTTTACATGGGGTGTAGGCGATATCAAATACAATCATATGATGGTATTTCATGAATTCACTCTTCCTGAAATTCAAGTACTTTAGTGAAAAGATATAACTCAAACTCTTATGATCATAGAAGACTATGAAAATATCCCCAAAAATATAGTTCTTCCAACATTTGAGTGCATGCATGACTGTGGGAAGCTCTAAATCATGAGTGGGGTAATTCTATTCATACGGTCAAAGCTAACAAGAGTTGTAAGCTACCACATGGTCATCTTGTATAATCATGCATCCCAAAATATCACTCAAACCATTGAAAACCACCACATACCATTTACTAGGCACATGTTAGATTAGAATAGGAGCTGATGTCAGAAGTCATTTCAGTTCATCAAAAGAATACTAACACTTCGAATCCCATGTTAATCAAACTATCTTCCTAATAAAAGAAATCATATGTGACAATAGCTTATAGAAATTCTTTAATGAACCATCAGTAGTATCCAAGAAGTCAAAGGAATCTTCTTATCTCAATGATATTTTGTGGTTCATTCCATCATGAAACAAAAATTCCCTTCTCTAGATCAAATTATATGTTATTATCAGAAATTGTGTGCCATAATAACTTCACTTCTTGAATCTAGAAACTACATTTATAAATATTTCCATACAAATGGCGATTTCTCAAAAAAAAATTGAACCAAACTCATATGGTAATCATTCTCATGCTTGTATTTTGAATAGACCGGAACTTCATACAAGAACACAACCAAAAATGTATCATGATTTTGATGGAATATCCGATTCATCAAGGCTATAAAAACTAGAGGAGTATTAGGCAGACCAAAGGGAATCAAAAGATATTCATAATGGCTATACCTACTCCGAAAAATAGACAGTTATATTAGACTCCTCAACACTGTGCTGATAAAAAGCCAACCGATGATTGATCTTTGAAAACCACTTCTCATCCATTAACTGGTCAAACAGATCATCCACATGAGGAAAATGATATTTTTTTAATTGTTACCCATTTCAACTTATGATAGTCCATACGTAACCAAAGTTAACCATCTATATTCTTGTAAATGAGAATATGGTCTACCCAAGGAGTAATGATAGGGAAATGAAACCATTTTTCAATAGTCCAACCAACTGAATCTTGAGTTATTTTCACTCCACTAGTTCCATATGACAAGAAGGTATTGATATTCTCTATGTACCTAAAACTAGGTAAATAATAAACTCTACCTTTATCATGGTAGGAATACCTAGGAAGTCGTCTCAGAAAACATCATGAATGTCCTGAACAATAGAGGGAAAATCCATGACATGAGAGACATCATCAGGACCAAACACAATGGAAGACAAAACAATCCTAAGATCTATGTAGTAAGGCACTGCACGACCTGACCTCACATCCCACTACCCCTAAAACACATGAGAGATCCCATCTGAAAAAATAAATGAAACATGATGAAGATAAAAATCAACCTCGTCTCAATGAGAGATAATCTAATCCATACTAATGGTGATGTCCAATAGATCCAGATCAAGAATGAGAAAATTTTGAGCCAACTCTGTATCAGATTTCATTAACAAACAAGGACATTGAAACCCCTATTATTTCCTCTTTATAAGAGGTGTCACTAAATTCATTGTAAATGACATAAGTTACATTGGATTTTTAAAAACATCGACTAAATATTATGATATAAAAGAGTGGGAGGCACCAGTATCAAATAAATAAATTACTACTTAAGATGAAATAAGGATTAAAACTCTCATTGTTGTCGGACCTGCATCAATTTCCACTGGACACTCATCTACTATGTGAAAATGCATATCTTCTGAGTCCCATGGAAAATGACCTATAGTATTTGAATATTCTAAATACACTGAGTTAGCCTTTAAAGCTGAAAACCCATGACATCAAAAAGGGGTATTCATAGCCTGACAGAAACATTTTAAGTGACAAACATGTCAAAAAATTATTCATGTCTTTGAAGGCATAAGACAAGAATGTATTCTATCTCTTCCTTTTCCACACTGATAATAGGTCAGAGGCATATTACCAACTATAAAAAACCGTGTAGAGGAGGGTCCCTATTGAGACCTACCTCCACTACTCCATCAATGATCTTTCCAATTCCTCTTCTTCCCTTGAGCACTACTGAAGCTACAACCCATTGGAAGGGAAGAGGTGGAAAATCCAACCCTGACACTATATTAATTTCTACTATCATAGCTCTATCTACAATCTCTTCATAGGTAAAAATTTCTAATATAAACAACTACGATCTGATATCTAGTCAAAAACCCTGTAGGTATTTCTATGCTTTCACTTATCCATTATTCAACACATCTGTAAAAAAATATAAAATATCATAAAATTGATTGGTGTATGCCGACACTGAAGGATCTCCCTGTTGAGAACATAGGAACTCCAGAGGCATATCCAACATCAGCGAATCAATGAAATACTGCTAGAAGAATGAGGTTTTGATACCCTTACAATCCAATTAAATATGTTTTTCAACCTACTTCAGAGAATTCCACCATCGATTTCTGGACCGCTCAAGTCTGAACACTTCACACATCACCCTGATGTTCTCTGGTGTCTCTAGAAATCTGCACATTTGATCGATCATATCCATATTTTCCTCCAACAATTGAGGATCTACCATTTCTTTAAAAGATGATGGATTCCCATTCATTAACTCTTGTGATCGATATCTCTCTCCTACAACTCCAGGATATACCTTAACCACTATATTCTGAACTTCAGACACATCCTAATCAATATCATAGACTTCCCATAGGATACTCTCGATGAGATTCTGATATATAGGTGGGCTATATTGAGGAGCATCAGTTGCACCTTCTTGAGGAACTCAGGGAATATTTCTTAGTGGCATACTATTGCACACCAAGATATAAGAATGATAAGAAAAAATATATAATTTCAAAGTAGAAAACCCATATGAAAAAAACTATTATTTTTTTAAAAATATCAATACTATAGATACACACCCCAAAATCCCATGGAATATTGAGTCTCTCCATGACATGATTTGGAAATGCACTTGTCACAATATACCTCTCAAGTCCTAACAATCCTATCTCCATCCTAACAAACGTCCCAAGAAAATGACTCTAGAGGACATACCTTATTTAATACCAAATTTTAATAAACTGAACCAGGTGTCCCTCAAATCCAACACCCAACCCATTCTGTTACATACACAAAGGACATTCCCGATCCCCACTGGATGGGGATAAGAACCCGATAATCGAGCAACACAAGATAGGGAATGATTTCTCCCAACATGATCAAAAAAAGGAATATATGTACTAAACAAAAAATAACAGTGGAAGATGAACAAGATATATATTCCATAACTATAAAAAATAGTGAAAAAACAACAACAACATAAGTAGCTGAAAAATAAAAAGGACAAGTACAACTGTAATGGAACTAATGGAAATAGCTACTCCAAAAGATGGCATGGTAAAACTCCCATGATTTCACCATTAGTTGCTCAACCAACTGACATGAACCTCACTACCTCAAAGTGGCACCTTTCATGTCCCTATACAAGAAGACAAACAAAGGTCTACACAACACCAAAGAATTATCCATGATATGAGCTAACAAGATTAGTAGGATCCCACCCAGGTTTCCAATAAAAAACCACTATATGAAAATTCCTATATGATCAATTAATGTAAAAAAACATGGCATGATAAAAAAGAAAACTATTTTATAGAGAAGATGGTAAAAATTTCCACAATTCTAAATGAAAGTAGGTATATCAATTTCAAATCACATTTTCTATATGATATTTAAAAAGTAAAAACATTCATATTAAGGATAACACAAAAAGACAAGAAAAACAAAAATATAATCATATGTAACACAACACCAAGGAATACTACAGGTCACGGCTGAAGACTACTCGTCCCACAATCATCAAGCACACACACTAGTTAATAGTACAACAGGCAAAGGAAGCAGATGAATAACCCATGAGTAAACCCCTTAATGATGTCAGCATCGGTCCCCTAGACCAATGTGCCTAGGAAACAGAGGAAATCCCTAATAAAAACCACATTTATAATCACAATACAATGGATGATGGACCCAATCTAATCGTTCCACCTAAGCACCCAAGATATCACATGTTTCCTTTTTCAAAATTAATTTCAATGCTTTCAAAACCATTTAAAATTTCATTACAATAATTCAAAAATACCCATTTTCCATTACATTTATCAATAACTAAGGAAACACCATTTTTCATTGAAAACTATTCTCAACACACACACAAAATTCATGCCAATATTTCATTGTGAATCAGATTTTAAATCAAAAAAACAAGATCCATTATCAGAGACTAGAGATAGAATCACCAACCTTAATACTCAATTATTACACACCCAAAACATAATCCACTAACAATTAATACCCGAATACAAAAATGACATCCCTAGAAGACACTCCACATCACAAGGTTGATCCAAATCTGAACACAAGGGGTTAGGAGATAGGAAGAAACCTACATACCTCAATAAAGGATGCCTGCCGAAGTACGACCCGCAAAGGAAAAGGTCTCAGAAGATAGATTTCACAAAGGATCTAAACGAAACCAAGAAGAAACACCATCATAACAAAATAGATCTGAATACACCACCCAATGGTGATATCATGATCAAAGGAAATGAAGAAATGGGAAGACAACTTACCTAGAGAGATGCACCATAATCCCAATATAGATCATACATCGAACATATCAATCTAGAAAGAAAGGTGTCTTTAAAGAACACCTAAGGGAGACCATGGGTCAAGAATAAAGGAGTATGGAAATAAAAAACTAATAAATACTTCTAGGCCAATGTTTTAAAACTGTATGTGAACCATATTCATAGTGTGAAACTCCCATTCACATTGTGAAGTCCATGCTGGATAAGTAAACTAAAAAACCAAACACTATCTATACAAATCACAACATAAAACCACCATTCCTAATGTACAATCATTCTCTACCTGAATCCCCTTACATGACATGTACCAAACAACAATTACATGTCATGTAATCTAGTTAAATGTCATGAAACCCTTCTTTATCCTCATGAAAAATTTTGTTATAGTTGAAAGTCCAAAAAATCTATGACTACACCATTATAGTTATCCTCACAATCATAAAGAGTTGAAAACCACAATGAGGTTAAGGGATTACTAGATAAAATGATAATGTGATGTTACTTATATTCTAACTTATAAATTTCCACAAGTAGAGCTTCATGAGATTAAGACTCATCTAGATGATATGGATGATAAATGATTTATTTTCCACCTTGGGGATCTCTAATAATGTTTTCCAATAATGCATAACAATTGTGTAGTTTTATGTCAATTACATGAAATTTTATAGGATGATGATTAAGAAATGATATCCTATTCCACATATCAATTTTATTTTTGACTGGAAAATAGGTTCTTCTGTTTTCTCTAAAATGATTTTAGATCATGGTATCACCAGTTTTTATTTAGAAACAATGATATACCGCATAATTATTTCAAAAGTAGGTAAACAATATATGTGTTCATGGTGATGATGTTTGGCCTAAAATCACTCGTTATATATTAATGGTTATAATGAATTGGATCTTTCAACACTACTTGGTCTATAGTGTGGTAGTCCTCATTGAAAAAAATATCCTTTTCTACTCCCACACTTGAGATGATAATACCTAACAAAATGACATCATCCTAAGTACATTGAGACTAGATTAACTATATACCAATCTATATAAATATCATTTCTTGATTAGAAGGGTAAATTTCATGGGTAACAACATCTTGGAGGATGTGTTTCAACGAACCCTATGAATGTTCAAGGGGACGTTTCTTCAAAGAGTCCAATGAATTTTTTTTATATCCAAAGCATTTTGGGTGTGACATGTTATTAAAAAGGATAAAAAATACTTTTCTCACATGGATGCACCGATCATGATGCTAAACAAGAAGTATATAATTTTTTAGTTACTAATTTAATGTGATATTTATTTCATGGAGTTAATTAAGATAATGAACACAATATAAAATATTATATTACCAGAGTCATGTTGAGTGTATTACTTGTTTTGGGATGCTTTTGATGTCGGGCATGGAGTACTGATGATGTAAGGATATTGATTTTTTAATATGTATCTTGATAGGTGAGGCCACATTAACAGAAATACCATAGACATGATAAAATGTTATCCGTAGTGGATTATGTATTGAAGTGTTGGAGGAATTATCTACTTAGTGAGATATTTTTGGTTTATAATGATCATAAAATCCTCAAAAAAAATGTTCTAAGTGTTCTATATATCACCAGAAGTAGAGATGGTTTTGTTATTGGAAATAATTTTATTTTTATAAATATTATATTCTTGAAAGGGGAATAGTTTTACTAATTCTTGACATTGAATGATATAGACTCAAGAAGTTCATGGGACAAGTTTTCAGTGGATGATTACCGTATTTTATCCTGAGATGCATATCAATTTTCTAGAGGAGAAGGAATAGATAACACTCATGTATTTACATATTATGAAATCACATCTAATCTGGATAAATATTAGGTATTATAATGAATGAAAATCCATATCTATAAGGTAAAATTTTTATAAGGGCCAATTGTATAATCATTAATTATGATGTTATTAAGATATGTGGACACATTGTTGAACCCACATGTATGAGGAAGGAGTTAATACATAGTTTCAGGCTTTGAGGAGGATTATAGATCCTAGTTTTTCAATAATGTATATTTAACATCATATATTTGACTAGTAGTGGGGGATGAAAAATGATATTGCATGTTTGTGACATGATACTACACCTGTTAGTAGGTGAAGGCTAAACACCATTAGCGCGTTGGTCAATTAAATCTATTTCCCTATCCAAAATAGAAATTGAATGGTGTTATAAATTATATTTTTGTATTTATATGAGGTATCCTCAAAATAATGATGTGATTTAGTTAATTTTTTATTTTTTTGGAAAGGTACCACATTTCATACCAATATGTGAGACATTCACTATGTATATGTTGAGTGACATATATATTTGGGATATATTATATTTGGAAGGGGTGAAGCAAAGTATTATTTCAGGAAGGGACCCTAATTTTTCTTCTCCCGACTATAAAAGATTAAAAATATATTTAAGTACTTAGGTGTTCATGAGTGTAACTATTCACCCATAGATTGACAGGAAATCAGAAAGGACCATCAAGGTGTTTGAGGTCATACTGAGATCATTCGTCCTAGGTTTTAGTTTGACATGGGAGAAGCACATAGAAATTATTTTCTTCACCTATAAAAACAAATTTTAGGTTTATATTCAAATGGAACAATATGAGACACTCTATGGTATGAAATTTAGATCACTATTGTGTTGGATGGTGGGGGGAGGGAATCAGTTTTGTTGGGATAAAGGATAATAGAGGAAACATTAGAGCATATTCATACGATTCCGATGTGTGTGGATATGAACTAAGGTATAAAAAAATTGATATTTTGTGTCAAGACCCATCCCCCGAGGCCCGTTCCCTGACTACCCCAAGCTCGCCTTCCATAGGCCAGGGGATAGAGAATAGCACCCGAAAGGCATATCCCTAAAACTGGGAAGGCATTGAATTTTTAACCTGCAAACTCAAAAAATCCAAGTACACAACAAGATACAAGAACAAGTAAACTATGTAGTAAATAGGGTGAGCACATTATGTAAAGGGGATGGAATACAAGCCCAACTGAAAAGTACAAGTAAAACTGAAAATATCTCCTGTGAACTCCCACCAAGGATCCTACCTGAAGGGTAGGTACAGCTCTCGAACGATCATCTTCACAGCTCATCTCATCTAATGGTCCACCTCTGAGTAGCCTATAGTCCTGGCACCCTCAGCCTCAATCAATGATTTCTGTCATCTACACAAGACATGGTAAGTTGCGGGCATAGCTCGTGCATGGGTGAGTTTAACAATACTCAGTAGGGACCTAGAGACCCCCAAAGGTCTCTCAGAATCCACATAGAATAATCCATAAAGAATGAAAATAATTAAAAATCATGAAGAAATAATCAACCCAACTTAGTTATATACCCAAACATATACCTAAGTGATCAAGTAAACCCATCTGGTTCATGAGGAAACACCGGGCCCAACTCTTTAGCCAAAAGTACAACTGTTCCAAAAAGGAATGAATGTCACGAAGGTAACACCATCAAGGTAAGTACCACAAAGGTAACTCCACACAGAATAATACCATGAAGTATCACCAAAAAAATTGTTCCACAAAGGTAAGGACTCAGCTCACACCAGGTATAACTTATGTATGGAAGTATAGGTGATTATCCGTACTGCTAGATCATCGTACTTCGTTGAGAAGATCGGTTGTTGACCCACACAGGATCGAAGATGACCCACATAGGATCTGAAGATTCAAACCCACATACGATCTGAATATGACCCACATAGGATCTAAATATGACCCACAAATGATCTGTAGATGACCCACACAGGATCAGTAGATGTTGACCCACACATGATTCAAATATTGTTTTAAGTATAGACATCCATAGGGTTCCCGCACTAAGCATGATTGATTTTGGGAATATCGTCTCCTCAATCCATCGATTGATACTTAAAATTCCATTATGTCCCATGAAGAAGTATCACAAAGGTCTGTTACATCATAAGGGACCCAATGCGACTGATGACATGTCAATCGGATGCCCGGTCTGTAAGTTATCAGCATTTCTTTTTTGAGGGCCTGGTTGTATTTGGGTTCAATCCAACCCAACCATACCCCAACTTTATCCAAAACTCAAGTGGATAATACCAAAATGACCATCTCAATCCAATTAATCTGGCGTCGCAGATGGTTCATCCAACGAACTCCCAGTTTTCAAGATATGAAAAAAAGGCATATCTGGGTCCATATGGGCTCAGGTCCGGTCCGACCTGGTTCTAGTGGACACAACACGGTCTGGTTCCACTTGGTGCAACCCACTAGGCAGGGCCCTCAGATGGGTGTGGTCCGCAGTAGTGAGGCCCACCCTAGCTGCCAACCAGGGGACGTGCCCCCTGGGATTCCCGAACGGTCTAGTTGGACCATTCGGTTTTGGCCAACTCGGTGACCCCACATGGAACCACTAGCTAGCACACGGAACCTGCCAGAGCGGGTCCAGTTTGGCATGATTCGGTCGACTAGGTTTCTGATCGGCTCTCCTTCTAGGGGCGCCAACGTGTGTCGCTGCTGCCTCTGTGGCCATCCGGGTGTCAGTCGCCCTCCAGGTGCACCGTCGTGGCTCAGCAGTCGCGGCCTGGAACTCCTGTGATGCAGAAGCGAGCTGCCCCATCTTCTATGCGGCTAGTAGGCATGAAGGACGCCACCTTCTTCCGCTATGGTCGACGGGACTCGGCCTCTTTCGGCGTTATGGTTGCACCACGTACTCCTTTAGAAGCATGGTTGCACCGTGACCTCCTTTGGTGACGCGGTTGTGCCACCACCAGCATCTTGGCCGGCCGGTGTGTCAGCCATCACCTTGAACCCAGTTGTCACCAGTCTCCAGCGTGAGTCGCTAGTTTTGTCACACCGGTAGGCATCCACAAGTCACCAGGTGAGATCTGGTGGCTCGTTATTCATTTCAAAGGAATCAATGTTTTTCTCGAGACGCTGTCATCACCTCAAGTCCATCAAGGTATAGTTTTTCTCAACTCGATGTTTCCCCTGCAATGAACACATCAAACAATGAAGTATAGGAGGGATCGGGCCATGTTCGTTTGGCCCGCACTCTCTTCATTAGATCAATAGACGGTGGTTCATAGATTGAAAACAATGACTCATCAAGAAGAATATTATGAAAAATTCTCTACCTCGAATCTTTGGAGAGTTCTCGCGGTTGAAGATAATGGGTCAGTGTTTGTTGTTCTGCAATAAGCTATAATGGTTGCTTGAACATCGATCCTCCATTATTTTCTTAGTGGATTGTTTCTTCCAAAGGTTCTCCAAAATCTCTCCAATGTTCTCAATAGTTCTCTCCTCCCAAATCAATTCTTTTCTAATGAATGGCCAAGAGGAAGGAGAGAAGCCTTACTCATTAATTTATGTTATTGGTTTTTTAAAATTTTCATTAATGATACTTCATTAAATGGTGTCTTTCATGGTTACACACTTTGTATTACTGGGCATTCAATCCCCAACATTAAATGCTCGACCACCCTCATGTGGACCCCACCTTCAAAGAATTAAAAAGGATGAAAGGAGTTCAATAAAAATAAAACAATTGTTTTATTTTTACCCTCCATGAAAACCCACAAAACTAGATCATCCCCTAGACCTAATGTGGTTAAAGTGAAGGACTCCTTAAGAGAAAATCGGCACTGTGAGTTCAACGGTGTCCTCAGATGTCAATTCTGGGGAACGGGTCAATAGATAAAAATTACTGCTTGCATGATAATTGAACGTACCTAAAAAAGTTCAGAAATTCATTCCAGTCACTCCATGCCATGGAATCACATGCCTTCAAATTTTGCAGACTCATAATATTTCCATATAATTAAAAAATTACATGGAAAAATCTGGGTCATTACATTATCCCCACCTCAAGGCTTTGCATATCTAAAAGCTTCAACACAATCTATAGAAAGAAGTAGGGGTTCTGAGCATGAATATGAACCTCCTGATCCCATGTGATGTTCTAGAGGTTCTCGTGCTGCCAACGTATGCACACCAGAGGTATCAATCATCCCTGAAGGACTCTATACTACTTATCATCAATCTCTACTGAAACCTCCAAAAATGTTGCCTCATCCTCGATATCAAGCTCGCCACAGTCAATGATGAGTGAACGATCATTCACATACCTCCTTAGCTGGGATACATGGCAAACGTTGTGCACTTGGTGCAACTGTGGGGGAAAGTCTAAGTAGTATGCCACCTTACCAACTTTACTGAGGACCTGAAAGGGTCCGATGAACCTCAGAGATAACTTGTCCCCCCGGACAAATATCTACAAACCTCTTTGAGGTGATACCCATAGAAATACATGGTCACCATCCTAGAACTCTAGAGGTCTTCATCTACTGTCAGCATAGGACCTCTTCCTTCTCTTTGCAGTCCTTGTCCACTCCTGAATGCTATGCCCCTTCTCCATGGTAGCATGTACCATCTCTGGTCCCATGAGTGCTAACTCCCCTGGGTTAGTCCAACATAGAGGTGATCTGCAAGGTTGATAGTAAAATCCCCCAAATGGTGCCATACCGATGGAGGAGTGATAGTTGTTGTTATACGAGAACACAACCAAGGTAAAGGGATCCTCACAGCTACGGCCAAAATCATGGACGCAAGCACGCAACATGTCCTCGAGGGAGTCCCAAACCCTCTACTGATCCCTTCTCTCTGATAGGTAGTAAGTGGGCCGACTTGGTGATTCGGTCAACAATCACCCAGATGGAATCATGTCCCTTGTACGTGTGTGGATATCTTGTCACAAAGTACATGGAAATTCCATCCCACTTCCACTCTATCACCTCTAGTGGCTGAACTAAGACTACTGGAACCTGATGCTCTGCCTTCACTTGCTGACAAGTGAGGCACTACGAGACAAACTATGCTAATGCTTTCTTCATTCCTGGCCACCAGTGCTGACACTGGATGTCCTGGTACATCTTTTCCACTCATAGGTGTACCCTTAGAGGGGATGTAGGGAACTCCCTCAACACTTCCTCCCGAAGCACAACCGATAGCATAGTAGGCCCTCTGAAGAGAATGAAATTCTCCCCAACTTCATAAAATCCATCAGATGATTGTCCTGTGGATATCTAAGCACATCAAGCCTCGCAGTCAGTGTCCCCAAGTTGCCTCTCCTAACTCGCTGAAGGAGTCAGGGAGCGACTGTCAGAGACTGAAGATAAGATGCTCCATCTCGATCCGTGTAGGATATCCACAAAGATTATAGATGCTCCATCACCACACTCTGCAATTATATATTAGATATCTTGCTGAGTGCATCTGCTACTACATTCCCCTTCCCAGGAGTATAGACTGTCTCGAAGTCACAGTCCTAGAGGAACTCAATCCAACACTGCTATCTAATGTTCAGGTCCTTCTGAGAGAAGATATACCTGATACTTTTGTGATCAGAGTAAACAATAAAACATTCACTCATCATGTAATGTCACCACATCTTCAAGGTTAATACCACTACTGATAACTCTAGGTCATGGGTAGCATAGTTCTGCTCATTTTTTCTTACCTGTCAAGAACCGTAAGTGATCACTACTCACTCCTGCATCATGACACATCCAAACCTGGTCCCTAATGTGTCGCAGTAAACTACATACCCAACGCCCTCCTCTAGTAGCCTCAAAATTGGGCACTTTTAATTATCTACCTTAGCTCCTAGAAACTCTGTTGGAATCTCTCTGACCACACGAAGGGTTACCCTATCTTCTTAATAACTGATAAGGTTACTACAACTCTATAAATTTCATGTACAAACCTCTGGTAGTAACTGGAAAAACCCAGGAAACTCCGCACCTCTGTCACACTCTTGGGTGGCTCCCAAGCAAGCACATCCTCAATCTTTGCTGGATCCACTGCAAATCTAACCTCTGAGATGGCGTGTCCCTGGAAGTGAACCTATCAGATCTAGAACTAGCACTTTGAGAGCTTACCATAAAGCTGGTGCTCTAGAAGTGTGTCCAGAACTATCTACAGATGATAGGCATGATCCTCCTCTATAGCTGAGTATACCAGGATTCCGTTGATGAAGACTACCACGAAGCAATTGTGGTATGGATAGAAGATTATGTTCATGAGTCCCATGAACAATACTGGGGTGTTGGTCACACCAAATGGCATAATAAAGAACTCATAATGGCCATACCGACATCTGAAGGTCATCTTCTGCACGTCCTTGTCTTGTACCCTGAATTGGTGATAGCCTGTTCTGAGGTATATCTTAAAAAACTATTCTGATCCCTTTAGCTGATCAAAGAGATATTCGATCCTCAAGAGTGGTTACTTGTTCTTCACAGTCACCTGGTTCAGGCTCTAATAGTCCACATAGATTCTCAGACTCTTATCCACCTTCTTGGTGAACAAAATCAGGTCTACCTAAGGAGAAACATTAGGCCTAATGAACCCCTTTATCTGCATGTCCTCATGTTATATTCACTGCTCTCGAAGCTCTGTGGGAGCCATCCAATATGTTGGTGTAGATATCAATGTCTGCCCAGGGAACAAGTTGAAATAAAATTCCACCAATCTATGAGGAGGTAGACCCAAAACATCAACCGGTAAAACATCAACGTACTGGTCCACCATTACAGGATAGCTTGAACTCTCAACATCAACTACTCTGTGGGTAAGGCTATCCATCTGATGAGTGATCAGTTGCACCCTCCTCTGAGTAAGTCCATCATGTGCTAAAAAGGTTACCTTCTCATCGGTAATGGAAAATTGGGTCCCATCCTCATAGACACAATGCACATTGCGCCTAATACAGTCAATCTGAGCATGGACTATAGATAACCAATCCATACCCAAGATGATGTCGTAAGGCCTCAATGCCACTACTAGAAGATCTTAGTCGAAGCTCTCACCTCCTAGATTAAGCTCACATTGTTGGAACCATTGTGTAATCACTGAATCCTCTCCTATAGGAGTCTCTAGCCATAAGGATCGTGCCAACATCTCCACCATAATCTTTGAGCTCTAAAAGATGGTTGTGGAAATATAAGAGTGACTGGAACCTATGTCTATAAGTACTGAAACTAAGGTGGAGTAGACACATATCATACCTCGTATCATCTCCAGAGTGAGGTAGTCATAGGCCTCAGCTACATGGAGCTGAGCTCATCATTGTCCACCGGCTCCCTATGGTTGGGGTGGACCACCTGGAGGTGGTGGCGGAAGAACCTTGAATTTCCGCCCACCACCTACTGCATGGCCAGCTCCTCTGCCACATCTGTCCGCTGCCTGTGGACCTCCTTGATTAAATCTTCGTTTCTGCCCTGGGGGTCCTTCAACTTTCTGATGGTCATCCATATGGTGGGTTGGGCAGTCGTGGGCCATGTGACCCTGCCTGCCGCATGAGTAACACTACCTGCTCCTCTCCTATCCTTCTTTATCTCGAGATACTTGCACAACCGACCCTATATCGTATGGTCGTATACCTATAGTTCTGGTCCTCTTGGACCTCTGCATCATCTCTCTACTTCCAGCTGCTGATGAATATGCTACATGACGTCTGGTGGTGGGTCTTGTTGTCGGTAACTGCTCAACTAGGAATCTCTCCACTAAGAGTTCTCGCTCTAACACCCCTGCCTATGTCGAGATGCTGAGAGAAATCATCGAAGCTCTAATCTCCCATCAGATCCCCTTCTAAAAGCGTCGGGCCCCGAAGAAAGGGTACCACACCATGTTAGTGGAGTATCACGAGAGGTTGGGGAACCTCATGGAATACTGATCCACGGCCATGTTGCCTTTCTAAAAGTGGAGAAGCTCTTGTATACTCATAGAGTGTAAGGTCTCTGGGAAGAACTCTCCCCTAGAAAGTCTCTATA